>JAKSXM010000231.1:6252500-7502500 GCA_022575985.1 Anagrus nilaparvatae | reverse complement strand
TGAAATTTTCATATTTTCGCTCATATATCCATATTAAAGAAATTTTTTGTATAAATTTTTACAGCAAAAGCTTTTATCTTAACGTTACAGATATGTGTGCATTATATTTATGCGTATGCTTTTAGGTTATAACGCTGAGTAAAAAATATTTAAACAATAAAAAAAAGCGTTTCTTTCGGCAGAAAATAAATAAATTTTAAGTAGATTTTTTACGATCGCAGGCCTTTTACGAGAAGCAACATAACCTAAAACGAGGAAATGAAAACGTTATAAGAGCCCCAAAGCAATTTCTTTCTCTTTTTTTAAAGAAAATGGAGGATATTTTCTATTACTTAACTGGACAGTATAATATGTAGTTAGTTTATCGTTCTACTTAATCTGTCTCGACATTTTTTTTCTCTTTTTGACCCGTTTTACACGGAATGACGTTGCTCTGTAAGATGATGAAAGATGAATCTAAGAACTTTAAACTTTAACCTAAATTCCTTCTTTTTTTTTTTTACTTTTTCAATGATACAAAAAATATTTGCTAAATAAAATAAATAAACTTTTAATTTATGTATTTTCATTAAATTTTATACGCTCGAGCTTTAGGGGTGACAGGCCGCACTGCGTTTGGAATAAAGCCAAAAACGGCGCCTTTTTTAAAATAACCAAATTTGAGCAAAACTTTTTGTCTTTTTTAATTTATCAAATTTTCTCCGAAAATAAACTTTTCGATTCCCTTGTTTATCGATAAAAAAGAAAATTCTTTTCTTTTACAAGTGGAATAAAAAAAACATTTGTAAAAAACACCTCGTTCTCAAGGATCCGAGTGAAAAAAAAGAAAGAAGAAAGCGCTGAAAGCAAAATACGTTCTTTACTTTGTACGTCTGAATCAAGTGTTGTATAGAAAGAAAAAAAAGTGACCCAGATATAAAAAATAAATAAAAAAATAATAATCCTCAAGGAATAAAAAAAATTTTTTAAATTGGAAAATTTTACGAATTTTTACTCAGATAATCGAAGACAGAAATTGATCGCGTTTGGGACGTTGGGGATATTTTAAGTATTATAACAAACTCGCGTCATTTATCATTTATATCGTACAATTTTTTATTATTTCGTGAAATTTGTACTACTTGGAGAAATTTATTCTGTCTAAATTTTTTTATTCTAAATCCTTAGGCTACGGAATGTCAAAAAATTAAATATTGTACAGTTTTATTTCAACTTTTTTTTATCACTCGATTTATATTTTTAGATAACTGAAAATCATACTTTTTTTCTTTTTTTTCTAATAAAAGTTCAACTTTTTCATATTTAGGTCAAAAAAATACTATATTTTGAAAAAAAAATTTTTTTCTGAGTTATGTAATTTAAAATAAAGAAATAAATATTTTGTCCCGAACAGAAGAGAAATGAAAAATATGTGATTTGGTTTAGTGGTTCTTTAAGGAATCAAGCGTTTTTGGATTGGACTCAAAATTTAGTATTTATCTGCAGATTATAAAAAACAAGTGAACGATTGTTAAAATATTTTGCTAGTCAAGTACTTGATAGTTTTTAGGACTGATTTTACTTTCAAGTGTAATTTTGCTACTAAAAATTACTGTTTATGATAACGATATTGGTATTTACCTAAAAAGTATACTTTTTTGAAGAAAAATTATTCTTACAAGTGAAATATGAGTTCTCATGACTAAAATTAAAGAGCTGTTGCAGTATAGTTTAAACTTTGTAATTTAAGGGTCGAGAGATCAATTTCCTGTTAAAATTGAATGTTTTTCATAAAAAAGTCCTAAAAAGAAAGTAAGGGCGTGGTTTTCTTAAACTTCATAGCTCTTTTGGGATAAGTTTTATTGTATTTTTATGGGTTTGGGAGGCATCGCGTTGTTTTTTCCTTTCTTAGAGAACAGGATATTCCTTCGATTAACATTATTTTATTCCATGGGGAAACTTTCACCATATTCTCATGACCAATCCCAACAGAAAATATGATTAGGAAGAACTCTCTTAATTTTCCAAAAAATCAGTTAGAAGCAAAAAAACCCAAGATACACATAATCATGACCTAAAATTAAAAAATCAATAAATCTAAAAAAATTATTGAATAAAGTTGATATAAATATGAAAAAAAAAGTATAAATCTGAATAAAAATCGCATGTTTTCTTTATAAAAAAAAAAAGTATATAAATTTTATTTCTCAATGCGATTTTTCGAGTATTTATTTTCTGCAAGTATAAACATACATAATATATTTCTATTTCTATTAAATCAGAATAAAATACAAATTTCTATATATTTTTTTTTTGAAGAAGAAAAGCATTTTTTGATTGACATTAAATATAAATAACATTGAAATGCATCTATTAACACACAGCACGCTGCATGAACATTTATTTTATTTGTATAATTTACACTGCAGTAAGACACACACAGAAACACACAGACATGTGAGAGAAAACAAAAATATAAATGTATAAATAAGGACTTTTCTCCGAGACAGGGTCAGAGAGGTCCGGAAAGATTATTTTTAATTATTTGAAGGAATTTTCTTGATGCACGAGTATGACTGCAATCAAGATCAATCCTTAATTTTATTTTTTAAATTTATTTATTGTACGTTTGAGTGAGTCAAAATGCAGGTAATCTTTGAATTATTTCCACTTGTATCGCTACGCATTTATTCTTAACGTTCGATTTAATTTTCTTTCGATTTATCAAACCGTAAGATTTTAATTAATAATTCAAACGTTACCTACATTTTTATCATTTTCTTTAAACTCATTGACTTGTTATTTAATTTTGAATCATTTTTATTGATAAATTAGGACTTCACATTGGATTTTTACTTTCGGCAATTTTGGACGGATCCAAGATTAGCTTATGAAAAAAAACCGGGAGTTGAGACATTGAGCGTTGGCTCGGAATTCATCAAAAATATTTGGGTACCGGATACGTTCTTTGTCAACGAAAAACAATCCTATTTTCACGTCGCAACCACCAGTAACGAGTTCATTCGCATTCATCATAGCGGTAGCATCACTAGAAGTATTAGGTAAGTTCAATTTTTTCTCTACTAACTAAAACACGCAATCCAACTTTTTGACGAGACTAACGAAATTCTAAGTTTAGTTTCTTTTCATTTTTTAGCATACACGCGATTCGATAGATATTGAGTCATAAATTTATTTATAGCCCGACAATTTGCACGAATGCAATTTATGAATAATGGGATTTTTAAAACGAATTTCCAAAAAAAAAAGATAGATCGATTAATGCCAATTCATCCAGAAACCTCCGCTCTTATATATTTGCATAGGTTAGGTAAATTTCGGTCGAAATTGACAAGTGAAAGAGTAAACATATTAGCAAATATTTATAAACAGGAAAAAGGGGCTTATATTCGATAAACAAGTGTTGCTAGATTTTCAAACTGTTTGTACTAAATTATTGACTTAAGAAGACGGTCTTTTTTATGCTCGAATAAAGTTGCTCTGCTTTTTATAGAAATTTGTTAAATAAATAATTGATCGAATCAAACAAACTGATACTCTTTTTCGAGTCGTTGGAGAATTTGAAATACAGAAATATTTATTTCTCCTAATTCATGTACTGACCACACTTGAAAACTTTAGTAATATTGGTTTTTGGTCATTTTAAATTTTCAAGAAACTTTAATCGGATTATTGATGTACTTTTTTAGTTACATTGATTAACTTTTCCTGATAAATAAAAACCGTTATTGATTTAGTTGCACCGAGTTAATCCACACTAAATTGAAAATATTTTAAAAAACAACTTTTTCGATATTATTAAGTATGCGTGAAAAAAACATTCATATACTAAAATTAGCCATTAAGTTTTCAAGTCACGCAAAAACTATTATGAGATACAATTTTATCAGTGCATGGTTTTATTATTTGTTGGAAGAAGAAAAAAACTGCTGGATAAGATAATCTAGAATTATTTAAAGATATTACGATATAAACTATTTCAAACATGTTCGTAAAAAGAGATTTTTAAAGATAATTTTACAGATAGTAAGTTAGGTAGTGGAGAAATCTTATGTTCGTAAAGTGGATGAGGTTATGTAAAGTTTACGATAATATAATATTTTTTATCGACGTGCGTTATGAGTTCTTTTAAGTTGAGATATTCTAAATTTTTTTACGTTAGGAATAAAAGTAATGGTTGGATGTTTAAATTTTGATATCAAAATATTTGTTCATTGAAATTATTAAATTTACTTGGTTTTTATACTCTGAGTAACGACACTCAAGTCGAGGTGCGATAACACAGCTGCACAAAAAAAAAATGTTCTGATCCGGTAACTAGAGATACCTACAGGCAAGTTTTTCGATGTCCTAAAACCGAATCTGAAGTCAGAATTTAGCCTACACCCTCAGATTTTGCCCCAGCTACCCCCAGCCACCCTCTTAACCACCCCAAAAAGCAAATATTTTACTATGTCCAAAAGTTAAAAATAAAAGTACCTTAGCTACGTATTTTGATGTCCTAAAACCGAATCTGAAGTCAGAATTTAGCCTACACCGTCAGATTTTGCCCCAGCTACCCCCAGCCACCCTCTAAACAACCCCAAAAATCAAATATTTTACTATGTCTAAAAGTTAAAAATAAAAGAACTTTAGTAATGTATTTTGATGTTCTAAAACCGAATCTGAAGTCAGAATTCAGCCTACACCCTCAGATTTTGCCCCAGCTACCCCAAGCCACCCTCTAAACCGCCCCAAAAAACAAATATTTTACTATGTCCAAAATTTAAAAATAATAATACCTTATTTACGTATTTTGATGTTCTAAAAACGAATTTCAAGTCAGAATTTACCTATCACCCTTAGTTTTTGCCCCAGCTACCCCAGGCACCCTCTAAACTGCCCCAGAGGGTTTAATATTTTACTTTGTGCAAAAGTTATAAATTAAAGTACCTTGGTTACGTATTTTGATGTTCTAAAAACGAATTTTAAGTCAGAATTGACCTATAACCTTTAGTTTTTGTCCCAGCTACCATAGTTACCCTCTAAAACCCACCAGAGAAAGGTTAAGTAACGAAGCATACGTAATCATATATTCTCGTAGGTGCTTACTGTTTCCAACAAAAGTTCTTAGCACCATCCTGATATCGCTGTAATATTCTAAAGCGATTAAACAAAAACTATGGATGATGGATAAATTCTGACTTAAAATTCATTTTTAGAACATCAAAAAACGTAACTAAGATACTTTAATTTATAACTTTTGCACAAAGTAAAATATTCACCCTCTGGGGCGGTTTAGAGGGTGACTGGGGCTATCTGGGGCAAAATCTGATGGTGTAGGTTAAATTCTGACTTTAGATTCGGTTTTAGGACATCAAAATGCGTAACTAAAGTACTTTTATTTTTAACTTTTGGACATAGTAAAATATTTGATTTTTGGGGTTGATTAGAGGGTGGCTGGGGGTATCTGGGGCAAAATCTGAGGGTGTAGGCTAAATTCTGACTTCAGATTCGGTTTTAGGACATCAAAATACGTAACTAAAGTACTTTTATTTTTAACTTTTGGACATAGTAAAATATTTGCTTTTTGGGGTGGTTTAGAGGGTGGTTGGGGGTAGCTGGGGCAAAATCTGAGGGTGTAGGCTGAATTCTGACTTCATATTCGGTTTTAGGACATCAAAATACGTAACTAAAGTACTTTTATTTTTAACTTTTGGACATAGTAAAATATTTGCTTTTTGGGGTGGTTTAGAGGGTGGCTGGGGGTATCTGGGGCAAAATCTGAGGGTGTAGGCTAAATTCTGACTTCAGATTCGGTTTTAGGACATCAAAATACGTAACTAAAGTACTTTTATTTTTAACTTTTGGACATAGTAAAATATTTGCTTTTTGGGCGGTTTAGAGGGTGGCTGGGGGTAGCTGGGGCAAAATCTGAGGGTGTAGGCTTAATTCTGACTTCAGATTCGGATTTAGGACATCGAAAAACTTACCTGTAGGTAGGTCTAGTTACAGGATCAGAACTTTTTTTTTTTGTGCAGCTGTGTAATTTGTCTAAAGTTGTTGAATCTGAAACCAGTGTCTAAGGTAGCTTAGAGAAAAATTCTGAAAATCCTATGGTAGATCTTTTCTCGACCCGATTATCGATTTCAGATCCCTGCCCAACTTTATGACAGTAGCATTTCTTAAGCGGTAAAAAACCTTTTGAATAATTTTATTCTTTGACAGTATGAGATAGATAGAAATAATATACACGTGAACTCACGAATATAAAACTATGCTATGTTTTAACGGTAGATTTAGGTCCAACACTTGAGGAGCAAGACTCGAAACTTGGTAGTTACGCTCTTTTGGGACACGAATTGTCCGTCAGGAACTAGAACTGTGCTAGAATAGAAGTTTGCGCCTATTAATGAAGGATGAAAAAGGTTACTTAAAAATAGATATTTCACAGCACATACTCTTTTGTGGAAATAAAATTTATAACCGGTTTGTGTAACTACACAACCAACTAAACGAGCATGGAACATGTTCACTCATAACAGTAATAAATCCAAAAACCGAATTTACAATAAATCCCGAAATATAAATTATCCAAAGTCCATAAACCTATACTAAAGTATTCTAAATTCTTGTTCTTATCAGGGCCTGATCAGGCCCTAAAAACGACAATTTTTCACCATCCCCTAAAAATGTCAATTTTAACCCCCCTCCCCTGCCGAGCCAAACTTTTTCAAATAACCCATCCAATGAGCATGTTCCATTTTAATACTATATAACCAGTCTCCTGTACAATAAACGATTTAAGGAGTTTCAAGTGTCTCATTTAACGCATCAAAACTTGAGATCGAATCAGATTAAACTAAAAGGCTCTCTGCCTATCTCTAATTGAGCTCTTTGTAGCACCGTTCTGAATATAATCGATACTTATATGCTTAACGTAACCTAATTTTCACACATCTAAGAGTATTCGAAGGAAGATAATAAATACAAACTAAAGGTGCCAAAAATCAATATTGTCCTTAGTAATTTACGTTTAATTTTGGTGAAACGTTAAACAGGATTGAAAATAAAACTTTTGTGAAAAAATATTGTAATTTATTTGATAGAAAATTTAATAGTTTACAAAAACCCGCTTAATTTATACGTATTTGCATTAATTATTTGAATAGAAATTTATTGCCAGAAATCGAAACCCAACATAAACTTTAAAAAATAAATGAAAAACCAATAAAATAAAGCTCTGTAATCCAAAGCACACAGTATTAAATTAATTCATAACCAATATTTAATGTACAAAGCTTAAAAGATCATTTTCTGCGTGTGTATAAAATTACAGTTTACACTAATTGAAACTATTTTTTAAAACTTTATCGATGGAGTATTAAATTCACTCTGATATCCAACTCTAATAAAATGTTTACGTAACTTTATAGCTCGGGTATAATGTAATCTTATTAGGATAAGTAGTTTGATTACTCGAGGCAACTAAAAAGTTTGTTAGAACAAAATTTTTTTTATGTATATGAGCATGTTTTTTAACTTTTTTTAAATCTATTCATGTTGAGTGACAAGTACGATAGAGTTTTAGAATTTTGTTGTCAATAAATTCCCGGATGATTCGATAAATACGAATAATAGAGAAAAAAAGGAAATTCTACGTTTTATACTAAACTTAAGGGCGAGTCAGATCAGATTAGTCAAACATACGACAGTCATGCCTACTCGTAATGACTTGGTCACTAAAATAAAAAAAATTCAACTTACGCGCTAAATTTGATTTTTTAAAACATGCTTGTGAAATATTGAAAAGGTAATCAAAAAAATATTGTCTTTCCCAAAGTATTTAGTAAAATTTTTGCATTTAGCAATTAAATTAGAAATCAAGCATTCTAAAAAAGCAATTTTTTTCAGATCATTATTGAATTTTATTCTGATCTTTTTTTTTTATTTTATATTATTATTTTCTAAAAATAAGAAAATAAAAAATTTTTTTTTTTTTTTTAAACAAAAGTAATTTTGCAAAAAAAATACATAAGTGTCCTTTTTTTAAATACTTGCAAAATATTTTTATTAAAGCAAATCAGTCTTTATTAATCCATGCACCAAATAAATAATTAATTTCTTTTTTAATTTTTGCAAGTATTAAAATACTTTATTTTAAAGCAATATCATCTAGCATGCATTGCTTTTTTATACTCGCAACGAGTAAAAAATGCCAAAAAATTTTACGCACATGCACAATAAAAAAATATACGCAAGATTTGTCAATAATTTATAAACTGAACATGCCAATACTAAAACAAATCTGTATAATTACTTAAATATGATATGCATATCAAATATTAACATTTTTTCGAACACAATAAAGAACGCATAATAAAATTATTTCACAGGTTATTATACGAAAAGCTGCATATTTTAATAAATCCTTATTTTTAAAGATACTAGTTTTTAGGAATAAAATATTTTACTAAACCATTCAGAATGATTTAAAAATTGTATTTATTTATTTAATAAATATTTTTTTAAATGCACAAGTTAATATTTACACGTGTTCCTTATACTAGTTTTATACTATACAGTATAGTATGGCATATCCTGTACTAACACAATCTCATATGATTTTAGTGCATATATACACCACACTATACATAATTACTAACACATCCATGCATAAAATTTAAGTGTCCCCATAGGGAGTGTTTAGAAAATAAAATCGAGGAGGACACTAAAAGTCGCAGTCAGTACCAGAAATTGTCATGTTACTCTTATCGTCATAACCCACTAATGAACATTACTTTTGTAAATAAAAAATCATTCGCTTAAAATTTTCAAAAACTCCCAAAAGGAAAACATAAAAAAATGATTTACGAATCGATTGGCACCGTTTTAAATACTTTTTTGTAGACTTATTTGTTAAATTTTTGTTTGGAAAATTTGATCTTGCTCGGATTTATTTTTTCAAACAAAAATTTTTGCATATGAATCTGCAAAATAATACATCAAATCTACTATTGTATTTATAAACCATTTTATAATGTTTTCCTTTTTTTATAATTTTGATTATCGGCGGTAATTCGGAGAAAAATGCAATTTTCTGCAGCAAAACGATGAAAAGTCGGTAATGGGATCTGACTTGTCCTTAACGTCAAATAGATAACTCAAACTAATCAATCTTTTTTTTCAATGCGTTTTTTTTTATCGAAGGTGTCTACATTAAAAAATTTAAAATTTTTTGAATTCAAAAATATTTTTCGCATCGTATTCTGTCACCGATGTTTTATTTATTGATTTGTATTATAATAATGCCTGACTTTGCTATTTTAAAAAAATAAAAAAAGGGATCTTGGACTTGAATGAAAAAATATTTTCTTCTGCAATTGATATTATATTAAAAAATGTCAAAAAACTATATTTATTTTATTTTTATGTATTAATTCTAATCGATATTTTTCACAACGAGTTTATTTATGCGACGATAATTTTATTTTTTTTTATTTATTATTCAAATAGAATGTAATCTAAAAAAAAGAAAAATTTTTTTTTATCTGAAAATTGGTCCGGTATGAATTTATGTACGTGTTCAGAATTTTTTGATATTTTTTGCGATGAAAAAATTTATTAATATTTTTTTTTTTATCGCGAGGAATTTAATTCTAAAGGTGTTTTGTTGGAAGAATCTGAGAATTCATTAAAGTCAACGATTCGAAGAAATGTTTCTAAGTTCTTATATCTTTTTATCTACGTAAATTTTAGAGAGAAAATACTCTTGAACTTTGACATACAAGGGAAGTGTCAATTGTTTGGGAAACCGATTTGCTTCTGACTTTCAGAACAGGTTGTAGTAATTGAGAAAACACTCCACATACCCTCAGTTTACCTGAATGGGCCTAAAAATTAGACCCTCCAGTAGAGTGCTATGCTATAAGATAGGTTATTTTAAGCTATCTTCTAAATGACGCTGCTACCTTGCAAGTCAACCAAAATACTTCTAGTTAGTTTCATTTTTTTCCTGTAAGTGTCACCTTTTAATCCCCGTAAACAACATTTCTAAATCTTCTCTTACCTTTAAAGTCAGTAAACCAAATAGCTGAATTTGGCCGAAAATGTACCAATTTTAAAATGGTTGCCAAAATTGTAGTTATTGATTAAAATGAGTTTTATAGGTCTCAAAAATATTTAACAAGTTCCTATATTTCAAAAATTTTTACTTGTTCCTTTTGCTTCAGTTTTTTTTTGTGATATGGCTCTCTAAAGATGGTGTTTTAAATTAGTAATAATTACTCTAACTTTAAATAGGATTTTTATATTTCGCAAAGAAAAGATCGAAATAGACGAGTAAAGAATTTTTGAAGACTAAGAGCTTGCACAAGTAAAAATTTGGCTGTCATTTAAAAATTGGTCATTTTTAGCCAAATGTGGTCATTTGGTTTACTGATTATAACGGCAAGGAAATTACTGATAAAAAATGAGGTTTACGGGGATTAAAAACGGTCAGTTACACACAAAAAATGAGACCAACCGAAAGGTATTTAGTTGATTTCAAAGGTAGCAGCGTCATTTAGAACATAGCCTAAAAAAAACAATTTCTTATAAAATAGAACCCTGCTAGTGGGTCTAATTTCTAGGCTCATGAGGCTCATTCAGGTAAACTAAGAAATGTTTTTTCAACTACCACAATCTGTCCTGAAAGTCAGATGTAAATTGGCTTCCCAAATTGTTGACACTCCTCTTGTCAATGTTACGTAAAAGTTATTAATTATTTTCTGCCAAAATTTAAAGAAAATATAAGTTTTCGATTATTTTAGGGGTTTGGATTATACCCCAAACCAGTTGCAAGTTTTTTTTTTAATTTACAGGAGTCTTTTTAGCAGTGTAGCTAACGAAGCTTATAATAATTGTTTTAAATAAAGGTCATCAGTTAATATAAAAAAACCATGTTAACTTTTTCTGACTCACGTAAAAAAGAGAATATATTTTCAATATATTGCTTATATTTTATACAACCTAAAAATTATGTTTTTTTAGTTTTTAGGTTAAATAAAACATAAACAATATATTCAGAATATATTTACAATATATTTCAAAAACAATATATTGAAAATATATTCTCTTTTTTACTTGGGGAACATGTTTTAACATTTTTTAAATGCGTGCACGAGAGTTAAAGTATTTAAAATTAATTTTTTCATATTGAAGGATCTTGTCACAATATGAGCAATCAACAATCAATAGTAATTTTAAGAATTATTGCTAATGGCACACGTGTACTTTTTTATGTTAAACAGGGAAAACAGTGAACAGTTGATTCCCTGCCTTTAAAATTAATATTGTTAGTCATTTCTTTTAGTTTAACATAGTTTGATTGTATTGTTTTTAAAATTACGGCGATAATTCAAAAATAATTCAATCTTTCAATAAAATCGTAAGTTTTTAGTGAAAAATTTGTTTATTTTTCATTTTATCAATTTTCGAATCACAATTTTCAGTTCTTCAAATTGCTTGAAACTTAAGGGTTGTTCAAATTCTTTATTTTTTACATCTTATTATTTCCACGCAATCAAACGCAATGAAAAACTGAATCAGTCAGCTGTTATACGAAGTTCAACCAAACCGCATAACGTTCTATTCGGATTCGTGGTAATAAAATCGTAAGTTTTTTGTGAACAATTTAGTTACTTTTTACTTTATCAAATTTTAAATCACAATTTTCAGTTTTTCAAAATGCTTGAAACATGAGGGTTGTTCAAATTTTTCTTTTCTTACATCTTATTATTTCCACGCAATCAAACGCATTGAAAAATTTGACCAGTCAGTTGTTACGCGAAGTTCAACCAAACTGCATAACGCTGTTTTCGGATTTCAAGAGCGAAAAGCTAAACAATCATTCCAATTACCAATCAATCATTGGTCATCTAGTAAATCATGTACCAACTGCAATTGTAAATTTAAATAATCCACCAGCTTTGATAAAATTGAAATGGGATGCCATCTATTATCATCGAAACATTACTGCGCCATTGCACGTAATTGTTCTGGGTGAAGACAAGCAAGAGGAATTTCTTCCAAAGTTTGAAGCAGCTCTAAAGTTAATCAATCAGTCATTATTTTATTTGACAGAAACTAAAGTTCTCCTAATATTAAATAGCCAAAAAAATGCTAGTCAAGTAATTGAAAAAATTTTTTTCATGGCGAACAGTAATAATTTTCTTAACTTTGCTATCATAGAATGCAAACCTCGGGAAAACATATCAATCATTTATCATAATTATTTTCAAAATTCAACAGTAGTGAAAAATTATAAATCGAATACGCTTGTTAATTATTTTCCGAATAAATTTGACAAAATTCATGGCTACAAGACAAGATTAGGTGTGCTTGCTATAAACTGGCCAGAATATTTTAAAAATTACAGTTTTAATTATAATTATATACGCGATGATTATATATCAATATTTGCAATAAAAGCTTACGAATCTTTAGCATTTGCGTTAAACATATCAATAATATTTGTGCCAATATTTTATAACGGCACAATGTCGAATATGATAAAAAGTTATAAACTCGACGCTTCAGGAGGTAGGGTATTGAGGTTTCTTGAAACAAATGTGATCAATTCTTATATCGTCGGTCCGTTAAAATATTCATTTTTAGTACCAGTAACCATCGTAAAAAGTATTAATTTAGCTCTGGATATTTTTTACTTTTTTTTAATCTTTTTCGGAGTTTTAAGTTTAATCCTAATTCCAAGTTATTGCTTCAAATTCAATCATCAAGAATGGTCTTTGTTCAATGTTTACTCTTACTTGCTAGGCTACAGCGCGGATATTAATTTTCGAAAATGTTTGAAATCAAAGATATTCTTTTTTCTGTTATTCGTCATTTCTTTCGTTTTAATTTCTGATCTTGTCTCTGATTTAACGAGTGTGCAGTTTAAAAGTAAGGAAATTTTTCTGAATTCGTTTGAGAAAATTTTTGAAAAAAACGTATCAGTCATATTTTATTATACGGGTTTTACTTTGAATATTTTTAAGAGACGTCTCAAAGGTAATGCTCAAAAAGTTGCTGATATTGCAAAAATAATGTCAAAAAATGATGTTTTCGATTCGAGTAAAATTTTTATTATGATAAGTTCCGACGCTGAAAAAATGTTAATAAAAAATAAATCGGTTTTAAATGGTGTAAAACACAAAATAAATGATTTAATATTTGTTCAACTTGAAAATATTTTAGTATTTCAAAGTAATTCTCCGTTTCGTCAAAAGTTTGCTAAAATTCATTTGTATATAATGGAAAGTGGCTTGGATGTCAAATGGAGATCCGATTACGATCATATAAACAAAATTGACAAGCGGGTAAAATACGAGGAATTGGACGAAGAAGAAGACGAGACTACTTTGCCATATATTCTTATCGTTGTTATGAGCATGGGGATAATTTTTTCTCTAATTGCATTATTTTTAGAATTCATTTACTTTTACTATTTGTCGAAAATAAATTGGCTCCGTAAATTAAAAGCAATTCTTAAGACGATCATTCGTATTCCTAAAAAAGTACGTATTCGAAAAGCACCGCGTAAAACTAATGTGATTCCAATTTAGCAAAACTAATTTAATTTCACTTTCAGTAACTTTTTTTAATTGAAAAAATTTATAACCGGTTTGTGTAACTACACAAACAACGAGCATGGAACATGTTTACTCATAATAGTAATAAATCAAAAAACCGAAATTACAATAAATCCTGAAATATATACTATCCTAAGTCCATAAACTTCAAGTATTTTAAGTTGTCGTTGTTGTCAGGGCCTGATCTTTTCCTGATTCCCACTTCAAATTATTCTAAGTTCCTAAATCGAAAATATGCTAAGTACATAACGCCCCTTCCTAAATACGTCACTTTTTCACCCCCCCTCCACTAAAAATGTCCATTTTCACCCCCCCCCCCCCTGCCGAGCCAAACTTTTTCAAATACCCCATCCAATGAACATGTTCCATGTTAATAAACAAGATTTGATGGATTTTATTTTACATTTTCGTTTTTCAATGAAATTGGCCACCATTAATTTTGATTCCCGCCATCTTGGAAAAGTACAAAAATCTTTATTTGAGGCTAAGAACTACGTTTGACAATTTTTTTTTTTTTGGTTAGATCAATAATATACACTGAAAACTTATAACCGGTTTGTGTAAACACAACCTAAATGCATGGAACATGTTTACTTCCAGCTGAGGACTAGGTATAATACAAATGTTACTCAACATTACAATACAATTTTCTAATTTTATAATTTGTAATTATCACCTTACTAGCTGTTAAGATTCTAAACCCAAACTATTTTGATTACCTAAACCTGAATTATTCCTAGTCCCTAAATCAATATTATTTTAAGTCCATAAACCTGTATTATCTTAAATCCTTAAGCTCACATTTTTCAAAGTCTCCTAATTATTCTAAGTTTCATTTGACCCCCCCCCCCCTTAATAAGACAAATTTGACCCCCCCCCCCCTTAAATAGTACAAATTTGATCACCCCCCTTAAATAGGACATATTTGACCCCCCCTTAAATAGGACATATTTCACCACTCCCCTTAAATAGGCCAAATTTGAACCCCCCCCCCTTTCAAGTTCTGAAGTACCCCCTCCCTATAAACATGTTCCATGTTAAAAAAAAATTCCGGTTGCCGCAACTGGAATTCCAGCTGTGAAAAATGGATTTTTTTTTAAGTCAAAGATGTAATATAAAGCAATTCTCGATGATAAAAATAGATGTTTTAAGAAGAATAATTTAAATTTTTAAAAGTTATTAATTAATTATTAATGTTAATATTTTTTATTACGAATTATGTGTTTCAACTAATATTTGACTATTGTTATTTAATTCTGATCGTTAGCAAATATTTTATAGATAAATATTACTTAATCCCCTTTAAGAACATCAGAATTCGTAATTTAACTTAAAATTTCCTTAGAATTTTTAACTGAAATAATTTTTTTCTGTATAAGTTTAATATTTTTTGAGCCACACTAAAATATATTATTTTGAGTTTTGAGTTTTTTCAATTTTCAATTTTTTCAGAGAAAAAAAAATTCCAAAAAAGGAGTTTTTTGAGAAAAAGAAATATTTAAAGAAATTTTATGATACAGAAAAAGATTATGGAAAATTCGGGTGTTTCAGGAAAAATATGTCAGTTTAAATTAACTAAAGGTAATAACTAAAGGTTCGAATCAATTTTTAATGTTTAAATAATATATTTCACTTTGGTTTTCGACTTAAATATAATAAATTTAAATTCTTCAGGATATTTTTATTTAACATTCTTATTTTTATAAATAAGAAAATAATAAAAAATAATTTTCTACATAAAAAAAAAAAAAAAAAAAAAAAATAGTTATTTAATGTCCATAGAAATTTTGGGATCCTTAAAAGCTAATTTATACGATTGATAATATTTGATGTAAAAAGTGTAAAAAATTGATTAAAAGTAGTAAAAATTAGTGGAAAATGTTTAATTATGATAGAATGGAAGATTATTAAAATGACAACTATATAGATCGTAAAATAAAATATACATAAATAGGATATTAGATTTTGATTCCATGTACAAAATTCATAAGTAAATAAACATCATTAAGAAATAAAAATTTCACAATAGTACATAATTGGTATTTCACTCGAATACATTGAGCGAGTTCATCAGTAAGAAACTCAATGTATTTTTCTTATATACCAAATCTTAGGTATATAAGATTTCTCGCAAGAGAAATGTATTTGGGAGAGTATAAAAGAAATCAAAGACAACTCATTTGGTATATAAGAAAAATACATTGAGTTTCTTACTGATGATCTCGCTCAATTTATTCGACTGAAATATCAATTATGTATTATTGTGAAATTTTTATTTCTTAATGATGTTTATATTTTTATAGATAGGCTGATTTTCCCATGAATTGTCCTTCTTTCGGAGAATAATATCTCAGAAATATGAGCATAATATTTTGACTAATTTTAATTTATTAAAAGATATTATTTTATTTTTATTTAATTTTTAAATTAATTAATTAACTATGTAAAAACGAGAGTAAAAACTATGTGTTTGCTCAGACAAAATAAATTTTATAAGAATAATAAGAGTGACAAATACTATTGTAATTTTTAAAATGTTTTAGTCAAACATTCGTTTAAATAAATACTGCGTAATAAAAAATATAAATTTATAAATAACTTTTAAAAAATATAAAAATTTCAATTCTTCTTCCTTAAAACATCCGTTTTTATCATCGAGAATCGTTTTATATTACGTCTTTGACGTAAAAAAAAATCCATTTTTCAAAGCTGGAATTTATTTCAGCGTAGTCCGATTTTTCAAATAATACGGCTGAAAAAGTTGTATTTGATAATTTTTAAGTATTAAACATTTTACATGGATTAATAATAATTATTTGTTTTTCGCAATCTACCTTATTCTACATGTTACTCAAGACCGCTTCCTGAACATTGTTCTCGTAGTGCTCTTCAATTTTTATTCATAAATCAGTCTTTGTAAAAGACAATCCCTCCTAAAAAAAGAAATTCTATTATAGAATAAAATTAGTATACTTTAAATCTTATTGAATATTTAATATAAATACTCGATTCTTGAGCTAACAATTATCTTTATTTATGCAAATATTTTGATAACTTGTAAAAATATTCAACTTAATTATTGTAATTATTTATTATAAATAGGGTGAGCAAAAGAAAAGGATACATGCAAATAACTCGAAAACTAAGGAAAATTAAAAAAATTGTTTGGAATAAAAGTTACATGGTTTGGAGAGGGCAATCGAAACAGTGGAAAGTTTTGAGTATAAATATGTTTCTCAAATATTAATAAACTTTGACTATTTAGCAGATTATTAACAATAAAATCGATATTATTGAACATTTTATGAGCAAAGAAGAGTCTGAGACTTCGAGAGGGAAGGAGACTCACCTTAATCAAGCACCCCGACTGTGAGAGGCAAGGGGACTCACTTAAATCAAGCACCCCAACTGTGAGAGGAAAGGGGACTCACCTTAATCAAGCACCCCGACTGTGAGAGGCGAGGGGACTCACTTTAATCAAGCACCCCGACTTTGAGAGGCAAGGGGACTCACATTAATTAAGCACCCCGACTGTGAGAGGCAAAGGGACTCACTTTAATCAAGCACCTCGAATGTGAGAGGCAACGGGACACACAATGATCAATCACCCCGACTATGAGAGGCACGGGGACTCACTTTAATCAAGCACCCCGACTTTGAGAGGCAAGGGGACTCACTTTAATCAAGCACCCCAATGGAAGCATTCAACTACTACATCCTCGCCGTTGTTTCTGGGTAATGCAAAAAGTAGTTTTAATGATAAAGTTTGCATTTAAGTTGGAAGATCTTATTAAAATAATTTTCAAATTCATTTCAAGCTCACGATAACATGAGTTCTTTTGACTTCTGCAACTTTTGTAAAAAAATTTTTAATTTAAGACTCTTCTTTGCTCATAAAATTTTCAATAATATCGATTTTAATGTTAAACATCTGTTATACGGTGAACATTTTTTCAAGGTCGAAGTTGATTAAGACTTGAGAAACACATTCGTACTCAAAAATTTTCACCAATTCGATTACAAACGTCAAAAATTTGTTTTCCCATTTAAAAAAACAAAGTTGACCTTGAAAAACCCCCATTAAACCAATTTCAAGGTCATTTCAAGGTCACCATAAAATGTCTCCCTCCAAACCATGTAACTTTTATTCAAAACATTTTTTATAATGTTTTTTAGTTTTCGAGTTACTTGACTTAGTATAGGCCTGGACCATGTCCATGGAATTCTTCGACGGCAATTTTAGTTTTTGAGTTTGCTGATTCCAAACCTGAAGTCTCTTTTGACCTAAGGTGGTCCAATTTCGCGTAATTGCCCATTTTAGGTCATTTTTAACGTTTTTTTGCCATTTTCTGTAAAATTTTTTAATATATTACCATTTTTCTCACACTACACTAATGTTTTTTGGGACTCTATACCTAATTATCATATAATATTGTATATCTACTCATACAAAAAAAAAATGGTAGCCCATAATAGGGATTCTTAGGCTATTTTTCACGCTTTTTGGGCTGATCTTTTCAGCTTCTGGTTTTCGGGTCACTAAACGTAAATAACACATAGTTTTTTAACAAATAATGTCCAGTGGCCCATAATAGGCGATTCACGGGTATTCTCATCATTTTAACCTAATCCAAATTCATAAAGCTACTCGTTTAAAAAAAAAGTAACGTGTTATAAAATAGCATTTAAAGGATGAGAATACCCGTGAATTGCTTATTATCGGCCACTGGACATTATTTGTTAAAAAAAGATGTGTTATTTGCGTTTAGTGACCTGAAAACCACAAGCTGTAGAAAAAAATTGGTATTAATTCATAAAAATAGCTAAAATTAGCCCAAGAAGCGTGAAAAATAGCCTAAGAATCCCTATTATGGGCTACCATTTTTTTTTTGTATGTGCAGATAGTAGATATGATAATTTGGTATAGAGACCCAAAAAACATTAATGTAGTATGAGGAAAATGGTAATATATTAAAAATTTTAACAAAAAATGGCAAAAAAACGTTAAAAATGACCTAAAATGGGCAATTATGCAAAATTGGACCACGTTAGGTCAAAACGGACTTCGGATTTGGAATCAGTGACCCCAAAAATAAAATTACCGTCGAAAAATTCCATGGATATGCTTTCAAAAAAAATCGCATACAAAATCATGCTCCAGGCCTATATTAACTGTATCCTTTTCTTTTGCTCACCTATTATAAATATGTGTTATTCAATACTTAAAACTATATTAATTGTACTAATTAATTATTTTTATATAAATACTTTATCAATGTTGTATTTACTTGTGTAAAAATTGACTATTTGTATTGGTAGTTTAGGAATATATATGTGCGTTTAAAATAAAATAAAATTAAATTAAATAAAACTAAACTTTTTCATTTTATTCATTTTTTGCTTTGTCTCAATTGGGCCACAAAATTGCACATAAGAGGGGTTACTCAATACTTTTGTAGTTTTAGTTAATCAAATCCTAATTATGAGCCCTCTTAAACAGTGATCGGGGAAACGATCACTGTGAAACATTAAGGAGTTTATATTTCTTACCCTGGGCCCTTGACTGTGCAGCTATAAATATGGTTTAGGGACCCATTACCCAGGCCGAAAATTCCCATGAAAGCAATTGTTTTTGAGCCGAGAAGGGGAGGGGGGCAATTACTAGGGTGATAAAAATAATTTTCTATAGTAATACTATATTTGTCATAGAGGAGCTAAGTCTAAAATTAAATTCCTAAAAACCGTAAGGCTGGACGTCAGTGCTTTTTAGAACTAAGAAAAAATAATTACACAAACTATAAAAATTGTTTTGTTTCCTATTACTAACTGATAAAAATAACAAAATTAGTAGTAAAGAAAGTTGATATCATTTATTCCTATCGTTGTTATGAGGATGGGGATAATTTTTTCTCTAATTGCATTATTTTTAGAATTCATTTACTTTCACTATTTGTCGAAAATAAATTGGCTCAGAAAATTAAAAGCAACTCTTAAGACGACAATTCGTATTCCTAAAAAAGTACGTATTCGAAAAGCACCACGTAAAATTTTGTAATATTTTACTAATTCAAAAGCATTATGAACTTTTTTTGACTGTAGCTAATCAAAATTTGTGATGAATATAATAGGTCAATACTCGTGATGATTCGAAAAAATTGAAAAATCACCCATACGAAAATCCCCTACAAAGATTTTCGTAATCAGCGACCAAAAGATTTCTTATTTATTTATTTTCTAAAATCAATCCTTCTTCTCAAAACTTGACTGCAGTACAGTGAAAAAATTATTTAACGAGTTAAAATTAGGCTCGAAGGACCAAAATTTTAAAATATCAAGTTTTAATTACACCAGTCAAAAATATTACAGAATTAAAGTTTATTTTGACTGGAGAGTATCGTAAACCATTGCTTTTTAAAAAAGCCCTTTGGCACTGCTTTGTATTTAAAAAAAAGTCTCTTCTTTTCTCCTATAAATTGAATGCAATAATAATATAAATGGCACAATAGCTTTTATAAACATCATGCAATTTCGTAGACAAAAGGAAGCCCGTTAGAAATTGCTCTGAAAAGAAAATAATAAAATTAAGTATATTTAAAAAAAAAAGGAGAAAAAGAAGAAAAAAAAATGTTGTTTAATTATAATAACGAATAGAAAAGTAATTACGTTTTTTAAGATTTCCTTATTGTACACTTGAATGCAAAAAGGTATAACAATAAAGCTCATTTTTTTCTATACTACGAGGTAAATATTTGTATTTTTTAAAATTAACAATAGAATTTTGAGTTAAGTAGAGCTTACGTATCTCTAAAAATGAATACATAAAAGTTTAAAATTTCCATTCTCGTTATTTTAAAACAAGGCTTAGGAACATTGATAAAGCTCCAAGTAACAAGCATGCATCAGATCCTAATAAGGTAGCCTTTTTTCCTAGGAAAAACTAGGCCAATGCTTTAAATATTAAAGACATGTAAAAATCCTTTATTTTAATATTCCGTAGCACATGTTCTCCTATGCATTATCACCTTGTGCACGCATTATTTATGACTCGTAGTGTCAAAGAATATTTTTTAACAAATCATCTTGCACAGTTTTCTTTGCCAAATATGGAAATTTTACATTCCTTTTAGCTGTATCGCTTTATTTTAGAAAATTTAATTTTTCTTACATACGTGGATTTAAATCAAAATATTCTCTCTTTCTCTTTGCGAGTTCAAAGAACTGGACTAATAATAATTTTGCAACCTCTGGTTAATCTCTGGACCTTTGAATTACATTCTGAATAATCTGAATAATCAAAAGCTTATTTACTCCGTGTTTAATATTCAAAGAGAGATTACGTACGAATTTATGGAAAGGATTTTGATTCATGGCTTTTTGAATGATAATTTTGAATGAATAAAAAAATTATTAACAATTTTATTGCCAGAAAAAACCATGACTCGAGTAACTAAAATTGGTACTCGAAAGTAAAGTCCTCGAAATAAGAAATAGAAAAAGTACGTTGAAGAGTAAAAATATTTTTTAATGCAAAATTGAATATTTTGTGAAAAAAAGTTGATAAACATAATAGTACTTACTACTTGCATATTAAAAGGTTGATAAAATTTCCTTGACAAAATATAGCTTTAATATGAAAAACAGAGTTTAAAGTGTGTACTCGAAAAAACTATATTAGCTTCGGAGAAATAAAAAAATTACTTTATTTTATGATATTTATTTTGAAGCAGCTCATGTGAGATAAGAGTTTTTTGTTTTTTTTAAATTTTCGCTCGTTTTGGTGTAGGTTTCTAGGGATTTTATTGATAGATTCTGAATATTTCACGTAAATTACAGGATTTTAGGAAAAGTTGTTTTAAGTCATCCCCTTTAAACGGTGCTGGGAAATCCATAAAGTTGCCGAAAGTATTATCTTCGATTTAAAATGAGGATTTACTTTAAAAAATGTAAAAAAATCCATAAAATCCTGAATATTTGGAAAAAAGCAGTATAAAAAAATAGCTTTCTTTTATATGAGAAAGTTGAAAAGAATAAAAGTAAAATAAAAATAAAGTATTATATAATTCATCAATAGAAAATGCTATTTTCTTGTAAAAATTTACTTTTCTTATATACAATAAAGTTTAATAGATAAAGTTAATGAAATTCATAGCAGCAAGAAAACAATCGATCGAAACAATAACAACGAGTTTTCGTAAGTTCAACTAAAAATTAATTTGACAAAATTTAAACCTTGCGTGTAAATAACTTTTTTTAACTTTCCACTCGAACGTATCAGTTTTCGGCTCAGCGGCTTTCGGTTACTTTAAGAGATCGAACTTTACTTAAAAGATTAAAGTCCCCAAAAAATTTATCGTCCGTATTAGAAAAGAATTTATTTGTAAAAACGTATCGCCTGCACAATAAAATCAGGTCGGAGACTCACGCAAACTCGACGAAAATTCGTTTATTGATTTATCATTTTTTTTTTTTTTTGGACAAAAAATTAGTAACTAACAATTTTTGTGATTTTCTTTTCAGATTAACTATCACTGCTGCATGTCCCATGAATCTTCAGTATTTTCCCATGGATCGTCAACTTTGTAACATAGAAATAGAAAGTTGTAAGTTTTTTGAAAAGTTGATTATTTTTTTAAAAAATCAATTAAATATCTAATGATAAATTTTTTGAATTTAAGCGAGAAAAATAAAATTTTTTTATTTCATGCATACACACGAATTTAACCTAAAATTAATAATAACTAACACGCATTTAACATCATCACTTGTTAAGCCACTGGAAACGAAAATTTCTAACATTTGCGTGTGTATGTAAAACTTGAATAATTTTAAAAAATCAAAAATTTTGCACCAGTGTGTGAAGCAATTAAAAAAAAAAAAAAAAAATGAATTTAAAAAAAAAAATATAAAAAATATTTTTAAAGCTTTCACCTTTTTTTAACAAGCTTTCTCGCTATTATTAACGAAAAACAAATGATTAATTTTCTTGATTATAAATTAATTTTTGATGCATGCATGATAATAATTAAATGATTATTAAAATACTTTTAATGTACGCTGAAAAATGAGTTAGTGCCAAGAGTTTATTGACATTAAAGATCATCTTGCTAATAAAAGAGCGTTGACATAGAAAGAAAAACTAAGAAAAATCAACGTTTGGACTTTATCCAATAAATATGATATTCAACTAACAAACTCTTCTGATACAATTCACCCTGTCATTCTTCGAATCCGAGTATTTGGGTCAGTTTAAAGCAGCCATAAAAATTTTTACTTTTTCTTAATTTTATGCACTTTAGCCTGCTATTACTGTAAATTATCGAATAAATCGACTGATTTTAATTGTAATAGGCTACTCTAATCGATACTCGCTTTTTATTGGTAGTTAAAAGGGATTATTATTTAAATTTTTTACTCTCAATAACCCAGAGTTTTGTAGTTTTGAATAAATTTTTTTTACTCGAGTTACTTCGGGATTTACAGAGCTTTTGGTAATTGTAAATCACTAAAAGACGCTTCGGATCTTTGAATGAGCGCCAAGTCAAGTTTTGGGAAAATTTTCAAAGTATTTAATTACAATGTTTTTGAGGATCGTTGATACTCAAAAAATTAATTATCCAAGTATTCAAGCTAAACAAATAGTTGCTTGTTTAGCTACAACTTTAAAAGTTTAAATTACACAAAAGAAAAATATTTACATTGCAAATATTTAACTTGATAAAGACTTATCTACGTACGAGAATTTATTTTAAAATTAGTGTCGAAATACTTTATTTCAGTTGGCTGGAAAAATAAAGAATGGCCCAGATCACACGTTAATTATCCGAGGTTCAACTAAACCTAAAAACTCTGGGTTTTATAATTCGCGTAATAAAAAATATTTTCTAGATGCATTAATTTTGTTTTAGTAGAAAATGTAAATTGCGCATGAAAAAATAAATAGAAAGTTATATTTCTTGGCGAAATATAAATTTTCATTTTATAGCTGGAGAAAGAATTTAAGGAAAAAATGTCAAAGTCGTAAATTCAATTTAAAATAAATATTTTAAAAGTACAATAGCCTTCGTTTATGTAAAATCTGGGTCGAGTTTCAGTATTTTAGTTTTATTCAACTGAATTAGTTTATTATTTTACAGTAAAGAAAATTAATGAATTACATTTACGTTTGTAAAAATATTAACTTCATTTTTGAATACAAAGTACTTTGGTTTAGTCGAGTAGTAATTGATTTAAAAGCATTGAGCTTTTTTGCTTCTGCGAATCCCAAAATTTATCTGAGACCAGAATTGCTGACTTTGAGCCAGAACTTAATTAAATTATGCACTTTAATAATTAAAATAAACAGAAGCTGCTTCTTGAACAAATGATTTTTGGTTTAACTTTTACAATAAATGCTACTGGTTACTCCCATAATAATTTACCAAAAGGTTCAACCAGAACTTTTTCCTTGCAATTTTACCCACTTTTATTTCCATTTACTTTATCAGTACAGCAGGATTCAAATAAAAGCAATAAAATTAAGCTCAATACTTTTTTATCAACTCAAAATTTATTTTTCCAAACTTTTTTATCCGCAGTTTATTTCAAAATAATTAAATTTAGAAAGATAAGTAAACTTTTTGAAATAATTTGAATTTTCATTCATTTTTTCAAGGTTTTACAAAAAAGTTCGCAAATAATTTGTTTCTTTAACTGCGCTAAGCGCAAGAAAGTTCGAAACAATCGTTAGCTATGTTTTTACAAGCGAGTTTCAGGTACATAATAATTTAAACTGAGATATCAGAAGAATCAGCTAAACTTCAAGTCACATAATTACGTTTCTACAATTACAATGAATTAATTTAAATATCTCATTTAGATAAAAAAAGTATAAAACCTGTCAATATCTTTAAGGTCCAATTTATGAAAGTTGGATGAAAAAGTTTTTTATGCTCCTTATTTAGATAAAAAAAGAAACGTAAAGAAGTTTTTTATCTCATTGTCAAAGTTTATCATGACTGAAGAAAAATACCAAAAGTTAAAGAAGTAAAAAAGAAGGTTTGCGTGAGAGGAGGGAAGGGAGGGGGTGTAAAAAAAATATAAAAAGAATCATGCGGTACTTAAAAAAACGATGTATTTGGCTAAAGTCCAAAAAAAAAAAGAAAGAACGCTCAAGGCACTAACTACTTTTCTCGTATATTTATTTTTTTAAAGGAGGGAGAGACTCCACTTGAGTTGTACAAAGTGACGATGCAATTTCCAGGCCAATTTGTCAATTCTAATTAAAAAAAAATAACGTTGGAAAATGCACAGTCACATAAAAATATTTATAACAAAAATTTTTTTTATATAATTACATACTACCGGCTATTTTTATATATTGCTATTATTTTTTTTTTCTAATAATACGAAGGCCTCCAAAACATAACACTAAGCCTCGTGTCCGACCGACCCTAAGGAGGCCTGACAAATAAATAAAATTTATGCAAGTATATTTTGTTTTTTCAAATTTTTACAGCTAAAAAATTTCAAAAAAAATCTATAAAAAAAATAATTTCAAAGATTCGTAATCGACTGAAATCTGACGCATTGTGCATCTAGCCAGCGCATGCGTAAATAAATAAAAAAAGACTTTTTTTTACATTCCTTATTTAGCTTTTTATTTTTTTATAAACGCAATTCATACCAAGCTATGCTTCTTCTGTATTTCTTCTCTCTGTATTTTTTTTAGTAAAAATTTTTTTGTATTTTCAAAAGGTTCAATTGACTGTGTACATAATAACATATCGATCTGTAATACAACGTCTCTATATTCGTGCTAAAGGACTATACGTGATATTCTAATTACGTATTCGCTTTTTTTTTTTTTTTTTTATTTCTTCTTCTTCTTCTTCTTTTTTATGTATTCCAAGAAAAATATACTTGAAATTCTTTATTTTTTCTAAATATATGCTAATTAACTCTAACTGACAAATAAAGTTATTTTTTTTCTCTCTCTTTCGCGAATAAAAAAAAGTATTATATTTCAACTGCAATTAAGTGATTATTCGTACTTTTTTTTTACAAGCACCAGTTTTTTGATACTTTTTTTTTACAAGCATGCCATTTTGCTGTTAAGATATACGCAAATTTTTTATACTGCTTTTTTTTTACTTCAGTGCATGATAAGATTATTTTTCAGGTTTTTTAAGTGCTTTTTCGGTGAGGTGGGGATCTTCTTGGTACCCTTTTTTTATTTGAATTTCAGAATATTTAAATACTTTTTTCTAATTTTTGAGTAAATTTTCAGTTACTATATGCAATTTCTATTAAAAATTCAGATCCATAAAATCGAGCCATTACCCGAAAAAATCGTAAATCATTAATTTTACCAATTTTTTAAACCAACGCCCAGTCTAACATACATCAGAATCTTCAAAAAAAAATATTAATTTCAAAAATTTTCAACAACTTTTTTTCATTAAACGCAATAGTTTCAACCCCGAGTACTCTATTTTTCGTCGGTAAAAAAAAATATTGAATGATGATTAAATACATAATGATACTCAAATACTCGAGAGACTAAAAAAAGACCTTTTTAAAATGAAAATATGTTTTAATTAAATGAATTCTCGAATACGATATTCCAGTAGGATTTGTTATTATTTATTTTTTTTAAAACTAGTTTTTTGTCAGCGAATGAATTATATCGAAAATATTATTCTCAGCATGTATACCTTTTTTTTTGGCAAACTGCACTGACGCATGCGCTTTGAGGTATTAAGACACGACAAAGCTTTTTTCTATCTTAATATATTATGTCATTTTTATTAAATAATATTTATTTAAGGAAACTAAAAATTATTGTGTCCCATATTTTTACTTTTATTAAAGCATGATTTTTATTAGAAAATTTTGTTTTCTTTTTTTTTTTTTTTTTTTTAAGAGAAATGTCAATTTTTTTATTATTTTTGGCGTATAAAGAAAATTTCTATTGCCAAAAAAATAATTTTTCTTTTCGAAAAGATCAAAAGTTTGGCACTTTTTCTCTTAAATAGAAAAAAAAAAAAAAAAAAAAGAAAATAAGTAAAATGACTATGAAAATTCAAAGAAATAATTGAAAAATTTGCGTGTAAAAATTGATAAAATTAAAAAAAAAAAAAAAAATCTTAATGTTTTTGTTTTGGTTATTTTTGTTGTTCTTTTTTTATTTTTCGTTTACCTCCTTCTGGCAGTTGGATACACAATGCGTGATATTCGGTACAAATGGAACGCCGGCTTACAATCAGTCGGAATCTCAAAAGAAGTGGAATTACCTCAATTTCGCGTGCTCGGACACAGGCAACGACAGAGAACAATACACCTTTCTACAGGTATATCATCTTTACTTTGTCTGACTAAACACCGACTTTTACTACTTGAAACATTATTTCTAAAACTTGTCTCTTGCTACAGACAAAGCTTTCTCTTAATCTCTCATTAATTGCCGATCGTAAGTATAAAAGAATTTATTTACGTGACTAGAGAAAATGCAAATGCAATTCTTATCTCGACATCGATAAACGGAACCTTTTAAACAAAGAGGCTAATCGGCTAGGATCTTTTTATTTCACTTAATTTACACGTTTCTTTTAAACCGACACAAAGAGAGATTAATATATTTATAGCCGGTAGAAGGTAAGTGCTAACAGAAAAGAGCAAGTGGAGGCCCCCCTTCCTGTCTAAAAAAAAATAAAGAAACATAACCAATTGTTAAGAAATGGGGGTCTCTTTGGAAATTTTTCAGTCGGATATACAATGAGAGACATCCGATATAAATGGAACGAAGGACCTAATAGTGTCGGCATAAGCAGTGACGTTTCCCTGCCACAATTCAAGGTCCTTGGTCATCGACAACGTTATAAAGAAATTAGTTTAACAACCGGTAAAGTATTATAAGAGCAGGAAATTCACAATTTTTTTTTTTCTCAACAAAATTTTTTTCTAGTTCAACCCTTTTAATATCCTCTCGATATCCACGAGTTGGTTGTTGTTTTAAATCGATATGGGCATAAATACGTGTTGGGAATTCAAAAGCTCAAACTCAATTTTATATTTTATCGAATAAACTCTTCGTTTATATATATAACCAAAATTTCTAGGGAAAAAACAGATTTATATCAGGCTTGCATTATTTTATAACCTGTCGCATCGATTTTATAACTTAATAAACCTTTTTTTTACCTAATTATGCTATTGACGGATCATTTTGAAATAATAGAGTAAATAAAGACACGCCCAGTTTAAGTAATAGTAGTTTGAAATTTTAGATTAACGTGTACTCCAGTTACGTGCTCACTAGAAGGAATTTAATCTGATACCTATTGGTTTGAAATCAATACGGGAAATTAGTTTCATTTTTATGAAACTTTTATCTCTTATTTTTTAAATAAGATATTCTTTAACTGCGCCTTCTCTTTCTTCTCTGACCTCGCCAGTGTATTTAGTACAGATAATTAAATATTTCATGCAGAGGCTTAGAGATTCTGGGGAGAAAGTCCTCGGAGACGAGTTATTAACTTCGTTTTTAAATAGATATGAAGCTAGGGATTTCCGAGAAATTTTCATATTCTTATTTTAAAAATGAGAAAATTTTAAGTTTTCCTTGGAGTAAAAATAAGCTCGCGGTCTGAGAAATTATCCTTTAAATTGAATCCTAAAGTAGAAAATAAAATTTTGTTTTGGCAAAAGTTCGATTTTCATAAAGGAACATCGGAGGCCTATGAAAAAAAATATTAAATTTGAAACTGTGCCATTTCAAGTTTTCTTTAGGGATTAAAGATAAATCTTTGAATTGTCTAATTTTCAACCGTAGCTTAACATCGTGTCAGGTGCTCCAGTAAACGAATTTACCTACACAAATCTTATTTTCCTCTAAATCGATTTTCAATCCAGAAGACTATTCTCACCTTGGAAATTCATTTTTATTCCAAGGGACAAGTTTAGTTTTCGAAAATTACTCACCTTTGATATCCAATTTATCTCTTACCTCTTTCAGAAGACATTTGTCCTCAACGAATTTATTTTTATCCACAGTGTGTCTTTTTTTTAATTCGAAATTTTAAAAAAGCTTACGGTGTATAGTTAGGAAAATTGAACTTAATTTATTAAAATATATAGGCTATAATTTAGTTTTTCTTGAACTGGAGTAATCTGTAATTAAAGTTTACAGCCATTTATTATTATCCCAATATTGAGAGCTAAGAATTAGTGATTTTGCCCTAAAATGGGTTTTAAATTCGATTGTAAATTAAAATTTTCTTAACTGAAAAATAATGCAAAAGAGGTTATAAATAGCAGTCTCTAATTAATACTAATTTGTAAAATTCTAAAAGATTCGCATAATAGAATCCTAGAAGCGTAGAGTATCTCGTGTCTATGCATAATGCATAAATAGACCGGTTGTTCAAAAGCGTGTTAATTTCAAAGAGTAGTTGAATGAGTATGTGTATGTGTGTGTGTTGAGGACGATTGCTTATTTATAGTAAAACTGTATGTATTGAAGATCCCAATTTGAAAATCAAATCAAACATCGGAATTGCTAATGGAGATATAGGAAGCTCTCCCTTAGGAAATGATTAACAAATCAGTTTTAATCTAATGGATATAAGCATTATTCCTTCTGTAATCAACACTAATTACTCGCATTTATATTTTCAATTAAAACCATTTACATTAAACTAATTATTATAATACTCGTTCGGCTTTTATAGTCTCAAATTTCAAAGATTTATGCTTGGGATAAGCTTGAAATTTTATTTCCACCGATTTTATTTTACAAACGTTTTTTTTACTTTTATTTAATAGCTGTAATAAATAAGAATCGAAAAATATGTTACCTCGCAGTCGTATGTCTTTATTATCACTTTATCATACTTTTCTTTAAGATTTTATACGAATATTAAATGGGAGATTTAATCGTCCTTAAAATGGGATTAAAAATCACTTTTTCTTCTTTTCAGTCATTGACCCTTCATTTTTATATTTTATCTTAATTTTCATAAAATCGAGCCAGGGATTATGCTCAATCAGTGTCTTTTAACATACACGAACAATCCTGATTTGCTTTTATTTTTCTGTTATGTCATTGAAAATTCTGTCGGGAATAATTCATCTGGTTTAACCTAATTTTCATACTACATTACTAAGTTATATTCTGTTCAGCCAACCAAATTACTCAAACATGCTATCAAATGTACTTAAATTATTTTTTATAGGGGTGTGCGGTTACCCTACTTTTCGGGTTGACTCAGTTCGTTGGTTCACTACGTCTTTGAAACGGAAATTTCCCTGGTTTTACGATTAAATTAATATTTTTTTTATAATTTTTCGTTAATTACAGGTATTAGATTATTACTTTTTTTAATTTTAGTAAATTTTTACTACTTCTCTTTTTTAAAGGAAAAATAAAAAAGAAAATAAAAATATTCATAGAATGCGAAATCCAGGGAAATTTACAGGGAATAAAAGACCGGACTTTTGGGTCAAGCATCCAAAACTTCGGGTAACCGCATACCCCTCTTTTAGGGTTAAGTATAATAACCTTATATGTCAAATCCTCCCCCTGTCAAATATAGTATTTGTTTAAAAGATTATCAATGAATTCTTGTGTTTTTCTATAAAAAACCTTTTACTTTCGGAAAATTTCAGAAATCTAATTGAGTAACTGTATTTACTAACAGTATTAGTGTTTATACTCGTAAATCCTCAAAGTAAATTTTTTTTCAGCAGTATTCAGGCATTTAAATTTATGCTTTTAAGCTTGATGAGGCCTTCATGCAAATTTTTTCCATCAAGTTTTTTTTAAATCATTTCTAGAAAAAAAATTCAACTATAAAAAAACGTGATCTTTTAAATTTCTTTTTTGTTTTTAAATAACATTTTTTTTATTTAAGTAACTTTTTTAATTTCAACAGTTTTGTTATTTTTCTTATTTTAAAATTTAAAACTTTGATTTTTACTAACAAAAAAAAAGTTGTAATATGTTGTTTACCAACGTAATCCTCTTATTTCAAAGTTTTTTTTTTAAAACAGTGCAAATTAAGACCTTATTAAAATAAAAGTTGCTTGCAGTGTTTTAAAAATAAAAATTTCATATTTCGACAAATATTGGTTTAAAGGAGACAGTAAAATTAAAAATTGCCTTTTCTCGCCTCTTCTGAAAAGTATTTTTGTTTAAAAACAAAAACTTTGACCAAACTAAGTTTTTAGTTTCGAAATTGCATTTTGAAAAATTCTACCTTTAAAACCAAGTTGAATTTTTATTCATTTTAAAACTAAAGATTAATTAAATTATTTAGGCAATTCAAAAAATGAATCTTGACAAAATCTGGCCATGGGTAAAAGGAAACCATTAGAAATTATCCTAAATCCTGCTGTTACATATTTTTATTAAATTTTAAAATTTTTCAAAAAAAACTTCAATTATTAAGAATAAAAATAATTTAATTTAGTAAGCCAAAAAAACTGAAATAAATAAAAGAATTCAGTTACAATAATAAATATTTCAGGTTTAATAAATTTTGAAAAACAAGAAGTAACAATAGACTTAAATAAAGAAATACTTTGAAAATAGTTTGAAACATGAGTTGCAAATAAATAAATAAATGAGCATAGCACTTAAAATTATAAAAGCTAAAATTTAAATTTTTGGCAACACACAAAAAGCTTTCTTCTATAAAATTATTATCAAACTTATACATTCTTATGGATGAAAATATTTTGTTACATATTTCATGCGCATGCGCAGTATAACATTTTTTAATTTTATAACAAATTTTATTTATTTAACTTTAGTTTTTTGAATTTTTTTTAGAATTAAATTAATTTTTCATTTGGTACTCAGTTTATGTGGAAAATTTCTTAAACTTGTGTTGCAGTGAAAATTTTGTAATGAGAAGTTATAATATTTTGCAGATGCCCATGCGCTGAATTCAGCTTCTTAAGTATTTATTTATTGATTATATCATATTAATTACAAAACTATGCATTTCTAGCTCGAATCCTAAACTGATTTAAACATATTTTTTTTTTTAAATTTTTATTTGCATTTCAAAGATAATTAATTCAAAAAAACCCAGTCATATTTTGTCAAGAATTCAAATGTTCAGAATTAAAAATACGCTATTACTTACTTACTATTTTTGATAAATTAAAATTTAACCTTTTTTATTACAGAAAGTTATTCTGCTTTTCAAGAAACTTTTGGCAAGAAAAAAGTATCTACAGGAAATATACTTTTTACTTGAAATATTGATTTTTATAAATAAAAAAGGAAAATTTAAGTTTATCAAAAAAGTTACTTTTTTGTGGTTATTGGAGGGGAACCCGGGGTGTTTTGGGACAATTTTTTAGATTTTCGTGGTTTATGTAAAAGTCTAAGGGTTATCGAAAATTAAGTAACTCTTACCGAGCCATAAAATTTTTAAATTTAGTAATTTTTAACACCACGTCATGCCAATTAATACCTGAATCTAGCCACAGAAATATCAACACCTACTATTAAAGTTTCTGTGGTTAAACGTCAACAAAAACTGAGTAGGACTATTGTGTACGAATTTGTAGTAAATTTAATGGTTGGCTAAGGTTAACTAAATAGAATACCTCGTTTCTTCCGAAGCTCAGCAATATTATTGTATATCAAAAGAAAAATGAAAATAAATATTTAAGCAAAAAAAAGCCTTTTATCAGCAAAGCAAGTATCATTATTTCCCGTAGAGAAAGCAAGAAAATTTTGTTAACCCAAGCATTTATTTAAAGTGTGAATGTAAACATCGTTCGATTATCATTTGACAAGTGCAATATAGTTACTCAAGTTAATATTTTAATGAGGTCACGTCTTGGTTCTTCTTCGTTCGTTCGTTGTATGTTTGACACGATAGAAATATAATTATTCCTATAAAAGTTTGAATGATGTGCCGATTATCTGAAATAAAAGAAATATATCGATCGTTAAGCATATGAATATCTCTCTTATCTATTCGACATGAAAGCCAATTGTATATTTTAAATCGAGCTTACATTTTTATCGATGAAAAAAAAGCTGCATTTGTAAAAGACAACCAACTCAATTAAAAAAAAAAAGAGTTTATAAGTTTTAAAGAGTCTTTCTTTTCATTTGAAAAAAGATATGATTTGAATTTTTCAGGTAATTATTCAAGATTGGCCTGCGAGATCCAGTTCGTTCGGTCGATGGGCTATTATTTAATTCAAATCTACATACCATCGGGTTTAATCGTCATAATATCATGGGTGAGCTTTTGGCTAAACCGAAACGCAACCCCCGCTCGGGTCTCCCTCGGAGTAACCACTGTGCTCACCATGACAACTTTGATGTCATCGACGAACGCGGCGTTACCAAAAATTTCCTACGTCAAGTCCATCGACGTTTACCTGGGCACATGTTTCGTCATGGTCTTCGCATCGTTGCTCGGTAAGTACTTTATGAATTACTCATACTTGATTTCCCAGGAGGACACGTGTTAGTCGAAGAGTTATTTAACCGTCGCGTCGAACCAAATTTAACTAATCCAAGAGACACAGAGCCGAGTTTTAATAAAACTTTTTCTTTTTCATTGGATTAAAACAAAAATATCCTTTTATTCAATTTTCTTATTTTCTTGTTAAACTTAAATTGCTATACTTGGCCAATATAACCGGTAATTGACCTCTATTGTCTTCGTTGATTGCTTATTTTGCTATTACTGCTTTATAGCCTTTAATAAAACGATATCGTTGTATCTTTTTTTATAATTTATTTTCAACTCAAAAAAGGTCCTACTCAGGTTTTCAAATATCCTACTAGCCAATTTATCGGAACATTTACTTGGCCTGTTGGTTTTATACCAAAAAGAAAAAACGGTTGGATATAATATGTCGTTGAGGTCAAATCGACTGATGACGAATGTGAATACTTTTATTTACTTTGTTTTCACGGATGTCTAAGTGCATTGTTACAACCTTTTTTACGCAACGCGTCTCATATTTTAGCCTAAAAAATCACTGACTTTTATAAAATATTAAGGTTCAAAAAAATTAAATTATGGTACAAGAAAACCCATTAAGAAAAAAATGTCATACCAGCATTCAAAATTAACAGATGACCCGAATGCATTAACAATTTAATTAATATTTTGACAATTACACTTTATACGCGTTTAAGTCTGACCAACTGGGACTTTTACTACTAAGTTCAATCTGCATGTTATTGTCAAATTTTCAAAAAAAGAGATTCCAGCGAGATTTTTTATTAATTTTTTTCTTTACTTTCTGTTATAGAAAGTTTTCAATAATCCATCTTTAATTTTACTATTTTCTAAAGTTTTTATTATATTAACAATTAGAGGAGTATCAACTGTTTAAGAAGCCAATTCACTTCTGACTTTCAGGACAGATAATGAAGCACCGGATACAAGAACAGCATATAATTATTTTATTGAGTTAAAATCAATTAAAATTAAAAAAATAAAAATTCTCGAATTTTAATTATTTTTTTTTGGATATCGATGCAAAAATATATTCTGGTCATGATAGCGAAATCAAAAATTAAAAAAAAAATTTTCCCTGATTGTTATCAACAAATTACTAATTAGTTTTCAATTATGAAAACCGCCCAATTCAAAAAAAATTTCTCGCTCTATTTTGACTAATCTCAAACAGTTTTTAACTTATTTAAAAAATTTTATTGCTATAATTTTTTTCAAACAATACTTTAAAACATAGGTGAAAAAAAAATTAATTTAAAAAAGTTTTGGGGCTGAAATATTAATTAAGCAAATTTTTTTCCCGACGATTTTCACTATAACCACAATTTTAACTTCAAACCAAAAAAGTATCGAAGGAATTTTGAGTAGGAAAAAACTTGAAGCGAGGGAAAAATCGAGAAAGTCTTCAAGATTATTTGTAAACAAAAATTTTTTTAATTCGAACAATATCAATCAATACACAATTAAAATCAACAATGCGTATTATTAACCGCGCGCGCCAAACAAGTAGGGTAAAGTAGAAGGGCTGGTACGAGAACTTTTAAATATTATTATAAAAATTCATAAATAAATTATCCTTTAGATGGAATTTTAAAACGGGTATTTATGTTTTTTGGGTCATTGACCACGAACATGATATCGGTTTTTACCGAATATGGTTCAGTTGCCCACAATAGGCAACTTTAGATTAATTTTTTTTTTTTAATGTTTTTTTTGAGGTTTTTTCTATATTCGCAAGTGAAACTTAGGTTTTTGGGCCGCTGAACACGAATATGAAAGCTGTTGTTACTAAAAATTATTCAGGTGCCCACAATAGGCAATTTCAGGCTATTTAAACATTTTTACTGCTATTTATAAGTATGTTTTTTTCTAAGTAAGCATGAAAATGATATTTTTTTTTACTAAATTTGGTCTAATGATCAACAATAAGCAACTTTAGATGACCATCTGTAATTTTTGCTTTCAAGTAACGAAATACTCTCTAAATCGAAAAGTGTAAATTCACCTAAGAAAGTTACACCTTTACACCTTATAAGTAGTAAATTTTAAATCTATACTTTATAAGATGTAAATTTTTAAAATTTACCACAAGCCTCAAACTAACATAATCAAAGAAAGCAGTCTTTTTAATAAAAAATTACTTGACAAGCGTTACATTAAAATAACATAATCAAATGGTCTAATGAAAAAACTAACCCAAAAGCCTTACAGCCACATAATCTAAAGAAACGGTCTTTAATAAAAAAATTACATGACATGCCTTACACTAACATAGCCTAAGGAAGTGGTATAAAATGAAAAAACTACCCCACAAGCCTTACACGCACATAATCTAAGGAAGTGGTTTTTAATTTAAAAAAACGACACCACAAGCCTTAAACTAACATAACCTAAGGAAGTGTTCTGTTATACAAAAATTACATGACAAGCCTTACGATAACATAATAATCTAAGGAAGTGGTCCATAATAAAAAAAACGACACCACGAGCCTTAAACCTAACATACCCTAAGGAAGTGGTCTGTTATACAAAAATTTATAATCGATTTGTGTAAACACAACCTTAATGCATGGAACATGTTTACTACATCAATGAGCTGGGCATAATGCATAATGCAACGTTACAATACAATTTTCTAGTTTTATAATTTATAATTATCACCTTACTAGATGTTAAGATTCTAAACCCAAACTATTTTTATGCCCTAAACGCCCTACATAGATATTATTCTAAGTCCTTAAACCTGTATAATTCCAAGTCTCTAAACCTAAATTATTCTAAGTCCCAAAATTGATATTATTCAAAGTCCTTAAACCTGTATTATTCTAGGTCCCTAAGCCCAGATTTTTCAAAGTCCCCAAATTTGACCCCTCCCCCTTAATTTTTAAGTTCTAATGATACCCCCTCCCTATAAACATGTTCCATGTTAAAATGCGTGACAAGCCTTACACTAATATAACCTAAGAAAGTGGTCTGTTATAAAAAAATTACATCAAAAGCCTTACACGAACATAAATTAAGCAAATGTTATGCAATAAAAAAACTACATCACAAGCTTTATAATCAAAGGGTCAGCAATGTTGAATGCATCCAAAAATCTTATCTGCATGAATACGGATCCACCTCAGTAAACCTCATGTATTTCTGGTCACTAAAAACGATTTTGAAGGTTTCGTCGATTTTCCAATAGCCAGATTGAATATAATCAACGCTATATCATAAAAAATCGACAAAAATTTTGCAAGATAGGTAAACTCTTGAAAAAAATTACTGATTAAGCCTATTATTATTACCTCGTTTAGGTTTTCGAGGTCAATGATCACGATTTTGAAGACAGATTTTAAAAATCAAAATAGCGAACTAAAAATTGTGTATTCCTACGATTTATTCTGTTTTAAGCATATTTACGTTGTATAGTGAGTCTTTAGGACCAGTAATTACGATTCTGATGACAGATTTTTTTTAATAATAACAGGGAGCTTAAAACGGTGAATTTCTAAAGTTAAAATCTGCAATAAATGCTACTTAATCTGACCTCAGAATCGTGATCACCGATCCCAAAATCTTATTATGTAAAACTTTAAATGCTCAAAATAGCATTTGTTGCCAAATAGTTAGTTTTAAGGCTTGTGGTGTAGTTTTCTTATTGTAGATCATTTCCTTAGGTGATGTTAGTGTAAGGCATGTCATATAATTTTTTTTATTACAGATCAATTATTTAGAATATGTTTGGTTAAAGGCCTGTGGTGTCATTTTTGTATTATTAGACCACTACCTTATATTATGTGGGTGTAAGACTTTTTATGTGATTGTTTTAATTACAGACCACTTCCGTAAGTTATGTTAGTGTAAGGATTATGGTGTAGTTTTTTTATTACAGTCCACTTCCTAAGGTTATGTTTTTAAGGCTTGTGGGGTAGTTTTTTTTATTAAAGACCACTTAATTATATTATTTTAGTGTAAGGCTTGTCAAGTAATTTTTTTATTAAAGACTGCTTTCTTTGATTATGTTAGTTTGAGGCTTGTGGTAAATTTTAAAAATTTAGTGTTAAGGTGTACTTTTTTAGGTGAATTTACACTTCTCGATTTAAAGAGTATTTCGTTATTTGAAAGCAAAAATTATAGATGGTCATCTAAAGTTGCTTATTGTTGATCATTAGACCAAATTTAGTAAAAAAAAATATCATTTTCATGCTTACTTAGAAAAAAACATACTTATAAATAGCAGTAAAAATGTTTAAATAGCCTGAAATTGCCTATTGTGGGCACCTGAATAATTTTTAGTAACAACAGCTTTCATATTCGTGTTCAGCGGCCCAAAAACCTAAGTTTCACTTGCGAATATAGAAAAAACCTCAAAAAAAACATTAAAAAAAAAAAATTAATCTAAAGTTGCCTATTGTGGGCAACTGAACCATATTCGGTAAAAACCGATATCATGTTCGTGGTCAATGACCCAAAAAACATAAATACCCGTTTTAAAATTCCATCTAAAGGATAATTTATTTATGAATTTTTATAATAATATTTAAAAGTTCTCGTACCAGCCCTTCTACTTTACCCTACTTGTTTGGCGCGCGCGGTTAATAATACGCATTGTTGATTTTAATTGTGTATTGATTGATATTGTTCGAATTAAAAAAATTTTTGTTTACAAATAATCTTGAAGACTTTCTCGATTTTTCCCTCGCTTCAAGTTTTTTCCTACTCAAAATTCCTTCGATACTTTTTTGGTTTGAAGTTAAAATTGTGGTTATAGTGAAAATCGTCGGGAAAAAAATTTGCTTAATTAATATTTCAGCCCCAAAACTTTTTTAAATTAATTTTTTTTTCACCTATGTTTTAAAGTATTGTTTGAAAAAAATTATAGCAATAAAATTTTTTAAATAAGTTAAAAACTGTTTGAGATTAGTCAAAATAGAGCGAGAAATTTTTTTTGAATTGGGCGGTTTTCATAATTGAAAACTAATTAGTAATTTGTTGATAACAATCAGGGAAAATTTTTTTTTTAATTTTTGATTTCGCTATCATGACCAGAATATATTTTTGCATCGATATCCAAAAAAAAATAATTAAAATTCGAGAATTTTTTTTTTTTAATTTTAATTGATTTTAACTCAATAAAAAAATTATATGCTGTTCTTGTATCCGGTGCTTCGATTGTGGTTGTTGAAAAATAATTCCACATACCCTCTTCTAAATAACGCTGATACCTTGTAAGCCAATTAAATAACTTCCAGTTGGTCTCATATTTTTCTTTACAAGGTATCACCAAATGGTCGTATTTGGCCGAAAATGATTAATTTTAAAATTGCAGCCAAAATTGTAATATTTGACAAAAATCGGTTTTATATGGGTTCTAAAAAATATTTAACAAGTTCCAATTTTTCAAAAACTTTTGCTTTCGTTTTGCTTCAGTAGTTTTTGTGGTATGGCTCTTTAAAGATGGTGTTTAAAATTAGTGATTATTAAAAAAATCTTAAAGCGGGACTCTAACTTTAAATAGGACTTTTGTATCTCGCAAAAAAATGATCGAAATAAACGAGTAAAGAATTTTTGAAAACTAAGAGGTGCACAAAATAGAAGATAGCCTAAAAACCCTATTTATAGCATAGAACCCTGCTAAGGGGTCTAATTTCTAGGCCCATGAGGCTCATTCAGGTAAACTAAGAAATGTTTTTTCAACTACCGAAACCTGTCCTGAATGTTAGAAGTAAATCGGCTTCCCAAACAGTTGACACTCCTCTTGTCAATGTTACGCACAAGTTATTAATCATTTTCTGCAAAAATTTAAAGAAAATATAAGTTCGCGATTATTTTAGGGGCTTGGGTTAATACACAAACCAGTTGCAAGTTTTTTTTTTCTAAATTTACAGGAGTCTTTTTAACAGTGTAGCTAACCAGCTTATAAGAATCGTTTTAAAATAAAGGTCATCAGTTTATTTAAAAAAACTTTTTAATTTTTTCTGAACATGTTTTAACATTTTTTAAATGCGTGCACGAGTTAAAATATTTAAAATTAATTTTTTCATATTGAAGGATCTTGTCACAATATGAGCAATCAACAATCAATAGTATTTAAAAGAATTATTGCTAATGGCACACGTGTACTTTATTATGTTAAACAGGGAAAACAGTGAACAGTTGATTCCCTACTTTTGAAATAAATATTGTTAGTCATTTCTTTTAGTTTAACATAGTTTGGTTGTGTTTTTTTTAAATTACGGCGATCAAAGAACTAAAAATAATTCAATCATTCAATGAAACCGTAAGTTTTTAGTGAAAAAATTTGTTTAATTTTTACTTTATTAGTTTTTAAATCACAATTTTCAGTTGTTCAAATTGCTTGAAACATGAGGGTTGTTCAAATTCTTCTTTTCTTACATCTTATTATTTCCACGCAATCAAACGCAGTGAAAAACTTGACCAGTCAACTGTTGCGCGAAGTTCAACCAAACCGCGTAACGCTGCATTCGGATTTCAAGAGCGAAAAGCTAAAAAATCATTCCAATTGCCAATCAATCATTGGTCATCTAGTAAATCAAGTACCAACTGCAATTGTAAATTTAAATAATCCACCAGCTTTGATAGATTGGAAAAAGAATGTCGCCGAATATCATCGAAACATTACTGCGCCATTGCACGTAATTATTCTGGGGGAAGACAAACAACAGGAATTTTTCCTAAAATTCGAAACAGCTCTTAATTTATTCATGCAATCATTATTTTATTTGACCGAAACTAAAACTCTTCTAATATTTAATCGTCAAAAAAATTCTAGTCAAGAAATTGAAAAAATTTTTTTAACGGCAAACAGTTTTAATTTTCTTAACTTTGCTATCATAGAATGCAAGCCTCGAGAAAACATATCAATCATTTATCATAATTATTTTCAAAATTCAACAGTAGTAAAAAATTATAAATCGAATACGCTTGTTAATTATTTTCCGAATAAATTTGACAAAATTCATGGCTACAAGATAAGAGTAAGTGTGAGTGCTAATTCCTGGCCAGAATATTTTAAAAATTACAGTTTTAATTATAATAATAACCCATTCGATGACTATATATCAATATTTGCAATAAAAACTTACGAATCTTTAGCATATGCGTTAAACGTATCAACAGAATTTGTGCCAATATTTTATCACGACGCAATATCGAATTTGATAAGAAATTATAAACTCGACGGTGCAGCAGGTAAGATACTCTATTATGTTCAGGAAAATCTGATAAATACTTATATCGTCAGTCCGGCCAAATTTTCATTTTTAGTACCCATAAGCATCGAAAAAAGTATTGATTTAACCCTGAATATTTGTTACTCTTTTTTATTCACTTTCGGAGCTTTAATTTTAATCCTAATCTCAACTCATTGCTTCAAATTCAATCATCAAGAGTGGTCTTTGTTCAATGTTTACTCTTACTTGCTAGGCTACAGCGCAGATATTAATTTTCGGAAATGTTTGAAATCAAAAATATTATTTATTCTGTTATTCGTCATTTCTTTCTTTTTAATTTCTGAGCTTGTCTCTGATTTAACGAGTGTGCAGTTTCAAAGTGAGGAAATTTTTCTGAATTCGTTTGAGGAAATTTTTGAAAAAAACGTATCCGTCATATTTGGTTATCGTGAAATTGTTTTTTTTAATTTTCTTAAGCTTTATCTCGAAGGTAATGCTCAAAAAGTTGGTCAAATTGCAAAAATAAAATCAAAAAATGAAGTTTTCGATTCGAGTCAAGTTTTTATTATATCAAATGACGATGCAGAAAAAATGTTAATGAAAAATAAATCGGTTTTAAATGGTGTAAAGTTCAAAATAAATGATTTAATTTTTACTCAAGCTGAAAATGTTTTAATGTTTCCACATAATTCTCCGTTTCGTCAAAAGTTTGCCAAAATTCATTTGTATATAATGGAAAGTGGCTTGGATATCAAATGGAGATCCGATTACGATCATATAAACAAAATTGACAAGCGAGTAAAATCCGAGGAATTTGATGAAGACGAAGACGAGACTACATTGCCATATATTCTTATCGTTGTTATGAGCATGGGGATAATTTTTTCTCTAATTGTATTATTTTTAGAATTCATTTACTTTCACTATTTGTCCAAAATAAATTGGCTCAGTAAATTAAAAGCAATTTTTAAGACGATCATTCGTATTCCTAAAAAAGCACGCATTCGTAAAGCACCGCGTAAAATTAATGTGATTCCAATTTAGCAAAACAAATTTAATTTCACTTTTAGTCAAAATTTGATGTTTTTTTTTACTTTATCTTTATTCAATGAAATTGGCCACCATTTTGATGTCCACCATCCTTGAAAAGTACAAAAATCTTTATAAGAGGCTAAGAACTACTTTTGATTATTTTTTTTGTTGGTTAGTCCGTTTAATATAGTCCGTTTTTTCAAACAATACGGCCGGAAAAGTTATATTTCATAATTTGAAATTAGTGAACTTAGAGTGGCTGTATTTCCCTTCCGGTAGAAAATTTTAAAAATCTGACCAAAAAATAAGAAAAAGCGACTCTTTTTAGACAGGGAAACATTTTTTATTGAAGCAAATAATTTTGATTTTAAATAAGTTTTCTAACGACATCTCAGATCCATTTGGGAACTAATGGGTTAATTTTGAAGATCATATAATTATAATCGATGGAGGTTTACGAGCAAACAAAGCTCTTGGTTGGATTAAACGAAAGATCAACAGTTTCAGCAGCACACGAGCTTCAAAAGTTCTGTTTATTTATTACGTTTTTCCATACCTCTCTAATTCTTCTGGAATTTCGTCTCCATATTTATCCAAATCAATTCATTAATTAGAAAGAGTAAAACATATATTCTTAAAATTTTTATGCAAAAATTCCAAGGGGGCTCACTTTAATCAAGCACCCCGACTGTGAGAGGCAAGGGGACTCACATTAATCAAGCACCCCGGCTGTGAGAGGCAAGGGGACTCACATTATTCAAGCACCTCGACTGTGAGAGGCAAGGGGGCTCACTTTAATCAAGCACCCCGACTGTGAGAGGCAAGGGGACTCACATTAATTAAGCACCTCGACTGTGAGAGGCAAGGGGACTCACGTTAATTAAGCACCCCGACTGTGAGAGGCAAGGGGACTCACATTAATCAAGCACCCCGACTGTGAGAGGCAAGGGGACTCACTTTAATCAAGCACCCCAATGGAAACATTCAACTACTACGTCCTCGCCGTTGTTTCTGGGTAATGCGAAAAGTAGTTTTAATGATAAAGTTTTCATTTAAGTTTGAAGATCTTAAAATAATGTTTAAATTTCAAGGTCACGATAACATGACTTTTTGTGACTTCTGAATTTTTTGTCAAAAACTTTTTATTAAGAGTCTTATTTGCTCATTAAATTTTCAATAATATCGATTTTAATGTTAAACATCGGCTATAAGGTGAAAATTTTTTCAAGGTCAAAGTTTATTAATATTTGAGAAAAATATTAATATTCAAAATCTTCCACTGTTTCGATGGTCAACGTCAAAAATATGTGTTCCCAAATAAAAAAAAAAAAAAAGTTGATCTTAAAAAAACCCCATTAAACCAATTTCAAGGCCATTTCAAAGTCACCATAGAATGCCCCTCTTTAAACCATGTAACTTTTATTCCAAAAATTTTTTTTAATTTTTCTTAGTTTTCGAGTTATTTGACTGTATCCTTTTCTTTTGCTCATCTATTATAAATATGTGTTATTAATTACTTAAAACTATATTTATTGTACTAATTATAATTATTTTTATATAAATACTTTATCAATTTTATATATTTACTTGTGTAATAATTCACTATATGTATTGATACTTCAGGAATGTTTATGTGCAGTTAAAATAAAATAAAATTAATTTAATTTAAACTTTAATTGTATTCATTTTTATTTTGTATTGTCTTAATTGGGCCACAAAATTACACATAAGAGGGGTAGTCAATAGTTTGGTAGTTTTGGTTAATTGAATTCTAATCCTGAACTCTCTTAGAGAAATGATCAATCTGGGCCGCTGACTGCGTCAGATGTAATTATGGTTGAGGGACCCATTATCCAGGCGGCAAATTCCTAAAAAGTTAAATGTTTTTAAGTCACGAGGGAGGAGGGCAATCACAAGGTTGATAAAAATAATTTTATAGTAATTTATTTGTCATAGAGGAGCTAATTCTAAAATTAAATTCCTAAAAACTGTAAGGCTGGACTTCAGTGCTTTTTGGAACCAAAGTCCGAATTTAAAAGAAAATTAATTACAAATACTAAAAAAATTGTTTTCTTTCCTATTATACTCACTGAAACTTAGGATTTCCTCTTCTAGCATAATAAAATTTAGTAGTTCTCACGAAAATAAAAAAAAAAACTTAACATAACAATTGCTTTGGTTTTGACAAAACCTTTTATGGAAGCCATTTAGTATAATTTTCTTGAATTTAGACCAGATATTTTAGCTAATTAAAACTTTTTTCAGTTCTTTACTCACTGTACTCAGTGTATATTAAATAAATTCTGAATAAAAGTCAGTACACAAGGCTTTTAATAGTTTATTTAACAGCGAACCATTTAAATGAAAATTTGAATTATTTTAAAATGATGTATGAATAGATTATGAATATGTGCTACGTTAACAAAATTATTTCAATGAATGCGTTGTAAATTTTCCCAACAAATTGCTAACTCCAAAGGAATCTTTACACCTTTTATAATATACATTACAGGCATTCTACCATTTTCTATTTATATTATTTATGTACACAGGGAAACATAAATGAGCATATTTCATTTAATTTTAATGAATTTAATTTTCATTCTTACTTTTGCATTTGAAAGCACATTTAACTATAAATGAGTTTAAGTAATTTTTATATTTTTTTTGCGAGTTTTACATTTTCTGTTAATTATTACATTAATCGAAGTGTAAAAAAAACGTCTCGTCGTTGTAAGCACTTAACTTTTAAACGAGATAAAATATTTAATACACAAGCTTTAATTAAAAAAAACATGTTGAAAAAGCTTGCTGTGCTTGCAAATTTTTACTAGTAGTCATCTATTTTATTTTTATAAAAATTTCGAAAGATTGATTGGCGCTTTTTAGCAAATTAACAAGATTTTTAACAGAAAAAAATCTTTGAATCTTAGCTTTTTAATTGATGCAGGATGTTTTTTATTTTTCAAGCGGGATATCAATCAGGACAAAAAATGAAGCAAGCAAAATAATGGATAAAAAAATAATTTTAACAGCAAGGAAAATCTTTTATTTAAGACTACAGTCGAACTAAACTCTGAATCCCATGGTACCAAACTATGTTCAGGAACCATTTAAGTTTCCTCTACCTGTTTCCCTAATAACATAAGTAGGAGTAAGAAATTTGTAAAATTAGCTTGATATTTTTCTAAAAATACAAGATAAATTATTAAAGAAGGCTAATATCGTTCTATAAATTGATACGAAGGTCGCGTTCGATCGGCCTCTTTTATTATTTTTTACACAACCTGTGCATCACGTATTAAGATATATTTTTATAAACATAAAAGGGATTATTTATTATTATCTACGTCGATAAATATAGATTTTATCGTGGACCAAAGAAGGTAATTATTTTATGCCCAGTTTAACTCTTTTATTATTATTTTTATAAAAAATATGACGTCAAAATAATTAAATATTTAAATTTCCCCTCTGTCTATATTAATTTGACCTAAATCGTATAAATTTTTACAAAAAAAATTTTTTTTATGCAAATAAACGCTTGGTTTGACGAAATAAAGAGAGAAAAAACTCAAGCGAACCGATATAAAATTGCGTTTTTTTCTCGCTGAACGAATTTAAAAGAGTGCATTAAATTAAAACGAACAAATAGTACAAACATGTCCAAAAATAGTTTTCAATTCGAATGTTTGTTATTTATATAAAAAAAAAAAATAGAGACAAAAAAATAAAAATTACGTGGTGGTTTTATAAACTAAAAATACGTGCCAATATATTATAAAAAACTTTTCTTTTCTACTGTCATAGTATTATAGGATTTAAAAAGTTTTGTACTCTATTACTCTCTATCTCTCGTTGTTTGAAAAAAAAGAAGCTATATAGGAATTAAAAATTGACATTGTTGTTGCCTACGTATATTAAAATAATGTAAATGTACTGCTATGAACTTTTAGGTTAAAGTCATCAAAAATATAAAATGTCACATACAAGATAATAAAACTTTTAGCTTTTATATTATATATTCACATAAAAAGTTACTAAATCTCATAATATTATGTATATTAGATTCTGGGCTTACCCGAGAAAAATTTTTTTTTCAGGCCATTTTCGGCTATTTTAAGGTTATATTTTTTTATTTTATGGAGGTGGAGTTATTAGTGGTAATTTTAACAGAATCTAAAGTTTTTCCATGAACTTAAGTTTTTAAGCTCTGTGCAATATACAACATAAGGATACATAACCTATCTTTGCCCAAGACTTTGAATTTTAAAAATCTTAGTTCTAGATAACCTAAAAACCAAATTCTTTTAAAATAAATTTACTATAAAAGGTTTTAAAAAAATTATAGGTAAGCCTAAAAATATTTCTTCCCGGGTATTTTTAATATAACCGAAATAGAACAAGCTTTAATGCATAAAGTCTTGTTTTTAGTACTATAATGAAAATTTATTTAAAATATCGATTTATTATAAATAAGATAAGAATTTCACTTAAGATGACAGGACCTTTTAATTGAAAATTCCCCCGTAAGTGTGGGAGAAGAATTTATTTGAAAATTTCGTTTTGCAATAACGCTTCATTATTCCTTCCTATATTCTATAATGAGTCTTCTGAATGAAATATATAACCTATGCGGATAATAATCATTTTCTGTTCTATTGTTTTTAACATGCAATTAAATTTATTTATTTTTACTATTTTTTAAAGATGATAAATTTTTTTAGGTAAAGCTATTAATTTTTCTTTATTTTTAATCGAGAAACTTAATTTATATGCTTTTCTTTGCTTTCTTAAATCAACCTCAGCTATAGAATCTCGCTTTCTAAAGAATTTTCAAACTTTTCAATTGTTCTGTAATTGAAAAGAAAAAATTTACTTAATTTAATTATTAATCACGTTTTTCAAATAAAAAGTACATAAAATTGCGAAGCTCAGTACCGCTAATGGGTCCGTTCCAACACAAAATAATTTAAATCAATTTACTTTTAAACTATTGTTTTGTAAAAATTCACTTACCCACTTCGATAAAACCAAAAGGTTTTTAAACAATTCAAGCAAAGGCTATGCCCAGAAAAATAATGTGATTTTACATCTGATTTGACACCAAACCTAGCCTGAGTAGTAGCACCCGAAAAGTTATCAAAAAACTCATTGATTCTTCTTGAAATTAGACCTCTAGGTCAAGACAGTCCCCTAAAAACCTAAAAAAAAACTTGAAAAAAAAAACGATTTTTTAAGCTTCATTTAATTTCTCCGACCCATAAACTCTGCACATTAGCTAAAAAATATACCATCCTTAAATTTTTTCTAGTCATGGTGGGGTGAGAAACAATATTTGTTTATTTTCTGAAAAATCTCATGTAGATTGAGACCACTTTCTGAAATTCAATACCTTCGACCGCCATTTACCCGCGCTTTATGTATATTTTTGCATTTTAAATAACTGCATGCAAGGACAAAACCGTTATTTTGTCCCTTGTTAAAAAAAAGTAGCTATTATGGCTTAATTGTGTATACACGACTACAGAGATATTGTACAGTAATGGTATGTAGTTTCCGTTACTCGAGAACCGAGTTAACTTAAGTTTAAGTTGAGTATTGTATACTTATTATAGGCGTGTCTATGACAGAAGACAAAGCTCTCGTGTACTTATACATCTAACATTTATTCAAGTTTAAATGTAAGGAAATAGCCAACCAAGTAGAAATTTGACATTCTATCGGTTTCTCTTATGAATCATTAAAACCGTATTTGGGGTCCCAAAAAAATTAGAAACAGAAGAGACTTATCAGCTGATTTGAATTTTTTTATCATATACTCTATACTGAATCAATAAGGCAAAACATTAAAATCCTAAAAGTATAAAAAAATTGAAAAAAAAATCTCTTTAACTGCAGCTAAAACTACTTAAAGCCCTTAAACTCGAGCAAAAAGTTAATTGAAAAGATTAAAATTAAAATGTAAATTTAATGAATATAAGTTCTTTTTTTATACTGTTTATTAATTTTTATAATGACATTTTTTTAATTATTTCCATAAACATGCACTTTTAATCACTTTCCATACGCAATCTGAAATAATAATTAACATTGAAAGAAAAAAACTCCTTTAGAAATGAGGTTATGTGCAAGTGCAAGAATAAAAAATCCTAACCTTTACACTGTCTGGCTGTGTATCTTGAAACTCGCTTGAAATTTCAAGCAAATGACATTAAAATTAACGCAAATATTTCAAGCTACGTTGTTTAGTCAGCGAGTCAGTTTATAAATCAAGTATTATTTTAGCATTAATCAAGTTTTATTTCCAAATCGACAGTCGATTTTTCTTTTTCAACAAGTAGTGCACTTCTATAGATCCTCGGGGGATAATTTTTAGTCTCGATGAGTGTAATAAAAGAAAGAAATCTCTCGAAAATAGATTTTTAGTGAAAAGAAAAAAAATTAATTTATTAGAGTAGGGTATAATAAAATTGGATGTTTATATTTTTTGATATTCGTGCTTTTCTGCATAAATAAAAAGGAAAGTAAGTTTTCTAACCTAGTTTAGTTTCGCTAACTTTTAAAATTGGACTAAATTAAGTACTCTTTATAAAATTTAAGTAAAAAAATTTTTTTAATTAAATTTGAAAAGATTGATAATTAAATAAAGCGAGAGGGCGTTAGTTGTTAATGAAAATGAGTTTGTATCGTAAATTTGTAATTTGGTTAATATAAAAGATTATTTGCATGAAGAAACATTTAGATATAGAAGAGAGAGAATGTGTAATGTACGAGTGATTTAACGGCTGATTTCTCTGTATTATGTACGAAATTCTCGAAATTGCTCAGCCAGTGCAAGGTAATTAGCCGAGGTGTTTCGTCCATATACACGCAAAGCCCTGCTGAGCGGAAGCGAACTTGATATCATCGGTGCTTTTAGCATTAAAAATAATTACTACCCTTTGCTTTTTCTTTTATCAGAGAATTTATATACCAAATAATTAAGGAAAGTAATAATTTGTTTGACAGATTTTTTATGTTTTTTTTAATCTGCAATAATTAATCTTTAAATTGTATTATGCTAATTTTTTTTTTATTAAAACAAAACTTTGTAAGACAGAAAATTTTGAAATTAAAAAAATTTAATTACTTTATTTTTCTATACAATAACAAAGTTTTTGTCGGACACCGAGGAAAAAGTTTTACAGAAATGGATTACGTGCGATACCTTTGCGAAATATTAATTGTAAAAGTATTACATTACGGAAATACTTTTCTTCTCTCGACTAGCTGCTGGGATGAAAATAATTTATCAGTGTTTGAGTGATATTCTTTGTTCGAATTTTACTTTTTTTGCTAAATTACTAAATTCCTATTAACTTAATATTCCCTTTAAATTTTTGAAAAACCCGACTAATTGAAAAACTAGAATAAAACTAGGCCAAGCTGTGGTATTCCAGCTCAGAACGTCTCCCTTAAAAAGGACAATATAAATTCAAAAAAAGCGTACTAAATTATTAAAGTCTAAAAAATGTATATCAACTTCATCAATTATGAAAATAACCTCAATAATTTATTTAGACTTTTTTTCACGTCCTACAGGAATTCCCTCTCATGAGAATATAAAAGATTCCTTTAGAAAATAAAATAAAAAACCGAGTAGTTATTCCCTTGTTTAAAAAAAAAATATATTTTCATAAAATTCTAGGCAAATGAGATTTTTAAAAAGCACGTGATCTTCTTTAAAGATATTCGGTGTAATTAATTTGTCGAGATGAATTTAGGTCAGACGTTAGTATGCATAATTACCGTGACGAAGTGGAATTATATCGCAATTAAATTTCATCGACCAATTATTGAAATTCTTCTGATACTACACTCTCAGATAATCGATTTACGACCACGAGAATACTTTTTTTAAGACTTTAAAATTGAATTTACAAGTTTTTTAAGAAAATCTAGTCATCTGAATTAGAAACACCTCAACTTTTATACTAAACTTTATTCTTTTCTCTACTTTTCTTTTTTACTTTACTCCAAATAAAAGATTACATCGAGAGATTTCAACGTCCTCTTATTTTGTCTCTCTTGAGTATTGTTCGTCTAAGGATTTTTATTTCTTAGAATTTCCGATTTCATTCAATTTTTAACTTTTAACTCTACGACAAAATTTATTCTTTTCCTCTATTGCTTTAAATAACTAAAAAATCTACCTAAATTGTCAATGAAAATAAAAATTAATTAAATCCTCGGCGATCTGGTGTATAAAAAAAAATTGAATTTCCCAAGCAGGCATCAGAATAAATGAAAAAGTTGTAATACTATTTTTGTTTTTCAAAAAAAAAATAATCAATCAATAAACCTTCAATTACTGTCAAAAAATGTTCAAATTTAATTTAAACTAACACACACAAAAATATTGTCAATTTACCATATTAATGCGTATAAATCAATCAACGTCTCTAAAAGAAATAATAAAAAAAGAGATGCAATTAGACCATTTTTTTTGTTGTATAAATTTTTTTTTATCTAGTACGTATTGAGTATTTTTCAAGTAGTTTTCAAGTCATCTTTGTCAATTTAAATGTTTGACGATACAAAGGGTTGAATCAAGAGAGATACTTGATTGAGAAGAGAACTTGGAGTGAATTGCAATCGAAGCAAAATATACTTGTCAACAAGTTACTTCTTGTGGTTTTTTTCGGATATACACTAGCTTTATCTCTCTCTGTTGTATAGAAAACTAAGTGACATACAATAAAAAATATACGAGACAAGCCGTAAATTTACTGAGCCTCTTTTCTCTTTAAACTTCAGCCTCGGGCAGATTAAACATTTTTTCCTTCTTCTTTTTTTTACTACACCTACTTCAGATGAGTTCAGTCAAGAAGTTAAACTTTCATCCACTCTCTTTATTTTTTTATAATATCGATTAAAAGCTTCTAAAGAATAATATTTTTAAATGCGATACTTGGCGAAATTGAAGATTAGTAATTGCATTAGATTATTCTTATCTGTCTAAATTATCGTATCTTAGTAAATTTAGGTCTTGAATTGAACACTAACCCCATGAAAATAACTTTTAAATTTCTGGGTTGGTGTTCTAACAAAAAACTACAGGAAACTTGCTTTTATTGCTTTGTTAGTCCAGTCCAAACTACAACTTTGTCTGATATTTGATTGACGAATATCGAAAAATTAATTCGGATCTTTCAAAAATTCAGGCCACTCTTTATTAAACTGCAAACTCATCGTGGCCAATCGGCTTTTTGTCTGTCAAAATATGAAATTAAAATGACGCACTAAATCAGGGTATCTAAAATATGCTTAAAGCAGGGATTATCACTTCTAGGGCATAGAAATGTGCCATCGAAAATAGGTTTATCGTAAGCTATAAAATTTTAAAATAAAAACTTTCTGTATACGACTTTCATAAAAATGCAGACTAGAAACTGCCTTATTATCGCCTCTGGTACTACCTTTAGCGTCATATGCGAGTCGATTCTGAAATAACACTATTTTTTCACGATTATTGATAACTTTTTTATTCAAATTCACAAACACAGTACATAAAAATATTATTAAATTTAAATTTTTTACATTTTTCCTGAGCTGTCATAAAAAAATATCGTATTATTTTATCATCAGTTCGAGAAATCTTTTGTTTTGAATTTTAATTGAGCTTATTTTAAATTCATAGAACTGCTAATTCGAATTATGAATTATGCAGACTACAAAGCTGTATCTAATTTACTATTCTCTGTGTCTCTGAATTATTTTATAAAATTATATTATGATTTGCAAAGAAAAATTTTATTTATTTATAAAATTACTCGTTAAAAAAGGCTGCGAGTGTCATAAATTTAATTGGTAAATGAGAAAAAAGGCGAGAAAAATAAAGGATAATTATAACTTTTAAAATTAAACATTTGACAAATATCATGATAGCGAGCTTTAATCTGCACGTCCAGTTATAAAAATATTTTTAATCACTGAGTATAAAACAAATAAAATGGCTTTAATTACTGTAATACACGTTATGTGTGTTATAAAACAAATTAATTTGCGGTTTTACTGGGAGAATCGAGAAATCAAGACTTGACACGAGATTAATTGTTCTGTGAATCTAACTTAATATGAATTTTTTTATATTTCAGAGTATGCAACAGTCGGTTACATGGCGAAGAGGATCCAAATGAGGAAAAACAGATTTGCTAAAATTGCAGAGAGCATGAAAGCAGCTAGGGAAAATCCGGGACCCCCTGGTCTTCCAGGCGATCATGGAGATCACTTACCCAAAGCAACTGTAAGTAAACGGCTTCGAATTCAACTTTTTTAATTATTTATTAATTTTTTGAAACTCTCGTAGATTTTATTTTAATAAAATCAAGTCTCTGACATTCGGGTCAGAGATTTCTCTCTTTTTCTATCCAGAGTATTTGCTTTTATCAAAACATTAAAAACTTTCATCTTATATATTTTTTGTTTGTATCTTAACTTTTTTTCAAGTCAAATGATGGCCTAAATCTAAGTTAAATGTTTTTATCGATATTTCATATCTAAAATATTAAATTTATCAATTCTTGCTCTCATTTTTATTTACTTTACTTTCTTTAATTAATATTGAATCTCACTGGAAATTGACAAAAATATTAAAAAACTCAACTTTTTTTTTTTTTAATATTTAATAAATGAAAAGAAAACGTCAAAAGATTGAAATTTTTATGCAGTTATCTAAAATCATAAATAGTCGAATACGAATTGAAAGTATGTACTCTGGTTTAATTAAAATGTTTTAGAAAAATTTTTCATTTGCATACATGCTGTTGAGAAATTGCAATTTTTTTGGTTATTCACAAGTACATAAAAAAACTCCCTTTTGATTAAAATTGGTAATTTCAACAAATTTTAATCATGTTCTTTTTCTGCCCTCCTCGCTTGTACTCGAAAATTAACCTGAATAAAAAATTGAAATTTGGAGTAAACTCTAACCTAATTTTAATATACTTACGTCCTTTCTATCGAGTTTTACCAAAATACTATAAATTATTAAATTAATAGCTGAATTGATAGTAAACTTAATTCCAGGAAAATGGAAAACTTAAGTGTAAATGGTTTTGAGGTTTTCAAAATTTATGTAATTAACAGTGCCCTAAAAACTTATCAATACCAATTTGCTGACCCTAAGTCTTTAGGGAGATTCTTCAAAACTAAAATTCGCTCGGGTTCAAGAAATATAATAATCAATCGACATAGTTCAGAAATTACTGTAGCTTTTAAGAAAGTTATTTATCTAAAATAACCAGTTTGGTCAAATAAAATTATAAAGAAGTTTAAATTTAATAAGCAATAACCACTGATTGCACTCAAGTGTCTTTCGGTTTAATTTCTATAGTTTTGAAAAATCAATAATTTATTTATAATTGCATTTATTTACTTTTAATCAAATCAAGTACAAGTGCATCCTTTTTTAAGCTTTTACTGACTGTCTTCTTCTACCTATTTTTTAATGCACCGCATTCAATGGTTTCCTGCTATACAAAATAATTATTTCCAGATTGATTTTATCATGTAAAAAAGTACTGCCTTTTTCGATTTCTCTCCTTACCCTCATTCGGATCTGTAATTAATTATGAATTAAATTTAATTATCTCTCGAATTATATTTTCAACTAGAAATATTTTGTAACTTTTGCCTGCTCAAAAACTTTTTGAATATTTTTATTTTTTTTGCTAGTATTTTATTCAAATATTTTCTTTTAATTAGCTATTTGTAACTTTTTGTAGATGTACACTGTTAGATCAATCTGGTTAAGATTTATTTATCTAAAATCATATTTAAAATCTTTTAAAAAATGCAGTTTTTATATTTTAAGAGCCGATTCCTGATAATTATAGGTCTGTCGCAGTCCGTACTGATAAATTTTCGTTTTTGGTCTACTATTTTCTGCTTAATATATTACCACTAACATGAAAACTGGAGGTGACAAAAATTTTTTTGAATAAAATCTGAAAGTGGAAAATGAATATAAAAGATATTTTCGAAAGTTTAAAGTACTTTGAAAATTAGACAGTATAAATAACTGCCGATAAAATTATTTTTAGTAGTAAAATTTTCCAAAAAATGGTTCTAAAAGTAAAAAATAAAATATTTACATTCATTAAAATTAAAATATTTAATAAATAATCTTTCTCGGCCAAAAACTATTGTATTATGTTAGAAATCTGATATTTTATTATAAATTGTCTAAATTTTAAAATTAATTTAAAGGGTATTTTTCATTTTTAGAGCTAATTTTTGGCATATTTCACTCATAAAAATTATTTTGTTGGTATTTACAAAATTTTTATGCTCTTAAAGCTTTTAAAAGCGCCTTTCAGCGTTAACATTTAGTAACAGATTTGAAAAGGAAATTTTGTCCTTTTTTGGTCAAGTTTGCATCCGGGGGATACCAGCAGGGTTCTTGTATGTTAAAGGAAGTTTTTAACGATTTTTATTTCCCTAGTTCCTATAAGATTTATTTTACAGTCACAGACACATTTCCAAAATAAACTTACAAAATTAAAAGTAAACTACTGGGATGACTTTTAAAAAATCGACTTGCAATTTTACTGAATTCGCCATTCATAATGAAAATAACCCTTCAAAAAAAATTAATTACATTCGTTGTTTATACACCTGGAAAACAGCTGAACATAGACGTACAAGAAAATTTGTGAAAAGAAAAGAAAAAGTGATTAAGAAGCTGTTTATACAATAAAAGATTTAAAAAAATTTAAAGAATAAAAATTCAATTTTCGAAAAATAAATATTATCACAAAAGAGCGTTGAAAAGAAAGCGAAAAAAGAAGCCCTTGAGGATATTTTTAACAGTCCATTCAAACATTTACTGACAAACTTATTGAAACTTTTTGATATACAAAATGTAAGATGAAAGTACAAAGCTTTTAAAAAAAATTTTTTTTAACTTCAACAAGTTTTCGAAATAAATATTAAATTTAAATTATCTTAAATAATGAAATTAATTTAATTTTTTTTATTTTGTACAAAAGAGCTTATTCATAATTTATAAATTTCTTGAAACTATTAAAACTGTCGAGTACGTGCTCGAGTACGCTGTGAATGAACATTTCATAAAATAATGGCATTGTATCTTTTTCAAGTGGCCCCGTGTAACTCAGGAGGTGCGGTTCAAAGTACACGATCCGAAAGCTCACAGTAAAGGTGGTACCCTCGAGAACACGATAAATGGCAGAGCTGACGAGGAAGCGCCACCAGCTCCAACGCACCTCATTCATCCTGGAAAAGACATTAGCAAACTTTACGGTAAGAATTTTGCAGTGAATAATTTTTAGTTCGAATAAACTAAATTTTGTTTTTTTTCAGGGGTCACGCCATCGGACATCGACAAGTACTCCCGAATAGTATTTCCCGTCTGCTTTGTATGCTTCAACCTCATGTACTGGATCATTTATTTACACATAAGCGATATCGTTCCCGACGATCTCGTACTTCTCGAAGAAGCCCAGTAAACACAAAAAAAATTCTTAAAAAAAAAGCAACGCACTCGAGAACCAAGACTTTAAAATTCCAACATTAAAATAATATATTCGACTCCATATTTTCTGCATCTCGATAATATTAAGCCATCATTATGTCTCAAATGATAATAATAATTAATAATAATAATAATTGTAATAATAATAATATTAATAATTAATAGTAATAATATTAATAATAATAATAATAGATACCGTTCGTGCAACAAAGACTGAAGTGCAATGAGGCAACAAAGCAAATCGCTGCTCTTCGCAAAAAAAAAAAAAATATTTAAAATAAAATTAATCCCATCAGAAAAATCATATTAAATATTATTAGCTATAAAATAAGGTATTTAAAAAAATGGAGATCCATCGCGATAAGAGAAATATTAATTATAATAAAAAGACACCATGTAGATAAGTGCCCGATATTATACGAACAAGTTTTTTTATAATAAAATGAAAAATTGTTGAAAAAAAAAAGAATATTATTACTACGTACGACTGTCGCGAATTAAAAGTCTCCCCCGAATCGTTGAAACGCATTTTGATTCCAAGAAATAGGTATCTAGAAAGAGAGGAAAATAAAAATATTAAAAACATGTCAATTTAGTGAAATTTAGTATTATAAGTAACATCGATCTCGATTTCTTCTTATAATAAATTCTAAAATATATAAATAAAAATAATATTCAATATTTAAATAATATTAAATGCGAGAAAATATCAAATATTTAGAGCATTTTAAGTTGTTTATGGCTCGTGATAATTTGTTAATTTCTTTTTAAATTTTAGGTTATGTTAGAAAATTTTCATTCTTGACTCTTTAGCTGAAAAACAGTTGGCGATAAGATTAAATTTCCTTTATTTCTTAGTAAGCGACCTTTTTTTCTATTTACATAACCTTTTTATTCATGAAGATGTAATTTATTTTTAATGTGTATTTATAGAGTACATCTTTTGTAATTTAATATTATGCATGTACCATTAAGACGTATAAGAAAGGCAGGCGGAGGAAGAAAAAAAGTTAGATAAAGTTTTACGTTTTCTTTGATTATTCATCTTGAAAAGTTAATTTTAAAAGTTAAATTGAATGTATAACGGTAAAATAATTAATTTGAAATTATACAAAATGCAATGAGTTCATAATTTTATCTTTCTCTTTCGCTCGCGCTTTTTTTATCTCGATATTTTAATAACGAGAAATTCATAAAATAATATTTTTAACTAGAAGAACTTGAAGAAAAAGATACTTTTTAACTTTTCTCAGATACACTGTAAAAAAAATTCATGTTAAATTTATTGATAGTTGTAGTGAATTTTATAGCATGTTGGTAGATTTAACCAAAAAATTTTTTACAGTGTACATAATTTTTGGTCTCTACAATGAAATTTTACCAAAAAAATAAGATTTTTCTAAAATTGCATGGGTTCTTATAGAGCAAATTTTGGATTTTATAAGAGTTAATGTAAATTTTAGTACACCATTTATGTAGCTAGGGCTAAGAGTTGATTTTGAGCTGAAATTTTCGAAATCTGACTTTTTTGGTAAATTGAATTTGTTGAGACCCAATGAATTAAATTTTTTTCAAATAATAGTCTTATTATTTGTGCATACACTGTTCAAAGTTACTTCTGCGTGGATGATCAAGAAAATAGTTTATTTATGAAAAAAAAATTTTATTTTCGATAAAAATCGTAATTTTACAAATGATAGTCAATTTACGAAAGAATAGAAAATTTTTAATTTTTTTGCGAATTCGCGAAAACAGTTGTAAATTTACAAAAATTAGTTGTAAATTTAAAATGTTTATCAAAAATTTAAAAATTTTTATGAATAAAAGCTATTTTTTTGATCATCTACAGGATTACATTTTTAATGAAAACTTTTCGAGTGAAAGCACATTTTTAGCTGAATTTTGCACATTATTTAGCATTGTTTTTTAAAATTTTTAGCGAAATTCCGCACAAAAAAGTTTAAAAATTCTAAAATTTCTTTATAAAATTCCAAAAAAAGATTTATCGATTCAGCAAGAACAAAGTATTTAAAAAAATAAAAAGCTCAAAAAAGGAATTTATGTAAATAAGAAAACGAGTCGCACGCGACTACAAACTGTCATTTTAGCAGAGTCAAGATTGAATAATAATTGGTGCTAAAGTAAAAACAAAGTATTATTCAGTTATTTAGTACGTAAAAATGAATTTTTATATTAACAAATTCTATTTATACCAAAATTTGTTGAAAAAATTGAATTAATTAAATTAAAAAAATTAAAATAATCAAAAAAAGTATATTAAAATAAATAAAAATTAAGAGCACGATTATTCGTTAACTAATTTATTCACTATAATAATAAAAAAACTAGAATATTTAAAAAAAAAAAAAAACTTAGCCTCAGTAATAATTGTTGAATATGTGAAAAATGAATGAAAAAATAAAACTATAGAGTTGTGATATATAAAATATTAAAATTTATTTCCGTCGTTTTTATCAGAAAATCAAAAAAAAATGCACTTTTAAAAAAAATTTATATGCAGCCCTCCATACATATAATTCGGTTTAACGTTCATTTCATTTTTATAAATACTGTAAATAAATTGTAGATTTAAAATAAAAAAGAAACGATCTTGTTTATTTATAAAAAGATCCTCTGGTTAGGATTTTAAAAAATTGTAAAATATGAAATAATTTTTTTTAAAAAAAAAGGTTATGTCTATAATTAAAAATTTTTTATTGTATGACGCTGTGACTTATATATTAATGTACAATTGTTAGTTAAATATTGTAAATACGAGTTTTATACAAAAAAAGAAATATATATAAATAATCAAATTTAACATGGAGCTGATAAAAATGTTGCATTTTTATTTGAAAAAAAAACAATTGTAAATAATTTATTTGAGGAATGCTCCGTATATGATAAGTTTATTTTTTGCGTAATTTTAAAATAAATGCTCTTCCACTATACTTATCTCTGAATATTGACATTTTATTTATTATTTGCACTAAAATAAAAAGAAAATAAAAAAACAATCAAAAAATATCTTATTTACAAAATATAAATCTTCCTAAAATATTAATAAAAGCACCTGAAAAAATTTAATGGTAAACGCACTCTCTACTATCTCTCTCTATCTCTCTCTTAAATAAATATGTAATTGCACAAAATAATATACGATATAATTACAGACTGTCCTCAACAAACATACAGAGTGCACTCTCTCCATATTTAATGATAATTAATGAAAAACTGCCAATTTTATTAATCGTATTTTTTATAAACTCAGGTTCAGAAGTAAGCACGAGATGAAATTTAAAGAAAAAATGTCAATATTTTTATTCGGTTTTTTGGTTAGGTTATTAGGGTTATTCGATTTAAATCCCACACACGAAAGTAGTTTATATCAGTGTCCTTTTTATTTCGATTAAATAACGAAAATAAATGACAAACGAACATTTTGTAAAATTCAAAACGAAAATTGCAAAGCACACAATTTTTTAAAAATCAACAAAAATTTAATAAAAAAAAAATCTAAAAAAAATAAATAATAATTTTTTTTTTCCTTGGAAAAAATTATAGAGCGTGATGTGTGATATTTAAAATTAAGGCACATGCTTGTTGCATCGTCTCGAAAACTGACGGCATGGTTATCGCCAAGGCGCCGAAAGGAAGTCTTTATCATTTTTATCTTTTTTATCTTATTATTTCTCGCTTTTAATTATCTATTTTTCTCACTTGTTCATATTTTTTAACACTTCTTTTTTCTGCACTTTCGCCTAAATAATATGAAAAAAAAGAATTAAAAAAATATGTAACGCACTTTTTCCGCAGGGCTTCCAACAAACTATATTTCGTACTTTTAATATCTTTGTATAAAAAAAAAAAAAAATTAAATAAAAAAAAAAAAAAAAAATTATAAGACTTTTTCTCATTATCTGCTTATTATAAATTAACGCTAAGAAAAAAAGAGCGGTAAAAATTAAAAGAAAAATTTTGCCGCTCGATTTCCTTTCTTCATTTTGCGATCCAGCCTGATTTTTCGAAAAGTTTTCGTAAACAATGACGAACGACAATGCTGCAAGTTAAATTTCCAAAATGTGTCTTTAAGGTTAGGTGTAAATAAATATTTATATTTATATATATGTAATAATAACAAACAAAAAATGTATTTAATTTCTATCTAAAAGTATTTAAAAAAAAAAAATAATAAAAAAAAAAAATAATGAAAAATATACGAAATTCTAAAAAAAATTATATTATATAAACGTTAAAATAAAAATAACCGTATGAATGTATAGAAAAAATAAAAATAAAAAATTCATATTTAGCACCGAAATTATAAAATCTCGGCACACAATATACTACTAAGATAAAAAAATATATTAGAATTATAAATAGATTTTTATCAATATTAAATAATACGTGCGTATGTGTAAGATAAAGAAAAAAATCTAGTATTATTAAAATAATATATATATATGCAACTATCAGTATAAATTTCAAGAAAAATAAACAAACAAAAATTATGCGCGTCTGAAACCTTATGTAATTTAATGCAAGTTCCTTATAAATAGGGAAAAAGAGATTCTGAACCGAAAAAACCGTGATTTTTCTCTGGAGTAACAAGGCCTTTTAAAGATTGTCGGTAATGTAGTTTGCCGATAATCTCGCGAGGACCTTAATTAAAAAGTCTCAGATTGAAATCCGCTCTAAGTATAAGCCGTTTTGTAATTAAAAAATAATAATAATAGAATGCACAGTCGAATATTCACGCCAGTATAAATAAAACTAGTTAAATTATTATTATTTTCCGCGTTCTTAAAAACTTAAAAATATTATAAATAAAATAATTATTAAAAAGAGTTACAAAAATTGTATTTTATATCGCATGATAAAACAGAAAATGAAAATCGATAATTCTATACTTTGCACTATAATAATAATAATAAATAAATAAATAAATAAAAATATGTGCCGAATGCGATATATATACATATATATATACATACATAGATATATATGTATATATATTATTATAAATAACACACACATATATACATAAATAATTAATTGTATATTTAATGTTTTATTTCCATGTATTTTATTATTTAAAAAAAAAGGAAAAAAAAATATGATGGATTTGTTGCCACTGATTTGATACATTTTTAGAAAAGTACCATTCATAAAAATAATATGAAAAAATAATTGTTAATTAATAAATTAACTTATTATAGTCTCATATGATGAAGAAAAAAAAACTTATTATATAGTCATATTTATTTATAATAAAAATAAACTATTAATATTTATAATAAAATTTTTTTATTGTACCCTAGTGGGTCCGAGACAATCGACCCGAATTTGGGGAGGGAATTTAGCATGGACATAATAGGAAAATTTTACCCCCTCCCTTCCGAAAATTCGGGTTGATTGTCTTGGGCCCTAGTTCCTGCGCCTCTTTATTTTATATAAACGTTTTAAAATTTGTTGGTTCTAAGAAATCTATCATTAATTGATGCTATAAAATATTTCTTTGAAAAAATAAATAACCAAACTTATCTTTATACTTAAGTATAAAGATAAGTTTGGTTGAAAAAATATAATTATATTTTTTCAATAAATTATTTGATAAAAAACCAAAAAATATTCCATTAACTTAATCAAATTTTTAACATAATTTATCAAAAATTTTAACAAAATCTTAGCTTTCAAAGTAATATTTAGATACCCATGTCCGGCGTTTGGCAGGGTCACAAAAATTAAATTATTCATCAGACTTTAACCCAATTTCATCCCTACCCTTACTTTTAAGGGGTTGTGACAGATGTATATGATACTATGACCATGTTTCTGACTTCAGGAAAAGTCTTGATTGGTTAGAAATCAGTGATAGACTGAAATTCAATTCTATAACTCTTTCTTATTCAAAATACTATTATTTTAATACCCCGATTTCTTATTCTCAAAGTTAAAATTTATAATACCCCCTAAAGAACTCAAATTGAAGTTTAAGAGAGGTTTGTTGTAAATATTTTTTCTGAAGTCGAAATTTTTTTTTGTTGTATAAATCACTTCATACATGTCTCAAGATTATGTAAAAAAAAAAATAATTTAAATCCCCTCTCTAAATATATTTTTTGGCCTATTTCGCGCGCGGTGTCAAACTTACATTTTTAAGAAAATAAACAAATAGCTTTATTATTCTAAGAAAATGGATCCATTTTTTTCTCATTATACTTCTAATTACTCTTGAATAGTTAGAAATTGTGTTAGAGCTACTTTTGGATGTAAACTATGCAGCAAATTTTCCGAATTTTAGCGGTTGCTTACAAAGCCAAACTTCGCAGTACCAAAATGGCCAAAAATGGGGAATGGGACCAGGAAGAGGAAAATAATCATCTTCAAGTCAAAGATAAGGAGACAGATAGGTTATTTTATTAGCCTGAAATCACTAATGACTGAAAAAAATTAATTAAAAAAAAAAAAATTAAACTTCTAAAAAAATTCATTTTTAAAAAAAACCACGTCCTTAAACCTTTTAATTAACTTCTCTGCAAAAATACAGGACCGATTTTAATGTTTATGGTCTAGATTTTTTCGCTATGAGTTCCCCTAAACGAAAAAAACAAAACACAAAAAAAATTTTATTAAAAGCATTGAAAAACTGGTTTTGAAACTTTAAACGCGTTTTTCTCGAAACAGTTTTTTTACAAATGGCGGACAAGATTGCACAATAACTATTCCACAGATTTACTTCATATTTGCTAAGTAGTTAAAAAAATATATTTTTGAGGGGCTGACTTCGAGTTTTTTTTTTAAATGTCCTCAAAAAGTTTTTATAGCTACTTTAGGCCTAAAAATTTAGGCATTTTTCGGTATTTTAACTTTGCGCAGCCGCCATTTATTTTGTAATAAATTTTTTCGAAAAAACTCGAAGTCAGCCCCTCACATTAGGTTTAAACTCTTACCAAATTTTTTTTTTTTTTTAATCAGATAAGCCAAACTGGAGTTATCCTACCCGCCAATTTCGTATACTGCCTTCTTTACGCACGTATGGCGCGGAAGTGACGTCACAAAAATAAAAATAAAATTTTTTTTTGTTTATTTTAATACTTAATATAATAAAAAAACCTTTACTCAAAAATCTCTAACAGTTTCTTCACAATCCTTACTTGAAAAACTGTTCATATTTACCACAAACCTTTCTTAACGAACTAGAGATACCAAAATCATTTTTAACCTAAAAAATCACTGACTTTTATAAAATATAAAGGATCAAAAAAATTAAATTAAGGTACAAAAAAATCCATTAAGAAAAAAATGTCATACTAAGATTCAAAATTTACAGATTACCCGAATGCCTTAACAATTTAATTAATTTTTTGACAATTACACTTTATACGCGTTTAAGTCTGACCAACTCGGACTTTAACTACTTGCATTCAATCTGTATGTGAAATCTGACCAACTGGGACTTTTACTACTCACGTTCAATCTGCATGTTATTATCAAATTTTTAAAAAACGAGATTCCAGCGAAATTTTTTATTAATTTTTTTCTTTACTTTCTGTTATAGAAAGTTTTCAATAATCCATCACTACTTTTACTATTTTCTAAAGTTTTTATTATACTAACAAGAGAATTCTTAACGGTTTGGGAAGCCGATTTTCTTCTGACTTTCAGGACAGATTTTGGAAATCAAAAAAACGTTCCCCATACCCTCAGTTTATCCGAATGAGCTTCATGGGCCTAGAAATTAAATCCCCTAGCAGGGTTCTATGCAATAAGATAGGCTTTTTTAGGCTATCTTCTAAAAGACGCTGCTACCTTGTATAAGTCAACTAAATACTTTCTGGTTGGTCTCATTTTTTTCCTGAAAGAGTCACCTTCTAATCCCCGTAAACCACATTTTTAAATCTTTTCTTACCGTTACAGGCAGTAAACCAAATGACAATATTTGGCAAAAAATGACCAGTTTTTAAATTGCTCTAAAATGGGTTTTATAGGTCTCAAAAATATTTAACAAGTTCCTATTTTTCAAAAATTTTTACTTGTTACTTTTGCTTAAGTTGTTTTTCTGATATGTAATGTTTAAAATTAGCTGTTATTAAAAAATCTTAAAGCGGGACTCTAACATCAAATAAGACTTTTATATCTTGCAAAGAAATGATCGAAATAGACGAGTAAAGAATTTCTGAACACTAAGAACTTGCACAAAATTTTTGAAGCATATAAAATCTATTTTAGTCAAAAACTTAAATTTTGGCTGTCATTAAAAAATTGGTCATTTTTAGACAAATATGGCCATTTGGTTGGCTGACTATAACGGCAAGGGAATTACTGATAAAATATGCGGATTACTGAAATTAAAAGGTGACACTCAGGGAAAAAATGAGACCAACCAGAAGGTATTTAGTTGATTTACAAGGTAGCAGCGTCATTTAGAACATAGCCTAAAAAACCCTATCTTACTATATAATAAAACTCTGCTAGGGGGTCTAATTTCTAGGCCCAAAAGGCTCGTTCAGGAAAACTGAGGGTATAGGGAATTTTTTTTTAACTACCACAACCTGTCCTGAAAGTCAGAAGTAAATCGGCTTTCCAAACGGTTGACACTCCTTTTGTCCATGTTACGCATAGGTTAATAATTATTTTCTGCAAAAATTTAAAGAAAATATGAGTTTGCGATTATTTTAGGGGTTTGGGTTAACAAACAAACCAGTTGCACGTTTTTTTTTCTTCTAAATTTACAAGAGTCTTTTTAACAGTGTAGCTAACCATTCTTATAGTAATTGTTTTTAAATAAAGGTCATCAGTTAATGCAAAATCACTTATTTTAATTTTTTTAACATTTTTTAAATGCGTGCACGAGGCTTAAAATGTTTAAAATTAATTTTTTCATATTGAAGGATATTGTCACACTATGAGCAATCGACAATCAATAGTAATTTTAAGAATTACTGCTAATGGCACACGTAAATAGGGAAAATAGTAAACAGTTGATTCCCTGCTTTTGAAATTAATATTGTTAGTCATTTCTTTTAGTTTCATAAAGTTTAGTTGTGTTGTTTTTAAAATTACCGCAGTCAAAGAATTAAAAATTATTCAATGTTTCAATAAAATCGTAAGTTTTTAGTGAAAAATTTTGTTTAATTTTTACTTTATTAGTTTTTAAATCACAATTTACAGTTGTTCAAATTGCTTGAAACATGAGGTTTTTGTTAAAATTCTTTATTTTTACATCTTATTATTTCTAAGCAATCAAATGCAATGAAAAATTTAACCAGTCCGCTGTTAAATGAAGATCAAACAAACACCATGACATTGTATTCAGATTCGTTGTAATAAAATCGTAAGTTTTTAGTGGAAAATTTGTTTACTTTTTACGTTATCAATTTTTGAATCACAATTTTCAGTTGTTCAAATTGCTTGAAAGATGAGGGTTGTTCAAATTCTTCTTTTTTTACATCTTATTATTTCTACGCAATCAAAAGCAGTAAAAAACTTGACCAGTCAGCTGTTACGTGAAGTTCAACCAAACGCAGTGAAAAACTTAACCAGTCAGCTGTTGCGTGAAGTTCAACCAAACCGCGTAACGCTGTATTCGGATTTCAAGAGCGAAAAGCTAAAAAATCATTCCAATTGCCAATCAATTATTGGTCATCTAGTAAATCAAGTACCAACTGCAATTGTAAATTTAAATAATCCACCAGCTTTGATAGATTGGAAAAAGAATGTCGCCGATTATCATCGAAACATTACTGCGCCATTGCACGTAATTGTTCTGGGGGAAGACAAACAACAGGAATTTTTCCTAAAATTCGAAACAGCTCTTAATTTAATTATGCAATCATTATTTTATTTGACCGAAACTAAAACTCTTCTAATATTTAATCGTCAAAAAAATTCTAGTCAAGAAATTGAAAAAATTTTTTTGATGGCAAACAGTTTTAATTTTCTTAACTTTGCTATCATGGAATGCAAACCTCGAGAAAACATATCAATCATGTATCATAATTATTTTCAAGATTCAACAGTAGTAAAAATTTATAAATCGAATACGCTTGTTAATTATTTTCCGAATAAATTTGACAAAATTCATGGCTATAAAACAAGAGTAGGTGTGCAAGGTGCGAACTGGCCAAGATATTTTAAAAATTACAGTTTTAATTATAATTATGAAAACGATATGTATTTATCAATATTTGCAATAAAAGCTTACGAATCTTTAGCATATGCGTTAAACATATCAATAATATTCGTGCCATTAATTAAGAACGAAGGATTAACGACTTCGATAAGAAATTATAAGCTCGACGGTTCAGCAGGTAGAGTTATCAGTTTTTTTCAGGGTAATATGATACATGTTTATATCTTCACTTCGGCAAAATTTATATTTTTAGTACCCATAAGCATCGAAACAAGTATTGATTTAACTCTGGATATTTTTTACTTTTTTTTAATAATTTTCGGAATTTTAAGTTTAATCCTAATCTCAACTCATTGCTTCAAATTCAATCATCAAGAGTGGTCTTTGTTCAATGTTTACTCTTACTTGCTAGGCTACAGCGCAGATATTAATTTTCGAAAATGTTTAAAATCCAAGATATTATTTATTCTGTTATTTGTCATTTCTTTCTTTTTAATTTCTGAGCTTGTCTCTGATTTAACGAGTGTGCAGTTTCAAAGTCAGGAAATTTTTCTGAATTCGTTTGAGGAAATTTTTGAAAAAAACGTATCAGTCTTATTTGGTTATCCGGATCCATTTTTAAATTTTGTTAAGTTTTATCTCAAAGATAATGCTCAAAAAGTTGCTGAAATTGTAAAAATAAGATCAAAAAATGAAGTTTTCGATTCAAGTAAAATTTTAATTTTATTCAAATTCGACGCTGAAAAAATGTTAGCAAAAAACAAATCGGTTTTAAATGGTGTAAAGTACAAAATGATTGATTTAATTTTTACTCAAGCTGAAAATGCTTTAGGATTTCCATATAATTCTCCATTTCGTCAAAAGTTTGCCAAAATTCATTTGTACATAATGGAAAGTGGCTTGGATATCAAATGGAGATCCGATTACGATAATATAAACAAAATTGACAAGCGAGTAAATCACGAGGAATTCGACGAAGAAGAAGACGAGTCTACTTTGCCATTTATTCTTATCTTTGTTATGAGCATGGGGATAATTTTTTCTCTAATTGCATTATTTTTAGAATTCATTTACTTTTACTATTTGTCCAAAATAAATTGGCTCAGTAAATTAAAATCAATTCTTAAGACGACAATTTGCATTCCTAAAAAAGTGCGTATTCGAATAGCACCGCGTAAAATTAATGTGATTCCAATTTAGCAAAACAAATTTAATTTCACTTGCAGAAACTTCGTTTAATTGAAAAAATCAAAATATCATGGTTTTTTTTACTTATCATTATTTAATGAAATTGGCCACTATTTTGATGTGAAGTTTTGATGAAGTTTTCTAACGTAATCTCAATAGACATCTCAGTTCCCAGGAACTAATATGTTAATTTTAAAGACCATATAATTATAATCGATACAGCTTCACTTATAATCGATGCAGAAAACAAAGCTCTTGGTTGGGTTAAACGGAAGACCAACAGTTTCAGCAGCACACGAGCTTCAAAAAATCTGTTTATTAATTATGTTTTTCCATACCTCTCTAATTCTTCTGGAATTTGGTCTCCAGATTTATTCAACGTTAACCAAGCACCCCGATTGTGAGAGGCAAGGGGACTCACTTTAATCAAGCACCTCGACTGTGAGAGGCAAGGGGACTCACGTTAACCAAGCACCCCGATTGTGAGAGGCAAGGGGACTCACTTTAATCAAGCACCTCGACTGTGAGAGGCAAGGGGACTCACTTTAATCAAGCACCTCGACTGTGAGAGGCAAGGGGACTCACATTAATCAAGCACCCCGAATGTGAGAGGCAAGGGGACTCACTTTAATCAAGCACCTCGACTGTGAGAGGCAAGGGGACTCACTTTAATCAAGCACCTCGACTGTGAGAGGCAAGGGGACTCACATTAATCAAGCACCCCGAATGTGAGAGGCAAGGGGACTCACTTTAATCAAGCACCTCGACTGTGAGAGGCAAGGGGACTCACTTTAATCAAGCACCTCGACTGTGAGAGGCAAGGGGACTCACATTAATCAAGCACCCCGAATGTGAGAGGCAAGGGGACTCACTTTAATCAAGCACCTCGACTCTGAGAGGCAAGGGGACTCACTTTAATCAAGCACCTCGACTGTGAGAGGCAAGGGGACTCACATTAATCAAGCACCCCGAATGTGAGAGGCAAGGGGACTCACTTTAATCAAGCACCCCGACTGTGAGAGGCAAGGGGACTCACATTAATCAAGCCCCCCGACTGTGAGAGGCAAGGGGACTCACATTAATCAAGCACCTCGACTGTGAGAGGCAAGGGGGCTCACTTTAATCAAGCACCCCGACTGTGAGAGGCAAGGGGACTCACTTTAATCAAGCACCTCGACTGTGAGAGGCAAGGGGACTCACGTTAACCAAGCACCCCGATTGTGAGAGGCAAGGGGACTCACTTTAATCCAGCACCCCGACAGTGAGAGGCAAGGGGACTCACATTAATCAAGCACCCCAATGGAAACATTCAACTACTACGTCCTCGCCGTTGTTTCTGGGTAATGCAAAAAGTAGTTTTAATGATAAAGTTTTCATTTAAGTTTGAAGATCTTAAAATAATGTTCAAATTTATTTCAAGCTCAAAATAACATGAGTTATTGTGAATTCTGCAATTTTTGTAAAAAGCTTTTTAATTTAAGAGTCTTCTTTGCTCATATAATTTTCTATAATATCCATTTTAATGTTAAACATCTGCTATAAGGTAAACATTTTTTCAAAATCAAAGTTTATTTATACATTCGTACTCATAGTTTTCCACTGTTTCGATTGCTAACGTCAAAAATATGTGTACCCATTTAAAGAAAAAAGTTGACCTTGAAAAAACCCTATTAAACCAATTTCAAGGTCAATTCAAGGTCACCATAGAATGTCATCCTCCAAACTATGTACCTTTTTTTTCAAATATTTTTTTTAATTTTCCTTAGTTTTCGAGTTATTTAACTATTTCCTTTTCTTTTGCTCACCCTGTATATACATTAGAGGTGTTCAAAAAAATTTACATAACAAATTTTTAGCTGGGTAATCGAAAAAAGATTTCATTTGTTGAAAAAATAAGTTGCCCAATGTAGAGAAATATTAACATTTAAAGTTCGCGCAAGAGCTACCACTTTTTTTAACGTTATTTTGAAAAAATATAAAATGAAAATTTTCTATTTCAAACGGTGAAAATGATCTATTGTTTTTTTTTTTAAGTAATGTATAATGTACCCCGAACAATATTTTTACACTAATTTAAATATTTTAATACTTTTGCATATAAAATTCGTTGTTTTATAAACGATTTTTTAGGGTTTTGAAATTTTTTTCATTATTTTTTTCTTGGCTTGAAATTGCAACTTTTTTTACCATACTCAACGAGTAACTTCTTTTTGTTTATCAAAAAAGGGAAAAAAATCTTAAGAAAAAATAGGATACATTTTTGGAGCTTATTCATCAACTGTAAATTTTACTATTTATTTTTTATAAATTTTAACGCATATGAGCAATTATTTTAAAAGTGATACTTAATTCGAGCCTGGAATCGTAAATTTTTTTTTTGAGGGCACATCGATATGACCCGTGTTTTCAGATAGTTTGAACCTTCAGAAAACCGAAAAAAATTGTGAACAAGAAATCGGCGATAGGTGCCAAAAAGATTTTTTCACTTTTGTGTCAAAAAACGTGTTTTTCGTATCTGAGCTACCCTAAATTTTTAAAATAACTTTTTAGGTAAAAAAACTTTTTTAAAATAGATAAAAAAATCTGATTGCCAGGGAAAAACCACTCCAGAAGAAAAAAAAACTTATCTTTTTACGATGAAATTTAGCCAAGTTATCGTCAATTTAAGATTTTGCTCAAATTCGTCTTAAAAAAGATTGAAATTTTATTGAAAAAAGCCTGTTTCTAAACCTTAAACATGCATTATTCGCTTGATTTTCATCGTAAAATAATAATTTTTGTTTTAAAATCGATTAATTTTTTCCTGGCAATCCAATTCTTTAAGAAAAAAAATCATTTTTATTGACCAAATTTCAATTTTTAAGTCAAAAGCCTTTGAAAACTGTAAGTAGCAAGATTTACTTAACACAGTTTTTGATCTAAAAATTAAAATTTGGTCAATAAAAATGATTTTTTTCTTAAAAAAATAAATTGCCAGGGAAAAATTAATCGATTTAAAAAAAAAAATTATTATTTTACGATGAAAATCAAGCGAATAATGCATGTTTAAGGTTCAGAAACAGGCTTTTTTCAATAAAATTTCAATCTTTTTTAAGACGAATTTGAGCAAAATCTTAAATTGACGATAACTTGACTAAATTTCATCGTAAAAAGATAAGTTTTTTTTTCTTCTGGAGTGGTTTTTCCCTGGCAATCAGATTTTCTTATCTATTTTTTAAAATTTTATTTACCTAAAAAATTATTTTAAAAATTTGGGGTAGCTCAGATACGAAAAACACGGTTTTTGACATAAAAGTGAAAAAATCTTTTTGGCACCTATCGCCGATTTCTTGTTCACGATTTTTTTCGGTTTTCTGAAGGTTCAAACTATCTTAAAACACGGGTCATATCGATGTGCGCTCAAAAAAAAAATTTACAATTCCAGGCTCGAATTAAGTATCACTTTTAAAATAATTGCTCATATATCATCTCATGGCCTTAGTTTTATTTTTTTTTTCATTTGTAGTCTAGAAATGTTATTTAGCGCAGTTTAAAAGTCTTTTACCAGATCTGATTAGACTTTTTTTATTTATTATAACGATAGTTTAAAGTAATATATTATAATGAAGTGAGAGTGAAACTGATGGTCGGGTCTTCGGAACTGCTCCAAAGTATTTTTCCTTAAAAGTACTACCAAAATTAGGGCATCAGCCTTATTTTTAACCTCCTGGAGCGAAATCTTCATTTCTGTGGAAGCCATTTTTGTTTTTTGGCCCCTCATAAAAAAATTAAGACAAATGAGAGATAATTTTTCTTCATTTTTCTATAAAAAACTCACATTAATATTAAAAATTTTTACTCTTAGGTCTGGATAAGAAATTTTTTGAGCTTTGCATGCGCGAGAAATCGCTAAAACACACTGTTTTTTTTTTAATTTGAATTTCCCAAGAGCCTATTTATGAAAAATCTTCTAACTAGGCTTGAATTTTTTCTTGAACTTCATATTTTTTTGCAAAAAAAACTATAGTTCAAGGTACATTATACAATGTAACTTTATAGAAAAATACCAATAGGTAATCATTTTAACCGTTTAAAAAAGAAATTTTCCATTTATAACAAAAATTTTCCAGTTTTTTCAAAATAACGTCAAAAAAAGTGGTTATAGCTCTTGCGCAATCTTTAAATGTTAATATTTCTCTATAAAATTTTAGGCACCTTATTTTTTTAACAAATGAAAACTTTTTTTCGATTACCCAGTTAAAAATTCAATATGCTAATTTTTTTGAACACCCCTGATATACATATGTTATTCATTACTTAAAACTATATTTATTGTACTAATTAATTAATTTTATATAAATGCTTTATCAATTTTATATATTTACTTGTGTAAAAATTCACTTTATGTATTGGTACTTTAGGAATGTTTATCTGCAATTAAAATAAAATAAAATTAAATTAAATAAAATTAAATTAAATTAAACTTTTTCATTTTATTCATTTTGTACATTGACTTAATTGGGCCACAAAGTTGCACATAAGAGGGGTTAGTCAATACTTTTGTAGATTTGGTTAATCAAATCCTAATCATGAGCCTTCTTGGGAAACGATCACTGTGAAACATTAAGGGATTTTTATTTCTTACCCTGGGGCCTTGACTGTGCAGCTGTAAATAATAAGGTTGAGGGACCATTACCCAGGCCACATATTCCCGTGAAAGCTGGCAATTGTTTTTGAGTCGAGAAGAGTAGGGGGGCAATCACTAGGGTGATAAAAATAATTTTGTCGTAATTTATTTGTCATAGAGGAGCTAAGTCTAAAATTAAATTCCTAAAAAATATAGGGCTGGACCTCAGTGCTTTTTGAAACTAAAGTCCGAATTTCAAAGAAAATTAATTACACATACTATAAAAATTGTTCTGTTTCCTATTACTAACTGATACTTATGCATTATTAACTTAGAGGATTCCCATTTAGTAGTCTCTCCCTACATAAAAATAAACTTAACATAATAAAAATTGCTTTCGAAAGTTTTAAAAAATTTCCAAACATCTATCACTAACTTTACTATATTATAAAGTTTTTAATATATTAACAAAAGGGAGTATCAACTACGGGATTTCTACAGACCTTTGATACATACTTTGATATAGTTTTTTATAGCATGCCTTTGCAGCATCTTTAAGGGGCCTTATTGAATTCAAAAATACTCATATAATTATATATGTGGCTCAATATAAAAGAAATCGGCATAAAATGCATGTTCGGATCTTCAAATCGGTTCTTAAGTATTTCTCCCCGAAAGTAGTACTAAAAATAAGCATCTATGTCATTTTTTAGCTCATCAGGTTCAGTCCTCGACTTTTAATAATACAAAAAGTAAGAAAAATGAGAGGAAAATTTTTCTTATTTGATCTGTAAAAGGCTTACATTAACATGAAGTTAATAAAATAAGTCGTTTTTTTTTTTCAAAAGTCGATTTCTCAAAAGTATATGGATGAAAAATACTCTAGTAGCACTCAAATTACTTCTGACACTTCAAATTTTTTGGTAAAAAAAAGAAACCGATGAGTTATTTCGTTTTAAGAGCTCTAGATGAAAAAATAGCAGCTTTTAAAAGTTCATTTTTTACAAATTTCAAATTTTTCAACAAGTCACGTAACCAATTAAAAATCTGACAAAAAATTTGGATTCCCTGGGAAATTTCACATAAGATCCTTTTCTTTGGACGTAGTACCTAATTTATTTTTATGGGGATACTAGTTTTAAAAAGTTCGTTTATAGTAATTTTTTGGATCTAATACTTAAGTTTTTCAAAATTTTTTTCTCAAAATTGAAAAAACTGCAATATATTTTTTTTTTTTTTTTTTGCAAAAACTCATTTTATTCCAGGGTTTTATTCTATGAAAGTACTAAAATCTGAAAATATGATTTTTACTCGATATCTCCAATCTAACACTTAATTTTTTGAACTTTTTTTTCTCTAAACTTTCTGCATAAAAAAATTAAAAAAAAGAAATATTTTTTCCTTTTTGAAAGTAGTACCTCATTTTTTTCTGTAGGAATACTAGTTTTAAAAGTATCCTTTATAGTCAAATTTTTGGATCTGACATTCAATTTTTCGAACATTTTCTTCTCAATTTTCTTAACTATAAACTATAGTAATTATTAACATACGACTTAAAACAGGGTGCTTAAAATTTGATTTTAAATTTTTCTGTTGAGTGCATGTGACGTATTTAGGTCTCAAAAATTCATTTTTTTCAAGAAAACAAATTTGTATGCAGTCTTCTTAGAGTATGGTCGTTTTCAAGTATGTCCCTCGGTTTTAGTTATTTTTAAGCTTCCCACCATTTTTATAGAGCGCAGTATATATTTACACGATTGGTTTTTTTTACTTATAGCTACTTATATACATGAACCCTGAAAAACTTAAAGTTTCGATAATAAAAGGTTTATTAACGAAAATTTTTAATTAAAAATTTTTAAAACGCTCATACAAAATAAAAATGTCAAAAACGTCCAGGTAGTTTTCTCAAAGTGCATGCGATATTTTTTTACTTACTGCATCTTGTTCAGTAACTTATTTTGATGAAAAAATAGGGTACTCAAAGTATGAGAAAAATTTGTGGTTTCAATCAAGAGCTATTTAAATATTAGTCTCAAAATGTCAAAAACGTCCGCATAAATAAAAAATCCCATAAGAATAATTTTTCATTTGTAGCAGTACCATTTGAAAATTTTAGGTACTTGGACCTTAAAAAAATTTAAAAAAAAAAAATGGAAAAGAAAAAGATAATAAGCGCCTGTGCTCTCGACTGTGCGTAAGTAATAGAAAAATATACATCACTGAAAAAAAAATCCGCTTGCCGCAAGCGGAATTATTCCGCTTGCGGCTAGCGGAATTCTACTTGTGGCAAGCGGAATTTTTTTTTCTTTGCAAACAATTGCAAATGACTTGAAACGTAAAGAAAATTAAAAAAAAACATTTTTTCTTTTCTTTTTCCAAAATTTTCTCAAATCTCGTCATACCGAAATACGCATATCCCAAGTAAGCGGGAAAAAATTTTTTTTTTAATTTTCTTTATGTTTCAAGTCATTTGCAATCGTTTGACGAGAAAAAAAATTCCGCTTGCTACAAGCGGATTTTTTTTTCAGTGCAGTTTTTATGTGAAAAGCACCCATATATTTATATATATTTCAGACTTTTTCATCATAATCCATTTTTATTTTCACTTGTCAAAGAAAACAAAATACTTATGTTTCTTCATACAAGTCTGAAGTTTATAATCTGTATAAATTTAGGATATCATTAAATACACCCCCAAGAATCTGATTCCAAATAGATTTGTCAAAAAACCTGATCCGACCATAGGGGCGAGGGGTTAAAAAATTTTTGCACCTAGGTAAAAATTTCTAACCGGACAGGATAACTGATATTCAAAATCGCATCCTTGAAAAATTAATCCGAAAAAGCATAAGGGTTAGGAGGTAAATTTAAATTCAGTGTGACGTAGACACTGACTATTTTCCTGATTTAAGTTTTTTCGGATCAATTTTTCAAGGGTGCGATTTTGCACATCGGCTAATTTGGTATCTATATTCGTTACCCGAATTCCTGTGCGGTCAAGAATTTTACATCTAGTTGCCGAAATTGTTTAACCCATTAGGTTTTTTTACAAATCCATTGGGAATTAGGTTCTTGGGGGTGTATTTAAGGATATCCTAAATTTTCAGCCGGTTAGAAAAGCCGGTTGGGTGATTTTTAGCTAACCACACTAGGCAAATTTAGATCACCAAGGCTCTTAACGTATGACTCAGTAGTCAACCATACATAAGTAGTTCTGTCCATTTGCAATTATGTTAGTCAAAAAATCTCCCTATATTATACATTGTATTGGCTCTTTTATTACATTATGTGTAGCATTTCATTGATGGATACTTTCGAAAGAGAAAGAAAGCAAAGCAATGAGAGGAAGTGAAAATTAATTTGGTCAGGTATTTAAAAATAATAGTAAATAAAAATTAAATGCGCTTTATAAATAAAATGATTAAAAATAAAAAAGTTTCTATAATCAAAAATTAGCGGTTTTGTAAATCTTTTCATCGAATATCGGTAAATTGGAAGCCTGTAAAAAGATGGCAAATTTTAATATTTTATTTATTTTCAAAAAATTTTCTTTCAAAAAACTCATTAATCCTATTAAGGGAGTTGACGCGTGGAGGAAAGAAGATATATTTTTTTTCGGACTTCTTTCTTCCTCTCACGAGTTTCGTATAAGAAATTCCAAAATGTTTTTGTTTATATTTCTGTAAATAAACTCCTAAGAACTCTGAAATTTTTTCAGTGTGTTTTTATAATAATAAATTATATTTTAACCAAATATTATCAAAATCTGTTTTGTAAATTTTGTACAATACGTACTTATTTATATTACATACTTATTCACCGTAAGAGATTTTAAGAGCTCCAAACAAAAAATTTACAAAACAGATTTTGATAATATTTAGTTAAAATATAATTTATTATTATAAAAACACACTGAAAAAATTTCAGAGTTCTTAGGAGTTTATTTACAGAAATATAAACAATAGCATTTTGGAATTTCTTATACGAAACTCGTGAGAGGAAGAAAGAAGTCCGAAAAAAAATATATCTTCTTTCCTCCACGCGTCAACCCCCTTAAATATTTCTTTAAAAAATATAAATAATCAAAATTATCAACACTGATTCATTTTTTCAACAGATTATTTAATAAAAATCAAAAAATATTGTACTTTTTATTTGAATTATTCATGATTCGCGCCTTATCGTCAACAGGTAAGCTAGGTATTTTCTCAAATTGTACATTCACCAATACATAGAAAAATAATCAAAAATCATTTTTAATTTTTAACATTTTTAATAACTTTAAAACAATGAATTTAATGATAACAAAAAAATTTATTTATCTCAATAATTAATTAAAAATCTTGAACTTTCTTTATGACTTATCAGCAAAAATATTTATATTTGATACCCATGTGCTCATATCACAAAAATTTTCATAATGCAAATTTTTTTTTAAATTCTTTTTTTCAAATATTTATTCAAATAAAAATATGCAAGTATTTTTTGAATGATTATTCACATATCTGCAACAATTTGTAAACATTTTTCCTATACCTCTTAGAATTTTCTAGACTGTACTTTATTTTGTTTATTGCATGAATTGTATACAAATTCTTATTTTTTTAAATAAATTGACTAAGCCATTGCCAATCTGATTATTCATAAGATAAATTTAAATTGATATTGAAATTAAAAGTATTATAACTTTTAATGTGCACGTTATTTATAAAATGAATGCATTTCCATTTATTTCCAAAAAGGGTGTCAATTTAATGCATGAATTAAATATGCCTAAACAATTATTTGCATTATTCTTTTTACTAAAAAATGCTTCATTTTTGTCAAGCAATAAAAATGTTTTCTTTTAAAAATTGCAAATATTTAGCATCAAAACAGATAGTAAATATTTTTGGAATTTAGCTAAGAGAAAAAGAAGTATCCTATTAAATTATTTGATAAAAGTAACTTTTATTAATATTTTGTAATCATTTTGAAAGTTAGTATTTAAGTTTTTTAAAGAAAGAAAAACAAAATTCTAAATTAAACAAAAATAAAAGTAATAAAATTTTCTAGAATGATTGATACATAAAAACCCTTTAGAACGTGTTTTTTGTCTTTTTCTATCTTTACAAGAGATTTTTCCAGAGTCGGCATCAACCGCGCGCGCTTGGTATCCATTTCCGTCGTCTGTTTTACTACAGCAATCAATATAAAACTTTTTAATTCTCTGTTTTCATAATATAAACATTAAATTTTAATAAATATTGCTTGAAAAAAATTTTTTAATAAAAAAAAAATTTTTTGCGAACAAATTTTTATTAAACAAAGTCTTTTTCGAATAAAAGCTAGTCAAATATATAGCGAATCTTTCCAGAAACTTCTAGAAAGATCCAAAACTTCCGGCCGGTATGTTCTAGAATCTTGCGCTGAAAGCTTATAAGCGGGAGCGGCGCGCCTAAATTTAATATTCTCTTACTTGAAGCGAAGCGATAAACACGTTGTGACTTAACTTTTAACCTAGCGAATTTTTTTTCTTAGTCATTGTCAAACAAGGACGGTTAAATAATTCATTTAATTATACAAAGTTAATTTTAAATAATTCCTAGTGAATAAAAGTTTTAATTTATTTTTTTGACAATTAAGATCAAAATGACTCAAGATACAACTATGGCTGATAGTGGCGAAGTTGAAACCTTCGTCTTTCAAGCTGAAATTGCTCAACTTATGAGCCTTATCATCAACACTTTTTACTCAAACAAAGAAATTTTCATCCGAGAATTGATTTCTAATTCATCTGATGTAAGTACTTTTAATTTTACTTATTAAACGTGTATGATAAAATTTTGGACTTCTTAATTTTTTAAAATTTTTTGTAACGTTTTGTTCTATTTATTTGATAGCCTTATTTTATTTTTTCCTGCTGAAATACTTAAATTTGTTTCTAAATTTTCATTAGGTTATAAAATCTTTATTATGCATACTGCTAAATTATACTAAATTATGCATTAGATTCAATTTTGCATTGTGTTTTGGTACTTAAAATTTAATTATTTTTTTAACTTTACAGGCTTTGGACAAAATCCGTTATGAATCTCTCACTGATCCATCCAAGCTCGACAGTTGCAAGGATTTGCATATCAAAATTATTCCAAATAAAAATGACCGCACACTTACCATCATTGATACGTAAGTAATTGAATGATATTGCATTTCTTTTTTTTTTTTTTTTTTTTTATAATTTTGTAATATTGTTTGTACTTAAAATTGCATTTTTACTTATCTTCTTTTTTTATTTGGTTACAGCGGTATTGGTATGACAAAAGCCGATTTGGTCAACAACCTTGGTACAATTGCAAAATCCGGTACTAAAGCTTTCATGGAAGCTCTTCAAGCTGGAGCTGATATTTCCATGATTGGTCAGTTTGGTGTTGGTTTCTACTCAGCTTACTTGGTTGCTGATAAAGTAACTGTTGTTTCAAAACACAACGATGACGAACAATATGTTTGGGAATCAGCTGCTGGTGGATCATTCACAGTTAGTCCAGACCATGGAGAACCACTTGGCCGTGGAACAAAGATTGTTTTAAACATCAAAGAAGATCAAGCTGAATACTTAGAAGATTCTAAAATCAAAGAAATCGTTAAAAAACATTCTCAATTTATTGGATATCCCATCAAATTGTACGTAGAAAAAGAAAGAGATAAGGAATTAAGCGAAGATGAAGATGAAGAACCAGCCAAAGAAGAGAGTGCTGAAAAAGAGGGTGAAGAGAAACCCAAAATTGAGGATGTAGGTGAAGATGCAGATGAAGACAAACCTGCTGCAGAGAAAACTAAAAAGAAGAAGACAGTCAAAGAAAAATATATAGATGAAGAAGAATTAAACAAAACAAAACCAATTTGGACAAGAAATCCAGATGACATCAAACAAGAAGAATACGCTGAATTCTACAAAAGTTTAACTAACGATTGGGAAGATCATTTAGCTGTAAAACATTTCTCTGTAGAAGGTCAACTTGAATTCCGAGCTCTTCTCTTCATTCCTCGTCGTGCACCATTTGATCTTTTTGAAAATAAAAAACGCAAGAACAATATCAAACTTTATGTAAGAAGAGTATTTATTATGGACAACTGCGAAGATTTAATTCCAGAATATCTTAACTTTATCAAAGGTGTTGTTGACAGTGAAGATCTTCCGTTGAACATCTCTCGTGAAATGCTTCAACAAAACAAAATTTTAAAAGTAATTAGAAAAAATCTTGTCAAAAAGTGCATTGAACTTTTCGAAGAACTTGCTGAAGACAACGAAAATTACAAGAAATGTTATGAACAATTCAGTAAAAATTTAAAACTTGGTATTCACGAAGACACAACAAACAGAAAAAAATTGTCTGAACTTCTCAGATACCAAACTTCTGCTTCTGGCGATGACATTTGTTCATTGAAAGATTATGTTGGACGTATGAAGGAAAATCAAAAACACATTTACTACATCACTGGAGAAAGCAAAGAACAAGTAGCCAATAGTTCATTCGTTGAAAGGGTAAAGAAACGTGGATTTGAAGTAATCTACATGACAGAACCAATTGATGAATACGTCGTTCAACAACTTAAAGAATTTGATGGAAAGCAATTGGTATCAGTCACAAAGGAAGGACTTGAATTACCTGAAGACGAAGAAGAAAAGAAGAAGCGCGAAGAAGACAAAGCTAAATATGAAAACCTTTGCAAAGTAATGAAAGACATCCTTGACAAGAAAGTTGAAAAGGTTGTAGTTTCAAATAGGTTGGTCGATTCACCATGCTGCATCGTCACTTCACAATATGGATGGACTGCTAACATGGAAAGAATTATGAAAGCTCAAGCTCTTCGTGACACATCAACCATGGGCTACATGGCTGCTAAAAAACACTTAGAAATCAATCCTGATCATCCAATCATGGACAACCTTCGTCAAAAAGCAGAAGCTGACAAACACGACAAATCAGTTAAAGATTTAGTAATGTTACTCTTTGAAACTTCACTTCTATCTTCAGGATTTGCTCTTGAAGATCCACAAGTTCATGCTTCTAGAATTTACAGAATGATCAAGCTGGGTCTTGGTTTTGACGAAGAAGAAGGAGCTAGCATGGAAGAAGAAAAGGTCGAAGGTGACATTCCACCACTAGAAGGAGATTCAGAAGAAGCCTCCAGAATGGAAGAAGTCGATTAAATGTAATTCCAAAGATTTAGAAAATTTAATTTTCGATTACTTTTTTAAGTAAATTCTTTTCAATTAGGTAAAAAAATGTCAAGTTTTAAATACAATGTAAGTTATTTTTTTATAAAAAAAATGAACAAAATCTTTAAAAAAAATATTTTATAAATATTTGTACTTCACAAACAAAAACTTGACGGTTCATTGTTAACTCATTTAATTATAACTTATCATCTTAAAGTATAAGACAATTTAATTTAATTTAAAATTTTTTATTTAATTTGCATTTCAGTTCTTTTAGTTCTGTTTATTGTGTGAGTCTTAAAAAAAATGTAAGAATGTTCAAAATGTAAGAATGAGATGGTTGTCAAAATGATTCGTATTAATCAATAAAATTGTTACGGATATTTAAATTTTTACATCTTTTATTAATTCCTTGATTCCATTTCCTAAATAATTCATTAAATTTAGAATTAAATAATAATTTATTTTATTTGTAAAAAAAAAAATTAAATTTTAATTTTGATCTGAAAAAATTTTAACTCTTATTTTAACTTCTGCGAGTTTGTGTCCATTATATTTTAAATTATAAAGTAAATTTTATTTAACGATCAATTATTAAAATTATAAATTTTTAAACATAATTTAATCAATAATTAAAAATTTAATACAATGCTGCGTTATAGTAGATTTCTATAATTTCGATAAAAAACATACTTGGATGGTGCTTCCACCTAAAGATAACTCAGCATGAAAAACCTAAAAATTTTTAAGCCAGATGACACTGCTCTGTTATATTTAATTTTAAAATTTGCAGTACCTAATTATTTTATTCCATTTTTAGTATTAGAATAAAAAATTATTTAGCATATTCTTTGTCACAAGTTGCTTCTAAATAGTAAATGATTTGATGTAATTAATAAAGAAACTTAATATTATTATATTAAAATCACACTTTTTAAATATAGAATCAAATGATTAGTTTTTTTTTATTATATATTTTTCAGTTTTGGTAAATTTTTTATGTAATCCAGTTGAATAAATTGACAGTTTGTAAATTATACATAAGTAAAACAATTATTATTAATTAAATAATTCATTTTGCATTCTTTAATGATAAAGTTGATAATAGCAGACATAAAATGTAATGAATTTTTAGAATTCTTTAATAGGATATCAAAAAATATTTTACAAAGTTACATAAATATTCTTAATGGTATTAAAATTCGATCTTTTATGAATAACGTAATAATGATTCTAAAAAATTTAAGTAATAATAATAATAGTTAGAAATCATTTTTCAAAAATTTCTTGCCATAAAATAATTTATTTATTTTAAAATGGTAAAATAATAATCCTATTATGTCAGTTATTTGTATTATTAAAAAATTAACAATTTGGAAACTTGCATTATACCTCAAATAATATAAATTATTAATGGCTTACTCGGACGTAAAAGCTAAAAATGTTACATAAAATGCATGAATTTTAATAAGCAACTAAACATAATAAAAAATAATTTTAGCTGGCTAGATAAAGCAAAATTGTACATTTGCGTGATGTCACAATGATGCTGGCCTACTTTTAGCCTCATTCCACGTGCACGGGTCAGTGAACTTAATTTTTTTTTCTTTCATTAGATTTTTAGATTTAATATAAAACATATCTTCATGCGTAAATTATTTATGATTGTTATCAAGCTTTTTCTAAGATGCAACAAATTAAAATATTATTTTTCATTGAAAAATTTTATTATTTCAATTAGCCTGATGTTTGTGTATAGCTTACAGAAAATAAAGAATATAAAATAGTCAGTTTATTGAATTTATTCTATTCAAAAATTAAAATTATACTGTTTCTTTTTACAGAGTCTAAGCAGCTGTCTTTTATTCATGTGACATAATAAAATAGGGAATAAAAAAACAACATTTTTTTTAGAAATAAAAATATTTTATTAAAACACAAGTTGGAACAAAAATATAATATTCTTATTTTTATATTTGGGATTAAAAACTTCTATTTCTTTGTTGGAAAGACATGGGACTTTTTCTAAATTTTATGTCTGTAACTGAAAAATTAATTACCATTGCAGAAAACAAAGTTATTGAAGGAAAAATTATTTTAAAAATATTTGACTGCTAAATTAATCTAAAAAAGACGAAAATGCATAATATTTGTTATTAAGCTAAGTTTTAATTTTATTTTTAATATCCATTATCTTGATTTGTTGCATTCAATTTTTGTCTTTTCCTCAATGAGCACTAAAAAAAAAATTTTTAATTTATTAGCATCTTCATTTTTCTGTGCAGCAGGCTTAAATTCAAGCTTAGTCTCAAAAATGATATTTTTAATCGCTTTTTAGCCAAAAAATAAAATAATAGATCAAAAAATATTTTATCAAAGTAACTAAAATTTTTAATTTTTTAAATTTCGTGTAGTTTTTTTCAAAGCTTTTTTGTGAAAATAACGCCTAAAATGATATAGTCAATCTATGATTTTTTTTTTGGTTTTAATTACTATACCCAGATATGTTTAGCTTAAATCAACTGACAAAAATTTAAATAAAATTTTTTTTCTTCATTTTTTGTGTTTCTTAATTTCTAGAGATCCAAAAAAGTTAAAATAGCTAAGATTTTTTTATTAATACCCTTGAATTGGAAAAAATTTAGTTTCGGCATCGAATTTCCAAAAAATATTTCTTTTTTTTTTTACTTATCATTTCTAGGGGACAAATTTTACAAAATAATCGAAAACTGATTTCGCCTCCTCCAATTTTGCTCAAAATAAGGAAAAATTGAAAGTCCAGAAATTTTCAGGATGTGAGATCCAACGATTCTTTAACAATAATTATTTTATTGAAACATATTCGAAAACAAAATAGCTATAATAAGAGTAAAATAAAAATTTTAGCTTTTTAAACAACACAGCCATGAATTTTTAGTTGATTTTTAATGGTTTTAAAGCAAAAGAATAAAATTTTAATTTTATGTATGGATGTATATGTGGACCCCAATGGTTTTAACATTCCAAAAATTCCAAGGCTGGTAAATCAGGTGAAAATTGGAAAAAGCAAAATTTTTTTTCTTTTATAAACATTTAAAAAAATTTTTAAATTTCAAGAATAATATTGCAAGTGGTTAAAACAAATTAATGTGACAAAATGAACAAACAATATTGTAGTACTCATTACACCATTGCTTTCTTTCAAGTTTACGAAATATTAATTAAGTAGTCCGAGCAAGTGTAAAAATTTTTTCCAATAATAAGGTACATCAGTTTTAAAAATATTCGGAGCCCAATAAAAAGAAAAAAAAAACATTCAAAAATCAATTTTTGAGCTCTTGCGAGTAAGTTTTAAAAAAAATTGGTTCTTCAAAACTTGCAAAAAAAGAAAACCAAATTTTCACCAAGTAACTTTAGCTAAATGGATCCATATTTTTTATTTTAAATTTCTCATATTTTCAAAAATTATTATTTTGTAAAATTAATTTTTTTGTGCAGTGTAAATAGGGTACATTGGACGCATTTATCCCCAATCTAATAAAATTTAAATTCTTTAATCTAAAACCCTATTTTTTTCAGCTATAATTTTGTTAAAAGTATAATAAAAAGTATTTAACTCATTTTGTGAGAGTTTTGCAATTTTATAATAAGACTTGTCTTGGAAATTTAAACTAAAACCTCCGCAATATTTTAAGGGTATATATCTAAAACTTGGCACATAGAATTGAACCGCGTATTTAACTTAAATGTCGAGTGACCTAATTATAACTTATGGAAATATTAAAGTTAAAAAAATTATATAATAAATTGTGCATAAAATATAATTTATCTAACTGAACAGGGTGTAGGAAAGAAATAATAGGTCAGTAGGTCAACCCTATCATTGATCCAGTGCACCCGGCTTGAATCCGCATAGAGCATAGTATAGAAAGAAAAGCAGACATTTTCTGTTGGAAAGGAGGAGGGGCCCAGCAGCAGTATCAACCAACCCCCGCAGAAGTTGGGAAACGACCTGGTTGCCTGATGACCTCGTTGCAAGCTCGAGTTTTCTTCTATAGGTCATTGTTCATTTATCTAAAAGCTCTTTTATGTATGCTATGCATTGTACGAAGAAAAATAATTTTCATGTTATGTAAGATCTAAATATAATTTATTTCACTCCAGGGCTTAGAATTTAGGTCTCTCTTTATAATATTTATATTTCTAGGTATACAATCATTAAATTTATTTTCTGTTTACTTTAATTAACAAATTATGTTTATTTAAGCAGTTGATTATTTTAGTTGTGCTTTTGATGCAAAATTAATAAAAAGTTTTAAAAATATTAAATTTTCCTTAGTTTTTAATTTTTATGCAAAAAAAAAAAGAAATATTGTAATGTTTTTTTGGCCATAAATATTATTAAAAAAATAATGATTTTTATTATTTGGAAAGTACGAAATATCCTTATGATTACATAATGATTGTACCAAAGAATTTAGAAACCACAATTTCACACTCACACCCATGAAAAATACAATTATTTATTTATTTATAGAAAATGTACATGAAAGTCATTTTAAATAATTAAAGCATTTCTACCAAATTATAAACCAGAAACTTATTCGAAACGCCATTAATTTTTGTTAATATTTTATTAGCCACAAAGAGCTTAACCTTTAAGTATTGAATTTATTTATTATTCCTAAATAACTTCTTCAATTTTATAAAATCGGATATATCCTTAAAATTTCGATTTGGCTAAGAAATATAAAAAACAAAAAATATACGAGAGGTTCCGACAAACTGGGCCTAAGTTGAACTGAAGGGTCAAAGAAATCGGTTTAAACTATTTTTTTCTGAATAATTTTAGATTTTTAATAAGGATTCGTTTTTTACAATGTTTTTGAAAAAAAGCAAAATTCTGACTTTTAACGTTAAAAATCGTTCAAATCTTGGCAATATGTAAAATTGAGCCTATGTAAAATTTCCCGAGGAATAGTAGTATTTTTAAAATATAATTTTTTGATCTGGAGCTTTCAGAGTACTGTATCCCACGAAGTTTTTTTTTTAGAGGGTTAAAATAGATTATGAAACAAAAAGTTTAAGTCAAAGTAGAAGAAAATAGAGCCCGAGGATTTTTTTTTATTTAAGCTAAAAGGCGTATTGAAAAAAAAACGTTATTACTTGCGCACGTGCAGTCAAAATCAAATTTTAAGTATCAAAGATTTGTTCTAGAAAGATAAAATTGGCTGAGAGTTCTGATTTTTAGTTGTGTTTTCGGAAAAAAATAGTTAGGGCTGAATCCTTTCAGTTATACTTGGGCCCAGTTGTGGTGGAATCCCTAAAATAGTTAAAAAATTTAAAGAAAAAATATTTAAATTTTTCAGCAAATGTTACCAATTATGTTTTTTTACTTGAAGCAAATTATAAATAATTTTGAATTCGCTATTTGAGGGATCCCACGCCAATCGTGCCCCATTTGAACTGAAGGGTCGCAGAAATGGGTCCAAACTATTTTTCCCGAAAGTAGGGTCTCAAATGGTTTCATTCTCGATTTTTGGCAGCCATTTTCGTGTTTAATCAGTGAATTTAGTAACAAAACGATTATTTTTCTTTTTTTTTTTCTATGAAAAACTCAAATTACCATGAAAAAATAATTTCTCCTAGATCCCGATAGGAAATTTCCCGTAGAATTCGATTCCGGAAACAAAAAATTTTTTGGACTGAGCATCCGCGAGAAATTTATTTTTTTTTCATTTTTTTTTCTGAAAAAAAAACTTTAGTATGATTTTTCGAAAGAACCCAGAGATTATTTTTATAATTAAAGAAGCTTTTGAATAAAAGTTATTCGTAAACAAATTTTTAATAAAATTTTTTCGTAACTATTTTTTATATTTAAAAATTGAATTCGAAAGCTCATTCAAGCTCATAAAATTTTTGATAAAATAGATTTTGGAATTTTCAAAAAAAATGTTACTGGCTTTTTTCCAGTATTTTTTTCCAAGTGTAATTACTCGAAATCAAATTTTTAGTAAAGGATTTTTTAAAAAAAGCGAGAAAAGGGCTTTTATTATCATTATCTTTGTAGAGCCATGCATGTCATAAAACTGAAGGGAAAGGGACGAGTAATAATTTAATATTATACAAAATTTTACAAAACGTTACGTTCGTAAATTTGTAATTTATAATGTATGTAAAAAAAAGTAAAAATTTGCCATCCCTGACAAGAACATGACGACGAGAACATGACGAGAAAAATAAAGAATGGCCCGTAAATCGGAGGTAAATTACTTTGGGGCATTATTTTTTTATTGCCAAGGGTCGTATATTATTTTTCTCCCTCAGTGATAAAAAAAATACGTGCTTTCTCGCTGCTGATTAGAAAAAGTTTTTTGGATACTCGAAGTTTATTTTCAAGACCTTTGAAATCTATTTTTATTAAAAGTTGTACTTTTATCCAATCGTAACCAGTAATTTCAAAATTTGTCATTTTGGGATAAAAGTAGGCATTTGGCTTATTTACGCAGACTTGATAAAAAATTGCGGTTGACAGGGATTGACAGTTCGCCTAAAATATAAACGGTTGTAGCGTTCTTTAGAAAGTATAAGAGCAATTATTTTAAAATTGATACTTAATTCGAGCCTGGAATCGTAAATTTTTTTTTTGAGGGCACATCGATATGACCCGTGTTTTCAGATATTTTGAACCTTCAGAAAACCGAAAAAAATCGTGAACAAGAAATCGGCGATAGGTGCCAAAAAGATTTTTTCACTTTTATGTCAAAAACCGTGTTTTTCGTATCTGAGTTACCCCAAATTTTCAGAATAACTTTTTAGGTAAATAAAATTTTAAAAAATAGATAAGAAAATCCGATTTCCAGGGAAAAACCACTCCAGAAGAAAAAAAACTTATCTTTTTACGATGAAATTTAGCCAAGTTATCGTCAATTTAAGATTTTGCTCAAATTCGTCTTAAAAAAGATTGAAATTTTATTGAAAAAAGCCTGTTTTTGAACTTTAAACATGCATTACTCGCTTGATTTTCATCGTAAAATAATAATTTTTTTTTTTAAATTGATTAATTTTTTCCTGGCAATTCATTTCTTTAAGAAAAAAATCATTTTTATTGACAAAATTTTAATTTTTAGGTCAAAAACTGTGTTAAGTAAATCTTGCTACTTACAGTTTTCAAAGGCTTTTGACCTAAAAATTGAAATTTTGTCAATAAAAATAATTTTTTTTCTTAAAGAATGGAATTGCCAGGAAAAAATTAATCGATTTTAAAACAAAAATTATTATTTTACGATGAAAATCAAGTGAATAATGCATGTTTAAGGTTTAGAAACAGGCTTTTTTCAATAAAATTTCAATCTTTTTTAAGACGAATTTGAGCAAAATCTTAAATTGACGATAACTTGGCTAAATTTCATCGTAAAAAGATAAGTTTTTTTTCTTCTGGAGTGGTTTTTCTCTGACAATCAGATTTTCTTGTCTATTTTAAAAAAGTTTTTTTACCTAAAAAGTTATTTTAAAAATTTAGGGTAGCTCAGATACGAAAAACACGTTTTTTGACATAAAAGTGAAAAAATCTTTTTGGCACCTATCGCCGATTTCTTGTTCACGATTTTTTTCGGTTTTCTGAAGGTTCAAACTATCTGAAAACACGGGTCATATCGATGTGCCCTCAAAAAAAAAATTTACGTTTCCAGGCTCGAATTAAGTATCAATTTTAAAATAATTGCTCATAACCTTACGAGTTCTTTATCTCTTAACACTGGTAGTTGGCTGGTAGTTCCAGATTCAGGAACCCCATGGGCTAACAAACAGAGGAGATTTTGAACGTTTTTTCAAATTCATAAATCGATCTATAACTAAATGATATAATTTGCTGTTTTAAATGTAGCGTATTTTCCTTGTAACCCAAAAAAAGGACTTTTCATGAATTAAATTTGTGTTAATTAAAGTTATTTGTTTTAAATTTTTTCTATGATTCAACATTATTTTTTTCGCCTCTTTTAAATACAATTTTCCTTAAAGCTTGCTAGTTTTGAATGTTGATAATATATTAGTCCAAAAAACTTATTTTTTACGAAAAACTCCTCCAATGTCTTCAGTGTATAAAATTATTACTGTTTTTATTATTTTTGACGTCGATGCTAATTTTCAAGTTTTACGACATAAACTTATTTTGAAATTTTCAAGCAAATAATAAAAGTAAACTGACAGTTTCCTAAGTAAACTTTGACATTTTTTTCATTATTAAATTGCATTATTAGTAAAATCCCTTGCGATGGGAAAGAGATACGATACTGCAACGTGAAGATTATCACTCTCAGAGGAATAAATTCTTATTCCTTCGAGTATGAAAAAATAAGATCTAAATCTTCCTTTCAATTTACGAGCAATCCCCCAATACAATTCATTAAACTTTATTTTACAAAAGTTGGTGAAACTACGATACATTTATTTGAGTGAAATGAACACATCGTTAGACGATATTTCAAACAGTTTTGAAAAAACAAAGCAATAAGAAAGAACTGTTGGCTTGGTTTCCTTAAAAAAATAAATAAAATTCAACTATTACTAGATTTTCGAGAAAATTTTTTCTCGGTCAATAGGTCACATTTAATTTTATCGACCAAACTACTCTTTCGATTGCGGTTACTTAACGTTTTTTAAAACAAAAAGAAATTAAAAAAAAAATTGTCGGAAAAAGTTTGAGTTAAATAAAATGATAAAGCTTTTTCTGCAGAGAAAAGAATAAAATTACGTGATGTATAGCCGAGAGAAGCAAGTATTGATCTTTCAGCCGGCCTCTCAGTGACACAATTTTAAAAAAAGCTTAAACTGTTCCAGTTATATAAATTTAATATAAAAAAAATAAAATAAAGAAATGATTTTTCCAATCAATAGTTGATTATTTTTGTCTATAAAAACTTTTTGCATTATTTCCATCACGCTTCAGTTAACTGAACTCTTTAGAGCAATGCTTATACCCATTGACCCCCATATCCTCTTATATGACAAAATTTAAAAAAAAAGAACTTTACACACTCGAGTGATCGTTTCGAACATTTTCTATAGTTATTTATTGGCCTGATTTACACATGCACGCTGCTGGGCTGGTTATAAAAATTTTATTCTATACAACAATGAGAGACACTTGAAATGACAAAATTTATAAAATTTATTTAGGTCACATCCTTTTTACTTATAATGTCCAAAAAAATTTTCTCGATTATACACTCAAAAGAGTTTTTACGCTAAGTGTCCGGCAAAGACGTATTTTCTTGCCACTGATGGAGAAATAGCTATTTTTTTAACAAGGGACAAAATATTGGTTTTAACTTTCGAACCCCATATTTTTATTATTCGAACCCCATGATTTAAAACATAGTTTTACATATAATGGGCAAAAAAGCTGTCTCCAAAGAGTAGAAAATAGACTCTTTTGACCTAGATATGTAAAATAATATACGACCCTTTGTAATAAAAAAAGAATTACCCAAATCGCAGTTTACTATTCTTGGCTTCCCTTTGGAAGGTAATTTACGTGCGATATGGGTCATTCTATTTTTTTCTCGCCATGTGTCGTAATGTATACTTGTATCAAAACGCTGGCAGACCAAAAAATTGCCATCGTTTCACTGATGGCTTTAGAATATAAACATTTCGAATCGACAGCAGTAAAGAATATTTGTAAAGAATTTTTAATTTATTCAAAATTTTAAATTTAAAATAAAAGAAAAATAAAGCAAAGGATTTTAATCTTAATTTTCTAATCTTGCTATTTAACATTTAGAATGATTACAATTGTTGAACAACGAAAATAAAACCCAGCAAATTTTGAATAAATTAAAAATTATTTACAAATAACCCTTACTGACGCGTTATCAAATCATGATTCGAAAAAAGTACTATAGCTAATTTAAAAGTGCCAGCAAAACGAAAGCACTTTTTTAGAAGACCAGCGTTTTGATGGAAAAACTCTTTTCAGTGTATACTGTTTCTAAAATACAGTGGGAAAACTACCAAATAGGTCAAAGCTGCAACTAGGTTAAAAAACTTATTTTCCTAAACATAGAACTTGCATATTATATACTAAAATTTTAAAAATATACAAAACGTATTTTGGAACAAATTCACTGACTCGTTTTAAATTTATGTGTACGTGTATTAATGTTTTTGGAAATTAAGTACAAGGATAAATTTATATATTTTTATTTTATTTATTTTTAAATTATGCACATATAAAATATAATCATTTTTCTAAATTCGAGGGAAATTGGGGCATGTTGCACCACAATTTGATAGATTTTTTCTTTATCAATTATTATTGATTTAGGCTAGATAACATAAGAAAAAAGAAAATATACTTCAATCAATACAATCAAATTACGTAATAATGAGGTCTATAAAAAAAAATTATAGACTTGGTATTTAAAAAGCATTCTACCACAAACCTAAACTAGTAATAAATAAAATAAAACTATACGACAAGTCAAAACCTAAATAACCTAAGAAAATAGAAATTAATATAAAAAATAAAAACTAATTTTCACGCCGTCTATAAAAAAATACACATCAAACTTTACACATACATAACCTAAGAGAGTCACAAATAAAAAAAAATTATACCACAAGCCTTACACTCTCATAGCCTGAAGATTATAGAAAACTTCCTTAGGTTATGTGGGTGTAAAACTTGATGTGTCGTTTTTCTATTATAGAGCACTTCCTTAGGTTATGTAGGTGTCTTTGTATTAGAATAAAAATGGTAGTAAATACCAAAAAAATCTTTTTTTTTTATTTTGATTTTTAAAAAAAGCCAAATCGGGCCCATTAAGATCTGTAGGACCCTAAATCTTAGATAATCACTAATAGTTTTCTACCACGATTATATGATTCTAAATGAAAATAAAGATATTTTTGGTAGGTAATACCATTTTTATTCTAAGATTATTGTGGTGAAACACTGCTACTGATTATCTAAGATTTGATTTTGATTTTTTAAAGCTCAAAATAAATAAAAAAAGATGTTTTTGGTACCAAAAGATGTTTTTAATACCATTTTTAGTCTAATTTTGGTTCCTCATAGAGGAACCTTTGTGATAGATGAAATTTTGATTTTTGATTTTTTGGCATATAAGCACGTTTTGGGACCTCAGGAAGCTAAAAAACCGGTTTTTAAAAAAAGTCTGTATGTGTGTGTGTGTGTGTGTGTGTGTGTGTGTGTGTGTGTGTGTGTATGTAACTGGTGAAATTTCACAACCATTATGGAATTAAGACCTAATTTTTTTTTCAAAAATTTTTTTATCAAAAAATCTCAAACTACTTTTTTTTTTTTTTAATTTGGATGTAATACCTCATTTATTTCCACGAAAGTACCTATATTTGAAAGTACGATTTTTACTCGATATCTCGAATCTGATAACTAATTTTTTGAAAATTTTTTTCTCAAAATTTTTTTCACAAAAAAATACAAAAAAAACACTTTTTTTTTTCTTTTTGGACGTAGTACCTAATTTATTTCTTTATAGCATTTATAGCATTTTTTTGGACCTGATACCTAATTTTTTCAAAATTTTTTTCTCAAAATTTTTGTTGCCAAAAAATACAAAAAATGCCAAAATTTTTTTTATTTTAGGACGTAATACTTAGTTTTTTTCTTTGAAAGTACTAATATTTGAAAATTTTGCAATCGGTGGTATTTAACAACCATTATGGAATTAAGATCTAATTTTTTTTTCAAAAATTTTTTCATCAAAAAATCTCAAACTACTTTTTTTTTTTTTTAATTTGGATGTAATACCTCATTTATTTCCATAAAAGTACTTATATTTGAAAGTACGATTTTTACTCGATATCTCGAATCTGATAACTAATTTTTTGAAAATTTTTTTCCCAAAATTTTTTTCATCAAAAAAATACAAAGAATACCAAATTTTTTTTTTGTTCGGACGTAGTACCTAATTAATTTCTATGAGAGTACTAGTTTTAGAAAGTATTCATAGTAATTTTTTGGATCTGATACCGAATTTTTTCAAATTTTTTTTCTCAATATTAATAAAACAAAAAAATTAAAAAATCTGTAATATTGTTTTTTTTTTTAAGTGTAATACCTAGTTTATTGAAAATTTTTTTCTAAAAATTTGTTATAAAAAACATTAAATCACAGCAACATTTTTTTTCTTTTAAAATACGGTATTTAACTTTTTTTTATGAAATACTGATATCTCAAATTATAATTTTTATTAGATAAAATATAGACCATTATAAATATTTTGCTATTGTTAATGAGGAACCATAGTGCCAATCACTTGGCAGCGTTTTTTTGTTAGTGATTATTTGAGATTTTGGGTCCTATAGAACATAATGGGCCCAAAATCTCCAATAATCATCGAAAGTCTCCCCCACAAAAAATATACAATAAAAATAGCGTTAACTACCAAAAACCTCTTATTTTTTAATTTAGAGACATATAAAAGCTTCTTTGGTTCTAAAAAATGGGCCTTGTATTTTTTTCTTAGCTAAAATCATATCTGGACCTAAAATTTGCTGCAGAATCTGAATTTGAAATAAAAAAGTATACTTTCCATTAAAAATTTTTAAGTTGGGTCCTGATGGGTCCGATAGGGGCCTAAGACCCAAATCTAATGCCCCATATCAAGTGGCCCCTTCCAAACTTAACAAATATTATATGAAAAAATTTTCGTTATTTCGTTTTATTACTTTGTTTTCGTGCCTTGTATAGTGCATTATTTAAAATGCTAACTCAGTATAGATCCAGGAATAGTCTTTATTTATTTTTTATTTATTTTTTTTATATATAAACTATAATCATTTTTCTAAATTCGAGGTAATTTTTAGATATTTTGCTATTTAATACAAAAATATGTTATTAAACTTTATTTAACAAAAATTTTCTTTGCATCAAGGTTATTAAAAATAATTTTAATTAAAATCAATTGTTAGCTTAGATTTTCTATACAATATGTTTTAAGCTCTATAATAATGTGTGTTCTTTGAACTTAATTAATAAGTTGGGAGCGTACATACCCGTAGCTTATTTTAGATGAATTTCAACTAGGTCAATTCACCTGCCTTTATTTAATATGGCTTTATTTAGCTATTCTGGTAAACCTTAATTTAATTATTTTTGATCGAATTAATTCAAATGAGGTACTTTATTTTAACAAACGAACCATCGGCGATGATGGAATTCTGTAAGAGCGAGGATGTTAAGTTCATGAAAGCACGAAAAGCATGGAAATTAATGTCTGAAAAGCTAGATTTAAGACAGTTCCTTTGTATTTCAAATTTAATACTCTTCTTACATATTCAATACTTTTTACTATTATAAAAATTTTTTAAAAATTTTAACTTATCTGAATTTAGCAAACAAAAGCGTAGGTGACATGAACAAGAAATTTTCAAAAATTTGTGGGTTTCATAAATTTAATATTGAAATTAAAATTTTTAAGTATAGTGAATAAGGAAGGATTCGGGGCCACTTTAGTAAGATTTTCAACATCCGGTCAATAAAATGGGCTAATTTTTTTTTTGAATTTTCGTTTCAAAATACGCCGTCCTTCTCTGCTTCTCTTTAGCCCTCAGTATTGAAAACCAACCCGTGTAAGCAGACAACATGCAAAAGTTGAACTCTATATATTGTCCCGGGGTTTGAAACATAGTTTCGTATTATAAAGGACAAGAAAGCCTTCTCCCTAGAGTAGAAATAGGCTTTTTTGCTCTAGACTTGTATAAAGTCCTTTTTTAACGATTTATTTAACATTACAAAAATATTAGGCGTGGCTTAAAAAATTGTTAGTTCGAAAATCAAGATTTTTCATTTAATTTTAATAATACCTATTTAAATTGTTATTATTTGAAGCTGATCATGCCTAAAAATGAAACTTACTATTCCTGTGCTCCATTATAATTTGAACTGTAATAATCTTGGGACATGGTTTTCGTCATCAGAAAATTAAAATTTTTATTAAAACTTACTTTTATTCAAAATTAAGAACCTACAATTATATCGTCATATGAAAGTTTTGCTATTCTGTAAAATTAAGCAACACCCAGGCTGTTGATTTTATTATTATTGTTGTAAACCATTAAACACGACTCTAACCACTAATGTATCCTGTAGAATACATTTTAGACTTGTCAATATTTCATTTTATAGCTCATAATAATAAATTCAAACATGAAAATTAATGCGTTTATTCGATAGAAATGTTGCGTTCTACCGCAAACTTATGTCGTTAAAAATGTTTTTACAACGAAAAACTGATAAAAAGAAATGTTATTATTTTGTGTGAAAGTTCACATGCAAAAAGGCAAAAATTATTTTACTATTATTTCCATTGGTTTTGTAGCAATTTTATTTGCCAAAAGATGGTTCTTAAGTTTAATAGACCAAATTGAAGACTAATCCATCTGAATCTTCTGGGTCTTGTATTATACATAATAGTGGACCTACTATTATTTTTTAACATTCATTAGGGTCGTTAAAAAATTGTGCTATACATGATAAGATTTACTGCATTTTTAGTTTTTTGTTATGCTGATTATCAATTTTTTGGTCCTTTTTGCAAAAAGAAACCTTATTTAGATTATTTCCTGTAACAAAACAGATATCCTAACAACTTGCAATCGCAATTGTCGGTATTTTCCCAGAAAATCATTTTCCTACTGTAGCCCATTTTAGGGTATGTTTGTCCTTTTGTATTTCGAGCTAACTACTAGAAATGATGTTTTCTGTTACTTAGGTTATGAAAACGTTGGTCATTTATCTAAAAAATAGTTAGATTTAATAATTTCCATACAAACGTAGATTTAGTTACAGCATTTCAAATGTTTCTTCTTGTAACCATTATTGAAAATATGCAAAACTAGTTTAATTTAAAAATTTTCCAATAAGTACCTTAAACGATACTTCAACCCATTTTATTTCCAGTATCTACTCTTTGAAACCTAAAAATTATAAAAAATTTAATTAAAAACAGCAATACACATTTTAATAATGCAAAATTCATAAACTACGAACGTTTAAAAAAGAAAAATGCTTATATAATACAGAGAAACTTTTTTTTAATACATTTTTTTATCGTAAAAAAAGAAAGAAATTTTTTTTGAGCTTATAAAAAGTTTAACCCATTTAGTTAATTAAAAGTTTGACTTAAAAAAAAATTTTTCATTTAGAAAAATTTATCGGTGTACAAAAAATTAGAATAAATTAAAAATAAAGTTTTTATAAGGCATATTATTAAGTAAAGTAATATTTAAAAATAAAAAGTATGTAAAATATGTCGTGTTTAAGTAAAATTATGGCTTTATAAAAACTTTTTTATGAATAAATCTAAAAAAAAAAAAACGGTCAACTTTTTGATTTGCTCGTTAGAAATAACGCTTATTACGTATAGTTAAAAGTACTAAAAGCATATTATTTGAGGTCTTTAAAAGTCCCATTAATGGGCAGCTTTACCCTATATTGGTAAAAATTTGTTTTAAGTGTAGAGAATCACGCATAAGTTAAATTATACAGCAGAAAAGTATAAGATCGAACAAGGGGTTGATTTTAATATTATGAATTTTTCTTCTGTGTTTGTGTGCACTAGAAACAAGGGAGGTTTGATCAATACTTAAAGTCTCCTACCGCATGGTAACAGACTGTCGAATTTTTACACCCAAACAACAACTAACATATTTCTCTGACTGTTTTAAATTATTACTGCATAATTAAATATACATTAGTTTTACGAGTTGGGAACTTGGTTAGTTTCGTATTTTTAAAAAGATCTTGCCTATTCAATTTTGTTAAATTTTAATTGCATAAATTGCATTCTGTACTGAATACCGAATTTTCATATTTTAACTAATATGTTCCTCGACTTGAGATTAAAAGGGCCGGCTTCCTCAAAAGTAGCTTGTTTTCCTGACTAACATTTTCCTAGTCTTGTAGGTTAAAGAGTCCTTTCTTGAAAGTTAAAAGCATTTTTAAAACTAAAAAAGGTTCCATCCTCAAAATCATGATTCCTCGTATACAATCCTATATTCTGCAGTTGCAAATTTAAAATTTTTCCTCACTTCTGACAAGAGAAATAAGATTCTTTATTTAGAGCTCATTTTAAGAACCGTATAATTAATATGACCAAAAAAAAATTATATCCTAAAACAAAAAAATAATTAAATACTGTAGGAGAGAATTTGAATTTGGTGTCAAGCATTTGTTAAAAAAATGTTGGCCTGCGGGTTATGACTAATTACAAAAAATTAGGGCGATTACATCCCCCTTCCATTTCCAGTAAATTATTTCTGACATCAGATTTAGAATTTGCAAAAAAAACATATTTATTATAGACTCAAAAAAAAAAAAAAATTAAGAAAATTTTGTTTTGCAAAAATTGAATAAGTGAAAATTATAGGGAGAAAAACCCACTGACCTTTTTCTAAAAAAATGCAGAAGGTCTAAAATTAATTTAGTTTACTTAATTGTAACTTACATTAATCAAAAAATATCCAGGATTTTATTAATTTATGAGAAAAAAATAAAAACTGAATCTTAGTAAAATATTTATGATTTTTTCACAAAACTTAATCTCATGCTTATTTATTATTTATAAATTAAAAGTCTTATGATTACATAATTAATGCAAAAAAATATAAAAAATATAAAGTAATTATGTTGATACTTTACTTAACTATATATATGGGGCATTGCAAGATAAATCTGTAAATAAATTTTTAAAATACTTTTCAATAGTAATACCAGAAAATCAGATTTACTGAAATGATATCCAAAAATTGGGTTACTCAAAATAATGTTTAAAAACATGCAAAATTAATTTTGTTTTTGGATTTAATGATTTCAAAGTGATTGATTTTATTTTATTGACCAAAGGAAAAAATATATGGCCTTTTGTTCTTGCATTCAGATTTCCAACAATATATTTTCAGAAAAATCCAACAGTGTACTGAAAATTACTTAAGATTTTCTATTATTCACTAAACTTTCAGTGACAATATATTTTCGTTGCTTCAAAAACAAAAAATTGAAAAAAATATGCATAAATAAAATTTTTAAAATTAACTACCACTGAATGGCTCAATTAGGATAATAACCTAAAATTAGTTTGAGCTCTTAATTAAAACGTACGTATGAGAATATTCCATATATATAATTTAAAATATATTAAAATATTAATTGAATTTTAAATACGAAACTACTATCAAGTACGGTACACACACAGAAAATGAGTTTTATAAAGTTTTGAAAAAGCTTGCATGGAAATAGGATATTAAACATGTCTATGAAAAGTTTTCTGCTAATATTAAAATTATTAATAAATAAATTAAGCATTGACGTTCTATTTTTAATAAAAAATCTTTTATGCATGAAAAAATAATGAATTCGAGTGTATAAAGTAAGTAAGGGTAAACAGACAATTTTTTAAAATATTTAATCATGTAAAATTAATTTCCTTAAGATTATAGAATATTTTCTATTGTATAAACAATTGAAGTGTATGGAGATAATGCAGAAATAAGATTGAATTATATCATTCATTTAAATGACCTAATTACTGCATATTAAAACCAAAAATAGCTTAGACTGCTTAGATAACCCTTCCTAACGATTCATTTATTTTTACAACATATTTCATTAAAGATTATGATCTAGATTGCATTTTATTTATAATTTACTTTTTATTATACTCATTGAATTTATAATTACGTAAATTAGATTAAACTTTACGAGTCATTTCAAATTAAATTTACGTTAAAGGAGATTGTCGTTTCGTTTTTCATCTTTGTTTTTTTAGAAACATTTTTTCAAAATTTAAAATTCATTCTAGCTGATAATAAATTGTGGTAAATTTTAATAGTAAATTTTTTGTCATGAGACATGTTCATAGTGAGGGGAATGAAAATAAATCTATCAACCTATCCTAAGTAATAGCATCCAAAAAGTATTCAAAAAACTCACTGAAAATTTTCTTTTGGGCCTTTAAGACTTTAAGACATCGAAATACAATTTTAAATTTTTCAAAAATTGGGTTTTTGAGCAACAAAAAAATAACACAGCTGCACAAAAAAAAAGTTCTGATCCTGTAACTAGATCTACCTACAGGTAAGTTTTTCGATGTCCTCACGCAAAATAAAGAATAGTAAAATTAACCTCAACGAATTTAGTAAACACAAATTAATAAATATTGGTAAATATAACCAAAAAATTTGTAAATTTTACTAAAAAAATTGAGCTTTTAGTTTTATAAACAAATTTTATTAGTAAATTTTACTAATAATTTACAGTAACTTTTAATCAAACTGAATTTAGTAAACAACATCGTAATTTTTGTTATATTTACTAATTTTTTGTATGCGTGCTAAAACCGAATCTGAAGTCAGATTTTAGCCTACACCCTCAGATTTTGCCCCAGCTACCCCCTGCCACCCTCTAAACCACCCCAAAAATCAAATATTTGACTATGTCCAAAAAATAAAAATAAAAGTACCTTATTTACGTATTTTGATGTCCTTAAACCGAATCTGAAGTCAGAATTTACCTATAACCTTTAGTTTTTGTCCCAGCTACCCTAGTTACCCTCTAAAACCCACCAGAGAAAGGTTAAGTAACGAAACATACGTAATCATATAATTATGCTCGTATAGGTGCTTACTGTTTTCAACAAAAGTTCTCATCCTGATATCGCTGTAATATTCTAAAGCAATTAATTAACCTTCCTTTGGTGGACTTTAGAGGGTAACTAGCTGGGACAAAAACTATGGATGATGGATAAATTCAGACTTAAAATTCATTTTTAGAACATCAAAAAACGTAACTAAGATACTTTATTTATAACTTTTGCACAAAGTAAAATATTCACCCTCTGGGGCGGTTTAGAGGGTGGTTGGGGGTAGCTGGGGCAAAATCTGAGGGTGTAGGCTGAATTCTGAGTTCAGATTCGGTTTTAGGACACCAAAATACGTAACTAAACTACTTTTATTTTTAACTTTTGGACATAGTAAAATATTTGCTTTTTGGGCGGTTTAGAGGGTGGCTGGGGTTAGCTGGGGCAAAATCTGAGGGTGTAGGCTAAATTCTGACTTCAGATTCGGTTTTAGGACATCGAAAAACTTACCTGTAGGTAGGTCTAGTTACAGGATCAGAACTTTTTTTTTTGTGCAGCTGTGTAATTTATAATCCTTAATTTTTTTTTTAATCCAGAAAGGATGAGAAACCATTTTTTAATTTTGTAGAAAATTTCCTGGAGGGGGAACCGCTTTCTAATATACTCTAAAGTTCAAAATATTTTACCACCGTTTATGCATACGGCATTGTAAAAGCGCGGGTAAACGGCGGTAAAATATTTTGATTCGAATATTTTTGGGTATTAGAAAGCGGTTTCCTTTCCAGGAAATTTTCTAAAAAATTAAAAAATATGAGTTTTTTCCCCCGTCCGAACTGCAAAAAAAAATTTAAGGATGATATATTAAGACGTGCAAAGTATTGTCTGTTCATGGGTCTTTGAAATTAAATTAAGCCTAAAAACCATATTTTTTTACATATCTAGCGCAAAAAAGCCTATTTTCTGCCCTAGGGAGATGGCTTTTTTGCCTGTTATTTGTAAAACTAGTTTTAAATCACAAGATAAAATATGGGATTCGACTCAAAACCAATATTTTGTCGCTTGTTTAAAAAATAGCTATTTTATTATTTGTCTTTAGGCGTCTGACGTTCGTTTCCCTGGTCAAAATGTATCCACTCCGCCAAAAGGGGTTGCTTTTTCATTTTGCAGTTATTGTAGATAATAAGGAACTCTAGAAATAAAAAGAGCAGCTCAAACTATATAGTAGGTGAAATTTTTAGCCCAAAATATTCAGCCTTTCGTTCAATTGAAAAAATCACCCCTTTCCTTACTAAAGATACTCCAAGGGAGGGTTAAAAAGGCAATGTCTGCGTATTTTATTTTTTTTTTCTCTTTTGAGAATTCCATTAATTCTCAATGCCCAATAAAAACTTTTTAGCGTTTGGGAACATCTTATGTTACTTCAACAATTATTTTAAAATTTACCCCACTATAGGCGTTGATATTTCAGTCCGTAGGGGTTGTATGTGAAAATGGATTGCGCAAATCAAAAGGGCGACTCAAATTACGAACTGGGTCAGTTTTTTGGTCCCAAATATTCAACTTTGCATTTATTTATAAAACTTATCTCCTTACTTACTAAAGACACCCTTAGGTAGGGTTGTAACGACTAATACATGCATATTTAAGTTTTTACCTTCTCTTGGGAATTCTAGTAATAATATTCGAAAACTTGTTTGCATTTATGAATATCTTAAGTTTCTTTAAGAATTATTTGAAAATTTATCCTATTTTAGGAGTTGATATCTCATTTCGTAGGGGTTTTAGGTAAAAATGGACTCCGAAAAATGAAAAGAGCGACCCCAATTATCTATTCGGGTGAATTTTTTAGCCTAAAATATACAGTTTTTATTACTGAAAAATTCAAGTTTCCAAGAAAAGCTGGTTAGGCATTAATAGTTTAACTTGAACCTAATGCCGTGGAATATCTAACTCATGCAATTTTATTTTTTTTTTTGTACAACCTTTCAGAATTTTTTAAAATTTACCAGAAAATTGGGTTATTAAGTGCAATTACTCAAGGAATCCAAAAATTTAGTTAGAATTTACCGAAATTTTTATTCGATTACTGAAAATCAGGATTCAGAAATCCAGAAATTCTGTTGTTCATATATGTTACTTTTTTTATCAGGGAGGATCTTTTTTGACAAAGAAACCCCCTTTATGTATGATTATATTAAATAAAACTGAGAAACACATAATTTATTTTAAACATTTTTAGATGGCCCGAGAAGTTTTACTCTTGAACCATTTAGGGTACATTTATAATAAATTAATCACTCTACGTTAGAAATTGATACCACATATTTTCAAGAGACTGCAAAAAAGGCTTCAGAAATACTTTAATTTAAAATAAAAGTTAATTTTCTCTGTTAAAACACGATAAAATCAATAAAGCAATACAAAAATCTAGATAAAAATAGAAATTTTGATTGTAGAAACTTACATAACTTAGAATTTTAATATAAGAAATTTACGTAAACTCAAACTGAGGGACACGTTTACTCTTTGGTTAGTTTATTAATAGCTTGAACATACTTAGTTTCTATTTTATTTTTGCCTATTTATCCGCTCACACATCTTTCAATCGGGAGCCAAAAAGAGCTTATTAAGCTTTTTAGAGCATTGAGGTTAAATAAAAATTCTTTAATGTTTCCATGTTAATTAAAATATAAAAAAAGTCTTTATTTTTATTGTTGTTTAGAGAAAATTAATGACGTCTTTGTAAACATCTTTGATCTTAACCGTTGTTCGAGATTTCTTTCAATAACAATAACATGGTCATTAGCCCAATGCATTTTTGGCAAGCTATACTATTCTTTTATTTTGATAACAATTGACAAATTTAACCAAATATTAAAACTCTTTTATTTCGTAATAAATCAAAATTTTCATATTTAATTGCTTAGATTTATTTTAATTTAATTACTTAATACCAAATATTAGGTTTCAGTTTGATTACTGAATTTTCACGTCTTTTATGTAAGCTCAATGCTTTTTCCCTTGAAATAAATTTAAAAGTTTTGCTTAGCCTTTTCTAAATTGAAAATATTAATGTTGTGCATTAGCCATTTCTTCAGTTTCCGAGTAAAATATTTTAAAATTATTGATTTTTTCCGCATAGATCATTTTTGATAAATAAAAAAAGTCTGAAACTGCCGGCATTCCCCTAGATCAGTTAAACAGTGAGAGAAAAACTTTAATCAAACAAAGAATAAATAAGACAACAAACATGACATTTAACATAAATAACTCTCCTTGGCTATTGAAAAAAAAATTTATTTTAATTAAATTTCAAAAATTGAAAATAATCTAATTACAGCGTGACTTATCAAAATGAAAAAACATTTTTTATTCAATAATAATAATAAAAAAAAAAAGTGATTTGTCACGTTTTATTATTACAATCTTTTGATTAGCTGTTACCTTGAATAACACACATACTTTTACGTTCATGTGGTTACAGGTTACAGTTTTATTTATCTAGATTGTGGAATATTCAGATTAGATTTTTATTTCGTAGATTAAGGTTGTAAACTGAATTTTATACCTTTTTTTTATCAGAATTTTATCGTTAGACAAAATATTGATAAAATCAATTTTTTTTATCATATCATGTTTTTTATTAATAGATAAAAAAAAATTTTTAAATATTCTTCAAAAATTCTTGAATTTTTGAAAAAAAATAAAAAGCGAATCTATCTGATACCATATCTATTAAAAATTGTTATCTTTGAAATTGGTGCCTGACAAACACCGATTTTCAAGAGCCAGGCTTCCCTAAAAAATTTTTACCTGAACTCCCATAATTTCCTAATTCTTACAACTTATTTTTATCAATTATTTGTTTAAGAATCGAGCAACGCAATCTAACAGTGTACAGGAAACAAGCCATAAATTTTTATACCCTATGAGTCATATTGTTCTAAAAGAAGAATTTGCTTTTCCAATTTTAGCTGATACGTTAGACAGAAAAGTGTGAATTTTCTCTAAAGACTTTCCAATATTAGAGGAAAAACAAATATTGAAAATGTGGAAAAAATAGTTAACTCTTATTTTTTATCACTTTAAGAATTTAAACCGGAAGACTCTTTCGTAATAAAACCGTTATAAAAACTATATTGAAGTTAAAATTATATTTTCAAGATTAAATTTATTGTTTATAACACAATAAATTCAACTGTTGTTGAGATAATTTTAATAATATATTCTCTTATCTTATTTTTGTTTCTTGAGAAAGTGTATCAAATTTCTTAGACACTTAGTTTTATCAATTAATTTTTCTATATGGGTAGAAATCTCAATTTTTTTTAGAATTTTCGAGAAATAGTGGCTTTGTACTTTATTTTTAGATCAAATTTTAGCCTTAATTTTTAAAGAAATAAAAAATTGAGGATGAGATTTTTTTTTCAAAAATTGGCCCAACTTTTAAAAAAATGTTATTTTTAGATTTATTTATGAATTAGTTTTTTCAAGCACGATCAAAAAAATTTCAAGTGTAGTAGAGAAGAATCGAAGGTTATTTTTGAAAGTTCAAAGACCCGAAAACAAAGGCATAAATCTCATTTTAAATTTGTTCGTTCAAAATCTATCAAATTTTTACCCCTACAAAGCACTGTATAAACTCATTTTACAATAAATAAGAGATCAATAATAGAAATTCTTTGTATTAGTTTCCTCTTTTTTTACACAATGATTCAATAAAACTCAAATAAACTCTATTTATTATTCCTAAGCTAGTCTACACAAAAAAATAAAAATTCTTTGACTTGTGTATTTTGAATAATTTGTTCTTTATAATAATAACAATTCTAATTCAGTATAAACTCTAAATAACCACCGCACTAAGGTTTATATTTAGAATATAAAATAAACGGTTTTGGATTCTAAACAGAAATTTTTTTTACTTTATTTTTGGACAAAATATTATTTTTATTATTTTAGGCATACAATCTTTCTTCTTTCGATTATTTTTTAAAATTTCTTCAAATTTTTTAGCTGCCAAAAATTTTTAAAAGAAACTCATTTTTTAATTTTTCTGATAATTTTCATGTTGATGATGAAATTCAAAATGTACCTTAGTTTGAGATTTTATTGTAAGCTTCAAGAGGTCCATTTCACCCTTAGAGGACATTTTATACAATTAACTCATTTTGAACACATTGAGTCCATTTTTATCCTCAACGAAAAATTTTTGTATCAGAACTTGGGCTCTAATAGGTCCATTTTATCCATGGGGAAAAATTTTCGCCATTTAATACTGTTTTTATCATGTGTTCATCCTTTTCAAGTTCGTGTTAGCATAATTGGTGAAAAATCAATGCAAAAATAAATAATTATTTATAAATTAACCTATAATAACGACAATTTCCTTGGGTATCAACTATACACCAAGTTAATTATAATTAAAATGATACGAGTAAATTATTATTTATACATAATGAGCAAGTAAACCAACTCTATCCTTCAAATAAGAAAAAAAAAATTATCTAAATATACGTTGTTAAAGTAGATCTAAGAAGAATCTTTAAACAAACAAAACTTCTAGTACTTTATAAAAAGAATTTTTCTTTCGTAACCAAGGAAAAACCAGTTGAGTTGTGTGTAAATTGTCTTTCTTGTCAAACATCACGTAGCCACGAGAAAAAATAATACCAATAACGTGATGTCCTCTCTCATAATGCGAAAAAAATATTATTTTTTCGCAGTATAGATATTTCAAAAATATAAGTAATTTTTTAAACGATCAAAATTAAGTAAAAAACTTAGGTAAGACCGAATTTTATAAATTTATGTTTAAGCGAAATCGAAAAAGTAAGAAATTTATTTATTTATTCAATTAAATTTTTCATTTAATGTAATTTTTTTGGGGGAGAGAAAAATTTTTTAATATTAATTTTTGATTATTTTGTAAATTCTTTAATTTTAGACGGCTCATAAGAATTTAGTTGAATTTTAGGGAAACACTTTGACGGATTAAAATACACTACTATAGTATTAGCGACCGTGATAATATTGACTTTTAGCCAAAAATCCAGGCTATCGGCAGAAAATTGGTTTTGAAAAGGTGCTTCGGTGCCTCATTTGAAACCAGGCAAATCTTACTAAATGTTCTACATAAGATTCTGATAACATACCCAAAATTTAACTCACGTGCCATTGAACAGAGAAAAAGGGGGGTGGGGTACACTGACCCAAAGGTCAAAGATGACCAATTTGAAATCTGGCAAAAATTTACATACGTTTTATTGTTACCATAAAAAACGTATATTTCAAATATAGCCCATGAAGTCAATTTCAAAAATTATGGTTTTGATCTTTAAGGGGCTGTAGGCCCCGTACACTGAGAAAAAAGTGTATGGTTAGGATAACCAAAATTTTAGTAAAATTTCATTATTTTGATGACAAAAATTTTTGTTATCATGAACCAAAAAATTCAGTAGATTTTACCAAAAAAACTTAAAATATAAAAAGAATTAAAAAGTAAATCTTTTTCATGAAAGTGGCTAATTTTTTGAAAAAATTATCAAATTTCATAAAATCTATAAATTTTTAAAATTTTAATTAAAAAATTATCATTAAATTATTGTTTTTGTTGTGCGCTTATAAATTTAAAATTTTAAGGTTATGCCGTTTTAATGTAATAGAAAAAATTCAAAAAACAAACAAGATTAAGACCATAAAATTTTATTTTTAGTTAAAAAATTAATTATCAACAAATTTTGAAAACATTTTCACATATACTCTTGTAAGAACTCAGAAAATTATTAGAAATAATCAACTGTTCTTTGTTAAAAAATGCATGTACCATGAGTATACAAAAAAAATGCCTTTGGGTTCTCGTTTGTAATTTTAAATGAGTTTGATTAATTTAACTAGTTAAAATATAGTTTCATAGCTATTACTATTTAATAGTATAGTAAGTATCAAGGGCGCAAAAGTTTAGACTAGCATGAGTGAAATGTGTTCATGCTAGTGTGTAAAGTATTTTGCCCACGGTGCTTAGACTATTTTCAAACGCGTGCTAAAATTTTACAAAAAATTTCAGGCCCAGGCGGGCAAAAAAATTTGTGATGTTATTGTAATTTGTCTCGTAATATTTTAATATCTATAAATAGTCACTTAAATTCTTTTAAGCTGCCTGCTAATTAAATATCGCTCAAGTCATCAAGAAATTCTTTAATTTTCAATCTAACAACAAATATTTTTTCAACTTCAAAATGCCTCTTTGAAAGTAACTTTTTTATTAACTGCTAGAATCAGTTTTATTATACTGACAGGACAGTTTAATATATAGTAGTATACTTGAAAAAATAAATTAGGCCAAAAAGGTAAACCAACCCATATAAAAGTAACAGAATTTTTGGGATCTGTAAAGACTCTGGTCAGCAACTTAAGAACCTGCTTTCCTGTCACTGGATTTTTATTTTCGGGAAATTCTCCCTTTTTTCAGATAAGTCTTAGATATCACTGAAAAGCTGTAAAAAAATGAATATTTATAAAAAATTTTTTTGTGTAGCCAAAATCTACCTAAGTCCCATAAATTCTGTTATTAATTATTGTTTTTGAAATATAATTTCTATGATAATTTTAAAATCAGAGACCTAATTCAAGGCATTTAAGAAAAATGTAATTTCAATCATTGCATCATTGTACTTTTTTAAAATCAAATAAAACAATAAAAGTTAAATGCAGTTATTGGCAGACGCTTTTCATCGCCATGAAATAAAGTTAGGTTAAAAAAAAATATTTTCTATAATTTTAAAATTTTACTTAAAGTTATATTTTCGATTTTCATTGCATGACGTCTGAAAATATCAGGTATGCCCTTGGAAATACAAGCTTTATTGCCAAGCTATTTTCACGAACGGGTATATTTTTGCTTAATTTACAATCTAGCATATCCGCTCTAAATACGTATATTATTTTAATAATACCACTAAAAATATTCAATTTTATGTAACCCTCTGTTAATTTAACCGCACACATATATTACTTTTTAATTATACATAATATAGAATACAGGGTTGTTTGTTGCACACTCCATTTAATTTGTATTCCATATTTTTTTACCTATTCAATCCCCTGATGTGTTCTTTAAAATTTATTAATTTTAATGCCTGAATAGTTTGAAAAATAATTTTATTGTTTTTTTATGAAGCAAAAAAAATATTTTTCATTATGCAAATGGATAATAACTATAAAGAACGAATAACTAATTAATTTACACGACTACCTAATTAAAATTACGAACAAATTTAATATCGATTTTTAATTTATTTTATTTGCTACTCTTTTAAATATTTACCTTTTAAATTTACATACATGGTTAAAGGTACGAATTTGATTGTGTGCAAAAATTAGGTAAATAGCCATTCAGTGGTCCAGAATGCATAGATTTCATTAAAAAATTCTGATTATATTTGACATTTTTGAATTATTTTTAAATGGAAGTTATAGACTCTGGTTTTGTCTACTAGGTTTATCGAGAAAGTTTCATTTAAATTCAGATGAAAAAAATCCCTTATATATGGATTTTCAATAGCAAGAACCTCATCAAAATATCTAAAGATTAATATTTAAATTGCTGTTTTTAGAAGAAGGTTTGGATTTTAAGAATTGGAGCAATAATTGATGTTTAAAATGAAAGTCTTGGGGTAAAATGCCTCTAAACGAAAGACTTACTTTTGCAAAATTGCAAACAATTTAAACGAAAATTATTCAATTGCTTAGAATTAAAAAAATTAATATCTATCTATCTCTAATAAACTCTCATATATGACATAATTTTTCGTATAAATTATTAGTGTTCTGATTGGTCGCACTGATTTTGTCATGCGCCTGATTCGCATTTTTTATTGGGTGCTAGCGATGTAAGATACACAACTACAAGTTCTTCTAGTCCGGGGCAATCTGTGAAAAAAGGCCAAACCTCTACCTAATTATGAATATGGTCAAATCGACCTGAAACCTTTTGCATTCGCTTCGGGAAGATGTTAATAAAAAAACGCCGGAAGAAAATTTTATGGAAATGACAAAATTAAGAATTGATTTTTTTTCGATTTTGAGGAATGCCGTTTTTTGGGTCGTAGAATTCAAATATGTCATTCTTTAATTGCACCGTTCTTCCCAATTTTAAAATATCTTTATAAGTTTTTTGGGTCGTAAAATTCAAACATGAAGTCAAAAACGTTATTTGATGCCTTCCAGGGGGTGAAATTGGCCGTTTTTACCCCTTTTACCCCCAAAATATGTAATTCTCTAAGTGCACCATTTTTTCCAATTTAAAAATTTCTTTATCGTTTTTTGGGTCGTAGAATTAAAATATGAAATGAGAAATGCTATTTGAAGCCTTCCAGGGGGTGATTTCGGCCTTTTTCACCCCTTTCGCCCCTTAAATATGTAATTCTTTAATTGAAAAATTTTATAAAAATGTTTAAATATGCTGCCACGTATTGTAAAAAGGCTGCGGATTTAACTGCTCTTGCAGGAAAAGTTAATTGCTGCGGAAGTACGTGTACAAACAGTGCTAAAATTCCTGCAGGAGACACTGAAACTAATTTTATTAATGCAGAAAATGTTGAAGAAGAAGAAGATAATACCCAAGATGGAGTTCAAGATGAAGAAGATTTTCAATTTGCAGGAGACGCCCAAGACACATCTGAAGATGCTTATTAATTTTATTTTCTTAATTAATTAATAATTTTATAAATTTCCATTCATGTAAGACTAATTTTTCTTGTAAACAACTAAAGTTTTTAATTAAAAGAATATTTTTAACAAAAAGCAAATGAACAATTTAAAGAAAAAAATAAAACATTTATTATAATTCTTAAAAATACTTGAATTGATAATTTTTTTTTAAATAAAAGAAACCATATATTTCATTTAATATTATAATATGTAGGCTATATAAAAATTGAAAGAGGCTAATTTAACCCCCAAGAAAGCATTGAATGACATTTCTGACATCATATTTGAATTCCACGATTCAAAAAACCCGAGTAGGCGTTTTGAAATTGAAATTAAAGTTTTTATGCATATTTAATATTAGGGGCGTTAAAGATGTGAAAAAAGCTGAAATCACCCCCCGGAAGGCATCAGGTAACGTTTCTGACTTCATATTTGATAGCTACGACCCAAAAAAGCAATAAAGATATTTTAAAATTGGGAAGAACGGTGCATTTAAAGAATGATATATTTAGGGGTAAAAGGGGTGAAAAAAAGGCCAGAATCACCCCCCGGGAAGGCATAAAATAGCATTTCCGACTTCATATTTGAATTCTACGACCCAAAAAACCTATGGGCACTCCTCAAAATCAAAAAAAAATCGATTCTTAAATTTGTCGGAAAATCGGGGGGAAATGTGGTGAAAATGCCCCCTTCATTTCCCTTGGTTTCACGGATAGCCTCGGACATATGCTCGCACGTTAATGAATTTTTATTATCTTATAAAATACTTAATTATTAATAAAATTTTGGGTATCTATAATTATAATTAAATATATTAAAAAAGATCGATTTCAGGCACGATCACATATTTTTTGAGTATTTTCTCTTTAATAACGTTGATGGGATCCACACCCTCGTAAGTTGAAAACTATTATTTATTATAACACATCGAGGCAATATATAAGCATGTAGAGACATCGGAATGACCTGGAGACCAAATTCCTCCATAAATTGGAAAATTTAAAGACTTTTTTGTCTTTTAACCTAATGAACTTTTAAGGCACGATTTCATTTATGTATTGCATGCATAGGGTGATCCTGCCTAAAAAATAAATTTAAATTAATTTAGTTATTGTAGGTCATTAAGCATATTTTTGATGTATTAAATTCAAAACCAATTCATTTTTCACCATTTTTATCATTTTTTCATAATTTTTTTTTATATCTGAAACCAGTTTTTTGGACATTTCTCTGCAAGGACTTGATGAAATCACTTGAAATTGAAAACCCTGCAACTAGATCTGGTTTCAAAAAATGTGGTCTAAGGGATTTTTGATTCATGGAGTAGGTTCTGAGATCTTGAGGATACACTTTCTCGAACATACATCCCTACACACACCAAGTCAGTAAAAGCATGTGCAGGCATCGCAATGACCTGGAAACCAAATTTCTTCACGAATTGGACAATTTAGAAACTTTTCCGTTTTTTTACCTGACAAACTTATAAGGCACGATTATTACATACATAGGGTGATCGTTCCTAAATATTGAATTAAGAAATACAGGGTGAGCAACAGAAAATGATACATTCAAAAATACATTTCGCATAGGTTATTAATCATTTTCTGCAAAAATTTAAAGAAAATATCAGTTTCCGATTATTTTAAGGGTTTGGGTAAACACACAAACCAGTTGCAACTTTTTTTTTCTAAATTACAGGAGTCTTTTTAGCAGTGTAGCTGACTAATAATTGTAATAAATAAAATATAATAATTGTTTTAAAATAAAGGTCATCAGTTAATTTGAAAAACTTTTTTTAATTTTTTCTGAACATGTTATAATATTTTTTAAATGCGTGCACGAGTTAAAATATTTAAAATTAATTTTTTCATATTGAAGGATCTTGACGTAATATGAGCAATCAACAATCAATAGAATTATTGCTATTGGAACACGTATGCTTTATTACGTTAAATAGGGAAAATAGTAAACAGTTGATTCCCTGCTTTTGCAATTAATATTGTTAGTCATTTTTCTTAGTTTCATATAGTTTGGTTGTGTTGTTTTTAAAGTTACGGCGATCAAAGAATTAAAAATAATTCAATCTTTCAATAAAATTGTAAGTTTTTAGTGAAAAATTTGTTTACTTTTTACTTTATCAATTTTTGAATCACAATTTTCAGTTGTTCAAATTGCTTGAAACATGAGGGTTGTTCTAATTCTTCTTTTCTTACATCTTATTATTTCTACGCAATCAAACACAATGAAAAACTTAATCAGTCAGCTGTTGCGTGAAGTTCAACCAAACCGCATTACGCTGTATTCGGATTTCAAGAGCGAAAAGCTAAAAAATCATTCCAATTGCCAATCAATCATTGGTCATCTAGTAAATCAAGTACCAACTGCAATTGTAAGTTTAAATAATCCACCAGCTTTGATAAAATGGAAAAATTATGTCGCCGAATATCATCGAAACATTACTGCGCCATTGCACGTAATTGTTCTGGGAGAAGACAAACAGGGAGAATTTTTCCTGAAATTCGAAGCAGCTCTAAATGTAATCACTCAGTCGTTATTTTATTTGACCGAAACTAAAATTCTGTTAATATTTAATCGTCAAAAAAATTCTAGTCAAGAAATTGAAAAAATTTTTTTAACGGCAAACAATTTTAATTTTCTTAACTTTGCTATCATAGAATGCAAACCTCGAGAGAACATATCAATTATTCATCATAATTATTTTCAAAATTCAACAGTAGTGAAAAATTATAAATCGAATACGCTTGTTAATTATTTTCCGAATAAATTTGACAAAATTCATGGCTACAAGATAAGAGTAAGTGTGCGTGGTAATGACTGGCCAAAATATTTTAAAAATTACAGTTTTAATTATAATAATAACCCATTCGATGACTATATATCAATATTTGCAATAAAAGCTTACGAATCTTTAGCATATGCGTTAAACATATCAATAGAATTTGTGCCAATATTTTATAACGACACAATAGATAATACGATAAAAATTTATAAACTCGACGGTGCAGCAGGTAAGATAAGCAGTTTTGTTGACGGAAATATCATAAATACTTATATCCTCAGTCCGGCCAAATTTTCGTTTTTAGTACCTGTAAGCATTGAAAAAAGTATTGACTTAGCTCTGAATATTCTATACTCTTTTTTAATCACTTTCGGAGCTTTAATTTTAATTCTAATTTCAACTCATTGCTTCAAACTCAATCATCAAGAGTGGTCTTTGTTCAATGTTTACTCTTACTTGCTAGGCTACAGCGCAGATATTAATTTTCGAAAATGTTTAAAGTCAAAGATATTGTTTATTCTGTTATTTATCATTTCTTTCTTTTTAATTTCTGAGCTTGTCTCTGATTTAACGAGTGTGCAGTTTAAAAATAAGCAAATTTTTTTGAATTCGTTTGAGGAAATTTTTGAAAAAAACGTATCAGTCATATTTGGTTATTATGAAATTGTTTTTTTTAATATAATTAAGCATCATCTCGAAGGTAATGCTCAAAAAGTTGGTCAAATTACAAAAATAAAATCAGAAAATGAAGCTTTCGCTTTAAATAAAATTCTTATTTTAGCAATTGACGACGCTAAAAAATTCTTAATAAAAAGAAAATCGCGTATTAATGGTGTAAAGTTCAAAATAAATGATTTAATTTTTGCTCAGGCTGAAAATGTTATAGCATTTCAAAGTAATTCTCCGTTTCGTCAAAAGTTTGCCAAAATTCATATGTATATAATGGAAAGTGGCTTGGATGTCAAATGGAGATCCGATTACGATAATATCAACAAAATTGACAAGCGAGAAAAATACGAGGAATTTGAGGAAGAAGATGAGACTACTTTGCCATTCATTCTTATCGCTGTTATGAGCATGGGGATAATTTTTTCTCTAATTGCATTATTTTTAGAATTCATTTACTTTCACTATTTGTCCAAAATAAATTGGCTCAGTAAATTAAAATCAATTCTTAAGACGACCATTCGTATTCCTAAAAAAGTACGTATTCAAAAAGCACCGCGTAAAATAAATGTCATTCCAATTTAGCAAAACAAATTTAATTTCACTTTTAGTAACTTCGTTTAATTAAAAAATCAAAATTTGATGGTTTTTTTTTTACTTTTTCTTTATTTAATGAAATTGGCGACCATTTTGATGTCCATCATCTTGGGAAAGTACAAAACTCTTTGTGAGAGGCTAAGAACTACTTTAGATTATTTTGTTGTTGGTTATATGAATAATATAGTCCGATTTTTCAAACAATACGGCTGAAAAAGTTATACTTGAACTTTGAGTGGCTATATTTCACTTCCGATAAAAATTTTTAAAATCTGACCCAAGAATTGCAAAGCAGCTCTACAGTGTAAGAAACTAACATTTTTATTCATTAATCAATCGTTGTGAAAAACAATCAAATACCATCCTTCCTAAAAATAGAAATTCTCTTATTATTTACAATCAAATCATTATACAAATCTTATTAAATATTTAATATAAATACATGATTCTTGAGCTAACAATTATCTTTATTCATGCAAATATTTTGATTAATTGTAAAAATATTCAACTCAGTTATTGTAATTATTTATTATCAGGGTGAGCAAAAGAAAAGGATACATTCAAATAACTCGAAAACTAATGAAAATTAAAAAAACTATTAAGAGTTACATGGTTTGGAGGCGGATATTCTATGGTGATCTTAAAAAGACCTTGAAATTGATTAAATGAGGGTTTTTCAAGGTCAAGTTTGTTTTTTTAAATGGGAACACAAATTTTTGATGTTGGAAATCGAAACAGTGGAAGATTTTGAGTATAGATATGTTTCTCAAGTAATTATAAACTTTGACCTTGAAAAAATTTTCACCTTTTAGCAGATTATTAACATTAAAATCGATATTACTGAAAATATTATGAATAAAGAAGGGTCTGAGACTATGCGAGGCAAGGGGACTCACTTAAATCAAGCACCTCGACTGTGAGAGGCAAGGGGACTCACTTAAATCAAGCACCTCGACTGTGAGAGGCAAGGGGACTCATTTTAATCAAGCACCTCGACTGTGAGAGGCAAGGGGACTCACCTTAATCAAGCACCCCGCCTGTGAGAGGTAAGGGTACTCACATTAATCAAGCACTTCGACTGTGAGAGGTAAGGGTAATCACATTAATCAAGCACTTCGACTGTCAGAGGCAAGGGGACTCACCTTAATCAAGCTCCCCGCCTGTGAGAGGTAAGGGTACTCACATTAATCAAGCACCTATACTGTGAGAGGCAAGGGGACTCACATTAATCAAGCACCTCGACTGTGAGAGGCAAGGGGACTCACATTAATCAAGCACCTCGACTGTGAGAGGCAAGGGGACTCACATTAATCAAGCACCTCGACTGTGAGAGGCAAGGGGACTCACAATAATCAAGCACCCCCACTGTGAGAGGCAAGGGGACTCACAATAATTAAGCACCCCGACTGTGAGAGTCAAGGGGACTCACTTAATGCAAGCACCCCGACTGTGAGAGGCAAGGGGACTCACATTAATCAAGCACCTCGACTGTGAGAGGCAAGGGGACTCACATTAATCAAGCACCTCGACTGTGAGAGGCAAGGGGACTCATTTTAATCAAGCACCTCGACTGTGAGAGGCAAGGGGACTCACCTTAATCAAGCACCCCGCCTGTGAGAGGTAAGGGTACTCACATTAATCAAGCACTTCGACTGTGAGAGGTAAGGGTAATCACATTAATCAAGCACTTCGACTGTCAGAGGCAAGGGGACTCACCTTAATCAAGCACCCCGCCTGTGAGAGGTAAGGGTACTCACATTAATCAAGCACCTATACTGTGAGAGGCAAGGGGACTCACATTAATCAAGCACCTCGACTGTGAGAGGCAAGGGGACTCACATTAATCAAGCACCTCGACTGTGAGAGGCAAGGGGACTCACATTAATCAAGCACCTCGACTGTGAGAGGCAAGGGGACTCACAATAATCAAGCACCCCCACTGTGAGAGGCAAGGGGACTCACAATAATTAAGCACCCCGACTGTGAGAGTCAAGGGGACTCACTTAATGCAAGCACCCCGACTGTGAGAGGCAAGGGGACTCACATTAATCAAGCACCTCGACTGTGAGAGGCAAGGGGACTCACATTAATCAAGCACCTCGACTGTGAGAGGCAAGGGGACTCACAATAATCAAGCACCTCGACTGCGAGAGTCAAGGGGACTCACTTAATGCAAGCACCCCGACTGTGAGAGGCAAGGGGACTCACATTAATCAAGCACCTATACTGTGAGAGGCAAGGGGACTCACATTAATCAAGCACCTCGACTGTGAGAGGCAAGGGGACTCACATTAATCAAGCACCTCGACTGTGAGAGGCAAGGGGACTCACATTAATCAAGCACCTCGACTGTGAGAGGCAAGGGGACTCACATTAATCAAGCACCTCGACTGTGAGAGGCAAGGGGACTCACATTAATCAAGCACCTCGACTGTGAGAGGCAAGGGGACTCACATTAATCAAGCACCTCGACTGTGAGAGGCAAGGGGACTCACATTAATCAAGCACCTATACTGTGAGAGGCAAGGGGACTCACATTAATCAAGCACCTCGACTGTGAGAGGCAAGGGGACTCACATTAATCAAGCACCTCGACTGTGAGAGGCAAGGGGACTCACATTAATCAAGCACCTCGACTGTGAGAGGCAAGGGGACTCACAATAATCAAGCACCTCGACTGTGAGAGGCAAGGGGACTCACAATAATCAATCACCCCAATGGAAACATTGAACTACTACGTCCTCGCCGTTGTTTCTGGGTAATGCAAAAAGTAGTTTTAATGATAAAGTTTTCATTTACGTTTGAAATTCTTATTAAAATAATGTTCAAAGTCATTTCAAGGTCACGATAACATGAGTTCTTGTGACTTCTGCAACTTTTGTAAAAAAACCTTTTAATTTAAGACTCTTCTTTGCTGATAAAATTTTCAATAATATCGATTTTAATGTTAAACATCTGCTATAAGGTGAAAATTTTTTCAACGTCAAAGTGTATTAATATTTGAGAAACATATTCGTACTCAAAATTTTCCACTGTTTTGATTGCCAACAACAATGTTCCCAATTAAAAAAACAAAGTTGACCTTGAAAAAACCCCATTAAACCAATTTCAAAGTCATTTCAAGGTCACTACTCACCATAGAATGCTCCCCCACTAAACCATGTAACTTACATCATAAACATTCTTTTTAATTTTCCTTAGTTTTCAAGTTATTTATGACTGTATCATTTTTTTTTGCTCACCCATTATAAGTATATGTGTTATTCATTACTTAAAACTATATTTATTGTATACTAATTAATTATTTTTATATAAATACTTTATCAATTTTATATATTTATTGCTGTAAGAATTCCTTATATGTATTGGTCCTTTAACTTGTCCACAATGATCCATTTTTAGCTCTTGTATAAAAATCGGTTATTCTCACTTTGTTTTGGATATTTTTTTCCCAGCTACACTGTACTAAAAACATAACCTCAAAATTACATATTTAAATGATTATAACTCATTAAAAACTTATTAGTTACACAAATTGTTTATAATTTTTTATTTTTATAATAAATAACTTATTAATCTACAATTAAAATACCATTTAATTACATTTTATTATTTAATTTTTATTAAAATTATTTACTAATACTACTAGTGGCGCCATTTTAAAATAACTTTAATTTTGAATATCCCAGCTACACCACAAAATATCTAACAAACATGATTATCATAAATCATGATTATGTGCTGGTATAGAGAGGGCCTCAGAGATTCTATCTAATTAATCGATTTATTTATGCTCTGCAGTGTCAGCAGCACGCTGTATAAAAATTTGTTAAACAATTTTAAATATTAATTTTTAATTTGTATTATTATAAACTGTAACAATTATTATAAATTTTAATAAAAAGTATTTAAACTAGAATAAAATATTACATCTATAGATGCGTCATACAATATATGAAAACTCTTTCGAGTATTTCCTCATCCTATTTGAAAATTTTGCCGCCCAGGACTAAATAATCAGTATTTGCATTCAGATGCGATATTAAATATTTTTTTATTGAGGTAAATTTTAAAACTAAAAAAATCATAATGGTTTTTATATGTGAAAATTAAGTTACAGTTATACAGTTCTTTTGGTTTTCTCAAACTGGCTGGAAAAGGGTCTACTTTTTTATTCTCATTGGTCTTTTCAACTCTGTAAATCTACTATACCCATTTTAGGCACTGAGCGGCGACAGGTCCAAATTTAAAAATCAGAAAAATTGAAATAAAAGTAGATTAACGGTAAGTTTTTTGACATTTTTTTTTTCTTAAAAGTTGTTATTTATTAAAATAAAGAAAATGAGACTAATTGCGTGCGTGGTAATTGGTTCATTCCTTAAAAAGTCTTGTGGGTGCTATGTAGTAAGTTTTTAAAAAACGTCAACTTTGAATGTTGATATCTCTTAACCTACGTATCCAAAATAAAAAAGTTTTAATGCAAAATGGTTGTCTTTTGATGCGTAATGAGTGTATTAAACGGCAGAGAATTTCATCGAGTAGTTTCGGATTTAGCAATTTTCGGGTATTAATTCTCTTAAAAAATTTGGTCAAAATTTGTTTCAGAATCACCCTTTAAATTGCTAAATCCAAAACTACTCGATTAAACCCCATGATATTTGACACACTTATTATTACATAATTTATAACAGTATTTTACTTACATAGAAAATATAAATTAAGCACATCAAATTAAATAACAAAATAAGGTATAATAAACATATTTGTAAATAAATCTTAGAGGTAATATGAAGTAGTACCAGCATTTGTATTAAGGTGAAGTGTCTTTAGGACAATGTATATAATGACGAGTTATGGGTCTAACATGAACAAGTATTTACGAAGGGCAGCTTTAAAAGAATTTAAGCTGGACAAGAGTCTGATGTTAGAAGGTATAGGAGTTCCAGAAAAGTGCTCCCTGCAACTGAAAGGATGAAGACCTACAATCCTTAATTGCAGGGAGAGATAGTTCCTTATTAAGTGAAGCACTCCTAGCATTATCTTTAGGCAGTTGTTTGATAAAAAGATTTGTCAAATAAGGAGACTGTTGTAAACGGAAAATTTTATAGATAATTATACCAGTAAAGTATAGTCTACGCGATTCAACACAAAGCCAGTTGATTTTTTTCGGTACGGGGTGATAAGCTCATCCCTTCTAACACCAAATCTGTATCTTAGCCCAGAATTACTATATATATTAAGCAGCTACTCATAAAACGAAATGTTTTTATTAACTTATAGGGCTAATTTTAAACCAAACTTAATGGCTGAATTTTCAGAGATCGGTTCCAAAGTATTTCTTCCAAAAGTACTGCTTAAAAGAAGCTCCATTTCCTTTTTTAGCTTCCAAGGTTCAGCTCTTGATTTGGTGTGCAAAGTCTTAGCACCCTGGGATTTCATCCAACCGGGATTTTTCCTCTGTTTTAAAAAAATATCTAAAATTTACTTAAACCCCTAATACTTGCACCCACCCCTACTATAAGCTACAAAACAGGGAGTCAAGGGGGTGAAGCCAATAAACCTGGGTGACTAAAAACCCAGGGGGCCCATAGTAGGTGATCCTCGATGTTTGGCATTCATTTTTAAAAAACGAAAGGTGATTTTTCTTATTTTTTTTGTTGAAAAACTAACATTAAACTCGCACACGAGAGAAATCTATATATAAGACATCGTTTTCTTCCATTGTCGATTTATCAAAAACATATAGATGAAGAGTCCTCTAACAGGACTTAATCTATTTCTGACATTTCAAATTTTTTGATGAAAAAAGAAACCAGTGGGTTATTGAGTTTCAAAAGCTCTAGTCTAAAAGGAGGAAGACCAAACGCCCCGTCTTAAGTTCTACCCTGCATAAGCAATTTTGATCTGGCAAACGCGCATTTCGAGATTTCTGAGTTCAGAATGGGATCAAAACTGAAAAATATTTAAATAAATAATTTTTAACTTGACCGCATGAAACCTAGTGCAATCAAATAAAAAATGTCATTGAAATATCGTTGACACATTTGCCCACCCTTCTTCAAAATAAGCAGCTTTTAAAAATAAATTTTTAAGAAATTTAAAATTTCCCACCAAGTCACGTGATTAATTAAAAATGTGACAAAAAAATTGGATTCTACGTGAAATTTTAAACAATGGCATATCTTTTGACGATATCTGAAAGAATACTTCGATTAATTTAAATCTTTCAATTTAAAATTACTGTTTTAACATCAAATCTTCCCAACACATACTTACACTTTTTTGTAAAATTTTCCGCGGAACCCAAATTTTTCGTCAGATTTTTAATTGGTCACGTGATTTGGCGGAAAATTTTAAATTTGTAAAAAATGAACTTTTAAACGCTGGATCTAGAGCTCTAACAACTCATCATCCCACTGGTTTATTTCTTTCATCTGAAAATTTGAGATGTCAGAAGTAATTTGAGTCCTACTAGAGAACGTTTCATCAATTTGCCTTTGAGAAATTAAATATGGAAAAAAAGACTTATACACTGTAAAAAGTAACTTTCTTAGATTCACAAAAAAAATAGAATATTTTCGAAAAATTAGTAAATTTTCGAAAATAATCGTAAATTTACTAAATTTAGTATATTAACTAAAAATTTGAGTATTTCCGATTTTTTTTTTGTAAAGTCACGAGAAAAATTGATAATTTACAATTTTTTTTCGAAAATTTACAAAAAATTTTTGCTAATTTACAAATTTTTTCGTAAATTCACAAGAAAAAATCTATAATTCTCGAATTTGTTTTTAATATACTAAATTTAGTAAATTTACGATTATTTTCGAAAATTTACTAATTTTTCGAAAATATTCTATTTTTTTTGTGAATCTAAAAAAGTTACTTTTTACAGTGTAGTAATGATTTCTCGTACGGGCGCAATTCAAATAAACTTTGAGAGCCCGGAATCAAAAGCTACGGAGAATTTCCGACCACGTTTCCGACATATAATATTAGTTTTTCACCATTGGTGGGATTACGGGGAGGCATGGGGCACTTGCCCTCCCCCCCAATATTTCTGGATTACCATATAAAATACACGTAAATTTATTTAAATATACTGCTTTGCCCCCCCTCCCCCCAAAAGAACGTGTTTAGAAGAAACGATTCTAAAATTGAATTCCTCATGAGTTTCTAGTCTTAAAACAATTTTAAAATCTAATTTTTAATGAAAATCTAATCCGGTAGTATTAATTAAGTGGCACATTTTGGCTGCCTGGGCGGTAATGGGTTAAGGCACGACTTCAATTTCTTAAGCAAAAAAAACACACTTTTAAAATTTGAATATCTTTTTTATTTAAATATATATTTAAATTTTTTTTTTTTTAAATGAAAATATAAGTCTTAAACTACGTGTTTTTTTAATTTTTTTTTTTTTTTATTGACCCGCCTTGTAAATATGGACCGATATTTGAAGGCTGTTATTTTGCGGTAACCAGGATATCTTCACTCCAGGTACTCTGAAACGAAAAAATCCAACGAGGTTATTTTTAGAACCGTTATGTCTTGTACGTAAACCAAAAAAATTTTGAAATTTAGAAAAAATAAAAAATTGGCCCGTAAAATAAGAAAAAATTCAATTTTCGCGCACGGAATTGGACCTTGTACGTTAAAAAAAAATTACAAACAAAGCAATTTTATATATTTTTTTTGGTTTGCGTACAAGATTTTTAGTTTAAAAAAAAAATCAAAAAAAAATCTAGTTAATCCAACCAGTACTTTTAGAGCAATCGTGGTTACCGATTTAAAAAAATGGTTTCGAGATAAACGCGTTTATAGTTTTTTTTTCCTATTCACAAGCCTGGTTTCCTGCTTACAAAAACCTTAATATCTTTTTAATGGTAACGAATTTTTCTACAAACATTTTTTTCCATATTCTTGATGTATTTTTACACACGAAAAAAAATAAAAAAAATAATCAAAAATTTTTTTCCAATTATTGACGTCGTGCCTTAAGGGTATTTGAATCATTTTCTATTCACAGGAGGACCATAAAATTCGTAACAAAAACATATAGAGGCTAAATATCTTTACAATTTTTAAATATTTAAGAAAACACATCTTCATTGCATAAAAGAACCCCTCTCTACATGATTTGATTGATTTATAATATTATGAAGATTGAAGATATTTACATCTTCATCAACAGAGTGTTGATTTCGATGAGCATAAATAAATAATATTTGTTTTGAATCCCAAACATCACCGTGCCCAAAGATAATAAGTATTGGTTAAGGTGTTACATCAGTGAATCCGTCATTTTTTTTATTTTGTAAGATTTCTGTAATATCGACGCTACATATACACTACATGTATACGCAAAATCATGTATGTATTAGTTTAGAACTCAATTTTTATTTAATTGTTTAATAATTATGTAATGAAACAAGTAAACCAAATTAGAAATATAATCTTTGAGCTTTTATTTAGCATATTATTTAAGTTTCATTAATCTGTGTAATCGCAATCATACTTTTCACAAGCTCCAAAGTTGACTTTCCATAAGAGCAATGTTAAACTACTTACACTTTTTTCTTGATTAAATAATAATTAGGCAACCAAAGTTGTAAAAGAAAGTTTATTTCATTTTTTAAAGACTTTATCTTTATATTTTATAAGTTTCATTCATTTCTGTTATCATAATTTTTAACTAATGTAACACCTTAATATCTCTGATACTCAAAGTTTTTATTAATAACATCGCAGTTCTCAAATTTAATGTAACGCTTAAAAGGACGTAATTACTATAATTTTAAACATGTCAATTTAATCTGTGGAAGAAAAAAAAATTGAGATCAATAAAAACTTTTATCTTTAAAACCATAAATTGAGATTTAATTTAGAAAATTGTCTACTTTTTTTAAAAACAAAGGAAAATTACATATAATTCAAGGAAAATTGCTGAGAGTGTTTACAATGTTCAAAAGTTTTAAAGAAAATAAATCAAATAGAATTTTTTTTAAAATGATTAAAATTAAACTTAAAAAAAGCATGCATTTTACAAAAAGAAGGCTCTGCCAACCTATGATTTTTTGACAAGTTTGCTACAATTTAATGAACTCTGCAAAATGATAACTGTGATCCTTATACGTGGAAAAAATTATCCTCTTGCCTAAAACAAATTTTCATTTGAGAAATTTTTTTCAGTGTACATTTCAGGTCTTTGGTTATCGAAGTTGGACAATAATGTTTCTCCTTATAACAATATGCAATTTTAATTATCTAATTCTTAAATCGTATCGTTAAGAAATTTAATTCATGTAACGAGAGCAATAATTTCCCTAAAGTTAAATAAAAAAAAATTAGCATCTTTAAAAAAACTGAAATCTCATTTTGACCTAAAAACATCAACCGAACTTGTTTAATTCCATTTTTTTTCTCATCTATACTGTAATGATTTAAATAAACATTTCCAAGTAGTAATGCTTAGAATTTTCAAACTTTTCCTTACGCTCACCTAAGAAATGCACATACCATTATTTACCCAACATTTATGTAACTGATAGTGTCAGCGGTTTGTATTTAATTTAGATTCTTGTACAAACTTATTTTAAAATAGAAACTCGCAGCGATTAATTAAAAAAATAAAAGCTGAATTAATTGACAATTAAGCAAATAGTCAATAAAGCGTTCTAAATGTCTTGTAAAACAGTATGTTAGTTTGATAAAAATTTTTATTAAAAAAAAAACTTGTTTAACATCAGTTTAGATTTAATATTATAAATAATAAGACTTTTATTATACACACGCATAAATTAAGGCCAAGGCAAATTTAATTGCACATATGTAATGATGCTATATCAATCTACCTATACATTTATTATATTTTTTATGTCATCAACGGTCGGAATAATTTTTTCAATGCACATGATGATCGATAAAATATTATACGCGAATTACGATTAAACAATAAAAACCTTATTTATCAAAACAATAATCACTCGAACGGAAGCTAGTTTTTCCAACGTTTACGCACGAATGCTGCACGTAATATTGTTGTATGTTCTACGGTTCTTGCTAGGGACCGCGGCCCACTTCCGGTGCATACAGTACTCCATATCCGTTCTGACTGACAAATTATGTCACTGATTATAGTTTTGACGCTAATAATATCTCATTTTTTTCCAAATATTTCTATGAACATTATTCTGCGCATGCGCTATAGATCCTTGATTCTAATGTAATTACGTTAAATAAATATGCGTACAATTGACACAGGAAATTATAAGACTAGAAAAAAATAATAAAACAGTCAGCTCAAAAGCTTTTATTACTGGGCAATTGTAAAAGACCTCGTATATTACAACTGGAGGACCTTGATAACTGACTAAGCGTTAATAGAATTTAGATTACGCAAGTTTTGCAAAGAAAAATAAAAAATAAAATTTTTTTTACATAAAAATGTAGTAAAAACCGCACCGGATGAAATATTAATCAGATCCGGGGGCTCTGCATCAACCAAAAAGGCTGGGCAATGCGGCAAATGCCCTCGCTGATAAATAGATATATTGTATACATAATCTGCAAATAATAGCACATGCGCAATCTTGCGGCTCACAACAACAGAGAAACCGCTATGTGAGTCAAGGACGACACGTGCGGTTCCGACCGACCTACTTATTTTCTTCCCTCGCTCCAATCATTTTCTTTATACACTCCTCCAAATTCTCACACCCCAAAAACTCTCAAAGAAATTTCATCGTGCTATAGCTATAATGTACTGCAGCAGCCACAAAGCTCTATTTTCTTAAAAATCCATACATTCAAATTTCAAGAGTCGAGTCGTTTTTTTTTATACAGGTGTATGACTTGGGCTGCAATTGAAACAAGGGTGACTTGAACTCGATTTTGAAAAGAAGACTTGAAAATAAAAAATATACTTCAATTGAAGCCCCATTGTGCATGTCTTCAAGACTACTATCATTTGCTTGGTTTTGCAAAATTAACTAATGCTATTATCGAAATTATTAGGTTTCCGTGGTAAAAAATTATTTTTTTACAATTCAAAAAATGATTTATCCATGCATTAGCAAACTTTCTAAAAACTCTTTCAAAATTTTATTCGCTGAATTTGCTAGAAAACGAATAGGTCACCATTGTAAGCCCTCAAAAGATTAAAAAAAAAAATTCCGTATTCTCAGCTCGTTTGGCGTATACCTTCGAAGCTTGCAAAAAGAAAAAAAAGGGATTAATTTGTTTTTTTATCTGACATTATGTATTATAGGAGCCAGTGCCCTGTTCCAGTTACTTTGTGTCTTGGGAGCAAGCGCATATTTGTAAATCGATTGAAATATGGGTCAAAGGTTGCGCGCATACTCCGATCTAGCTAGCAGCAGAAAACGGATAGCGTTGCTTTTTATTTGATTCGGATCCGACGCCCGAGCAAGACACACTCCAAGATTAGTTTACCGCGAGTGATTGTTAAATATTTTTATTTTATCCTCAAGAATATTATTTATCAAGAATGAAATTACTTCCAAGTGACACCAACATTTTCTATTTTAAATATCAAATAATTTATTAACAAGCAAGAGAGTAAAATTTTTCTAGTTTTATGTAGTGAAATATTAGAAATAGTGAAAATTGATATTTATTCATTTTTTTAGTGCATGTGATTAAGATTTACATAATTAGATATTAAAATAAGTAGTTATCATTAGATTTTCTTAGAAAAAAATTAGAAAATTATTTTTTATTTCGCTTTTTTTAATGCATTAAATTTAAGTTTTTTTTTTTAAATCAAAAAGTACTGTTACTCATATGCTACCTGCTAAGCTAAACAGAAAAAAAATTGGGTTATTTTATTTTTACGTTTTTTTAAAAATCCAGTTTGCGTGGTGACATAAAAATTTTTGAATTTTTTAACTAAGACCAATAATTAGAGTGAAATACCTAATTTAGAAAATGACGCACGATATTTTTAATTTTTTTAGTTTTTAGAAACCATAAAAAAAATTTTATTTTAAATTGTATTATTTGTTATTTGTCATTTTTATTGCTGATAAGAATTTTTAACGGAATAAAAAATTTTTTGAAACCCTTTAAGAAACTATATTTAATTTCACTGTTTTACAATTTAATCAGATTTACTAAAAATAAAATAATATAAAATTTTAATAGATTAAAAAAATTTTTTTTTTATTTTTGATTTTGACGAAAAACAGAAATATACTTTTTAAATAAAAGAACTCAATCCCTCCTCTGAATAAAAAATTCTCCTACTTCCCCTTATTGATTGTGAGAAAAAAGTTCCTCCACCAAGATAACTGGGAAAGTCGGAAAATCGGTCGACATACATTCGTTGGTCTGTATCGCGCGCACGAATTTTCCACACACACAGAGAAACGTTATTCTACACATATACCGTTCTCCACCGTCATCATTTTGAAGTTGTCTTTGGGGGGCCACATAAAGAGCGCGTTCCCGCGCATCATATCGTCAGTGCTCGTTTATACTTCGTTTTGTTCGTGTAAAAAATATACACTCTATCGATCGGAGGCTCTCACTCTGTGTCTCCCACCATGCTTGAACGATGGTGTGCGCGAAACGGGAACAAAAAAAGAGATAGAGATAGGCTAGTAAACTAGCTTAATATCAATCTAGTATTATGTAGGAAGTAGGTTGCTGTGAGTGTGAGTGTGAGTATGATAGGGACGGGCCAATGGGGCGCGGTTGTGCTAGTAGAGTCGAGCCAATGAGCCGAGTCTCTCTCCTCTCTACCCTTCTCCACCTGCTTATCAAGCTAGAGTTGGAGGGGTCGGAGGAAATCAGACCATGGGCTCTCTATAACCGGCTCCCACATCCTCGTTTGTCGCGATCTTCCACGGGACTCGGAGCTCTGTTGAACGGGCTTTATCAACTTGAGTTTTTTTTCTAATTTTTAAAATTTTTTAAACAATTTTTTTAAATAACTTGTACTTTGTCACGTGGCTTTTAATTTTATTTTATTCGTGATTTTAATTGTGGTTTTTTAAATCCTTTTTCTAATTTATAATTTGTGTGTCAAGCAGAAATTGAAGATATTTTTAAAAGTGGAAATTTCCAATCTTCTAATATTCGTCGCCATTTTCAAATAGTCAATTAGTAGGTCAATCAAGTTTTTTAAAAAATCATTTCAATTTATTAGTGCGCGCACATGCTTTCGATCATTAAATTTCTAGGTTATGTATGTACAATTTTTAAAACTTGAAATTCGAAAGATTCGTCAGTTGTTGTGACTCCGTTTTAATAAAAACGTAAGAACTTACATTTTATATTCAAAATTGATTACGATTGATAAAGAATTATAATTAAATAACGTATTTAAATAATTTTAATCACAATGCAAAAAAAAAATCAAGTGTTTCGTGTTCAAATAATATAAGATTTTTTAATAAGTTTATGGTATTATTGTAATGTAAATAGTGTCAAAATTTTTAATGTAAATTAATGAAGAAAAAAATGTATAGTTGAAGTTTTTTAAAAATTAAATTAAAAAAATGTGCCTGCTGTTAGTTTTCAAGATGGCGTTCTTATTCAAAGATTATTTAGTACAGCGCATGCGTTTGCTAAATTTCTTTAAAAAAAAGAAGAAAAAAAATGTGGAGGAGCAAGAAAGAAAAACGACTTTGGTATGGGGCAGAAAAACTGAATGTGACGCAATCGTCACGTGACTAATTCGTGCCTAGAAGCTTTTAGTTTTGATGAAAGCCTCAGTGTGTGACGATGACGTTTTCCTAGTTACGGCAGTTGGCGTGTTTCTGGAACGAAGTGAACACCCATGTAAACAATCTACTGCTCCGAAATATTTAAAATTTGATAAATAAAAATTTTAATTATTCTCGTTTTGCTAATGGGGGTGAGAAACTGGCTTGGCTCGATTATTCAATTTAAGAAGTCAGTCTTTTTCTCTCTCCTATTGGCTTAACGATTATTTCAACAAAAGAAAATAAACTGTAACTAAAAAAGATTTTAAAATATAAGGAAAGTCGTGTTTTTAAGAGACTCAGCAGTGGAAATCGTGTTCCCTTAGGCCGTTAAGAAAAGTAAGATTTCTTAAAACTGACTTTGGCTCTGGGTTCACGGAAGACACTGCAGCGAGTTTTCTTTAAAATCAGCTGACATGACTTTTCCATAAACTATAAAATAAATTGTATATGTAAATAAAATAGCATGTTATCTTTAAATGCGGAAATATGTGGGTTAATGTATGTTTCACATTTCCGTTACATCTTTGAATTTACACACATCAAAGTGTAAATGTTTAATTGTCTTTACTGTATTTATTGTATTTTATAAAGAAAAACTGAAAATAATTTTTATTTTTTCTACAAAAGCCATTCACCGCTCGCTTACACTTTCTAAATCCGCTTACTTTCGTAATCGCTACGCATACATAGCTGTATTTTTTTACACCTGCCTACTCGGTTTATTTCTAAAAATTTCTTTTAACATTTTATTTTTATCGGCTAAAGATTAAGATAAATTTTTATTCATAAATACGGGGTGCAAAATAATAATAACCTTTTTTTCTCTAATATTAAATATGTCTTGGTAAATTTACACACACGCAGAGAAATAATAATATTTTGAGAAACAGTCAGATAAGAAAAAAAGGCATGAATATTCTCATTGTATAAATTAATGTATTTGTATACAAACTGTAATTTTAATTTTATGTAAAAACGCTAAATTATATGGCAACCATTTTTTTTTATTGTTCAGATTAAATATTATCGCTGTAATAAAAAGTACTAATTATGATAAAAAATTATTTTTAATTTTAAAAAAACTTTCTAATCGAAAGTATATGGAAATGTAAAAAAACCTAATTTTAAATATTTTTGAGGTTAAAATCCAGAGAGAGAGAGAAAGAGAATTTATAGAAAGTTATTTTTATAAAATTTCGAAATAGAAATATTTCCAAAGTTATATTTTTAGTTATGAAATTGAATAAATCTTTATATTTGCGACACGCGCTGACCGTTGGGTATTTCAAGTATATAAACACCCGTGGTAGATAAAAAAATTTTTTATTCGAATTTTTTATTTTATTTACACATACAAAAGAGAGAAAGAATTATTTAAAATCTCGGTCACGTAAAAAGCCACGAATATCATTACCGGTGTGTGTATGCGTAATCTTTTTGCAAAAAAAAACGTTTCGCGCCGCGAATTTCAAATAATTTTTTTTACTCGAGTAGATTTTTATAGTTTTTGACGAAAAAAAAAATTTGAAGTAAAGAATCGCGTTAAATCACGCACATGAAAATGTGCCTTCAGAAAGAATATTAATGTGACACGTAAGAAAATAGGTTTTAATCAAAATTCAAACAAAAAAATTTTTTTTTGTCTAACTATGAGAAAGATAAGATTTTAGTGTTGAAATGTAATATTACTCGCGTTATCTGTTCGTAAATTCATCAATGTTGCTTATCTTGAAAAAATATTTTTTTTAGGTTTAAGTACCTGATTTTTTTCTCTCCAAAAATTCAGCCAATAAAAAAATTAAAAGTCAGAAATATAAGAAGATTGTTAACTTTGTTTATTTAAAGCTGGTTAGATAAACATGTAGACGAAGAAGAAACTTCAAAGAGAACGAGTCTATATTTCATTGTTTAAATAGGAATTTCCTTATTTAAACTAACCACTTTTTTAGATCTTGGAAACTTTTTTTAGAACATTTATCAAATATTTTTTTTACTTTTGACTCTAAAAACTACTTTTATCCCAACTTTATGATAAAATAAGTTTCAAAAATTATTTTGCCCTCGGGCAGCAGATCTGAATCGACTACAGTACATTTTAAATGTCAACAAAATTTTATAAAAAAAAATCTGTAAAATAAAAAACTTTCCTATTTTTTACCTTTTTTAGCCTCTTCTTAATTATATTCATCGCAAATAAAAAAGCTTATTTACAGCAAAAAAAAATTTTTCAAATTTTAGAGATAGCAGATTTTGGTTTTTAGGGTTTAATTATCGCTAAAAATAACCATTTCATTTTTCCAGCTTCAGTTTCAGGTTTTCAGGTGAAGTGTTTCCAAATAATTTTGTATGTAGAAGATTTAAAAAAATCAAGATTCGAAACTGATTCAAAATTGAAAAATAAAATAATACCACAATGACTATGTTATATAATTTTTTAACTGAAAAAATATTACTATCTTGAAATGTTTCACAGGTCTTGAAACGGTTTCTAATTGGAAAATTTCCTGGTAAATAACTATGAATAGTGAAAATTTTTGTTTCAAAACTGCATCTGCGGACCTCTGAAGCTTTTCCAGACCCTACCCGACCTGAAAAACTCAAGATCGAGCCAAATGGGACACCCCTTTATGAAAATGAAAATTTCTGAAAATTTTATACTACTCTTTAGTAAAAAAATTTACACTATTGTCAGATAAATTTGTTTAAATAAATGTCTTAATATTCAAGCAATTTTTAAAAAATCCAAGTAAATTCTAGAAATTTCAAGCAAAATTCAAGCACAACAATCTGTCAGTGTAGTTAAAAATAATTCCCGCTAAAATTTCGTTCTAAAAAAAAGAGTTTCCAGCGTGACACTGTTACCACGATTACATCAAGCTTCAACTTTTCAACTCTGAAAAATCACGATGACCTATAACCTAATAAGAACCCAAACCCCAACGAACAGTTAGATTTTAAAAGTAGGACAAGACGCGATCCACTTAAATTATTTAAAGAAAATTTGTTTTCACATTTTTAAATCCAATCACAAATCATATTAATATTTCATCGTCGAGCTTACTTAAAATAGTAAAAAAAGGTAATAAATTAAATGAAGATATACTGGATGGAAAAAATGAATATCTCTTATTATTCAGAAGAGAGTGTGTGAAAGTAGCGAGATATACGAATATGTGAGAATAATGTTAAAAAAATTCTAGTCACGCTGTTATAATAATTATCATTGGAAGCTATTTTCTTTTGTTTGATAAAAACTGACTCCTACGCAACAATAAAAATAATCTTAGATTTTTTCATCGAAAGACTCAACATCCTCTCTAATAAATAACTTTTAATTATTTATCACCTTGTAAGAAAATAAAAGATGATAGAGTATTATCGATGTTACGTAAAGTAAAGTAGAAAAAAAAAATAAATAAATTGTCCAAGGATGATGTAGATAAGAAACCTTGCATTTTAATGACTAATAATGTTCTAGTCTCAATGACGTTCATTTATATGTGTAATTACATTTTTACTAAATTCTTATGTAATTTAGGGATGTGCCACGCCCTGTGACAGCTGCTGCTTCATTTTACTTATACTCTGCCCTAATATACCTTTTTTAATTAAATTATTAATTTTTTTTTTTTTTTTTTTTTTTACAGCCCTGTAAAATTATTTTTTTTATCTGTAATATTTACAATGTAATTTTTCTTATCACAAAAATATACTGTATGAAGATAATGATAACAATTATCAGTTAAATTACTTTTTTTAATCAATAAATTATTGTCTAATACTTTTTCGTAGACATAAATTATTTAAACAGATTTTTTTATTAAAATACAAATTTTATAACAAAATAAAATTATATTTTTATGTAATGGGTAATGCAGTCGTTTATGGGCTGAGAAGAGCTAAATTGGATGGTCTCATTTTCTCTCAATGCTAAATTTAAAACTGGTAGTGGTGTTAGTGTCTTCAAATCGGTTTCATAATTTTTTTTCTCCCAAAATTACCACTAAAAATAAGCCTTCATTCTCGATTTTTGATACGCGTGTAATTATTGCGTCTATGTTTCCCATAGGAAATTTCCCACAGAATTCAGGGGTAAAATATTTTTTTCAACTGCACATGATACGTGTGAAATCCGTAAAACAGAACTTCTTTTCAAATAGGCATTTTCTAAAACTGTATTGATAAAAATTATATTCAATGGCCTTAAATTTTTAAAAAAATATCCATGGCTTTTTTCATTTTTAAATCATTAGATCCAAAATTTTGAAAACCTATTAATCAATCATTTTTTACAAATTTTCAAATGTAGTGAAATTCTGTAAGAAGTCTATTTTGACAAAATACTTGCATAGGGTTGTGCAGTTACCCGAGTGATGAGTCAGATACCCGAATTTTCAGGTTTTAAAATGAAACACTTTAATGGGAGATATACCCCAGAAGGCCCAGAAATCGATGAGGGGTTAAATGGTCATATAATCGAGGAGGGGGATCAAAATAACTTTGATTTGGAGATTTAGAATTATTTAGGATAAGGGCTAATAATTGGGGTTAAGGGGCTTAAAAGCATGTATTATTTATGCACATTATTTGTGTATAATACAAATGGCTTAAAATTTTTTTTACGAATGGGGTCAGGGTTCGAATAGCTGAGAAAGCTCTCAATTCAATTAACTGTAATTGCGAACCATTTTCGAAAAAATTTCAGACTTTACACGGAATCTGATCTGAAAAAGACTGAAATTTCTGTCCGGAAATCTGAAACCCACATAATTTTGGGTAACTGCACACCTCTACTTTGTAGAAAATTTAACTGCTATTTTTTATTCATAAAGGGAGCCCTCGGGGAAGGCAAAAATTTATAAAATATATATAGAACTTGCAAAAGCCTTAGTTCCATTTTAGTTTTGCATAAGAACAACCAGTAACCAATCAGAAGTTTTTTCTGAGCACAAAATTATTCGGTCCTTATAAATTTTTTCTTATTTGAAAGCTTACATAAAAAATTCAAAAACCAAATTAAAAAATAAAAAAACAGGTTTTTAAACATAAACGAAAACTATAAATTTTTATCATTCATGTGCTCTATAGTACTATATTTGTAAACATAAATTAAAATAATATTTTTTAACGACAAAAAAAAAAGGTTAAAATGCATTAAAATTAAACTACTTATGTATGTAAAACAATAAAAAGCTATTACTAGAAGCATGAGAAACACGAATAAAGCAAATGTTGACGAAAGAAACAAGAGCTAATGTTCGAGTTTAACGGTTTTTCCCTCATTTTTATGGTTTTGCATATACGCTAATATAAAATAATTGCATACTTTACACTTAACCTTTGACCCCCATAAAATGGATATAAAATTAATGTTATACTTTTAATTAGAGCAGATTTAAGAAAATTCTTAAATAGTCAATCTTGTTTATTTTAAACTTTTTTAAACTTGTATTAGTTATATAACATTTGTAATTTAATAAACGAATTTTGTTCTTATGAATTAATCAAGGCGCTAAAAAACTTTAAATGCAGTAAAATCCACCTCAGTGTATCACACGTTTTTTATTCACTTTAAACAATTTCAAGGTTTTATATATTACTCCAGTCAATTTACGGGATTGGGGACCATCATAAGATTTGGTCAAGTACAGGTCTTTTGGGTGGTTGCTAAATCCGAATTTCAAAAAAATCGCCCATCGTAAATGAGCGTATCACCCTTAAAATAGCTAAAAAGACCATTATTTTGCCTTAGTATAAGCGTAATTCCACAGCTAAATCCCAGGTTGGGCGGGACCAAGTCTTGAAAATTATTTTTTTATCTCTCACTCGAAAATATGTCCCAAAATTAGACGTCAGCTATTTTCAATGATTTTTAAAGATTTTTCCTGAGTGGCGCATTTTAAATGTAAATTATAGTACTCAGCCATCTTTTTTTAAAAGTATCGTAAATTTCACAAAAAAAACTCTAAAAAAAAAAAAAAAATTTTTTTTTCCCGGAAATTTTTTGGGGAATCCGAATTTTGAGTCAAATTTTATTCATTCTGTGTCGATTCGCGGCAAATTTCGAATTTGTTTTTTTACTCAACAGCGATTTCTCAGCTCATAATGGGATAAAAAAATTTTTTTTTTTTTTTAAAGTGTCAAAAAAAATGAGAACTTTCATGTGGTGAATTTTCCCAGATGTGTTTTTCCAAATTTTAATTTAAATTGTATTTCTTTCAAATTCATAAATTTTGAAAATATGTAAATTTGATAACACAGGCACACACAAAAAAAAGTCATGTAACAGAGGGTAGACTGCCTGGTAGGGGGGTTTTTGGTGGTGCTAAAATCGAATATGGCCATAGAAATTGCAATAAAACTACACAATCCCCCCCCCAGCGCCCCCATATGCCCCCTAAAGGCGAGAAACATTTTTTCTTTTCGAAAAATGAAAATTGAACTATATATACTCATGTTTTTTGGGATGCTGATACCAAAGATGGATATAAAAAATGTTTTCAACCAACGTTTGGCCCTTTAGATAGCCCCAGTGCTCCCATTCATACCCCCCCCCCCCAAAGGTGTGAAAATTTTTTGCCAAACGGGTTAAAAATATTTTTCTTAGGAAAATTAAAATTCAAAGTGAATTCTTATATTTTTTGGGATGGTGAAATCAAAAATGAATATAAAAGATGCGGTTAACCATTGCTTGGCCCTCTAGACCACCCCAGTACCCCCATTCATGGCTTTAGCGTCTCAAAAAACATATTAGAATACACATTAAGTTTTAATTTTTCTAATAAAAATATTTTTAATCCATTTGCGGGGTTGAATGGGGGTACTGGGGTGGTCTAGAGGGCCAAGCGTTTAGTTAAAAACATTTTTTATATCCATCTTTGGTATCAGCATCCCAAAAAACATGAGTATATATAGTTCAATTTTCATTTTTCGAAAAGAAAAAATATTTCTCGCCTTTAGGGGGCATATGGGGGCGCTGGGGGGGGGATTGTGTAGTTTTATTGCCATATTCGATTTTAGCACCACCAAAAACCCCCCTACCAGGCAGTCTACCCTCTGTTACATGACTTTTTTTTGTGTGTGCCTGTGTTATCAAATTTACATATTTTCAAAATTTATGAATTTGAAAGAAATACAATTTAAATTAAAATTTGGAAAAACACATCTGGGAAAATTCACCACATGAAAGTTCTCATTTTTTTTGACACTTTAAAAAAAAAAAAAATTTTTTTATCCCATTATGAGCTGAGAAATCGCTGTTGAGTAAAAAAACAAATTCGAAATTTGCCGCGAAACGACACAGAATGGATAAAATTTGACTCAAAATTCGGATTCCCCGAAAAATTTCCGATCAAAAACCTACTTTTTTTTTTTTACTAGTTTTTTTGTGAAATTTACCATACTTTTAAAAAAAGATGGCTGAGTACTATAATTTACATTTAAAATGCCCCACTCAGGAAAAATCTTTAAAAATTATTGAAAATAGCTGAAATTTTAGCTGACGTGTAATTTTGGGACATATTTTCGAGTGAGAGATAAAAAAATAATTTTCAAGATTTGGTTCCGCCCAACCTGGGATTTAGCTGTGGAATTACCCATAAGTTATTTGGTCACTGAATCTAAATTCCAGGTAATTTTTTATCGAAAATGCGCGATCCTACCCTGAAAAATGTGTTTTTAATAAATTCTCACTAAAAGAATTAACTTTGAAATAATATAGACTTTTTGGGTCGCTGAATCTACATTTCAGGTAATATTTATTGGAAATGAGCGATTCACACTTAAATTATCAAAAATCATCCATGAAAGGGGTGTTTTTGATATATGTAATTTCTTTCTTTCGGTCTTGATTGATATAGAAATTAGCTGATATTTTTTGCTAATTCAAGGGTCAACCGATATAAATGCCCTGAAATTTGGATTTGAGCAACCCAAAAATACCCTCTTTTAGGGATATTTCTTGCTAATTTAATGGTGATGCGCTTATTTCACATGGGAAACTTTCTGAAAAATGAATTCAGTGACCCAAAAAACCTATGCTAGACCAAATCTAGTAGTGGCCAGGATTTATACACCCCCTCCCCTCGTAAATTGACTGGAGTATTTTGATGAAAGCCAATTTTGAGAATCTAGTCCAAAATAAGCAAGTTTACTAAAAATAAAAATTCTTGATAAAAATATAATTGCTTACTAAATTAATATTTTAGTTTACTTTTAAGGTTTTCAAGATTGCTGATCCAAATGATGCAAGAAAATTTTTAGTATTAAAAATAATGTACTGAAAATGGCGGATTTCTAACTTTAAAATCGGTAATATAAGCTTAGAAACTTAAAAATCTGCAATATATTTTTAGTCTGCCATTGAGCGGAATATTGTACGGTTTACCTGCAAGATCAGACGAACGAACAAATGAAATTATTTTGCATACGAAGCGTAAAAACGTTGCCTGCATGCATCAGAAATCCTTTTTAGGCATCCAATATTTGTTAAGATTATAAACTATTATTTTTAATACAATTAATCACCTTGAGAGTAATTAGTGATCTAAAAATTGCGTACACGTCTTCTAAGTTAAATTTTTCGACTCATGATATAATCATAATATGAGCAAAGCCGTTATTTTGAAGATTTGTAAAAAACAATTTAAATAATTTATTAAATAAAAATAGATAAACTTTGAAGTATCTGATAACGCATTTAAATGACAAGTCATCTTATAACCGATAAAAAAGGCATATAATTTAAAAAAAAAAAAAAATTAACATAAAAATATTATTACATGTCATAATAATACGGCTATAATATCATTTTACAATATATCTGACATATAAATTGCTGGCTAAGTAAAAAAAGTGTCACATGCATATATTTTCTTTTTTATTTTTATATTTCAACATTTCAACAAAAAAAAAATGTAAATAAATAAAGACAAAAAGAGAGAGAATAATTTTTGGCATTTCCGTTATATTCAGAATTTTATGCACACAAGTTGTTTTTTTTAAATAATAAAATTAAATAAAATAAGGTTTTAATAAAAAGAGATTGTCGTCTCTCTAAATAAATAATATGTAATACACCGGTTCTCCTTGATTCTTTTAGTAATAGACAATCTATAATATCTTTACAGTAAACCCACTTTTTTTTTTTATTATAGATTTCAGTTACGCAAACATTTATGTAGTTGCTACAAGTGCAAAAAAATGTGTGTATTTTTATTTAGACTTTGATAAAAAAATTTTTATGAATTAATTATCAATACTAGGCTGATTCTTGTTTCTGAATTCATTTTGCTTTTGGGTTACAGAGGAATCAAAAAATTAAATCCTGATGTGAATAGCTTGTTAGAACTCAAAAAACTGCCACAGGCAAGAATTCAGAAATTTTTTTTGGATAGGTCCAAAAATTTTTAGGGGCAGAACCTAATAATACTATAATTATGATTTAAATTTGTTTACTAAGAATCAAAATTTAATCGTTTCTTATTTTACATTGTTTAAAGTCAATATTTGTTAATATAAATAATACACTAATTTCTCGTTGATTTGAAAACAACACGTCTATTTTTGAGCAAGGGATTTTTTTGCTTACATTAAGTTTTCAGAAGATTAGTGATGTTTTTGTAATTTGCAAGTATTTATAATGACACCATTTAGAAAATAATGGTCCCATAAACAAACTAATAAACTTATATTGTTAGTATGAAAAATAAAAAAATTTTTAAAACAAGAATCACTCTAATATGCATAAATGTAATAATATTTCTGAATCAAGGCCTTTAATTATGAATATTTATGAAATGAATTATATTTGCAATAAAATCTACTCTATTATAATGTCATCGAGTAAAATTCAAAACTCATCGACTTAAAACCTAAATTATATTCCTTGGGGATACTTTCAGCCTAATAAAATGGGTATTTGTCTTTCAAGAGATTAAAATATACATTTCTTCCATTTGTTTGAATAATTCAATTTCAATTCACACGAATCGATCCAAAAATCACTATTAAATTTATCTCCCTTGAGACAATAAACATCCCTCTCTTGTTACGTTTACCCTCGTTTATTTAATTAAATATAATTTTCATTCTGCCTGTATTCAGTTACTAATGAAAAACTGTTCATTTTTTTTTTGTTCTATTGATTAATTCATTGTTCCTTCTTTTATTTTAGCATAATACCATTTTGTTACAAATATTCATGGAAGAATGAAATTTTTCAACGTTACAATATATTAATATCATAAATATATTAATATTTTTGGAATATTTTTAATTTCCATGAGATTTTCAAAATTCCTTCGGACTTTATTCGGTAATAATGGAATTTCAGATTTGTATATACTTATTTTCAAGCTTATTTTTGCCCAAAAATTACAAAAATGTTTTTGAAAAATAAATTGAAATTCATTTATTTGAAGTAAAGTCATACTTTTTCTTTCCTAATAAAAATAAAAATAGGTTTTATACAATTTTTTAATTATTTGTAATAACAAGGGGAATTCAATACATTTGGATAACACTCACACCAAATGGTTACGGATGAGTTAATTATGTTTAAAAAATATGCCGGCCACTCTTCATTCATGCCTATGGGCCTTCTGGGCCTAGGAATGCTGGGCTCAATATTAATAGGATTTTTTTTTTTAAATGCTAAAATTATTTTTTTTTGGCTTAAGGACTTAAAATTATAAAGGCTTCAAGATTCGAAATATAAATTTAAACATGTTCCATGTTCATTGGTTGTGAGTTCACAAATCGTTTGTAAGTTTTGACTACTAAATCTCTCATCGCTATGTCAATTAACCAAATGTTCATTTTCAGCCCAAAATAACCAACTTTTAAATTGCTTCCGAAATTGCAATTTTTGATGAAGTTCAAGATCCAAATTTTTGAAAAATCTTTTTTCTCAGTGAAAAAGCACGTATATTCTTGCCACTGGCGGAGAAAAATAATATACGACCCTTGTCAATAAAAAAAGAATGCCCCAAATTGCGCAGTTTATCATCCTCGGTTTTTGTCTCGGAAGATAATTTACATGCGATTTGTGCCATTCTTTATTTTTCTCGCCATGTGTCATAATGAACTATTCTCAGCTCATTTCTTAAAACTCAGATATAACTCTATGAAAATAGTGATAAAAACGTACTTTTTCAAAAAAATCATTTAAAATTTTAAAGAATTTAAATTCAATAAAAAAAAAGAAAATAAAAAACCAACATCACGCGGTGTTCCCAAGTCCGTCACCCATCCAAGTAATGAACGCGCTTCTTAACTTCCGGGATCAGGCGAGACCAGGTGCATATCAAAGTGATTTGAATGTTGAACAAAAGTTTAACTTTAAAAAATGTTAGCACTTTTAATTTATTTAGTCGTTTGCTTAAAATTTTGACTAAGATTTTTTAGAGGCTACAAATGAGCCAATAGATCTGCATCTGAGCGTACAAAAAAATGTACCGATAAAGACAAGCATAATCTAGCAAAATCTTGTTTTTTTGAGTAAATTACAATAAAAAAAGTCAATTTGAAGTCAATTTTTTTCTTTTAGTGGTGCTTTAAAGGGGCGCAGGGGGGTTAAAAAACATAAAAATTAGGGTATTTGTATACTTATAGATACAAAGCTGAGATTTTACTATCTGCTAGAACTTATTTTTTGGACTACTCAAACCATACCTCTCAAGTAGTATGGAATTACCGCTATACCGACTCAAAGTTGTAAAAACTTTTCCGGAAAATGTGCCAATAGGAGCAAGGCTTAAATTTTATTTCAAGCTTCACTGTAGTCCCAAACATTACCTCTCAGTTGGTGTGAAATGTTTGCCATACCATCTCAAAAATTTCGAAATTTCTCACCTAACATACCGATGAGTACAAAGTTGAAATTTTAGGGCATTATATGGTAACCCTTTCGCACCAGAGAGGTAAGGCAAAAATATTAAATCAGCTTTTTAAGTCAACACGGGTCCCATGGTTACTAAAATGGGATTTCGCATTGCAGAATATATGGAGGCAGTTTTTGCAGAAAATTAATAATTACTCTGAAATCTTTGGGCGATTGCAAAAAATATCATTGTTAAAAAAAAATAATTCTCGCAAGTGAAATAGATTCTCAAACTTCTATTAGAATTTAATTATTCAAAAAAAATTCTAGCCTTTTACAAACTAAAACATTGCTGTAATTAATGAGGCTTTAGAAAATTTACTGGAATCGAACGTTTTTTTCGAGCAGGAAGTAAATCTAACCGTAAATTTACAGTGTATTTATCTTACAGTGTACTTAAAAAAAATATGATAAAAAAAATTCAATGTTAAAATTACTTTTAAAGCCTGACAAAAAAAATAATTTCGATGCATCATAAAATTTTAACAGCCTCGTTGGGAAACATCAGTTGATAAAAAGCTAAAAATACAAAAAATATAAAACTGAGTTTTATAATATCTATAATTAAAATGATAACTACATAAATTTATTCGAAATAAAACGTTTCTAATAATACACGTGCGTTTAAAAATGTATAATATTTCTTGACTTTAAGATAAATGCATAAATAAATGATAAGATATGATAAAAAACAAAAGATAAAGCTTTTGTTGAAAGAGCTTTTTATTTATAAAGTTTAGTGAACTAAACTAAAAAAAAATGACATAATAAATGTATATGAAAGTTTGAAAGCGAATGTAAAAGTGGGCTAATAACAACTGTTTTACAATAGTTACAACAGTCTGATTCCTTTAAGCTATAATAGCGTTCGTGTTCTTCGAAACCAAGTATGGTAAAGAGAAATCCTAAAAACGCGAGAAAGATAGAGATAGATCGGCTTGAATAAAAAAGTAAAAAAAAAATATTGTATGACTCAGAGAGTGAAGATTTCGGAATCGTGGCAGCGGCCCCGGGTTGCCATAGCAACAATTCCAAAACTCGAGCTCTCCCAGCTCTCATAATATGTTATAGGAGAATGTCTCTGTGTGTGTAAGAGTTGCACACGTGCTTTTTTTTTAATATGATAAATTAATACTAATCTTAATTATTTTCAATCTACGAGAGCCACATAGGCCAATAAAAAGAGGAGTTTAAGCTCATTATTCTGTTGATCTAACTGATCGTCTAATAAAATGACGTACTTCATTTTCAATTTTAAACTATCAACGTTTCTGGGTCAGTAATCAATATTTGCTTCTATGAACAAACGAGCTTAATATAATACATATTTTTCCCGACTGCGAACTGTAATTTTATAATATCAAGACTTTCTATTCATATATGAAATTACATGTGCTAGAGGCTCTCTTTATGGCTTTCACTCTATTATATTAGCTTGGAAATTACAAAAGAAAATCAAAACATTTTACCAGGATTTTCACTGTTTAGATAAGGTTCCTTCAAAATTTAAGCTTTCAAGAACACTTTTAATCGGGCTTGGGGACCAAATATTTTCTCGATAAAAGCTCGAATGAATTTTTTTTGTGATATTCTTGAAATAACGAAAACAAAATCACCCCCTGCTTTGCAAAGCAGAAAAAATGACTAAAAAATGGATTTTTATGTAAATCAAGATGGTTAAAATAAATATTTATGAAACCTTTTTTCATATATTTAAATAATCACAAGTAGGTATAAAATTAGTATTTTTAAGTCGGGTTACTTGACCCCAATATGAAGGAACCAAATAAGAGAGAAATTAATAAAATTAATTTTGTAAATATTTATATTTTATTTTAGTATGGGATTTAAGGCATACCCCTCGGATTTTTGGTAACTATTGATTTCTGCACTTTTTTTTAGCTGAATATGTTCATTTAGGTGTCTAGTTTATATGCAAAAAAATCCAGAATTTGCTCGGTAAAAATACTCCCCCCCCGCCCCCCATAATGGGGCGATAAAGAAAATTAAAAAAAAAATATTGGATCATGTTTATGATCCGTTTTCAAGAAAAAAACTTCCTTACAACTTTTTTGGAAAATGATTTCCCTAGGAGATATGACGAGTGAAAAACTGCAATTTTTACCCCTAAAAATACGTGTTTTGGGTCAGTTTTTCTTTAATAGCTCAAAAAGTATTGCACTTGTTAAGATGTATAATGGCTCAATCCAAAAGTAAATAAAACGGGAATCATTTTCTAATTTATTTATTTGTCATTGACCACTGCCAATGTAAACACAGCGCGTAAAAGATGGCGCTGTAATTGACAGTATGACAATTTGCCATCTGTTTCCTCAATTATCTCCAAACAGGTACGTTTTACAAAAAAATTTAATTTTTGCTCTTTTACAAAGCTAAAAATTATCTTTCATCTGAGACTAATTAGAGGCTTATAGCATTAATAATAATAAAGTTACGACAATAATAAAATAAAAAAAAAATTTTAATTTTTAAAAAGGTCACCATGGGGGGGAGAAGGAAAATTCGGATCCAAAAATCCAAATAGGGAATATTTAATTGCATATTTTTTTACATTTCCAGAAATTTTGGCCTTAATACATGGCGTACTTTTTGGTTTATAGTACAATAAATCTTCAAAAACATGCTATTTTCAGTAAAAATTCAAATAAATTTTCATTTTTTGGAAAATTATCGGAAAAATATAGTGCTTGCAGAAAATAACTTAGTAACAACCTTTTGTAGGGCAATTTCCCTAATATCTCCGATCTTTTTTTTTTCTCCACGACACTTTCAGAACGATATTTGATCATTTCAAGAATTTTCAACTCTGCGAATTTTCTCATTTAATTTAAAATTTCACTATTTTTTTTGCACAAAAGATAAAAGTTTTCATAATTAATGTATTCTCAATTAAAATCTCTTTAAAATGCCTTTTTTTTCATTTTCATATCTTTATTTAAAAAAAAGTTATTTAAGAAAACAGCAGACAATCATGTTTATCTTATCATCGTACGTCATTTATCTAGGCGACAAAGGTGAATTACTCCTATTGTTTTCCAAAAAATTATTGAAACCAATTTTTTTTTCAATCAATATTTTGTGCATTCAATGATTGCTAAACCAGGGGGGGGCTCTTATAAAAAAAAAAAAAAAGAAGGGTAGATTTAAATGAAGTGAGGGCGATTTGTATAGTCGGGTCTTCAAAACTGCCCCAAAGTGTTTTTTTCTGAAAGTACTACCAAAAATAAGTCACCAGCCAAATTTTTAGCCTCCCAGAGCGAAATCTCGATTTTTGGCAGCCATTTTAGTGTTTTTGACTGACGTAAGAAATGTAAGAAAAATGAGTCATAAAATTAGCATGAAAAATTTTTTCCCTTTAGGTTCGGATAGGAAATTTCCCTGGCTATCCGATTCCAGGGTTAACAATTTTTTTTGAGTAGCGCATGCGCAAGGAATCGCTAAGATAGGCTGTTTTTTTTCAAAAGTCGATTTCTGAAATGCCTATTAGTGAAAAATCTTGTAACCAGGCTTAAAATTTTCCTTAAACTTTATATTTTTTGGCGAAAAAAAAATTTCGATAGGACACTGCTTTTTGGGAGCTCTAGATAAAAAAAATAGCAGGTTTCAAAACCTCATTTTTTACAAATTTCAAATTTCCCGCCAAGTCACGTGACTTGCCCTTTAGGGCTGCCCTTTAAGCGTAAGTTTTTAGGAACATATTACTAAAAAACATAATATTTATTGAAATTACTTAATCCGTATCCTTAATAACCTGAAAATTTTTAATTCCAATTGAATACAACGTAATTAACATGCTTGCCCTTCAGGGCTGCCCTTTATGTTCATGTAAATATATACATATGCATTAAAAACATAATTATTAATAAATTTTGCATTTGAGCCTCTAAAACACCACAGAATTTCATTTTTCATTGAATATTATAAAAATTACATTTTTCATCTTATAGAACTACCCTTTTTTACCCTTATTTATTGATTATTTTTGTATTTTAATAGTTACGAAGTAAGTTTTTTAGTTTAAATTAATATCAGTACCCTCAGTAATTAATTTAATTTGCTTTTTAGTTGATTTTAATAATTTAATTTATTGCTACTGATTTTTGAGCCTTTTTTACCCTTTGAGGGTTAAATTTAAAAGACCAAGCACTAGCATTTTTTGCGTTTGAACTAGACTTCCTTACGAACAATTTCCGCTTTAAAAAATGAAAATCGACCCAGTTGCCCGCAATCCAGAGGTATTAGAAAAATCTAGTTTCAGGTGCTATACTATTTGTATATATAACTCATATATACTAATAAATACATACAAATTAATGTATGCAGCGTTCTGTTTTAATTTATTATGTATATTAGCCTGGCCTTTACTTTTGCAAACTTTAATCATTATTATTTTTTGGTTGTGTCTGGTAAAGATTACCAAAAACAAAACGTTATGACTGTTTTTTTTTTATGGACTTTTAAGGAAATTCAAGGACTATTCAAGTTTTGGGGGCATTTTACAGGGCAAGTTTGGAGGCCTTGCAAGTTTTTCTAAAAAATGTACTAGAAACTCAGATATATTCATCCTATCCTAAAAAGTACATGTCTTCGATACAGTAACTATGTACATTGTTATAGCTAAAAACCTCTCCTGATTGGTTAATAAAAATTCATTGCTCAAATGTTTTTATTTTAAATTTGAAAATTTATTTATAATTTTATGAAGTTAGGTTATAGCATGAATATTGTGATAAAAAAAAAATTTTAAATATAAAACCTCAAAGTTTTTAGTCATATATGTTTTAGTATAAATACCAAAAATAATTTTTAAATGTTTTAATAATAAAACTTTTTTTTTATACAAAAAATGTGCGGTTAATTAAAAAAAGCTAAAAAATCAGATTCTTCTAAATTTATTATACCAAATAAAATAGTTTGTATAAAATATAAAAATTAAATTAGGTACCTATGTTTATTTACAGGGCACTTTGAAAAACCGTTTTTAAATAGAATTAATAAGTCACCAAGTTATTGGTACTATATAGGTTATGATACTCGAAAGATAATTAATTATTTATCTTTCAATAGCTGAATTGGTTTTAAAATGTATTGCACGAACAAAAATAAAAAAATAAGTAATGTTTTAACCTTAACTTCTATGGTTTTAACAAATTTCCTAAAATTAGAACTCTCGTAGAAAAAGAAAGAGATATTATTTTTGTATTTTTTGTCTATAAAAATGATAATACTAAAATTTTCAAAATTTTAGGTATCGGATACGAAAAACCGAGTTATAATAAAATTTTTGGAATCTAAAACTTTAATAAAAAAGATTAGGATTAAAAAAAGGGTAGCTTCCGTACTTTTTAAGGCTAAAATTTTGTTTTAATCCGCAATAAGATCCCCAAAAATACACACAATAAGGCCTTTTTTAAATATCGGTTTTTTAGCATCTGAGCGTCTCAAAATGCACTCACATACAAACAAATCATTAATAAAAATTTGTTTACCCCTTCCAGGAACCAGTAAATTATTTCGTGGTTTAGATTATTTTTTACTTGAGCATGTATGAGTAATTTTTATTCAAAAGTTTTCGGGTCAATCTCTAATTTGATAAGATTATAGTATATTACGGTCCTAGGCCAGAAAAATAAAGAATGGCCCAAATCGTACGTAAATTACCTTCCGAGGCGAAGCCGAGGATGGTAAACTGCGATTTGGGTCATTCTTTGTTTATGGCTTAGGGTCGTATACGATTTTTCTGCATCAGTGGCGAGAATACACGTCTTTGCCGGACGCGCAGCGTCCGGGAAATACGTACTTTCGGGCCGCAGTACAAATAGTATATTTTTCCCATGGCCACAAAAGTAAAGAATGGTCCAAATCGCACGTAAATTACCGTCCGAGGCGAAGCCGAGGATGGTAAACTGCGATTTGGGGCATCCTTTTTTTGTGGCCAAGGACAAAACATAATTTTTCTTGCTCAGTGTCGAGAAAATGCGTTTTTTCGAATAGCGCAGCGGCCAGAAAACACGCACTTTCTGGACACTAACAAGAAAAATTATTTTTAATATACTTCTCTGATCACTGTGAAGTAGCTCTTTTACTAATCAAGTAAATTTTATTTACTGGAGAAAGCTATTTTATCTGAATTTACTAATTTCGTTTAACTACTCTTATACTTTTTTATCACATCAATTTATTAACATGGACATGTTCATTGGATAAAGTATTTGAAAAAGTCCGACTCGGCAGGACGGATCGAAATACTGATGTTTTTAGGGAGAGGGGTGAAATGGACTTAAAATATTTTCGATTTAGGGACTTATAATAATTTAAAGTGGGAGTCATGGCCTGATAAGAACAAAAACTTAGAATACTTTATAGGACTTTATGGACTTAGGATAATTTATATTTCGGTATATTTGTATTTATTATTGTTTTAGGACTTATAATAATTAGGGAGTATACGTTAAGACTGTTATAAGAGAATCTGTTCCATGATCGTTGGTTGTGTGAGAACACAGACCAGTCGTAAGTTTTTAAATATAAATAACAAAAAAATAAATTAAAAACAACGATATGAGGGATTCCACGCCAATTGGGCCCAAGTTGAAATGAAGGGTCTCAGAAATGGGTCCTAACTATTTTTTCTCAAAAGTACAACTAATAATAAGTTTCCATACCAATTTTTAGTTCAAATGGTTTAAACGATTAAATTTGTTTTTTTTGTGCAAAAGTTCATTTAAAAGAATCCAATTTCAAGTAATTATAACTTATTTTTTGGACAAAAATTAATTAGTTTTATACTTTTTACTAGGTAAATGAAATTATTGAACATAATAATTAAATGTCACCGCAAAAAATTAGGGTCATTTATTAAATTAGAATTTATCATTTACAATATTTTATCTGTTTTCAAATAATAATTTCAAATATTTTTAATAAATAATTGTTTGATAATGAATAAAAGGCAGTCATTCTCTGCGCGAAGCGCAGTTATTTCTAGTTTTTGAAAAATGAAAAGAGTCTCTCATCGGATTTTTTTCCATAAGGTACAACCACCGAGGTCTGGGGCATAAATTTCTTCTACGATTGAATCAGAATATAATTGTCTTGAATTGGATGTATTGAATGAATCACATGGTATTGCATTTATACTCTCATGAAATTGTCAATATAAGGGGGAGGGGGGATTTCAGTTACTGGCCTATGGCAAATTTGGTCTACTATAGATTTTGGTCGTTGATCACCATTTTTGGGGTCTTGTCTACAAAGAATTGGCGCTTTAATACTTAAATTTGCAAAAAATATTTCTAAAAGGGGTGTTTTTTATATATTTTATGTTTTTGTAAAAAGTGTTAAGCGCCAATTTTTCGTGGACAGGACTCCAAAATTCGTGATCAGAGACCCAAAAAACCTATTTGGACCAAATCTGATGACGACCAGTAACTAAATACTTTAAACCGTATTTTGATTGGAGTATAGTGAAGAAAAACCTGAAAAGAATTTGAATTGAAATTAATTTAAATTTTATTTTTAGGACAAATCCAAACCAAGCTTAATTCTAGCAAGCTTCATTTAAATTTCATTCCCAACCCCTGTTTGGCTAATCTTATTTTTTTCATAGTACTTAATTTTTTATCATTTTTAATAGATTCTACGCCGGATTTAAAATTTAAAGCCTACTGCAGTAACATGACTAAAAATTTTTGTGAAAAATTTTCAGCCGAATCGGGGAATCGAACCCTGAACTCCGAGTTTGCGGAGCAAGAGCTCTACCCATTCGATTACGGTCAGCTCTTCCGTTTTATTAAATTCTGATTTTCTTACTTGTATAATCTCGAGTATAATCTTTAGAAAATATTTATCCAAATTTCTTGATGAAAAGACATTGTGTAACTTGAAACGGTTCTAAAACGTTTTAAAAACGTTTCTATGCAAAAAAAATTTTTTAACATTTAAATTTTTTTAAAATTTTTACTTAAAAAACTCGTAACCTTTTTTGAAACGTTTTAGAAACGTTTCAAGTTCCAAGAAAAAGCGGACATTTAAACATTTCTAGGACGTTTCTGAAATGTTTTAAAAACGTTTACTCTAGTTTACATTGAAATGTTACAGTAACGTTTTGTGCTATATTTTTTTTCTATGTGGTTTGTACCATGTAGTTTTGTTAAGGTAAGTTAATAGTGTTAACACAGTTTCATAGATTATTTATATAATATTAAATTAATACATTTTTACAGCGCCTCAATTCAAGTAAGCTTCATTATAATTGGTTTTATTTAGATCAATGTTATCAGTATATGGTTTGGGAACCGAAAATTTTAAAAACTGGCAAATGAAAAGAGCTGCTTGCTTAAGTTTAGGTCAGGTTTAAGTTCAAATTTTTGTTTAAAAAGAAAACTGACAAAATTCTTACCTTGCTAACCTGATTTTTTCCATTCTTTGAACTTGCAAGAATCGCCCCTAACTTAGTCCTGTCGCCATCAATGCTATTTAATGACATAAATGCTATAAAATCTACATGGAAAAAATGGGTGGTAGTTATGTTTTTTGACCCGCTAAACACGAATCCGGGGTCCGTTTTGCGAATTTCGGGGTCAATATTTTGTTATTAACAAATTATTGGCCAATTTTGCAATAATTTGTTAATAACAAAGAATTGACCACGAATTTCGTAAAATAAACCCCGGATTAGTGTTTAGCAGGTCAAAAAACATAAACACCACCCATTTTTTCCATAGAGCTTTTATGTTATTTTAGGATTTTAGGGCATTAAATAGCATTGTAGCTAACTAACTCCCGCATGCACTCGAAATATTATTGGGACTAGCTTTTTTTAAGACCAGCGTGATGTAAAATTTAGCAAAATATAATTTGTTGGAAAAAAATTAAATTAAGCTTTATATTAATATCCTTATACTGTGGTTTTAGTGCAAAATTAGGGACTTTTTTAAAAATTTTGCAATCCTAAAAAGTGAACTACTGGCAAATTAACAAGTAGACAATTTTCTTTCTAAAATCCGTATACTAAAATGTCTAATATATAATTAAATTTCGCAGCGTTAAAAATTTTGTCTTTTGCCAGTGGCAAAAAGTTTTCAGGCATACTGCTGTGGAATACAGGCTACTAAAAAATAACCAAAACTTTCAAAAAAAAAATAAAAAATCTAGGCTAATATGTAAAAAAAAATTTGTTTCTCCTTTTCGAATCATTATACAAAAATCATACGTTACTTTTTTATCTTTTAATAAATAAATTACACGCATACATATACACTAATACACATTTATATTTACTTTCTATTTATTAATTACAAAAGACAAAAATAAAGGAACAAAAAAAAAAATAAATTTGTTATCTAGGCCTAATTTAAAGTTAAATTCAGAAAAAAAGAGTCCAAGGAAATGATGCAGAACAGTTATATGGTGTGTTGTACGGAAACGATGCGCATCCTATCGCTTCAAGGCACACACCATCCAGTTAGTTAAAAAAAAAAATATCGTAGGAAATTACATTTGTGGAAACGAACCTTCTTTTAATCTAATAGAAAGTATGCGCGCGTGAAAAATAATAGCCCAAAGGCACAATAACGATTATTTTCTTGAATCAGCGGAAATTGACGATTTCTCAAAGATATCTCGTTCGTACGTACAGGATTAGATTATTAACCAAAAAAAGGAGGTCTCTCCATCCAACGATATATAATAAAAACGATATTATTGATTTAAATATATGCTGTAGTACGCTCTTAGCTGACCCAGTTTTTGCATTTAATCTAGGACGTTATAATAATGCACTACGGTCTCTAAAATTAAATCAATAGAAAGATTTTTTTTATTTTTCACAAAATCCGGATATTGTATAAAATTATCCATTTTTGTTTTTGTTTAGAAAATTTTTTATAATCCTGTCATTGTGATTTATTGATAATACATTTTTTATAAATTTCGTCATAATATAAATAAAATTTTTCATTATTATTGTTATTATATTATTTCAACATTTTTTATTTCGTAATTAAGAAAATTTTTATTAATGCAGCAATAATTATATATATAGGAAATAAATATATATGTTACATGACACCTACCTTTCTGTATATATGGGCTGATCCAGGCAGTTTTTGAGCTTTTGGTTTTGGATTCTTGTGATTTGAAGTTGTTAAATAGAGGAAAGGGGATTTTTATGTTTGAATTCGAGGGTTTCATTCGCTTGCATAACTGGTCGAGGTACAGAATTGAATTCTGAAATTTTCATTTGAGAGGATTTTAAATTAGTAACTTTTAAGTAAAAAGTCATGCCTATAGGCATTTTTTACAAATACAAGCTAAAAGAGCATGGAACATGATTTTTTTAGGGCCTTTTTAGTTTTTCTAAATTTTCGATTTTTCTTCAAAATCCAGGACCATCTCATGTTTATGTATATATAAAAATTATAAAAAAAAAAGATTATAGTCATATTTCAAATTAAATTAGTATACCAAGCAGCTGCCCCACATAATGGGCGCCTTTTAAGTATTTTAAACAAAATCACAGCATCAATATGAAATGATTTTCTGGAGTCTATAATATAATATTTTAATAGCATATACAAGATTCCCATAAAAGAAAAAATCAGGAGTTACCCTAAACCTAACCTAAGGATTCTTTAAGATCCCGAAATATAATTTAAAATTTTTCGAAAATCGGTTTTTTGAACATAAAAAAATACACCATCCTTAAATTTTTTTTATAAACATATTTTTTAACTTTTTAGAAAATCTCATGAAGGAGGAACCACTTTCTAATACTCTAAAATTCAAAAAATTCTACCGCCGTTTATCCGCGCTTTTTTAACTGCTATGAAATTTTTATTTTAAAAAGTTTATTGTTGTGCCAAAATTGCAAAAGCATAATTATTAAACTTATTTTTATCAATAGCCACCATTATGCAGTCCCAATTGTGCTATTCTATTACTGCCGTGATTATCTGGCATTCAAAAAGCAACAATATGCGTAAAGCGCGAGTAAACGGCAGTAGAAGATTTTCAATTTTCGCTTCGGGTATTAGAAAGTGGTTTAATTTTAATCCCCTTCCAAGAGAAATTCGAAAAATTTTTTAAATATGGTTTTTCAAAATTATATTTTTCTGATCAGCGGCCAGAAAGCACGTATTTCCCAGCCGCTGCGCGTCCGGCAAAGACGTGTTTTCTCGCCACTGATGCAGAAAAATCGTATACGACCCTAGGCCATAAAAAAAGAAGGCCCTACAATTTACGTGCGATTTGGTCCATTCTTTATTTTTCTGACCATAGGTCGTAATATACTATCGAGGTCTTAGTTTTGAAAAAAGATGAAATGTTAAGTTTTCCAGCCTGTGAGCAGTCAGCAGAGTATTAATTGTTTACGGGTATGAGAAATTAAATAAAATCTAAAGAATTCTTAAAAAAAAAACGGTTTTATTTTAGGTTTTCGGTAGCCTGTCGTGGCCTAGAGGTCTAATTCCAAACGGAAATCAGTGAGTTTTTTTATAACTTTTCGGACGCTACTAGGCTAAGTTATTGTACTTACCCGTATGTAGCCTTAGTGATATACTTTTTCTTACAAGAAATATAATGTAGTGAATATCATTTTTTAAAATTCAAATTTTGGAAACAGCATTGCCATCTTGCAAGATCTCCTAACTTACCAAGCAAAACCCATCCAAAAGTACGTGGAACCAAAAATATTCACCATAAAAACCCATGAATTTGATGGCAACACTTAGAATATTGATTTAAAATTGATTTAAGCGATAAAAATCAGGCACGATTTAGAAGAAAAAAAAATATACTTAATTAACAAAATCACCTGAATCAGACCACATACATATTGTTATTTCTCTATAAAAATTAAGCCTAGCTTGCATTTATAATACATGGCACGTGTATTTTTAAGTATGTGTGCAAAAGTTTCTGTTGATGTTTCTTGCGTAATATTTTATAAAAAAAAAAAAAAGGGAAGCGAAAGAATTTTCAGCCTTGAGCGAGAGTGTGTATATTAGAAGAGAAACTATAATATGATAGGGGAGAAGTTATAGTAAAAAAACAAATCTGACAGGTTTAGATAAACTGGTTAGGCTTCTTTCTCTCTTATTATAAATTTTTTATTACACGATTCCTTTCTTTTTTAAATAATTATCTTTTTTAACAAAAAATAACAACAACTACTCTAATTCATTAACTCTTTTTCTTTTCAGTTATCTCAATAACAAGACACAGCTAGTAATTAACTAAACGAATTAATAAATGAACGGTACTTTGTTATTTTTATACACGACTTGTGTAATGTGAAACCTTGAGGATCAAACTGAAGATATAAATTAAATTGTCATAAAAAAATTATTTTTATTTACATTTTTTGTGCCCTAGAAATTTTTAGATAATTTGATGGAGTAATCAGATAATTCAAAAAGTTTTTAGTGCCTGCCAAAGTTTTTGGTACTTTTTTGTAAAGACACGTCAAATTTCAAAGTTATTTAAACTTACTCTTGCATGAAGTTTAAACTTATTGTTAAAATATTCAGTTTATTACAGCTTGATTTTTACATTATTTGAATGATTTGTAACTTTGATTTACAGCTACTTCCTGAGTAATTACATATCAACTTTTTACTATACCATCAAAAAGTTAATATTACATGTAACGTTTAAATTTACAGTTTTATTGCATATATTTAATTTTTTTGAAACAATTTTATTTTTAGTCTAATTACGTAAACAAAAACTGATTAGCATTTTATTTCATCTAGTTTTGGTCTAATTAATTTTTAATAGCATAAATGAAAATCAATATTTCAAAATTTTTAGATTTCCAATTTTTTCGAATTTTCCAAAAAATTAATATTATGTCAAAACTCTAAATTGTGTAATGTAGCTCTCAGTACTTCAAGACAACGATTTTACTCAGCAAAAAAAAATTTATTTTATTGAAATTAAATGACCCATATCTGCAAATACGGATTCGAACCGAGTTTTTAAATTTAGAAAAAAGAAAGAAAAAATAGAACCTTCACATATTTTACCTATTTTTAGTTATCCATTATTTTTCAACTATACAAAAAATAGCAGACGATAAATTTCCTGTTACAAGAATAAAAATAATTTTAACTTGATTAATAAAAAATGAAAATACTGAAATAACAAAATGTTGATGAAATTATGTAAGAGAAGCATTGATTCGGTGCATGCAGCGTTTTATTGTAAAACAAGGTCTTTTATACTTCGATAGTATCAACATAAATAAGTGTGGGTGAATAGCCAAGGTTTACCTAGATATTATATTGTCGTGGCCTCATCACTATAGTCTCGAGGATCATTTTCTAAACGTGCAAAACTTATTTTCATATTCTAACTTTTTACTAACTTTTTGACCTCAATTTATATTATGTACTTATATTTATTAATTCATCTATAATAACGAATTATTTTATGTAAATTGGAAATATATGAGTAAGTCTCGGCGACTTTTTGACATTTGCTGGTTTTAGGGGTATATACAACTAAGTTTTTGGATCTGACCTGTATACTCCAGTTGCTCGTCGTAAATTCGCGGTAGATGCTAATTAAAGGTAACTGGGTGATAGTTACTAAATTTAAAGCATTTGACTTTTAGCATAAAATGTATTTATTTTTCAGGTAGCTGATCGAATATTTCGGAATTACGTGCATGCAAAATTTAAATAACATTCTTAAATTAAGGTTTTCCCTCCTTTTTGTATGGGTAATTTTGCATTTAGAGTTCCGGTACGTCAGAAATCAATAAAAATTTTTTAAAAATACATAAAATAACGCAAAATTGGTCAATAAAACAATATAATTTGAAAGTTACTTCAAGATTATTAAAAAACAGCGAAGATAAGAAGTGTTATCACTAATTTCAGGATGTTATACAATTTTTGCACGCATGAGGAATTCGATATCAGCGATCCATACGGTTGGCCTTATTTATTTATATTTTTTAAATTTGCCAGAATGACCCCTTATATAAAAAGGTGTGTTTTTTTATTAACTTGAATAATAACTGAATTATTCAGAACGCTGCAGAAATTTATTAAGCTTATTTTATTTGAAAATTTATCTGCTTTTCAAAACCTTGTTACAAAAATTTTTTCCCATTATTTTTCTGGGAACAAATTTCCCAGATCCATTCAAATCTGGAATATGAACCAATAAAATCAGACTTAATCAGATGATTCCAGATTTGCTTTTTATTGAGGTAAAATTAACATATAATTATCAAATTCAATTAAAAGTAAATGCAATCCATTAATTTTTCAGATTTTGGGTGACTCAATGTCAAAAATGCGTTTATTTGCAAGAAATTAGTTATAGAGACCTTATGTAAGATAAGTTTTGCTCTTTGGAAAGTTCAAAATCACAAAAAAATCCAAGTTATACCAGCAGGTAGTCAAAAAAATCGAATTTTGAAAAATTGACTAGTTCAGGCATGCAAAACGCGGTTCTTGGCATAAACGATTAAAAATCTTTTTGGTATGCATTGACAATTTCGCGATTACGTTTTTGTAGGTTTTTATAGAGTTCAAATAGCAGAAAATCATGCGGGCAAAGACAAATGAGAAACATGATTTCTGTTGGAAATGCTTATTTACTTATCATTACAACTCAGCTTCTTACAAAACAAATAAAAGCTGTATAGTAAGATATTTTACTAAGAATTGATGAATTGCGTTTATTTTAATTGAATTTGATAAATATATGTTTATTTTAACTCAAATCGTTTATAAAAAGCCAATCTGAAGTCATCTGATTAAGTCTGATTTCATGGGCTCATATTTTTTCGAAAATTTTTTCCCGGGTTTATATATTCACAAAACTTTTGCTGCGTCAACCTTTTTGAAATTACTCAAATAGTCGAAACTGAGCCCTATTTTATAAACACAAAAAAAGAGGTTTTATTCGATAGAAGAAGACTGAATAATTTTTTTAAAAATTCATAATTTCAGCGTTCGATAATTTAACATTTTCTATTTATTTGTTTTCAATAAAAATCCGTTTTCGAAAATTGCTCCAGGCTAAAAATCGCCCATCTTAAAAATTTTCCGTTAAATAAATTTGCATATATTTTAATTTACTAGTTGTAACGAGTCTTGAGAAAAAGCGTTAGACATCAAAAAATAATAAGAATTCGGCAATAAAAATACTTATATTAATTCAAAAAAATAAAACGTTTTTTATTATACGGCAAATTTCGAAATAATCAATCTTTTTATAGTTTCTTATGCTTTAAAAAGGTATAAATGCTGATATTCTTGGATTGTAAAAGTTATAGGATCAAGGTTACATAATAAGGTATGAATCCAGGTAAAAAATAAATCGTAATAATAAAAAATTAATTAGAAAAAATATTCAGGACTCTTAAAAATTATTACTCACGTAAATTTTTTTTAATTCTGTATCCAATTTTATTTCAAAATTGTTCATTCATCTCAGAATCAATTTTATTTAAAAAAAACTGTAACTACACAACCAACGAGCATGGAACATGTTTACTCATAACAGTAATAAATCCAAAAACCGAAATTACAATAAATCCTGAAATATAAATTAACCTAAGTCCATAAACTTAAAGTATTCTAGGGTTGTTACTTGTTGAGGATTGTTATCTCCCACTTCAAATTATTCTAAGTCCCTAAATCGAAAATATTCTAAGTCCATTTCACCTCCCCCCCTATAAACGTCACTTTTTCACCCCCCAACCCTGCCGAGCCAAACCTTTTCAAATACCCCATCTAATGAACATGTTCCATGTTAAAAGTACATTATTTATATGAATTTAAATAATTTAAGACTCGACTTATTTTCAGATGCTCTTGCATGAAATTCAAAATTAAATGAAATAAAGCTGCATTTGTAATAAATTATTACTAGGACCAATTCAAAAATTTGAAAAGTATTTTTTTATAGGGATCAAATTTTGAGATCATAATGTAAAAATTTATAAAATTACAGCACGAGTTAAATTGTTCATTAGCACTTGAAAATGTCTAATCATCGCTTGAATCGATTAAAAAACTAAGAATCCGCCAGCATGAATATTCAAAAAAAATTTCATTAGTTAAAATGCAAATTATTTAAAAGTACCTTAAAAAAAGCTCTCTTGTTAACATGAATTATGCAATTTTTTACGCTAAAAAGTTTGTACCACCTTCACGAAAAAATATGCCAGAAAAATGTATTCTGTTTAAAGTTCGTGATAAATTGTTCCCGAAGAAATTTTCGCTTTTTGGCTCAAAAACAAAAGCTTCAGTAATTCCAGCCATATTAATTAAAAAAATGAAAAAGTAATTTTAAACGAATTTAATTGAAAGAAAATAAACAAGGTTTTATCATTAAATTATAAATAGAGCGATTTTTGAAGAATAAAACATAAGAAAAAGTTTTATAAAAGACTTTTCTCTTTTTACGTGTACGCCTCGAAAGACAAAGATGTAACGGAAAGTAAGATAATTCTAGTGACATTAACAATATAATAATGAAATCAAAGGAACTTTGCTCTGAAGCTTTCAAAAACTTTATTTTAACAATGAAAATCTAGGTAAGATAAGGCGGAAAACTTTTTTATGAGAAATTTTTCTTATAAAGAAAATATTCTTGGATTAATGAAACCTTTTTTTTTTTTTAACTGGAATATAAAAATAAAGTTAAATTTCATGAATAATCAATCCTTTTTATATAGCAGTGAAAAAAAATTGGTTTTGCGCTTGTGTCAGACCAGGCCAACGAGAGCAAAGATCGATGGCTGGAGGGGAAAATGTGCCCTCTGGGTCACTGTTCTACACAACTCTAATAACCCTTGACATCGATATTTTAAGAAACCCAACTCTCTTTTCAGTTTAATTAAAATAAATAAGCAATGCCTGAAAATTGGTAAATCGTGTAATTCGTTTTAATAAAATTATATAAAAATAGAAATTAGAATTTACACAATCATAGATTTATGTAACGTTCTACATTTTGGAATATCGGCCTCCCTCCGTGGCCTTGTTTTTTTTTATTTCGTTAAGATCCTCCCTGATGCGTCTGCGTGTCGTTGAGAGGGCTTTCGACCCAGTTTCACCCTGCGGTGGCCTCGTCTTTCTAGCGCAATCAATACTCTTGCTTGGCTCTCTCCTCCCTCTTCCTCTCCTTCTCTCCCTTTATCAAACACAATGAGCTTTATCACTTGCAAAAATCCAACATGAGCTTAAACTTTTTGTTGGTGCTTTATTCTAAAACTACAGCATTAAAGAAAATGTTATAATTACCTGGATTATCCTCTGATGCAATCAGGAAGAAAAAAAATTCCCATCAGCCTAGGCTTTCATGGATCTACCTGCGAATTTAATTAAATTTAAAAAAATCTTTTCAGCTTTTTAACTTTTAGTTATGTAAGCGTCAGAGTTGAACTTTTCTTTGAAAAAACTTTGTTGAAAAACCTTTTGGAAACTGGAAATTTTATTTTCTATTCGTTACATTTTTATGATTCATTTACTTCTTTCAAATTGCTTACCTTTTCATAGCAGTAAAATTCAAAATTCATGAAATGGGTATTTTGGTAAAATTTTTTTATTTTCAGTACAATTTATTTTTAAAATTGTTAAAAAAGATGCTTACAGAAATTTAAAGGCCATTAACAGAAATGTTTTATGATAGAAATTGAAATATCATTTTAGGCAATTTGAACTGTATAATTAGAGAATTACATGAGAAACATTCCCTTTAAAATTCAAGTATCTAATTATGAAGGAAGTAGAGCATGTATATGCGAATATGAAATTTAATTCATTTTATTTCCATACAGAAAATAACACTTTGTGAATCTGTTTTAGTTTTGATGTTTACATTTTCATAATTTAAATTTTAATTACATTTAGTTTAGATAAAATTGAAGTTAAATCTTAATCAAGTTTAATTAACTTCGTTGCAAGAAAAGTAATTTTCAAATTAAAAATTAATTTTTTGAAAAATCACTCAAATAATTTTTGGTTTTTGGAATTTTTTTGGAAAATTGCGTGATATGTAAATAAAATTTTAAAATGTACGATCCTTAATAGAAACGTATTAAACTATATCAATCAGAGTCATTTTGGGTTTTGAAAAGAATGATTTTTTTTCCTATTTTGATAATTTGGTCTAAAATTATTATTTTCAAATTTTTTAATCCAATTTTTTAATCAACTTGGACTTTGAAAGTTTTTTTTCACAATTTGTTGTAAATAAAAAGCAATAAAATTTTAACTCTGTTAATCACAATTTTGTTTACTGTAAAAATAAACTTTTAATATACTTTAAGTAACTAAAAAATCTTGAATCAGGGTTTTTAGGGTTCGAGGGTTCGAAGAAGCCCAATTAATTAATTTGTACTCAAATTTGTTGGAGTTCCTTGAAACTTACCTGTTTTAAAGTAAAAGTAGTACAAAAATGAGGCCTCTAAAAGATTAAAATTTATTTCGCGGGATAAAAATGGCCCATATTAACATACCCTTCATTTGATGGAGAAAAATAATTTACATTCGTGAAGTAAAACTCTGAAGATGACCCTAAAAAGTTTATGACCTATTCAAATTTTTTCCTAATTTTTCAGTTTTGCGGAACAAATTCTAACTATTAGATTTTATTCAAACAGTGCCGTGACAAAAAAAACTTAATAAATAAAATATGAAAACTGAGGTGATTCAAATTTTAGGAAAAGTGTTAAAAACTTCCAAGTCCCCTGAACTTGCCCTACTAACTAAATCCAAAAACTACCCTATTCTTGAACTTCCTTGAAAGGCCATAGAAAGGCCACGTATAATTTTCTCCGTCTGACAATATGATACCCAAAATAGAATTCCTTATAGGGTTCTGTAAGAACTATTTAAAATTTAAAATTCAAACCGATCCATTTTTTTGACAAAAAATTCAAATTCACACGAAACCGAAAAAATCCATTCTTTATTCTAGTGGATTACTTCATAAGGTACAGAATAAAACATATTTACCAAAAAAGCCTAATATTTAAACTGCAAAATTTGCATTAATATTTCATGTACTAAAAAAACACTTAATAACCGAATAACTAGATTAAAAAATGAAAAAAACTGCAAAAAGATAAAAAATAATTTAACGTTAGGGCCGAGTATATAAAAAAATTAATATTTTTCTTTTGTTATAAAATATGATTTTATTGCTATTGTACTTTGGCTTTTATTTTAATTCCCAGTTTATTATAACAGCAGTTATGTCTTTTAACGTGTATTAAAATACTCGATGAAAATTTCTGAAGCTGAAAAGTCTCTCGAGCTTGAAAACAAGCGCTTTTATATACAAAATCTATTTTTAATGTTCGGTAAAAAGTTTCGTTTTTTTTTTTCAACACTGGAAATGCCAAAAAAACCTTTTGATATTTTAAGCCTTCATAATTGAATTTTAAAATTATTATTACAAGTTATAAACTCGAGAAAAATCATGTGCGCCAGAACATCATCAAAAATCCAAAATAACTCGCGTTAAAAAAAAAAGGGAATAAAACACAAATAAACTGAAAAATGTTTAACATACGAGATAAACGTCGACAAGTTGCTCTTGTTGCTTTTATAATACACTAACGGTTATGTTATTTCCATTTTTAAAATATATGTGCCGCAAAATACATTTTCTTGGATAGATGATTTATTATTCAATTTAGAGATGCGAAAGAAAAAGAAAATTTTTCCTTTTATTTATTATTAGTAATAATGACCAGGTCAAGTGAATATTACATAGAACGAGTTGAATGAACGATCCCGTCATATATTAAATACCCACACACACATACTTTTTTTCCGTTAAACGTCTTTGTGTGAATATAGAGAAAATTTATGTAACGGGCCAATCACACTTTACGGGAAACGGAAATTAAATAAATCAAAGCAGGTAGAAAATAATCGGTACCTTTATTACGACTTTTATCTCAAAATTTCTATGGCTATAAGACATTATTTTTTTATTGCCCTTATTATATTGACATGATTATGTATTATGCAGTAGGGTTAATGATGTACTGCGTCTTATTAGCACAGGAGAAATTGAAATACAACTTTTTGTAAATCAAAATTGTCGAATGATTGAATCGAATGAAATTTATTTAAAGTTGGTGATCCATCTTTTTTAATTATATGAAAATGGAATAAAATGTCTTCTCAAGGACTGAATAAAAAATGTTTACTTGGTGAGTTTATCACTTCAAAAAAATTCTGTTCAAAATTATTATATACGGCTAGATTGCTTTGTTTGAAATTTCAAGCAGCTGATTGTACTAATTCAAGCAAAATAACCTATAACCGCCTACCTTAAAATTATTTGCGGAGTCCATACAAATTACACAATAATTCAACCTGAAAGTAAAAATTTGGATCTGAGATACAGAATATCTGATCTTAATATTTTTTTACAAGGATCAAAATAAGACTTACAAGCAGAGTAAAAGAGTACAAAATAGACATAGGCTCAGTGGATTTGGTTTTTTGAATTCCGGAATCACGAATTAAAAGTTAATTTTTATCTTTTTATTTTAATAATTTTTACATTTTCTGTGACTCCTTGTTACTAGAAAACTATAATTGTCATTTTATTTTTTCTGGTAGCTGCATGGCCAAAGAACTCGCAATTTCTTGCCACTGACGCAGGAAAATCGTATACGACCTTTGGCCATAAAAAAAGAATGCCCCAAATCACAGTTTACTCGCAATTTAGGCGATTCTTTATTTTTCTTGCCATGGGTCGTAATATACTATTTTTTGTTTAGTCTTTCAAAAATTTGCCTAAAAGGGTAACTTTACAAAAATTTCCCGAAGATTCCAATGGTAATTCAGAATGATTCAAAATTCCCCTGTAAGTGGAGGAAACGACCGCGCACATTTTATATGGAAATCGGTCTCGTTGAGGAAAATGGTTCATTTTGCATTCCTGAGTAAAAGTCTCAATGGGGTCAAAGTTCCAAATGCCCATCTTTAGGCTGTACGAACATTTTTAATGGTTAAAAATGGCAAAAAAATAAAGCATGTAATTCGAAAGCAATTTGGAATCCATCCATCACCTATATATTGACCCAACACCCCCTGGTACCCCCCAAAAGTTCAAAACCTTATACTTAATACGAAAATTCAAAATTGATATCTCAATTTGGGTTTCTTGGCGTGATTAAAATGAATCTGGTGTCGGAGTCCAACCAATAGTATATTTTGCCCCAACACCCCCCAAAAGTTCAACACCTTTAATATTTTAAGTTTTGGGTATTGTTCATAATAGATTTTGATTTTGAATTTTAATATCAATTTTAAATTTTCGTATTAAGTAAAGTTTTGAACTTTGGGAGGGGGGGTATTAGGGGGTGATGCGGCAAAATATAAGGATGACGGGTGAATTCCGGCCCCAAATTCATTCTTAGCACGCCAAAAAACCTAAATTGATATATCAATTTAGATTTTTTGTAATAAGTAAGGTTTTGACCTTTTGTGGGGTACCAGGGGGTGTTGAGTCAATATATAGGGGCGATGGATTGATTCCGACCCTGGATTCGTTCTTAGCATATCGAAAAACATAAATATGATACATTAGCTTTCGAATTACAGGATTTTTTTTTGCCATTTTTGACGAATAAAAATGTCCGTACAGCCTAATGACGAGCATTTGGAACTTGGACCCCATTGAGACTTTTACTTAAGGATGCAAAATGAACCATTCACCAAATTTTCAGTGGAAGGCCGATTGCTATATAAAATGTGCGGGGTCCTTTGTTTATTTATTTATTTTTTTTTTTTATTATTATAATTGCCTTCACAATTTCATCAGGCTGATTCCAAAATGAATCAAAACTTTACCAACTGAAAGGAAAATTATTTTAATTTTGCTGTAAGTAAAAATTTTGTATTTTTTACATTTTCTTGAAATTTATTTTTACTATGAATGTGAATCTTCTGCATCATAATTTTATTTTGGCCCCAAAGGATCCACCTATAATTTTCAAACTTACAGATGAGAATTTCAAAGCCTGAAAAATATAAAATCAATAAATTTTGTTAAAAATTTAGTCTGAATTTTAAAAATATCTTAAAAAGTAAAAAAATAACGCATTATGGTGATGCAAAATCGTAATTAGCATTTTAAACAATGCAGAATATTTTTCATTGCAACTCAGCAATGTATATAATTAAAAAGAAATAAAGACACGGCTGTCTAGTTAGATTGAGTTATAAAAAAATATCTAGAAAATTGAATAATAAAATAAATAAAAAAAAATTGCACAATTTTTTGTTTTTTCAGTATACAAAGCAATTTAATTATTGAATTATGTAATAAAATAATGAAACTTTACACAGAGAGAAAGAAGGGAAGAAGAGATACCATAATTTGATTAAATTATACGTTTGGCATCAGAACGCTGAAAATAAAATAATACAGCAAAAAAATAATATGCGTAATAAAAATGGGACCGCATGCAAGGGACAAAGCGAGGTCACACACGTGGAATTGTAAAATATAAATATTTTTTTCTTTTATTCTCAATTTCATTTTTATTCTTCTACACGCATTTGACATTTTTGCCTTAAATTTGCCGCCGCACCTTTTTGCGAAATAAAGAAATTCATCAATCGAATATTAAATTTTATTTATTTTACCGTTATTTATTTTGATTCATTTTTTTTTTTAGACAAATTTTTCACCTAGTCATTCTATTACAGTTACTTTTTTTCATTCTTCAAATAAATATTTTAATTTTTTATAAATATTTATACCAACCGATTAAATATTCATGCTGTGGTAAAAATCGCATATTGTTCTAGAAACCTTCAAATTTTTTTTTGCTTTGTACGCGTAGACCGTGTTCACCCATCGTATTTTAAAAAGCTAATTAATATGCTGCTGAATTTTCATCATTTTTAGTTAATGTACCTATAAAACCTTATTTCGTCGAAAATTGCAATTTCGGCAACAATTTAAAGATTAGTAATTTGGGACCGAAAATGATCATTCGGTTTATTGACTATAACAGCAAGAAAATTATTCATCAAAAATTGTGGTTTACGGGGCCTGGAAGGTGATTTCAGAAAAATGAGACCAACTATAGAAGCGTTTTGGTTAATTTGCAAGGTTGCAGCGTTATTGAATATTGCCAAAAAACCCCGTTTTAATAACATTTTACAGACAAAATTAATTTCTCAATTTTACTTGGAAACTTTAATAGATCTATGGCTATTATAGTAAATTTTACCAAATCTCGTACTAAATTGATAATTTACTGGCGATTTGAACCATTATTGACTTTTCTGGACGAATATCCTAATAATTAGTTTATTAAATTTAAAGGTCTGCTGAACCCCTTTATTTTGCAGTTCATAAAACACAGTAAATTGATCAAAGCGTTTGGATTTCTATTTGCGTAAAATAAAAGATACGTGAAATAATTATTATCGATCTTAGGACGTCAAAATGCATAAATATTAATAAAAGGAAAATTATGTTCAAATCAATGCTTTTTGTTTTCTTCAAAACATGTATTTTATCTGTAGGAGTCAGTGCTTACCCAGCTAAACAATATAATGGTCAATATTGCCTTCCCTTTATAAAATAAACAATTGTTTAGAACAGTATCACAAAATTACAACAAATTAATTATACATTTGTAATTCAATAGAATTTTCATGGAAAAATACTCATGGGTAGAAAAATAAAGAATGGCCAAAATTACATTTAAATTACCATCCTTGGTGAATCCTAGTAAAAAACACGTCTTTTCCGGACGCGTGGTGTCAAAAAAATTTTTTTGAAAAATCTTTGAAATTAAAATTAAATTTATGGAATTCGGAATTTGTGCAAAAATTTATTTAAAATTTTCCTACAAAATATCTGAAGTTTCACATATTATAAAAGTATTAAATATTTTAGGAAAATATGAAAAATCTAATACTTATTGAAATCCGAAATTTCTTTGCCATCCTTTCTTCCATGAATTCCAATTTTTTTTATGATTGCGGCTCTTTTGTCTTTTGAAAAAATTAATTCCATAGCGCGTTCGTTTAAATTGATAACGTTGATAAAAAGTTCAATTTAGCTAATAAAACATGGAATTTTATAATAACATAAGCAATGTGCATATAAATTCGTGCGTGTTTTTAGCTCGGTAATAAATCTAAAAATCTAATATGTAATAAAAGAAAGAAAAAAAAGGCAAAGTTCACTGACCCGTGCACGTGGAGTGAGAGCTTCAAAGTAGGCCAGCATCATTGTGACATCACGCAAATTAAAAATGTGGTTATATACACACATTGCTTTATCTAGCTAGCTCAAAATATTTTACGTTATGTTGCTTATTAAAATTCATTTTGTATACCTGCGAAATTCAATTCACCAGCGATCGCATATTAACAAATTGGTTTTTTTTTTGTTTGTTTAAATACTTTACATGTACTGAACAAATTTTAAATTTAAATAACTTCAAAATCAATACATATAATTTAAAAAAAAAGTAAACTTTATGAGAATTAAAATTTAAAATGTTTTAACAGTTTTAGGTGTTTGGTATTGCAGAAAATTAAAATCGCGCTTGTTAAAGTAAGCTTTTTGGCTCTTTGTGGTTTTAACTTCTATTGAATTCCAAGAACAAAGAAACTTTTTAAATATTCGGAAAAAAAAATTAAATTTGAATAAAAACTTTGTTTTCATTGTATCCAAAAAATTCATTTAGACTTTTGTTACGAAATCTACTATTTTTCAGTAAAATAAAATGCTTTTTATCTTCGCGAAAGTAAGCCCCTTTTCAATTAACTCTGATTTTAAAAAAACTGCAAATTATCTGATAATGAAAAAAAATTCGATTCGATTTTTATTTGCAGCTTATTCGTATAATACGACAATATTTCGTTGTTCGCGCTTTTACCCTATTTCCGCGACAGTTTTTTTAAAAGTAATATTCTTTTCTAATCGGAAAGTAATTTAAATTTCAATTTGTAAAAAAAAAAACAAAAAAAAAAGTGACTAAATCCAAAAATTGTAAAGTTGAAAATAATTGTTATTTAAACCTTAAAAATGCCATTTGGGATATATAATTAAAGACTTGAGGCTAAAAAGGATAAAAAACTTGTGTTTTTTAAGAGTTAACACCTTAATGCGAATAAGAATTGCAAAATTATAGATTAGCAGGCATCGAATTAGTTTTTTCCACCAAATCTGTGAGTAGTAGCCTATATTCAAAGAACAAATAAAATATTGTTTTGAACTATCATATACTAATCAATTTAGTCAAAATTTTAGTCAACCAAAAAGTACTTAATTTATCTGTCTAAAAATTCTAAATTATCAAATTGCAAAATATAATTATGCCAGGCAAGAATTTTAAATTCTGAGTAAATGATTATAATTAAAAGATAAGACCTTATTATGACTCCACTAAATCTTACGACGATTGAACTTTAAAAGATATTGAAATATTAATATAACATCGTCTTAAATTTATCTTTTCAAAACTTTCCGAATAAATATATTAATTTAGGATGATCGATCAAAATATTAGAAAAATCACTAAAAAAAATTACTAAAAAAAATTAGCATATTTAACGAACACTCTGAAGAGAAATTTGATTATTTTAAAAATCAATAGGTAAACTGGAATAATAAAGCAGGTAAGTCAACAAGAATTATTAAATTTATCAGAATAAAAAAAAAATGATGTATGCGTCAGGATTTCTGCATTGCAGCAAATTTATATAGTGACTGTGCCAGAAACAGTGATGTGCTGAAATGTAGGCCGCATATATGAGCAAAGAAAATGTTTATTTTATGCAATAAATACTAGTCTCTTCGTACAGCATATGAATTTTAAAATGCAATTTTATAATATTTTACTTTTCTTTTTTTTTTTCACAAGCTAAAATAATTAAGTTTGTTATTTTTTTCAGTTTCTATTGTTTGAAAAAAATACTTGCTTTTCTTTTTCTGGTGTTTGATGCAATTTTACTATTAAAGTTCTCTTAACTGAATTCTGTTATGAAATGGATAAATTAATGTCGCTTATTTTAGTATTGAAAAAGGATTCAAAAATATGTCAAACACAATTTTAATGTTAACAAAAAAAAAATTTTTTTCAAGTAACAAAACAACCTTGAAAATTCAAAACAAATTTTCAAGCAGGATATTTTTTAAATTAAATTGCAGACAGCGCATAACTGACTCTGGGATGATTTAATGTACAATGTATGCAAAATATCTATGATAAGTTGTATATTATAAATATGTATTCAGTTGATTATGTGATGTTTAAATAAATAAATAAATTAATAAATAACCATTTTTGCTCATTTAATAATATTATAATGAATGAAAAAAAATGTTTATCTCAGAATCCTTTCAACTCTTTCCATGCAGAAAAATAGATTTGTTCATTTTTTCCCAGAGTGGATTCGCTGTTTCATTTTATGCTGCAAATTGAAGTCTGGGCTTAAACTTTTTGCCTTCATTAAATTGAAGGAAAATAATATTTTTTTTTTACATTTAGTTTACATTTAGTTTACATTTAGTTTACTTTTTTTGAAAAAATTTGTTAAATATTTTTATTCTTGGATTTATGCATTGAGTGCTTGAAAAATAAATATTTGTATTTTGAAAAAATAAGTGCATAAAGCCTTTTTTAATTATTTTTAAGATTTTTAAATTATCTTTAAGTCAGTATAGGTTCAAATATGTTTATCTACTTAATATTATTTCCTAAAATTTTTTACCAAATATGATAAAATTTTCAAAACAATCTTTTAATTTATTCCAAATAAAGATCACGACATTAAACTCTATAAATAAAGTTATTTTTCATGGTGATCAAACAAAACATTTACAGTTCAGATTTTTAGTTGTTGCATATTTATACACGTCATTCGTTTTGCTTTATGAATGCGAATATAAGTATAAGGCAATAGTTGTTTTTTAACTTTGACAACCCTTCAATATTTTTGGAAGTCTGGAGTTATTTTTTTTCAACTAAAACTTTCTGGATTATACTACCTAGAATAAGTCTTAATAAATCTAAAAATTTTATAAGCTGATAAAGACCTGAAGATAAATTTTAGAAACATATAAACTTAGTTTTGTCAAGGTACTTTTATACTAGAGAATAATGAAAAATGAATTGCAAAAAAAATTTATAAAATAATTCATTTACTTAATATAAACATCTTAGTGTCCTAATCGCCCTTAATTATAAATGTTAATTGAATTTAATAAAAATCTTTGATTTTTTAAAGTAATTTTTAATATGCATTTATCAAGAGTTTTTATTTTGATTTAAAATAAGTTTTTAGAAAAAATCTAAAAAATGTATTTTAATATTTTATGTATTTTAATAATTTTAATATAAATCTTGAGATAAATCTCATACTGCTATAAAAATACGCTTTAGCAAAATTTTTCTGCATAAAAAATTGAAAAAAATCTGAAAGTCTTTAATCTAAAATTTATAAAATATATAATTTACTTTGGGGTCTAAAAAATAATGACAGAGTGATCAAAGAAGCTTTTAGTTTTTTTTTTTTTAATATCTTAAATTCTATTCAGAATAAATAATTTTTAATAAATAATTTATATCTAAAATTTCCCTGGCTGTTCAGATATGTCATTATGTTTTTCTGTAAAAGTTAAACATTTTTTTTATAGCCTCATTCAGTGAACGGGTTAATTAATTATTTATATTTTATATCAATTTAAAATTTAAAACATAAATAAATGATACATCATGATTCAAAATTTTATCTAAATTAGCCTCTGAATTTGCTCCTAGATTACTATATTTAAATTTTTCAACAAACGATAATTTTTTCATTATCATTAATTTTGAATTCGCATTTTTTTTCTAAATTAACGCAATAATAGAAAACTTAAAATAGACTGCAAACCAAATTTTTTAATTCATTACTGTTTCAATTGTTTTGTATTTATTAATTAATAAAAAAAATTTGTTTATATTAAAGAACATATTACGTACTTCTTTATGTTCACCAATTTTAAATGAAAAATAATATTTTTTAATCATAATATTTATTTAATTTGGAAACAATTAGAATTTAAAATATTTACAACAATAAAATATAACATATTTTAAAATATATAAAATTTTATTGTTATGAATTTGATTATAAATCTTAATTTCTAAATGTTAACAAAGACGTTTTTTTAAAACTAATTTTAATGTTTTTTATTGTAATGTTTACTAAGAAACCATCAGAATTATGTATAGTAAACAGAAACACAGAATCGTTTTAAGTGTTTTAAGTATAAGTGATAAGATTTGTCCATTTACAATCTCTTTTTGACGCAGTATATTGATTTTAAACAAAATAACCAATGATAGCTTTCTTAATTATTAAACCTGTTTATAAAAATTAATACGACTGCAAATTTTGTTAATATATTTGTAACTTTTATTTTCTAAACTTACATACTCACATTTTCTCTTACAAGCTTATTTTCTATTTATCTTAAATATAAATGATAACTAATTTTATTAATAAATTATGTACAATATTTTCTTACAAGTTAATTATTTTGTAATGCAACACCGAACGCACCTCTAAAGAATAAATCTGTTTCTAATTAATAAATCAAAAAATATACATATATCACTTTTTTCAAATAAATTAGTCATGTAAAAAATTCATTCTGCAGCCATCTATTTATTAGAGATCGAATTATATAGAAAATTTAATTCCTTTATTTATCTATATTATCGATGGCTCGAATGTGATTTGGTTTTTCACCTCGAGCATAACGTTCCCACATTCTTTTGTAAAGCATTTCCATCCCTGTTGCGTATGTTTTACAGTTAAATAGTGGACTTTCAGATCTAGCTTTCCAAACTTTTGCCCTTATTGCTTTTAAGCTGAAAAATTAATTTTATTTATTAAAACTTGTCTAACTATTTCTATATTTAAAAGATTTTTTAATTTGCTTTTCAAAAACCTTAGTAGAATAAGAGGATAATTTTTTTTGTTTTGTTTTATGGCAAAAACTTAGATTTTATAAAATATACAAATGAGCTTTTTTATTATAAAATTAATATCTTATTATTACAGTATCAGAAAACGTCACTAATAATTGTTTTCATTTTTTTTTTAAACTAAAAGTTTTTTGTATTATATATAATATTAATATTACCATATATAAAATAATAAATATTATAAAATATAATTAAAATATTTCAAAGCAGTGAACGAATTTTGCACTTTTATTTTATTATTTTTTGAATAGTTATAGACAGAAATATGAACTTTAAACATATATTATAAAAAAAAAAAAAAAAAAAAATTTATATAACCCTAGTCTATAAAACCAGAGTGTATGGCCCAAATCACAATTCGTGATCTTGGCTTTACCTCTATAATGACCCTTTTGGGCCATGCTTTATTTTTCTGGTCATTATGGACATTAATTTCAGTTTGTAAATAAAATATTACCCTTAAAAATAAAAAAATAGTTTACATCTAGAAATAAATCAATTATTGAATTTCAAGAAATGTTTAAAAAACGTTTTTTTTTTTTGGCACTTCTGTTCATTGCGATTTTAAAATGTTCAGAAACAATTTTTTGTTGAAATTCAAGTCTCAATCAGACAACATGATCATATTAATTGACATGATATTAATTTTTTAATAAATTTTAGCTTTAACTTAAGAATTTTAGTTTTAACCATAAAACTATTTACTTAAATAGTTTAAATCAAAAAAATTATTTTTTTTACATTTAAGATAAATATTCAAATTGCTATTTTAAGCTTCCTTATCTTAACAGCGGATGCTATTATTGAATATTCTTAAGTAGTACAAAATAAAATATTGAAAATATTTTTAAAAGATTAAATTGACTTATTAATTTAATAATAAATAGCTCATATAAATTAAATATATACATACTATTCTTTGTCAGTGCCTAATCTAATGGCAATGTCTTGATATTCTTGCCTTGTTCGAGCAATTAGTTCTGGACATCCAAGAGTATTTAGTTGGCTAGCTGCTACTCGAGACGCCAAAGTTTCTCCTGGTAAAGTAACAACTGGTGTACCAGTCCAAAGTACATCCATACTAGTTGTATGTCCATTACAAAGAGGTGTATCCAGACAAATATCAGCTAACTGTCCTCTTCTTACGTGTTCTTCTTTAGCGGCTACATTGCTAAAAAGTATACGACCTGGTGCTAGGCCAAGTTGCTGAGCAGTCGCTTGTAAGTTTGCTTCGCCAACAGCTGGGAATCGTAATAGCCAAATTATGCCATTTGGTACGCTCTTTAAAATCTAAATATAAAATTAATACATATTAATTTTTTGTACATAAAAATATTTATACAAATTTTATTCACTTACATTTGCCCACATATGTAAAGTTAAGGGATCAATTTTATAAAGTTGATTAAAATTACAATAAATAATCGCATCTTCCGGTAAACCATATTGCTGCCTTGTAGTGATGACAATACTTTGAGGTACTTCTTCACCAGTAGCTGTTTTATTATTAACTTGATTAGTAGCCATACCATTTTGCACTACAACACCATTGACAGACATTTGACACTGTCCAGAAGCAATCATACTTTCAATACCAGTTGTCGCAGGTAATTCAGCTACTTTTATTGAAATTTCTACTGGCTTATTTTTCGAATCTGTAATGACTTCTTTTATCTCTTTAACAAGAGTATTTTCTATCATAGGGGATAAATCGGTTGCATTTATTACTGCAACATTATCTGCTACCTTTCCTTTCATATTTATTTTATCAGTTAATACTAGCCGCTCTTTAAGATGTGGAAACATTTGTCTGCAAAAAATTAAAGTCATTAGTTTTTGTTCTTTAGTTCAAAAGTTATATTTTTATTGAGCATCTGAATTAATAAATTCAATCTAAAAAATCCTTAAAAAGCCATCAATAATATACTTTCAGTTGCTTTTAAGTTTCAAGAAAAAGATAATAAAATTTACTACTTATTTGTGCAAAACTAAAACTTATGAATATTTAATGACTAAATATTATTGTTACCAATGGTATATAAATAAAGGAGCAATTAAACTATAAGTAACCTACAATAATGCCAGATTTAGTTAAACTGAGAGAAAAGAGCAAGTCAGTTTAACTGAATCTGGCATTATTGTAGGTTACTTATAGTTTAAGTTCACATTTAAATTGCATGAAACCAGGCAAAATATTATTTTGATCTAAATATTTCCGGAAATTAGATCTAGATCTTAGTAATATTTTCTCAAGATCCAAAAAATACCTAGCACTATTTTTTTTTTTTTTTTTTGAAAAATAGGCAAAAATTACACTTTGCGACACCTTTGTATCAAAACAAAATCTCTAATCTGCCGGAAGGACAGATTTAAATAAATAAACAAAAATGAAATACATACTAGTTTCATAAAATTTTTAATTTTTATAAAAATTTTATAGAATACTTTTCATAGTATACTTTTAACAAATCGGGGTAGAAGTGTCAAATTGTGGCCTAAAATTAACAATTAACCATCTAGTTTTAGGAGAACATTAAGAATATAATTCAACTTTTTGATTTTTTGCTAAACAAATTTAATTTTTAAAGAATTTATGCTATTATACCTCCCTATGTCAAAAATTGATATATTGCTAATTGCAAGGCTGTTTCTTTACTTTTTCTTAAATTTTTGGAATTAAAAATGTTTATTTTAAAAATCATTTTTTATAAAATTTTAGTTCAATACTTTGAAACATCTAAACGCTCTTTCTATTTTTAAGCTTTTATTTTTATAAAAACATGCATGAGTAGCAGTTTTAGGCGTTTTTTTTCTCAAAAATCTTAGCACTAAATTTAAAAAAGAACTAACAATAACAGCTAAAAATTTAGAAAATTTTTTTCAACTCAGATAATGTATATATTGAAATATGTATAACCAGAAGCTTTAAACGGAACAATCTTTTGAAATAAATTTAAAGCCATGTTTTTTAGAAAATGAGAAATGTAAATTTTTGGATCAATGAGCTTGAAATAAACTTTTGAAGAACTATTCAGCTGAAAACAAAATATTTTATACAATGTTTCAATTGTTTTGAAATGTATTTCATCATTAGACTTTTATTAAGTCAATATGTGTAACACAGAATAGCTTTTCTAACTACTATAAGTGTATCATTATTATTCGCTGTATATGATAAGAAAAATGTTACCCAATATATATTTATAACTTTCTAAAATTATAAGTATTTTGCTTAAAATACTCTGGGAAATAATCTAATATTATTTTAGAACTCTAAAAGACTATTTAATCTGCCAGAGCAATTTTTTAAAATATTTTTTATACTGTGCAACTGATGTAAGAAAAATTTTGAATGGTTCAACCAAAATAAAAAAATTAATATTTTTTCAAATAAAAATTAAATTAATACTTATATTATATTCTTGCAAAAAAAAAAAAAAAAAATTATTATTATGAAAAACTAAACAGTTTTTAATTATTCATAATTAACCTAATATTTCTATAGTAATAGTAATTAGGTTTTCTGTTCAATTATTTAAAAATATCTTACTTGTGATCCCCTATAAAATATGTGTGTGGCATGTATGCTAATTTTTCACTGTATTGACTGGCTAATTCCACAGGTGATGTAATTTCATCTGTTATTATGTAATCCATGAAACTAGCTCCAGAAGTTCCAGGGTAACCAAGCCACATGACTTGAATAGCTGCTGGTCTTAAAGCAAATATTTCATTTCTAGCTCCTTTGGTGTAACCATTCATGTTCACCAAAATGTGGATACCATCAGCGTTGATTCTGTCGGCAGCTTTTCCATTGCAGTGAATTTGAGAAAGATCGATAAAATGTTCAGACTCTCGAGAAATTTTTGATCTAAAAGTAGTACCATCGTCAACACTCAATGCATAACAAAAAATTTCGACCTTAGAACGGTCATGCATTCCAGGAATCGACTGCATGAGATGGCTAGTGGGATGATTACCGAAGTCCGAAGAGACATACCCAATCTTAAGTCTTTGACCTACTTCTCTGGGGTATTTGTAAGGAGGTTTATGCAAAACATGAATCTTTTCAATGCAAAGATTTGCATGCCTTGCAGCAATAGCTTTCCTAAAATCATGCGAGAGTGGGTAGAGCATGGAATGATGAGGATGTACACTAGGTAATCGGTTTTTTTCAAGTTGTTCAGCAACTATGGATACAAGTTTTTTCATACGGGATTCATAATCCGTCCAGTCACAGACGATTTGCAAACAGTGAGCAAGATTGCAATAAGCATCTGGAAAGTCAGGCTTGAGCTTGAGAGCGGTCCTATAAGATTGAATTGCCTCAGGAATGTTTCCAGAATCCTTATGGATGGAAGCAAGATTCGAATGGGCGTCAGCAAAAGCTGGGTTTATTTGGATCGCTCTAGTATAACATTGTAGTGCACCCTGTACGTCCTGCATCTCCTTGAGGGTGTTGCCCATATTAGAGTAGGCATCAGCGAAAGTTGGCTGAATGCGAATTGCCTCCTTGTAATGCATGAGGGCTTCATTGAGCTTGCCTTGTTGTTGGAGAACAGAGGCTAAATTGCTGTGAGCAGCTGCAAATTCTGGGAAGACTTCTAAAGCTTTTAAGTACAACTTGGTTGCGTCTTCGATGTAGCCCTGTTCACGTTTGATATTTGCAAGATTGTTAAGGGAGTCTGCGTGTGTAGAACATAGACTTAAGGCCGTGTTGTAACATTCTTCAGCCTCGAAGACTTGGCCTTTTTCCTTGAGCGCGTTCGCCAAATTACAGTAAGCATCTGGGAAATTTGGCTGGAGTTCAATCGCTCGCCTGTAAGTGTCGATGGCCAGATCAATGAGCCTAGAAAAAAGCGAAAATTAATAACTTAATTAGTCAAATAATAACAATTTTAGTTTTAATAAAAAAAAAGTGAATTACCCTTGTTCATAGTATACACATGCCAAGTTTCCGTGCACGACCGCATTGTTAGGGCTGAGATTAAGAGCTCTAAGATAAGCAGCAACAGCTCTGAAAATTCAATTAAATTTTCTATTAAATGAGAAAACGTATACTTATATGAAAAATATTTTTAATCTCATATATAAAATGTATAAAAAATTTTTTTAATATCGAGGAAGAAAATTTCACATTATTTATATATAAAACCTTTTAATCCATGATTTTAACCAAGCTACACAGCCGGCTGGTTGTGGTGAATTTTGATGTTGGAGCCAGATAGTTTTTGGTGAAATCACCGTATACACAACGACACACTGGTACTCCATCCATACTCTAAAATCTAGATATTTCATTTTTTATATAACTTTTGTCTTTTATTAGGTATTTTTGCTAGATAATATTGCAAGCTTTTAATAATCTTTTTTAATTAAAAAAAAGGTCGAAACTACGTTTTATTTATATTTGCTAAAAAAAAGTTATAACTAATATTTTAAAAAAAATGACCGTACCTTTATTTACGCTTGAATATTATTTTGTTTGTTTATTCAGTAAAATATATTAAAATCCACAGTTCCTTTTTTTTGATTTGTAAATAATAAAAAAAAAAAATCAGTCTTGCAAAAAAATCAAATAAAATAAATAAATAAATAGAAATGAAAAAATTTATTAGAAATAATAAAAATCAGTCTCTTGGTTTCTTAATTTATCTTGAAATAATGTTTTTATGTATCAGTCATATATTTTTTGGCCAAGAAAACTTTGTTGTTGTTGTTGTAAATTTTTTTTTTTCAAACTGTCGAAAAAAAAAGGGCAATAAGTTACAAGTTGTTAAAGATATAGGATTTGGTTTTCTGCCAGGCTTTTTATCTCCTAAATCCAGCTTTGTTTATTTAACATAATTTTAAATTAAAGCCATGAATTTTTTTAATAAAATCGTAAATATTCATTAGCGTTCATTAAAGAAAATGTTTACGTACTAACACACACAAACGCCTGTGATATTAAAATAGAAGCGGGCGTGAATAAATTAATTTTATTAAAGCGAGCTTTTTCAGTCTGATGAAAAAAATGAAAATAAATGAGAGCTTTTAATACAACAGAAAACAATTGGCTCTTTTATCTTTGAATTACAGTCATTTATGCAGTCAATTGTTAATTAGATTAAACATTATTTCTCTCTACATTTATTGAAAAAAAACATTACTGAGCGGAATCAAGTGCAAAAATATAAAAACATCTGGATAATAGCACTTTTTTTCATATGTAAATTTTACACATAAAACCTTTTTTTTTTATTGTATAAAAAAACCACAAAACTTTTTTTTTTCATAAAAAATATAGTTTAGGAGTCCGCTATGGTAAACAGCGCGTGCAAGTATATGACAGCTGAATTTTCGTTCAGAGATAGCCAAGGCCAAAACATGCCTACCTTCTGTGGAAAGTTTTTTCGGTCGCGGAGTCTGAAAAAAGTTATGGGTCCTCAAGTTGGATAGTTTTTTGCAAAAAAAAAGTGAAAGTATGACACCGCGGAATAGTTTACATTTTTAGATTAGGCCAAAGCATGCTCAGTTTATATTTGACATTTTTCGGTATCTCGGGTCTGAAGGGGCATGTCGGGTCATATAAGTCCCGCCGTTTACCCACGCTTATATATTTTTTAATTTAAAATCAATTTTTAAAAGCGCGGATAAACGGCGGGACTTCAATGGCCTGGCATGCCCCTCCAGACCCGAGATACCGAATAAAAATAAACGTCAAATATTAGCTGAACATGTTTTGGCCTAATATAAAAATGTAGACTATTACGCGGTGTCATACTTTCACTTTTTTTTGCAAAAAACTGTCCAATTTGAGGACCCATAACTTTCTTCAGACCTCCCGGCCAAAAAAAACTAGGATAGCATGTTTTGGCCTTGGATATCTCTGAACGAAAATTTATAGCTGCCATACTTACACGCGCTGTTTACCATAGCAGGCTCCTAAACTAATGTTCTGACACGTAAAACATTTTTTTTGTAATTACTTTTACCACGTTTAATTTTTTTTTTTTCAAAAATAAGTAATACTTGGCACACAATTTACGTAATTTTGAGCTAAGAATGGTTTTTCGCGGTATATTTATTTTTAATTCAATTTTTAAGATGAGCGTGTGTGTATAACTTTGAAAATTAGTTTTATTAACAAAATTTGAAAATAATTTTACTTTATCAAAGTCTGTAATAAAATAATGTGCAAGAAAGTTTCGGAAAGTTTATTTTTGATATTAAAATGAAAATTTTGTCTATTCAACTAGAAACCGCAAACACCAATTTCAATTACAAATGTTTCCTACACATACACATTTTACACTTTAAATTGACAAAAAAGAATAAATCTATTTGCTTGACCTAGAAAAATTTTTATCAAATTTATTTTTATAAGATTTATTATTATAAAATGAAAATATTTCGAGATTTTATTAATAAATGATATCTGCTAAATCGACTGTGAATTGATTGGAAAAGTATAATAATAACAGCTTTGGTCAAGTGGCTAACATGATTAAAGCTTTTTTGATATTAAAAAAATTAGATTATATTTGAACTTTTTGATATTATTTATAAAAAAAAATTTGTTTTATATCAGCAAAAATCTGAATTTTTTATTTTTTTAAAGACTTTCCAGCAAGGCATTTTTAAAGAGTTGTTTCGATTCAAAAAATTTGCATTTAAAATTTTAGTTCATTAAATCTCTTCTGCAACTCGTGCGGTAAAATTTAGAAGTATTTTACTACTACAGGTAATATAAAAATTTCGATAGAAAAAAGTGATCCAAGGCTCATCTTTTGCCAAGTTTAGTCGTCCCACAAAAATTACAGAAAAATAGTTTACCTAATTCTGAAACAAACTTTCGGTTTTTACGGGGGATTGAAAGTACCGAAAAATGGTTTTACATATTTAGGGCGAAAAAGCCTATTTTCCACCCTAGGGAGACGGCTTTTTTGCCCGTTATATGTAAAACTATGTTTTAAATTACGGGACGAAATATGGGGTTCGACTTTTGCATGCTTTCTGCACTCGCTCGTGCATACAACTGCATGCAAAGTCAAAACTAATATTTTGAACCTTGTTTATAAAATAGCTATTTTAGATATAACAACAAAATGGCTGATTTAAAAAAAAATAAAACAGGCTAAAAATTGTAAGTTTAGCTAGACTTAAAATTTGGTATAGAGAGGCCATTTCCAGCTAAAAAATAACTTCCATAAATTTCCATAACCTTTGACCAACTTTAAGAGGAGTTTTAGGTAGTTTTGGTTGTTACGAAAAATGAAAATAAAAAAAATTGGAAAATGATAATTCGATAAAGCTTCTTGGGCTTACAGTAGAAAGTGCTACCTCCAATTTGCAACCGAACACATAACGGTCTTAATTTTGGGGGGTTAATTACTGAGGTACAAATACTTACCGCCTTTTTATAATATTATTTTGGAACAGTTTGTATCACCTAGTAACATTTTTTAATTATAATCAAAAACAAATTGAAATACTTTAATTTTAATTAAAATTCGCAACTATGTAGTTTTGGCGACATCAACCGCTACAAAATAATTTTTTTTTAAAGCGTGGGTAAAGGTAAAGGTAAACTTTTTTTTTATTCTTAAAAACGCCCAAATTAGAGTAGGCCAAAATTTATGAAAATTTACGGGAGTTATTTTTTTTAGCTAAAAATAGCCTGTGTACCAAATTTCAAGTTTCTAATTCAACTGTCAATTTTTTGTGTTTTTTTCCAAGTTTGGTCACAAAGCTGATAAATTTGGCCATAAGGCAGTTAAAAGGTCCCACGGGGTCTTAAAAATTACGTATGTTTTAGATCTGCAATTTTTCTATTTAAAATATACTAAAAAAAACCGTTTTATTGCTAAAAAATCATTTTTCGAGCCTTGGGTCAACTTTTTCTACGATGAAATTTATGTAGCTGTAATAAGGAAATTTTGTTCCAGCTGTTTAGGAATCGAGTTTTACCCAATAATTGAAAACCCAAACAATTTGTTAAAAAGATTCACAATTTATAAAATTTAAACTAGTACAATAAGAAGTTTAAAGATGATTTTCTTGTCTCGGATGGTAATTTACATGCGATTAGGGCCATTCCTTATTTTTCTGGCCATCTTTTCAATTGTTTAAAAAAAAAAAAAAACATTCACTCCGGTTTTAAATTTCAATATTGAGGGCTATTAAACGAAGGAATAATGTATTCTAAGAAGAAAAATAAAAAAAAAGTTTTCAGCCAAAATCAATGGAGGTAAATTGGGATTAAAATACAGTAACTTGTTTACGCATATAAAAAATTAGTAAATATAACCAAAATAACGATTTTGTTTACTAATTTTAGTGTGGTTAAAAGTTACAATAAATTTTTAGTAAAATTTACTAATAAAATTTGTTTATAAAACTAAAACTTCAATTTTTTTAATAAAATTTACTAATTTTTTGTTTATATTTATACCAATATTTAATAATTTGTGTTTACTAAATTCGTTGAGGTTAATTTTACTATTCCTTTTTTTTCGCGTATTATAATGCCTGGTATAATGACATTATGCGCCCCAGAACCATTTTATTGAACGGTTTCACAAATTGGCTGTCAAAAAAAAAGAGACAACAAACACGTGACGTGCTTTTAGAAAATATAAAGCAACCAAAAATATTTTCAATAAATTTCACAAAAAAATCAATATCATAATCCGATATTTCCAAAAAATTTCAAAACTAAAAAGAGTTTAAAAACAAACCTAAACTTTTTAAAGCATAAGCTTGCATCGAAAATTCCTGATAATTTAAATATATTTTAGACCTCTTCTAAATTACCATTCCAGATGAGGCAGGGTCTGGGTGTTCTTTTTCTGGACTAGGGCAATGTAGAATAACACCATATGAAAAATATCACCTGTAAATTACCATCCAAAGCAAAATCTCTAACATATTGCAAACAGGTAAAATGCATACTAGGTATTATTTTTATAATTTAAACATTTTTTTTTCAGTGAAATAAGCCATGTTATAAGGATGAAAAAGACAACCTATTTTCTATCTTATCAGAAACTTATTTCACAAAAATTATTTTCCACAATATCAAATTTTTAATATTTAATCTTTAGCATGAATTCCTTAGTTAGGAAAAAATACTTTCTGTCAATCTAATTTTGTCATATGAGCATTTATTTTAAAATTGATACTTAACTCGAGCCTGGAATCGTAAATTTTTTTTTTAAGGGCACACCGGAACGACCCTTGTTTTCGTGAAGTTTGAACCCTCAGAAAGTTGAAAAAAGTCGTGAACAAGGATTCGGTGATAGGTGCCAAAAAGATATTTTCACTTTTATGTCAGAAACCGTGTTTCGCTACCCCAAATTTTTAAAATAACTTTTTAGGCAAATAAAATTTTAAAAAATAGATAAGAAAATCTAATTGCCAGGGAAAAACCACTCCAGAAGAAAAAAAAAACTTATCTTTTTCCGATGAAATTTAGCCAAGTTATCGTCAATTTAAGATTTTGCTCAAATTCGTCTTAAAAAAGATTGAAATTTTATTGAAAAAAGCCTGTTTCTAAACTTTAAACATGCATTATTCGCTTGATTTTCATAATTTTTTTTTTAAAATCGATTAATTTTTCCCTGGCAATTCATTTTTTTAAGAAAAAAATCATTTTTATTGATCAAATTTCAATTTTTAGGTCAAATACTATATTAAGTAAATCTTGCTACTTACAGTTTTCAAAGGCTTTTGACCTAAAAATTGAAATTTGGTCATAAAAAATGATTTTTTTCTTAAAGAAATGAATTGCCAGGGAAAAATTAATCGATTTTAAAAAAAAAATTATTATTTTACGATGAAAATCAAGCGAGTAATGCATTTTTAAAGTTCAGAAACAGGCTTTTTTCAATAAAATTTCAATCTTTTTTAACCCGAATTTGAGCAAAATCTTAAATTGACGATAACTTGGCTAAATTTCATCGGAAAAAGATAAGTTTTTTTTTCTTCTGGAGTGGTTTTTCCCTGGCAATCAGATTTTTTATCTATTTTTTTAAAATTTTATTTACCTAAAAGGTTATTTTAAAAATTTGGGGTAGCTCAGATACGAAAAACACGGTTTCTGACATAAAAGTGAAAAAATCTTTTTGGCACCTATCACCGAATCCTTGTTCACGACTTTTTTCGACTTCCTGAGGGTTCAAACTTCACAAAAACAAGGGTCGTTCCGGTGTGCCCTAAAAAAAAAATTTACGATTCCAGGCTCGAGTTAAGTATCAATTTTAAAATAAATGCTCATATACTTTTAACATATTTTTCATATTTTTCAAAACCGCTCAAAATATCTTAAGCCTGAATCAGCCTAAAAAGGTTTGAGATTACTAGATTTTTTTAGGTTTTTAAATATTTAAGAATAATTTAGGCATCTTTGTCATAGGCTGCATGCGATTTTAGATACCTGCGAGGATACCTGTAATACGACTGAATCTTTAATGCATCAAAAAATTTTGAACTTGCATACAAAATTATAAAACTTACTTAATATTTCCGAAATTAAAAGAAAATAAATTGGGCACTTTTTGTTAAAACAAAATTTTTGTTTTTATCATAAAAAAATATAATTAGATTTTGTTGAAAAAAAGTTTTAATTTAATTACTTTTTGTTGTAAACAACCTTTAAATTAAACTTAAAAAAAAAAATTGTAAAAAGCTTTGAAAATACTGCTGTTTTTAAATTATTCTGTAATTTCGTGATTTTTTGTCCATTGTGAAAATAATTGTCAAGAATCAGAAGCTTTTTTGAATTAAAAAAACAAATTCCCTCAGCAGGAATGAATTTCAGGAAAGTCAAGACTAGGAACTAAGCCAGACATGAAAATTTTCGGCCTGAAATTGGCTAATTTTTAGTGTCGTTAATTTAAAAATTAATAAAAATTTAAAGAACCATGTTGAAATAATTAAATTTTGGCCTCACCAGTGTAAAGATGAAATATTTAGCATACCGGGAAAATCATTCAGCGGCCTAAAATTCATTTTTAACGAGTTTAAAAATATAAGCAATAAAAATTGTTAGACCAATAACTGTTTTTGCACTCGAAAATATATTTGATTTCCATAACTTTCTAAAAATGTTCGCACCTTATATTTTTATACTTTTCAAGCCTTTTAAATGGAAAAGTGTTGCAAAAATAGGCAAAAGTTAATCACTATTTTTAAATTTTATTTGAATTTTCAAACAAAGCTGTGTATTTTCATTTTATTTCACAAAAAATTGAATATTTTTTGGTGAAATTATATTATAGGATTCTTTAACTACTGATTTGCAAAGTTATTTAAAAAAAATTTATTTTAACAATCTGACCAATAAGAAAAAAAATAATGAATAAGTCTGACAAAATTACCATTCAAGCTAAATCTTACACGAAATGACTTAATTTAAATATTTTGAAGTTAGAACCAATGATTTAGAGTCTGCCATTTGGTATTTTTATTGGTTCTATCTAGAAACAAAAACGGTAAAACTTGCACAAACTAACAATTATCCGGCAAAATCAGTTTACCAATGTAATTCCAAAAATATTTTAGGTCAGTGTAACTAAATTGGAATGCCGGTTATAAATTTGTAAACGTTCAAAATTTGTCACAAGAAAATATAAAAACTTTCGGTTTAAAAAACCAAATATATCTCCAGTAAAAAAAATCAAAAGTACTTGAATGGCACTTTATACCTTAGGATATACGATTAAGATTTCATTGGCATCTAAAGTTTAAAAAACTACAGCATTTCAAAAAGTTAAAAACGCACAATGATTTTAAAATGTAGTTACTTATATAAAACCCCAAAAGACCTAGATTCCAAAACTTCAAATATAATTCTCACTTGTTATCAGGAATTTAGAATAAAAAATTCTTGTTTTCTCTTTATCTAAAATTTCAACTCACGTGCGAACCTTTTTTCGCTCCAGTGCGTGGTAGTATTACCATATGGTGCACAAATCAGTTGGAAATTTAGCTTAGGTGGGATAAAAATCTATTTTTAAATTTCATCTCTTTTCAATTGATTCATCCAAGGAAAATTAGCGTATAAAAATATTAATTAAAAAAATTTATTTCGCAATAATCGACTCTCTAAATTCAGATTATTAGTCACACTTCAATAATAATTTCGTATAAATAAGCAATAAAAAACATAGCATTAATTCAATTTTCTATATTTAATAAATATCCCCAATACATAAAATATAAAGCTTTTATTTACTATTGAGCAATAAATTTATTTTATGACTTTATTTCTTAATAATTTATATTAAGATCGTTAAAAGTCTTCGACGCAAAACCCATAATTTATCTCATTTATTTTGACAAACATGCAAAATAAAAGCACATTTAGACGCGTCTTAGACTAAATCCGTTGAAAATCTACTTAAAAAAGGACATATTTATAAAATCCAGAAAAAAAGCTTTGTTTTTTAACTCGAAGCAAAATCGATGCAGAAGCAATTTTTATTCATACATTAAACATTCATGTCAATTTTTTTGAATTCATGTTTAAAATAAAAATATTTTTTTAGAAGCAAAAAACATGAAACATAAATTTAAATAAAAATAACATAAAAATGACTTTTTCATATATTTTAGCGAAAAATACTCTAAGCATTGTACGATATTTTGTTGAATTTTGCTGTTATCGATGATTAATCTATCATATTGCATTTCAAGTGTCAAAAAAATATTTTAATGAAAAAATAGTTTTCAATGATTTTTTAAAAATAAAAAGTTTTGAAAAAATTTCTTTTTTTTTATTGCTAGTTTTAAAAAAAATAGTGTTAAGGACAGCACATGTTTATAGCAGCCGAAGGTTGTTTGTACTATGTTGTAAAATTGAAAAAAAAAAAGGTATAGTAACGAATATTTTTCAATAATAACAAAAAAACATAACACATATTGTAAAAAAGTAAAAAAACCAGAGTACTTACAGTCAGAGCGTTTTTTTATTAACTACTTTGTGAGAAGAGAGTTAAAAGGTATAGAGAAAGAGTATAGTAAGGAGTCTCATGCAAAAACAAATGAAAAATTGGTAAGATAGCCTGGCAGAAAATTAGTGTTAAATGTCGTGTTGTGAGATACCGTTTAGTACGGGAGCTAAGCTACTACTGCTGGGTTGTTAAAACCGGCTGTACTCTCTTCTCGCAGCTAGTACGCGCCGTCGCCCCTGGTACAAGGGTTGCTAGGCGATGTCTCTCTTCTAGAAATCTTATGTTTTTTATTTTTTTTTTATAATAAAGGATATTTTTAAATTCACAAGTCATTATCTTTTGGCAAGAAATTATCACGGAAAAACTATAATTAAAATAATTTGGCAATTTATCAATGTTTGTTTTGGCAATTAAATTAGATAACGCGAAAGAGTAAATATGACCTTTAAAAATTACCGACTTATTATTATATCATCTTGGTTTTATAAGACTTGATAATATTACAAACTTTCTCGTTAACTATACCGAGTATTATTAACGTCGTAATTACAAACCAAGTAATTCTCCCTTGATGGCTTTGAGCTAACTTTTCTCAAGGAGCTTTTTCTACTTTTTCTACTATTTTCCTTTTTAAATTTAAATTCCATCAACTTTTTTAAGATCATGTTTCAAGTATTTTTTTTATTGTACTGTAATTTTTTTAAGAGGTACCTGAAGCTTTTAAAAAATTTTTAAAACTGCAATTTTCAAAGAGTAATTCAAAAAGTATGAGGGCTTGAATTGAACTTTTTTTTCATTGAATAAAGATATGAATGAATCTAGCAGAATCATGTTTTTTTTAACGACGTCGTTTAAAGTACGGCGATCACTCGTCGTAACGGATGAAGTTAATGAGCCAAAAGAAAAGGATATAAATACTTGCTTCAAAATAAATCAAATCAGACAGTTTATTAAAATTTTCTCGCAAGTGAAATGTACCATGAAAAAATATGATCCGCCAGAGGGGTTAAAAATTTTTCCTGGAAGAACAGTCTCTCCTACCTAGAGTTTTTTTTCTGAACTATCATGTTCACTGTTTCAAATCTTGTTAATTTCAACTTCATGATAGAGTTTAACCGCAATACCACGTTTTAATGAAATTTCACTCGGACAGAAAATTTAACAATTTTGCATTTGTCCCTCTAAAAATTCAAATCTAAAACTTTATGGCCCTCGAAAATGAATAAATATTTAAAAAGTTACCTTGAATAAGTATTGAATTTTTCATAATAAATAAAAAAAGACTTAAAAAACTGTCGTTTTAATACCTCATAAAAAACAAAAAAAATAGGTCATAATGAATAAAGTCAAATTATTATTGTAAACATTTATTTGTTTAATCATAAAACGTGTTGATTAATTATGTAGTATAAAGTGATGATAGATAAAATGTTAATTAGAAAAACAGCTCTTATAGCGTATAATTAAACTGATTTAATCAAATTACTTTCACTTTATATAAATATCGATCAAATTGTCAATTAACTTCACAACAATGTCCTTTATGTTTGTTTTATAAACAGGATTTGCCTAGATTGTTAGAAGACTTATAAGCAATTTATTATGCAGTTTTTTAATAGAATTACAAAACGTTTTGTATTTGGGAAAGATCAGAATTGTTGTTAGTTTACACAGCTGCTGAAACGAGAATTTTCTTGCTAAAAGTTACATAATACTATTCATGCGCTAACTATTTCTTGTTTCTTAGTCATTTTAACACAATTTCTTAGGTATACAATTATTTTCAATTTAGTATTCATGATTCATGACGTTAAATAATTTTACTCTCAGATTTTATTTATTTTTTCTGGAAAGTTATTAATTTTTTTCTTCATTTTTGAAATTTTCAAAAATTGTGAAAACCAAAAACTTTTAGAAAAGTAGATTAAATAATTTTTTGAATTTTAATTATTATTTTTTATTAAATTTTTATTTTAAAAAAGAAAAGCTTCACCACCTGCTAAAATATTCCCTTCAAATTCAAGAAAACTCAGACATTGAAAACACTGAACCAAAATTGATTATTGAGCCCATTTTCGTGAAATCTTGATTTAATTTTAACGTTTTCTCAAATTTTAGTTATCAACGACTTATGGAAAAAAAACATTAATTAACGCTAAATTCTTAAAATATTAGATATTATGAAAAAATTTTTCAGTATAAATAAATTATTTTGGCGTTTAAAAAAGTGGTCGCTAATTAGTCTTCTATCCCTAAAGTCTCAAAAATCTTTGATAAAACGTTCTTTAAATTTTTTCAAAATATTAAAAAGGATAAATCTAATAATTATTGATCTTTTTGTAAAAACTAATAATAAAAGTAATTCAACTTTTAATGTCCTTCATTCATATTTATAAAAATAGTGACACTCTTTTATTATTTGACTTTTAAATGTATGACTTATGACTATCGTCATATAAAGAGAATTAATATTATTGACGAAATAACTTAAGCCACATTTATTTTAGCACAGACTTTAAAACTAATACTCAATGAAAATGGAATATTAGTAGATCAAACTGTGCACGATTTAATTATTAAACTTATTGAAAATTTAAAAATTCGCGGTCCTTATAATGTCGGTACGGAAGGTACCTAGGTTTCGATCAACACCCACAGACGCTGGTGTAAGTTCGTCATCGGCTTCCTTATATACAAACCAAATGGCGTTTTTGTCACTTGCGAGAATCAGCCATCTGTCCTGTATTTAGGGAATGATGTTATTCACAGCAATTTAATGAATAATTTGTTTAATATTTTTTTGTGAAAAAATGTTTTTTTTGAAAATTAAGCTTTGTTATTAATTTTTTCCCGCGAAATTGGAATTTCTAATTAAAATTCAAGAGAACTCATGATAAATGTTTTATAATTTTTCCGTAGTACATTACTGTGTCGTATCACAAAAATCAAAGAAATGATAATTGAGCCCATTTTTGTAAAATAATAATCTAATTATAAGACACTTAATTGTTTATATTTTTATTATCAACGACGGTGGTATAACAATTTAATCAAGAAAAAAATCGATTGAGAATGAGCATAACTCATACATTGAAAAAAATTCTGCTGTTACAGCCTTAAATTTTTTTTTTTTAACGATAGCAATTGGTTGGAAACGCAAAGAAAATTTTAAAAAAGTTAGTTTCACTCATTTAAAATTCGGGTATCGCGGCATAGAGGGGCTTAAGTAAAAAATTGCTGGACCAAAAAAGAAATTTTGAACTTTTCTTTATTACCTAAAATCTTGTGTCATTTACAAACATTTAAAGAAAAAAAATTCCGGCTACCACAACCGAAATTTCAGTAGCGGTAACAGGATTTTATCCAGTCTAAGGGGTCATAGCGATTTCTCTAATGGCCCATTAATGGAATCTTTATGACTCATAATTCTACTTCGTATCAATTTCTATTTGGATACTCGAGGTTTGGATTCCGATTTTTCAAAAGTAAAAATTAGTCCGTCAAGTAAAACATCTCTAAAGTCACTAATGTTTTTAGATAAAACGTTTTCCAAATTTTCACATCAGATTTTCTCCGAATTTAAAAAAATATTCTTAATTTAATAAATATTAATGTATAATCTTTATTAATTTCATAAAAATGGTAATTTTTTTTTATTCCTTGACTTTTAAATGTATGACTTATGACTATCGTCATATAAAGAAAAATTAATATTATTGACGAAATAACTTAAGCCACATTTATTTTAGCACAGAAATTAAAACTAATACTCAATGGATTAATAGTTGATGAAACTGTGCACGATTCAATTATTAAATATTCAAGAAATTTTTTAATAGTTAAGAGATAATCTGATGAAAATAAATTTGAAAAATAACCGTGTCAATTTTCAATTTCATCTAGCAGGTATCCAGTCAACCGTATAGAGTGTTCTGTGTTAAAAACTCAATAAAATTGGTCCAGGAACAAACTCATTTTTTTTTATTAGAAAATTCATTGCAAAAAATTTAATCTAAACTAAATAAATGAAATTCAAAAAATTTATCTGCAAACTACAATAAAATTATTTTTACCAATAACTCGGTGTGTTAAATAAATCTCTTCTAAGCTTAACGGTTAAATAATGACTGGAAGCAACTTTGGTTGGATTACTAAACTAACTCGAAATAAATAAAAAGTTAGAAAAAGAAATAAAGTTTTTTAATTTCAAATCAAGGGTAAATAAAATTTTTTTACTTTTCTATGAAAGTCTTTTTATAGCTCGACCCGTTATTGATTTATGATCCAAATAAAATTTTTAAAATAGATCATATTTTTCCTCAAAGACAAAATTTAAATATGTCACTAGTGATTCACCTGGTCTTTCCCTGTGACGAGGTAAAATTTTTAAAATTGTGTATCCATGTCTAAATAATTGTCTTTGACTGACGTAAAATTTTTAGTTTTTACTTATACTTTTGCTAGAAGATTTCATTTTTCTACAAATATTCTTCGAAATTTAAAAAAGCCTTCGTATTAACAGAACATTTATTATAATGTATTCAAATATTCTTAGACTTTTAAAAACCTGACATTTTATTTAAATATAAATTTATGGAAATCAGATTGTTCAGTATATGACGAATTTCACGCCAGGTAGATAAAAAATATTTTTTCTTTAAAATGCAACTAAAAGTAAGTTCTTTCCTCAAGCTTTTCAAAAACTTTCAGTTGTCTAATTTCTGTTTCATTCCTGATTTTTACCTCTCATTTTTATTTTCCAGACTATTCAATAAAATTTAATCAAATTTTTCGTATTTTCTCTCGCAAGCGAGTGAATTCTTTTTTTAGGTCTAAATAGGAAATACCACAAAATTTGATTTAGGGCTTCAAAACTTGATTTAAATTATGTATGAATCAGAATGAGAAATCTCAAAAATACATTTTATCAATGAAATTCGTTTTAAAAAAACATTTTTCAAGCATACCACCTGGAGACAGCTATGTCAGTAAAATCAGTTTAACTTTTTTTCGTTCGGAAATAGCGAACGAAAAATTGTTCAACTCCAACTACAACGTTTCTTACGCATAAAGCTGCACACTAGTTTCAGGCGCTACGAAGTACTATTAAAATATTTGCAATTATCCACAAAAAGAAATTAGCTTTTCTTTTGTTTACGTTTGGGGCGTTTTTTTCTACAACTAATGGTTGCATATTACTTGGTTGAATATAAGCTAAAAATAGTAGATTTTAAACCAAGAATCTTATAAGTCTAGTAGCCAAAAATCGGAACTTTTGAGAAATCTAAGTTTTAATATAAAGTGTTTTTGAGATTTCTCATGTCTAAATCAACTTTTCTTCCTAGTGGGCCGAAAAAACTTTTTTCGTCCCGCAACGAGATCGAAAAAAACGCGTTTTCACCCCACTGAGAAAGAAAAATTTCGTTTTGTCCATGGGAACAAAAAAAAATACCCCAGATCGCAGTTTACCATCCTCGGCTTCGCCTCGGATGCTAATTAACGTGCGATCTGAGCCATTCTTTTTTTTTGCTCCCTTGGTTAAAAATGTACTATTTAGACCCCGGAATTGGGATTTTTTGGGATTTCTTATCCCAACTTGAGTTGGCAATATTTTCAGTACGAGTATGCGAAAAAAAAAAAGAAAATTTAAAGATGTTTAAAAAAAAAATCGGTAAGAACTTTACTTTTAGTAGTACTTTCGGGCACGGTTGACACGGAATATCTCGTGCATAAAAGCTCATAATCTCTATAAAATATGAAAACTGTTCAAAAGCAGCTACAGCATATATCAATTCCCATTGTGTATGATTTACTGATTTCAATATCCTATATTTTTTTTTATTTCACATTATACGCGTTTGAGAAATTAGGTCAAATAATCTGCATAGGAAAAGCCTCCTATAATTTAAAAAGTATTCACATTTACAGCATATAACCTGAAATTACTTTATATCGAAACACAGAAGTGCACAATTCGCTCGTGTCAATTAGGATTATTAGGCAAATAGTCATAAAAGTTAATTTGCCTTTAAAACAATTGAAACTGGATAATAAAATTACTACCTACACATACGAAAGGTAAAAATAATAGCAATCAATTAAAAAAAGTTTTTGTATAATAAAGTTATCTCGACTAGATCTGAATTTGCTTAATAATTTTTAATTAAATTTCCTATTTTTTTTTATAATTAAAAGTGAAAAAGTATAAATATTTGTTTTAAAAATTTCTACATAATAGTAGAACGTTTCTATTGTTTCAGTTAAAGCTTCAGAATATTAAATATTCATGAAGACGAGAGCTTTTAAAATAAACTTTTTAATTTATACGTTTTGAAATGATATAATACAAATTTTATGTAAATATTTAACGAAAAAAATGAAAAAAATTTATTATTTGCCATTTTTTTAGTTTGAAGAAGCGACGGATCAAATTACTAAGGAAAATAAATTTTATCCTCTTATATATGCTTTCTATAAAGATAGATTTAAATTATACTCTATAAGAATCTCCCTTGTGTTTACTCGAAGCCTTCTTTTTTAAAGGTTATACGCTTGACCCATTTTCTAATAAAATAATAATTTTCTTTATACTAGACAAAAAATAATATAATTCTTATGTGCATAGACTGATTTAAATTAAAGATGCAAAAATTATCTGGACTTATTCAAAGCACGTGCTTTTTTATAGCTCTGACCTATATTTTCTACCTGCTCAAGTTATAATTTTCATCTATGAATCGAATCCTTTTTCCGATTTTATTCATTCCTCCTAAATCGTATTGCAGTTTCTCTCATCAAACTTTATTTCCCCTTCCAAATCATTTTCTAACAAAAGAAACTCTCTTGCATTTCAAAAAAAACTCTTCGATGCTTTTAACTTAATAAATGAAAGAAAAAATATATATAGAGTATTCATTTATTCGTTTCTGCAAACTTTATTAGGTCAAATGCAGAAAAAAAAAGGAAGAAATTGTAAAAACAAGTTGGAAATTTGTAATTTACTTTTTCTTTTATTATGCAAAATTATGCACAACAGTTTTATGTGAAATTTTCTTCCATTAATTATTTTATTTTATCTTATCTTTAGAAAAATTTATAATAAAAAATCTAGGACAATACTAAATTAGAATTTATTAGATTTCAATATTCCTTTTTTTTCTTTTTTTATAAATTTTTATAAATCAAAGAAGCTTTTAAAAGATTTTAAAATATTCAACTTACCTTTTAAAATAAATTGAATTTAAAACTTTGACTGTATTAAAAAACTTTTTCTGAACAGTACATTCAATTTTTGAAAAAAGTTGTTTAATAAAACCAAATAGCATAAATTAAAAGTTTAGCTTACCTATCAAAAATTCTTGCTTCTTTGAGGACATTTCCAAGATTAATGTAAGCGTCTAAAAAGTTTGGATCTAATGCAACAGCTTTTTCAAAATGATGTATCGCTAACCAAATTTCACCTTGTGCATTGAAAACGCACCCTAAGTTGCTCCAGGCAACAGCAAAATCTGGCCTTGTTTCAATCGCTTTTAAATAACATGCCTGTGGATCAAATTGGCCAAAAGCACCAACAAAAAAAAAAAAAGAAAAATTTATAATTTTAATAAGTTTTCAAATAATAATCGAATAAGATAAAAAATTTTATTGCGCTTTATGCTCCATCTCATTCTACATGGAAGTGAGATTATTGATAATATTTGAGGGACGCGCCGCGCATTTTGCCCGTCCTCTCTCCCCTAGGTTCCTTGATTTATTAAAACTAATAAAATATCTACATAATATATAGTTTTAAGTAAGTCATAATGTATTAGCAGTATGTTTTCCTTAAGCTTTTGACTAACATATTATGAGCTACTTAAATAATCACCTTAATAAAATACATTAATTAAATAATAAATTATTAATAAGCTAAAAAAAAATTAAGAAAGGTATGTATATATATTTTTTTGTTTTGGAAAAATATATATTTTTTTTTTTTGAGGCTCGTCCCACGAGTACGTGGTTGGTTAAATCTGAAAAAGCATTTGTATTTTTCTTATAAAATCTGTAATAAAATTATCAAAAAATTGGGATGAAAAAATTTAGGATGGTTTTATTTAACTAAAAAAAATATAAAAAATATTTCTTTGAAATAAAGAAAATTCCAAGATTTAAATTTTGAATTTACAAATAAAAAATACAAAAATAAAGTTTGAAAATAGAAAAATTTTGAGATTAATTATAAAATATAATTATTTTCTGCAAAAATATTTATTACTATGATTAATATTTAATAATCTTTTGAATAAAAAATTTAGTAAAATTTATTTGAATTTTTTATTGTTCGGAGCAAATGGAAAAGGAATTTTTAGATATTGGATAAAAGGAAGTAAAATAATAGAATTCATAAGGTCGCGCAAAGAATGTCACAGATGTTACCTAAATGTTGAAGATTCTATGGAATGCGTCCAGTGGAGTCTTCAGCATTTATTGTATGAAAAAATCAAAAAATATTATTTATAAATTAATAAAAAACGAAATAAATATCCATAACATTCTTTAGGACAGCATGATTGTCGCGCATTAGCTGAGAGGCGGGCTGCAATTATTTTCAGTGTATCCATACCTAAAACATATATAAATGGCTTTTCTTTAGTTAACCAGTCTCTATATAAGGAAAAGTAGTTGATGCAATGGAATAAAACTGTACGTTATTTATGAAAGCAAGAAAGGGAAATGGAATAGAGACTGGCCTTGGGAACTACATTACCTTCAAATTACCCTTGAGTAAGTTGATGAAAGTATGGCTTGACAAATTCTCATAATAAATCATCAAGAGTCAGAATCATCATAGGATTTGTTGAAAGAGACCATAGAAAGTGTCCGACTTTTCTCTGTACATCTTTTCCTAGAGTCCGAACAATCACGTCGGTAACAATAAAATACTTTAATTAATCTATTTGCTCAAACAAAACAATTGCTCCATATCCACTCTCTTTAAAAATTTTTATTTTATTTATGATCCTGTTACCAATTTCATCAACCACGTCCAATCGTATAAATTTAAAAACCCACTGAGTAAAATGACTTACAGAAAATTTTAAAAAAATTCAAAATGTAATTTATTATTAAAAAGCTGATAAAAATAAAAATTATTAAAAAAACCCAAATTTTTCATACAGTTTAAAATATTTCACTTGAAAAATATGATTAAAAATTTTGAATTGTAACTAAAAAATAAAAAAACCTGTTATCTTGAAAATTTGCTTGTTTTGGTGCTAAATGCATTAATTTTACCAAAAAAATAGAATCTTGAAAACTACATTCCTTAAGAACACAATTAAAATTAATCAAGCCGTTGAATTTTTCAGGACGCTAATTTTTTGATAAGATAATTTTTACACTCTAACCAAAATAAGCAATTTTTTTAAGCAACTTCCAGACCAATAAATTCATGATATAATACATTAAATGAATGAATAAATAAAATTACAAAACATTTTTACTCTGCAAATTTCTTCAATTAGATTTTATCTAAATATAAATAATTAATATATTTTTATTTAAAATTTACTCGATGATATCGATAAAATTAAAAATAAAAATATTTTTTGTAAATATTTTTTGTATATTTAAAATTATTATACCATGTTAAAAAAAAAAAATACATGATAAACCAGTGAATTTCAAAAAAATTTTTTTAAAGATAAATAAAAAACTTTCTTTGCTACTATTCTTATAAATCTAATTAAATAATTTATGCGTTCAATAATAATTAAAAAGAAGAAAATTTGAAAAAACTTTTTCCTAAGCGCGGATTAAGTTTTTTCAAAATTAAGACATTTGTTGTAATTATGTAAGAAAATGATAAAACATCTATTGAACTCATAATTCGCGCCGCGCTATATAAGGCATCTTGAAAAAAATTCTTAGTTTATTTATTTATGTTAAATAAAATTTTTTATTAATTTTTAATATATCAAAAATTATCAAAATTAAAAAAAAAAAAATTAAAAAAAAATTGTAATTACTTATGCAATAATTACTAGCAATGCAGCTAAAATAAATAATTAATTCTAAAATCAAAAACTTTCTCTGTTCAAAACACCTTTCGCGCAAAACAGTTGAACAATGCAGTGAATGATACTAACTACTTAAAGGAAACAGGATTATGAGGTATGATTGCTGCAAATAAATTAGATGACAAATGAACAATTGGAGTAATGAACTTACAAACTATTTGCGCGCAAGCTAATACTATTCCTTCTTTTTTAAAGTTTAATTTTTGATAGACATAAAATTTAATTGCCTCTAGAATAATTTTGTTTTAAAATAGTATTAGCTTAAATAGAAACATTTAACAATGTTAACGAAAATAATGAAAATGTTGTTAACGTTGCTAAAAGTTTTTATAAGCCAATAACTTAAGTCATATATTGCAGAAAATTAATTTAATGGCTTTAAATTTAATTAGCTCTTTCTTTTTTTACTAAAATATTCAGAAATAATATTAAAAAATATTTTTATGTTTGAATATAATTACATAAAATTTATTATAAGTATACAAATTTTAAACTATAATAATTTTACTCTATTAATTAAAATTGCAATTTAGATTTTCTTTTAAATGGCTTAAATTTATAAAATAAATTATTAATATAAGTCGCGCGCAATATTTTTAGTATAAAAGAAAGTTTTTAAAGTTATTTAAAAAATTATTGTAATAAAATTCTTATAATCTTTCAAAATTCACTAGTTTATATTTATTCAATTCATTAAATGGATCCACACTATCATTCTAAAAAAAAAAATTTTTCAAATATTGTTTAACATTGTTATTAAAATTCTTTTGAATTAAATTCCTTTCAAATTTTGTCCGGTGTGAATACATGAAATGTATTGTACAAATATTAATCGAGTATCAACTGAAGTATTGACATACCTTTGCTTCATCAAGTCTTGATAATGCTTTTAATAAATTACCAAGATCACTCCTGACACAGTATAAATCCTAAAATATTAGAAAAATTTATGAATGGAATCTTCAAACAATAAAAACAAAGATTTTAAAGACAAATAAAATTAATTTATTTTAGTTCCAAAAATATACTTACAGGATTATATTGTAAAGCAGTAACATAAGCTTGCACTGCTTGCTCCATGTCACCAGCTGCAACTAAAGCTGCAGCCAGATTTATATACCCATCAATAAAATCTGGCTTTAATCTTACTGCATGTCGATAATTATCTAGTGCTTCTTGAATTTGTCCTCTTTCTTTGAAAACATTTCCTAAATTACTGTATGCTTCAGCTAATAAAGGATTTTGTTTTATTGCTAAACTACTGTAATGGGCTGATCTATAAAATTAGAAAACATTACATTAGAATAAATTTTGAAATTAATAGAACTTTTTAATAATTCTTACTTGTCTAGTCTCCTACATTGAAAATGTATTGACGAAAGTAGTAAAAGAACACCTGTATTATTGGATTCTTGTCTCCAAAGCTGCATGCAATGCCTCTCGGCATTTTCATAATCGCCTGCTTGATACTCTCTGTGAGCCAGCTCTAATAACCCTAAAATATAAAAAATATCTATTAAAGTATTTACTTTTTAAATTTCTTTTTTTAATTTTGTTGAACTATTTTCATTTTAGTTATTTTGTTTTAAAATTTATGAATGGAAAATGTTATAATAAAATAATAAATAGAAGAAAAAAAATATTAGTACACGAACAGTACGAATCCAAAAGAACAGAAGACTGTTCTTCAGGTACAGCAATTACTTCCTTCCCATCATCATCTTGAGTAATCAGTAAAATATTTTGTCCATTATTTAAATTATTAGACTGCGTTTGTGTTTGTTGTTGTAACCAGTCAATTTGTTGAGGGTTTGTGGAAGATGTGGATGATTCAATAACACTATTTACATTATTTACATGATTACTTCCTGGACTTTTTAGTATTCTACTATTAAGGTTCTTATCCACAATATGAATACTCATTTTTTAGCTTTCTAACCTAACCTCACTTTAAAACAGTATAATTGATTATTTTACTCCATTTATTATTTATTGAATTTAATCAATGTTTCTATATTCAAGAAGTTTTCATACCTTATTTTATTAATTATTTATATGAAAAAATTTTTTAATTTGAAAATTCTTAAAGTTATAAAAAGGCTAATTTTAGTTTTGAAGGTATACAAAAAAAATAAATAAATTGAATGTAAATTCTTGAAATAATCACAATAAAGTCACATTGGCACAAAAATTAACTAAAATAATTTTAATTATATAAATTCAAATAGAAATAAATAAATCTAAATATAAAAATCATTAATATCTTGTCGTTAGTAAGTTTGCCGGGGGACTGAAATAAGAGGGGTTTTTTTTTTTTGAATTTCTCACTTTTGTGAACTTTTATAGGTTCTTCATAATAAGAAGAGATACCGACAAAGAGAGAAATACATAAAAAAAGTTTAATAAAGAAAAAGAGAGTCGATACGGTAACGACGTGGGTAACGAGTTTAGGTACCTGAGGAGCGAGGGGAAGTAAATCCAGGGGCGGAGTGCGAAAGAACTAGAACCCGTCTACGTTCTATTTTGCTATTATTTTTTTATATTTTTTATTGTAATGAGTAAAAATATTTTACTTTTTTATATACTATGAAAAATTGTAAGAAAAGTATAATTTAAAAAAAAAAAAAATAAGAAATAAAATGCGTAGGTGATGTAGTAGTAGTATGTAGTATATCCGAGTATGTAATGAGAGTATGCAAGGTCGATTTTTTAAAATAAACATTTTTACATGAAATGAAACTTTATGCCTCTCACTCCCATAACGCATTGTTAAATATTTTTACTTGAAGCAATAAAAAGTAATTGTAGAAGAAAAATTATGCATGCATGATTCTTCATAAAACAATAATAATTTTTTTAAGTGGACAAAATATGGATTATATCAAGGATTTGGTTATAACAGTATTTTTTTGTTAAATAATAAATAAATTACTAAATTTTTATAAAAATGATTGAAAAAATAAAATCTGATTGGTCGTAATTTAATGATTCACATTTGCTTCCGGGTTTTTTCTCCTCAAAAAATAATCTATATACGTGAAACACCTGAATACGCTCTTATCAATACATTTATTATTGTTTTTTTTTTTGAAAAATAACAAAATAATATTTATTATTGTTATTCAGCTGTTTTGTACAGATTTTTTCATTTAAATTTTAAATGCGAAAGCAAAAAATATATTTCTGCTCCGAAATATGGTATGGGTATTTTACACCGGGTAAAAAATTTTTCATTAGTGAATTAACATTTTTTAGGGTTTTATTATTATTAGGTGAAAGAAAAATCAATGAAATCAAAATTTTTTTGTATAAGAGGGTTTTTCCCTAAATAAAAATATTTTATTCATAAAATTTTTTTTAAAAATAACGTAATTAATTACTAAGGAAATATATTTATGTTAATTTTGAATGACGTAAGATAAGAATGTTAATGTAGTTGTAATTTAATCTATTTTTGAAATGAAAATCTCTATAGAAATGTTAAAGGGGCGTTGATAAAAGGGCGTTACAGCCCTGCATGAAATGAATCCCCCTGAACCGGCGGCCAGATGCGGGGAAACGACGAGTGTGTATATAATAAGAAACGAAGAGAGAATAGCTTGAAATGTTTGGTTAAACAAGGAAAAAGATAAAAACCCAATGGAATATTCCATGAGCATAGAAAGTTCCTATACAGATATTTCAGGGGAACAAAAGACTTTATAAAATGGATTTACAATTTTAGACGCCATTAATACATCGCTTCTTCTTCCTAGAATTTTCATAAATTCAAAAACAAAAATGTCCCAAGAATACAATCCTTATCTACAGTCTATACTATTTATTTTTGATTAAATTTGGCCTTCTTATCAATTCAATACCATGTAAAAATTATAATAATAAGAAATATGACTAAAAAAAATAAGATATTCTTATTATGATGAATATAGTTCAATTGTATATTTTACATTCAATAAACATTAAGTTTAATTTAAAAAACAAGTAAAATTGGTTTTTGATTTCACAAAGTCAATTTTATTTGATTCTTTATGACTAAACTTTGTCAATTTATTGGATTTTATGTCTTTTAAAAATTTTCTTGATATTTTCAATTGATTTCAAAATTTTTTTTATTGGTACATTCATCGGACTCATCTTTTTAGATATAATTATTATGTGTCATACTCTTATTTGTTATCACAATGATAAGAAATTTTGGAATATTTTTAAGTTTCAATTATGTAATGGAATATTTATTAATAATTCCTTTTTTTTTCATTACTAACTTGTTGTAAAAATAAGTAAAAATAAGTCAATTTTATTTATTTATCGGTTCATATTTTTTGTACATACTGGGTTATTATCAAAAGTTAAATAAATAAATAAATAAATAAACGTTTATGACCTACTAAATTTGTTTTGTAAACAAAAAAAATTTTGATTAAGCAATGAGAAATTTTCTTAATTAAACAGGTTTAAAAATAAAAACAAGTGAAGGTGTTTCAACTCCATGGAATTTTCTCCAAAATTTTTGTAGATTTTTGCACATGAAATGAAATTATTTTCATGTTTTCTTAATACTTGTTTTTTAATTTATAAGCAATGTTTGGTAAAAAAATATATGAATCTGCTGATAATACAAATAATTGTAACAAGTTGCAAGATAGCAAAAAGCTCAGCCTTGTTTCAATGGAGCAGAAAACTTTGGTATACTCCAAAAAAGTATCTCAAAATGGAGTGAGATATTTTTTTGAAAATTATTCAGCAAATTTCATGTTTTTTAATTGAAAAAAAATAGATATTTACCAACTGTTGACAGCTGTTGGACAACGGTTTCATTCATTTTGAGAATAACGCTGGGACTACCACCAATCTGTTGATTATTCTGTTGATGAGATGTTTGTGTCTGCATTATTCTTTTTATAAAAAAATAATTAACTGATTTTTTTTTCTTTAAACTGCCTAAATTTAATAAAAATACTTTAATTTCTCATGTAGGCACAAAGAAGAAAGTGAAATCGATAGTCATTTATATTTAATACTATGACTTAAATTTTCTAGCAGCGCTAAACACTTTTTTGTTGCATAAGTCACCTTGGTATAAAAAAAACTATTTACAATTTTTGCATAAATGTCCTGTAACGATTGATTGTTGAGTAACAAAATTTACAAATTAATATAATTTAATGTTTTTTTTTTCTAATATTAAAAACTTAAATAAAACAACGTGCACATTGTGCACTCCACTTAATCACATCCCAATCCGCCATCTCAAAACGTTATGAAAGCATGTGCGCGCGCCGATGCTGTGACGAACAGATTTACGTCAAAACTCATAAAAAACAAACTGCTTTTATATAGGTATTAACCCATTTATTGATACCTAATTATAAACAATTGTGAAATAAAAATTATTTAGGAATCAATTGCTGATGAAAATTAGGATAAATTATTCAAAATTCAAAAAAAAATCTTTGTGATTGTTTTATGATGAGAAAAAAATATCTTTTATTGCTTATCCAAAGTTGAAATAATACATAGTAATGCATAATTTATTTTTTTATTGAAATCTCGAAAAGATATTTTTTTTAAAATTTATAATAATCAAATACCTACCTATACCTAGTATATCTATAATATTTTTATTAGATAGTTTATTTTTAAAAATGCGTTCACATTCCGGAAAATATCGAAACATCCGCTAGCGGGAAGTTTAAAAAATATAATCTGCATATTTGAAAATTTTTATTTAATACTCGAGAAACAAAAAAATACAATTTTCTTTATATCATTTATAAGAATAAATTATTAAAGTCATATTATAGTTGAATGAATAATTAATATTGTTTTACCTTAATCTTAAAACTAAAAATTGTAAAATGTTGATGGTATTTTATTTTTTTATTAAAAAAAAAAACTAGGGTTAGACACTCTTGAATTAGAAATATTTATAACTCATGCTGAATTAAATTTCGGTCAATACATTATTAATATTTGAAAACTTTTTAGAAAAAATTTAAGTTTAAAAAGTATGGCAGTTTAAAAAATATTTTATTATTTTTATTTACTTTTTCGAATACAAAAATTACTTCATATTTTATATGTTTTGATATCTAAATATCTAATAGATCACCTTTAATTGTGCTTCTAGTATTTGATCTCATACCTATATTTTGCGTTTCACCTACATCAAGATCAGTGTAAAATTGTTTTAAATCATTGAGTAACCAAAAAATTTGTGACCAAAAAACCCTCTCTTTGTACACCTTTTCTCAAATTGCTTGCCTAGAGCAGACCAATTATCGCGTTTTGCCTGGAATCTAAAAATCGGCATTCATATATAAAATTAGTTGTATAAATAACCATTTTGGATATTATAATAAATATATATTATATACAAAAAGAAATCGAAGTTTGTAAAATATTTTAATAAAAATGGATAATTTATGCATTTAATTTTAGTTGATAGTCGAGAAGCCGTATATGTTAAATTTACATAGTAAACTGCGATTTGGGTCATTCTTTGTTTATGGCCGAGAATAATTGTACAAAATTTTTCTGCGACTGTGGCGAGAAAATACGTCCGGGAAATACGTACTTTCGGGCCGCAGTACAAAAAAACACTTTTTCATTATGTATGTAATTTTTTATTTTGACTATAAATCATTTATTAACTAAATTAACAGGTATAAAATTTTAGTCCTCCAAATTTAACTCTTAAACTTATTTTTTGAATCATCATGTAGTAGTTTACCATCGAATATTTAACAACTAATTAACATAAAATGCATCAATAATATATTATACTGTTCTGAATGTATCTTTAATTCTTCTCATGGTCAAATTATCTGGTCGTATTGTCCATGCATTCTTATGATCAGGTGTTTCAATTTCTGGGTCCGCTTTATTTGATAATAAGAATTTGACTGTCTCATATGATTTTCTTTTTATCGCTAAATGTAATGGAGTGTACCCTTTGTTATCTTTTTCATTAATAACATCACTATTATGATTTACAAGTAATTTTATCACCTCAGGATTTCTTGCAAGATGTATTGGCAATGTGTTGTAGTTATCTCTCATATCTGCTTTAGCTCCGTGTTCTAGTAACCACTTTACCATTGTTTCATCACCTAATTCTGTTGCAAAATGAAGTACTGTTGATTTATAATCAGTAATATTGTTAATATCATGAATCATTATTTCAAACTCCACTTCTGCTATCATTTTTTGTTCGTTCTCCAGAAGCAGTTCAGGGAAGCATATTTTTTCTACTGTGTCTAAGAGTTCATAATCAACCATAACACTAAATTTTTTCCGGTTTTTAGAAGTTTCAAAGGATTGCTGTGACATTTTGTTTTTTCTAATGGAATCTGTTACTGAAAAGAAAGTAAGATTATAATTTTCGTTAAAATTATCTAAACGTTATGACTAAATTTTTAGAGAGAGAAGCATATACAATTTTCGTTGTTTCCGGTAACCGCAGGGTAACCGGTTCAAGTCTCGCGGCAATAGCACAAGACGTGTGTATGAGTGTATTAGTTTTTGCAATTTAGTAACTTGTGGGTAAAACTGTTAAAACCGACAACAGGGGGGCAATTTAACTTTTTATTAAAACATAAGTAATTCTGCATTTTAAATATATATGCCCTTTAATTTTTCGCTAAAATATATCTAATATTAAGTTACATAAAAATATCTAAATAATTAAAAGTTACTTGAGAATATTATAATGACATAATATAAAAGTCACAAAAATGTAAGAAGAATTTAAAACGGTAAATAACATAAAAATGTAAATGATGATGACTTGTCCAGGAAAATCTAAAACAATTACGTCACAACTTGTTTGTCGGCTTCTCGATGCAGCTGCACACATCGAAGCCTCCAAAAACTATAGAAGAGATTATAAAACAATAGGGCCTGTCCAGGAGAAGGGATGGATCTCAACAGGCAGCATTCCAAAACGCATCAACGATGCGGCACTTATTCGTATCCGGCTTTCAAAGAACTTACATTCATCTTAAAAAGTCAATAAATAGTCAATTACACTTTAACATAAAAATACGAAGTCTCTTCATTTATAAAATACCTAAAATTATTCCCGTACATTAGAGTTGTAGTTTTCATACTAATTGCGAATTGAACAATAACGCGCTCTTTTGCAAAGTAACTATAAAATAAACTAGCCAAAATACCGAACATAACAGGTGACTCGCTGCATGCTCAGGGAGTATTCAAACGAGAAAAAATTTTAACCACCGCCTTCAAAATTGACTCCCACTTTTTATTATTTAACATGCAAGAATGGGACGAGAGGGAGTAAATATCGAAGGTGGGGGTTACTCTTTTTTTCTCGTCTGAATGATCCCTCAGAGACACTCTTTTTTAAAAGGTATTTTTTTGTTTATATTATTTTAACAATTTTTTAGCAACAATGGTCAAAATGTGACTATAGCCAGTCAAATCATTTTCATTTGTTAATTAGCAAATAATTTTTTGTATTATTTAAGTGGTATAAAATTATACAGAATTTTTAAATTAATTATCTGAAAATTATTTTCTAATTTTTTTATTTAAATTTTCCTGCGTTGTCTACTATCAGAGATTAATAGGATCCAGACTAGGATCCTATTAATCTCTGATTAAACTCATCTGACAATTCAAAATAAGATAAATAAAACTAGTAAAATTATAACCTTACTATTTTTTTCAAATTTTTTTAGTTACAGATTCCAATAGAAAAAACAAAATGTCACAACAATCGTTGGAAACTTCTAAAAAACAGAAAAAATTTAGAGGAATAGTTGATGATGAATTTGTAAACAAAATAAGAAAGATATGCTACCCTCATCAATTATTGAAGAACGAACAAAAATCTAAGATAGAAGAAGAGTTGGAACAAATGAAAGATAATATTAACAATATTAATGATTATAAATCAACAGTACTTCATCATGTAGCTGAGTTAGGTGAAAAACCAGTAGTTGAATGGTTGCTAAATCATGGAGCTAAAGCAGATATTAGAGACAACTACAACTTATTGCCAATACATGTTGCAAGAAATCATGAGGTTATAAAATTACTTGTAAATTATAATGGAAATGTTATTAATGAAAAAGATAACAAAGGGTACACTCCATTACATTTGGCAATAAAAAGGAGAGCATATGAGACTGTCCAATTCTTATTGGAAAATAAAGCGAACCCAGAAATTAGAACAGATGATGGTAAGAATGCGTTGGAATTACGACCAGACAATTATATCATGGAAAGCATTATAACTTCATCCAGAATTGTATAATATTATAATATGCTAGCGTTACATTTTATGCTAAGTAGTCGCCAAATATTCCTTGGTAAACTACATGATGATTCCAAAGATAAGTTTAAGAGTTCAATTTGCAGCACTAAAAATTTTATATTTGTTAAAGTAAATATAAAAAAACACATAATGAAAAAATGTTTTAAAAGGGGCCATGAGAGAATCTATTTAGATATACATTATTATCAAAAATTTGCGCCATTGGTTCAAAATATAGAAAAAGCTATGACTAATTATATATTTACTTGACGGCCAAAATTAAATTCACTTTCATATTCATAAAATTTCTTTTTAGATTCGAATGGTGGCGTAAAAATCTACTATATTTCTTTGTGGCCCTTTGGATAAATTTTTAATTTATTTTATTATTTGCTTTTATTATATTGCTATTATTTAAAATTTTCTTTCTATAATCAAATTATTTTGCTGTGAGCATTAAATAATTTTTCTATAATGTTTGCATTTTTCATTTGTTTGTATGTAAAATTTATGTACATAATAATCAATAAATAATTTTTTAAAGTGAACTTAAAAAATTGAATGATACATTTAAATTCGAGAAAAATAAAAAAAAGTTAATATTTTAAAAAATAATCCATCAATGCAAGTTTTAATCAAAGCATCTTTTTGGTGGTGATAAAGTATGGAAATAAATTGAGAATTTGATATGATTGTCTGGCAACTTAAATTGATGAAAAAAATTGAGATAAAAAATTACGGTACTTAAAATTATAATAATTCTCAAGTATAATTAAATAAATTAAACAACTAAAAAAATTTTAAAATAAATATGAATGTTCATTATTTGTGAAAACGGCGGGCGCTCAAAACTGTTAAAAACCCCGTTCTCAGTTTTATGAAACGGGTAATTGAAAACGGTAAGTTTTGAAACTTTGGTCATTTTACAAAAAGTTGAAGACGGATCAGTTTTCGAAAATTCCGTGCCACGGAATATTTCGGAAACGGATCGTTTGGAAACATATTCGTTTATGGAAGATTTTCTGAACGAGTAAAGTGACCAAACTGAACCGTTTCAAATTTGTCCGTTGGCTACTGAAATGAGAACTGCGTGCAAAAATCGCCGTTTCTGCCCACCTCTGGTTTATATATAATATGGATTTTTAATTATTATATTTTATAATTATTTATATTATAAGTTTTTCAAAACTAAAAAGGTTAAATACCCAGAAATAGAATTTTAAAAAGGAATTAAAATTTTCTTTTTGAAAAACAGTAATTTTAAGTGTAACAAAAAAGAAACGAATTTCCCAGTGTCCACATTAAAAAAAAAAAAAATTCAGCTTTCTCGATGTTTTCCAAAAACTGACAGCCGAAATGACTCTCAGTAAGAAGTTACAGCTATTTCCTATGGTTGAAAATAGTTTTTGAGCTCTGTTCAGAGTGTAAAAAAATTAAAAAAGAAAATTTACTCAGATTTTCTTTAAAAATTGGAAAATATTTTTTATTCAAAAAACAGCTGCTATTTCAAAAGTTTTTAATCTAGAATCATAAAAATTGGTAAGGTGTCATATTTTAACATACTAAATCCAGCCGAATTTGATTTTTCAAAATTCCTGACATTCGTTTTCCTATTAGGTCATTTTCCCTAAGAATTACTTGAATAGCTTCTTATAAAAAGTCTAATTTCGTAGAATTGACTATATATATCAATAGAAAAGGTTTAAAGGCATTAAAAAATAATTTATTTTATGATAAATTTTACATATGAAATCGGTTCTGCCTAAATTTGCATATAAATATAGCTTTTTTCGCTAAATTTGCATTTTCAAAATCGGAAAATTTCACTAATTATCGTTATAACTTTTCCGTATGTGAAAATACCCATACCCATATTAATATCAGGTGAAAGTATATGGAATACTCAGTCTCCACTCCCAATTTGAAGTTATTTGTAGTGACGGGTTTTGAGTTATGAGCTACAGCCGGTACGGCTCACATTTTCCAATTTTCCGGGTTCCCAAGTAAAAATTTAAAAAAACAGTTTAGAAATTCGGATAGCTAGGGAAATTTCCGATCGAAACTGTTTTTCTAATAATATTTTTAACATTTCTTCATGCTTATATATAATGAAGCAAAAGTTGGTGGCTGAGAGCTTTAAAATCGGTCTCAATTTTCAAAAATTCACAGAGACGGCTAGAAACGATTTTACGACGTAAAATTTGGGGAGTGAGGACATTTTTTATATATAATCACCTGTGCAAAGTTACAGCCCAATCGGAAGACCCCATCTGGAGGTCAACGTACGTTTCGTATGGAATCAGCCATATATCATTATAAAAATACCAAAATTACTATACCCATGTAAAATTTCCCCCAAAATTCAAATTTTTGGTCACGTAACTAAGCAGGAAACCAGCAAAATAACTAACAAGTTGAAATTGAAAAAAGTGGAAAATTCACGAAAATCGGTTTTACACGCTTTCAACAAAAATTAGCCTCAGTAAATTTTTTTTTCAGTGAAGTATATGCAATTTTGGAAAAATTTTTTTATAGTGGAAAACTTTTCGGATATTTTCGCTTAAAGTTAGGGCATAAAGGGGGGGGGGGGGGTGAATATTCGGCGAAATCTGCTCTGGAGAGGAGCGACATGAGATTCTCAGGAAATGGTGCTTTTTTGGTGACAAAAAACCTCCCGAAGTCGGTTTTTAATTTTGATAACCGGTTTTGACGATATTGGCCAAAATGTGCTCCATTTAAATAACATTAGAAACGTGGTTTTTTGAAAATAGCGCGAAAATTTGGGGGGGTTACACTTTTCTAACATATACTAATCGACTCGAATATCAATTATCTTCAATCTCCATATGATAAATTGAGGGGCAATTCGTGTGCTCATACTTTTTAAAGCTGTTTTCTGAGCGGAATTTTTAGTTTTTAATTTTTAAAAATTCATCACGCCAAATAGAAACAACCGATTTGGACGTGCAAGGTCTCAAAAATTTTTTCAAAGGGTCTACTATTTTGTGGTTTATTTATTTTTGACTCACCTCTGCAAAACATAACCTAAAATTGCAAAAAACGACGAAAACCCTAAAAAATGGCAGTTTTGCCATTAAAATTTTTTTATGGACAGTAGATATAAATTTTTTGAAAAAACAGGAAAAAACTACATGCAAAATCACAAATTTTTAGAAAAAGATTTTCCTATTTTTTGCTAAAAATCACTGCTTTATCGACAGCGCAAAGTAAAAAATCTTCCTTTTTCTAACTTTGGGCTTACGCAGCTAAAAATTTTTAAATGGGACCCCCCAATTTTTTTTTTCTAGAAGTTACACATTTTTCACGTACTTTCACGTGAAAAAAGTTTTTTTTTGATTTGGGACATCCTAACCTCCAAAACTTTAATTTTCGTTAAAAATAAATGTTTTTTTTCGAGTTTTACTCCAGCCAAAATACGGGTTTGGTTGTATTTTCACTGGCGAACACGAGATTTGCTCTATTATAGGTTTTTTGGGTCGCTGAAAACCAAAATCGGGGTCATTTCGTGAACAAAGTGGAGGCTTCACCCTTAAATTTGCAAAAACTACCCCAAAAAAGGGGTTTTTTAAAACATATTTGCATTTTGTGCGCTCAGATTTGCACCATTCGGTTTTGGTGAGTCACTGATCAAGAATTTCGACTTTTTTTTCATAAAAAATCAATATTCTACCCTTGAAGTGGCTAAAACCACCCCTAAAATAGCTAAAAATACTTTTAAAAGGGGTGTTTTTCCTATTTTCGTACTTTTAGCATCCAGGATATGCCCATATGGGTTATTTGGGTCACAAATCAAGAATTTCGACTTTTTTTTTCATAAGTTATCAATATTTAATCATAAAAAAAGAGTCTATATTCTTTATTAGCGAACCAAAAAACCTATATGGGCATATCCGGGACGCTCAAAGTACAAAAAAAGCATAAATGTCCCATTTTTTAGGGTAGTTTTAGCCATTTTAGGGGTAAAATCTTAATTATTTATGAAAAAGAAGTCATAATTCTTGATTAGCGACCCAAAAAACCTATATGGGTTTATCCCGGATGCTAAAAGTACGAAAATAGGAAAAACACCCCTTTTAAAAGTATTTTTAGCTATTTTAGGGGTGGTTTTAGCCACTTCAAGGGTAGAATATTGATTTTTTATGAAAAAAAAGTCGAAATTCTTGATCAGTGACTCACCAAAACCGAATGGTGCAAATCTGAGCGCACAAAATGCAAATATGTTTAAAAAAACCCCTTTTTGGGGGTAGTTTTTGCAAATTTAAGGGTGAAGCCTCCACTTTGTTCACGAAATGACCCCGATTTTGGTTTTCAGCGACCCAAAAAACCTATAATAGAGCAAATCTCGTGTTCGCCAGTGAAAATACAACCAAACCCGTATTTTGGCTGGAGTAAAACTCGAAAAAAAACATTTATTTTTAACGAAAATTAAAGTTTTGGAGGTTATAGGATGTCCAAAATCAAAAAAAAACTTTTTTCACGTGAAAGTACGTGAAAAATGTGTAACTTCTAGAAAAAAAAAATTGGGGGGTCCCATTTAAAAATTTTTAGCTGCGTAAGCCCAAAGTTAGAAAAAGGAAGATTTTTTACTTTGCGCTGTCGATAAAGCAGTGATTTTTAGCAAAAAATAGGAAAATCTTTTTCTAAAAATTTGTGATTTTGCATGTAGTTTTTTCCTGTTTTTTCAAAAAATTTATATCTACTGTCCATAAAAAAATTTTAATGGCAAAACTGCCATTTTTTAGGGTTTTCGTCGTTTTTTGCAATTTTAGGTTATGTTTTGCAGAGGTGAGTCAAAAATAAATAAACCACAAAATAGTAGACCCTTTGAAAAAATTTTTGAGACCTTGCACGTCCAAATCGGTTGTTTCTATTTGGCGTGATGAATTTTTAAAAATTAAAAACTAAAAATTCCGCTCAGAAAACAGCTTTAAAAAGTATGAGCACACGAATTGCCCCTCAATTTATCATATGGAGATTGAAGATAATTGATATTCGAGTCGATTAGTATATGTTAGAAAAGTGTAACCCCCCCAAATTTTCGCGCTATTTTCAAAAAACCACGTTTCTAATGTTATTTAAATGGAGCACATTTTGGCCAATATCGTCAAAACCGGTTATCAAAATTAAAAACCGACTTCGGGAGGTTTTTTGTCACCAAAAAAGCACCATTTCCTGAGAATCTCAAGTCGCTCCTCTCCAGAGCAGATTTCGCCGAATATTCACCCCCCCCCCCCCTTTGAATTCGTCATAGAAAAGGGAAAATCTGGCTAATAATTCGAACTCCTCATCAAAATAACTCAAATTTCACATCGAAAACCTATTTTGTTTTTTTTTTTTGTAACGTTTTCTAGAGTTTTTTTACGTACCTTTCAAAAATGGTGGTTGAGGAGGGCAGTTTTACCAAAAAATTTTAAAACAGTATAATACCCTTAGAAATTTATAAAAAGCCTTCAGGTTCGGGGATTCATCTATAATTGTAAGTTGCTGTATCGAAAAAAAAACAAATTGTTTATTTTTAAGACCTCGCGTTCCATTTTGTGCTATTTATACATAAAATTACCCAAATATTAATTAATTAATAAAAAATCTACCTATTATTTAATAAAATAAAAATAAGCAATTAATGTTATAATCAATATTTTTACCAAATAAAAGTCATAAAAGTTACATTTTCTTTATTTATTCGGCCCTGCAATCAATTTAGAGGATGATGCATTATTTTTTACAGCCATTTAAAAACTTAATATTGCAATAATACCAATATACATGTTGCATACTAAATATTCAGCATAAAAAAATGAATAATAATTAAAAAAAATAAAATGTTAATAAAATAAAATGGAGTAATTAAAAAAAATGTTTATTGATTTTTGTACATAAATTTTACATACAAACAAATAAAAAATGCAAACTTTATAGAAATTTAATAATTTAATGCTCACAGCAAAATAATTTGATTAGAAAGAAAATATAAATCATTCATTATTAACTTAATTAACAGGTATAAAAATTGTATGAATTGAACGTATCTTTAGAAACATCATGAAGTTTACCAAGGAATATTTAGCGATTAATTAACATAAAATGCACGAATAATATTATACTTTTCTGAATGTATTTATAATGCTTTCCATGATATAATTATTTGGTCGTATTTCCCATGCTTTCTCATGTTCAGGTGTTTCAATTTCTGGGTCTGCGTTATTTGCTAATAAGAATTCGACTGTCTCATATGCTTTTCTTTTTATCGCTAAATGTAATGGAGTGTACCCATTATCATCTTTTTCATTAATAACATTTCCATTATAATTTACAAGTAATTTTATGACCCCAGGATTTCTTGCAACATTTATTGGCAATAAGTTGTAGTTATCTCTAATATCTGCTTTAGCTCCGTGTTCTAGTAACCACTTAACCATTGTTTTCTCACCTAATTCACTTACAAAATGAAGTACTGTTGATTTATAATCAGTAATATTGTTAATATCATGAATCATTATTTCAAACTCCACTTCTGCTATCATTTTTTGTTCGTTCTCCATTAGCAGCTCAGGGAAGCATACTTTTTCTACTGCGCCTAAGAGTTCATAATCAACTACTATACTCAATTTTTCCTGTTTTTTAGAAGTTTCAAAGGATTGCTGTGACATTTTGTTTTTTTCTAATGGAATCTGTTAATTACTGAAAAGAAAGTATAAGATTATAATTTTTAAGGTGGTCCTGAACAAAACTTTATCGGCCCTAAAATAGTGGGAGAAAGGGCATGTTTCTACGGGTGTTGTATATACTAGTTTAATATATAGTTTACATAGAAAATACCCCAAAAATTAAGCTCGTGATTTAATCTGATTTTCAAAAAAAAATCAAAAATACGTATTTTATGAATTTGTAAATGTTATTTTTAATTAAAATAAGAATATTAATATAAATAAACAATTAATTTAGAAAAAGTAATACATTTTGATTAAATTTACATATTTTTACATTTTTGATATTTTTAATTAATTAAATTAAAACAACTTTTTTTTAAATTTATTTATTGATCCTTCTTTTTACAACTTTATTTTTAATATAATAATTAGACGACTAGTTTCAGGAATATATTCCTATTGTATTATATTTAAATTAAATTTATTTAAAACATTTGAATATTTTTTAACATTAAAGTTGTTGAAACTTCAGGGCTTAGAATTACAGGGTTCAATGTTATTAATTAAGGTTTTTTGATAATTTTCAATACAACGCTGCAATCTCGAAAGTTAACTAAAACACTACTGGTTGATCGCATTTTTTTGTATAACTGTCAGCTTTTAAGCTCGTAAACTAGAATATTTTATCACTAATTCTCTTACCGTTATAGTCAATAAACTGAATACCCATTTTAGGCCCAAATGGACCAATTTTTAAAATGTTTCCAAAATTGCAAATTTTGTTGAGCATTTATGAATCTCAAAAATTGTGTATAAGCTCCTAATTTCCAAAAATTATTTACTCGCATCTTTTTAGTTACTTGTTTACACCAAGATATGATAACTTAAAGTCAAAGTTCGAGCAGAGTCTCAATTTTAGCTTTATTAAAAAATTTTTATTTTTAGCACTTTTCTTGCAGAGCTATATCTCAAAAAAATCAAAAATTCAACGCGCAATTTTTCTTTAGTTAAACTCCAGTTTCGCTCTAGTTCTAGGTTTTGGGGACAAAAAAAATAAACCTATTTATAATTGATGAAGACTAAAATAAAATTTTTAAATGAAAGAATCCTTTATAAATTAAACAATATATTTATTACATCTAAATAATTTTTTTCAAAAGCTGATTAATTTTTATTATCATTATTATCATTATTGTTAATTAATTTATTTTCAAAATCATTTTGAATTAATTTTACATTTAAAAAAAAAACAATTTTCAACAGCTATCAACTTTGCATTAAGTTAACAATTTAATCATTTTTTTTTTCTTTTATATATTCTGGTAAAGCATATTCTTCTATTACTTGCTGAAGATACTCATTATCTTTCCATAAATCCCAAGCTGTAACACCCCATGCTGTTTTAGTATTTGGATTTGCTCCTTTCTTTAGCAAGTACTTCGCTATATCATATGATTCATCTATTATTGCTGAATGTAACGGAGTGGTCCCAAACACATTGCTCATTACATCTACAATGCTTTCGTCCTGTTCCACAAGCAGTTGTACTATTAGACCATGATTAGTGCAATGTATTGGTAACATGTTATTTGGGCACTTCAAATTTGCCTTAGCACCCTTGTTTAGTAAGAATTCAACCATTGCTAAATCGTTTGACCTACATGCATCAAAAAGCACTGGATATTTAAAATCAATAGTATTGTTAATTTGATCAGCAGTAATTTTTTCTGCTATTTCATCTTTCTGCTCCTTAGTTAATTTTTTACTATGTAACATTAAATGCAGATTATAAAATAGATCATTGTCCATTAATTTTTGGCCAATAGTAACAGTTGAATCAGATTTCTGTAACATTTTACTTGTTTTAAAATAATGTGAATTTGCTATTAATGCGATTGGGAGGGCCGTTTTATACCCTTTAACATAGAAATTTTCAGAAAACCTGAAAAATAAAAATAATGTTACAGAGTAATAGTTAGTCTTACTTATAACTTTTATTATAAAAATCTACAGACAAATCATATTATTTGTATTAAGTTTTGATTGTGCTTTACATCATTTTTAAGAATTTCTATGTTTATTTCTTTGTCTGTGTAGGGTTCAAGATTATATAGTTTTCGTTATAGTGATTTAAAATACGAGTATTAGTTTCATCTGTATAAATTGCAGCAGAACATGCGTTAATTGTGCATACGAATCTAACATTTTTATTTCATAAAATATTTTTTTTACTGTAATTGTAATTATTAACTAGTTATGAACAGGATATGCGAATTTATAGAGGTGTATATCAATATACAGCATAGCCAAAAATATTCATAAATAGAAATAACCTCCAAATAAATATCCACTATTTATATTCATATTGGGAAAATTGTTTTAAAATTTATTTGTTTATATTGTCAATAACATTTTTTATTAATTTCCCTATCTATTATTATCTTTTTGACTCAATTTCATTAAATATTTGGTGAAAAAATTAAAAATACAAATACGCACAAAATTATATAGAAATAGGATATAACCTATGTGTTTATGTATAACCTCGGTATACATATCCTACAGACTTGCATATCGTTTGTTTATCATGAGACCCCCGAGGTATAAATGGAGTCTCTTAAACAATATCTTAATAATATTTTAGAAATTTAAAATTAAATAAATTTTGGAAAATAATATATAATTTATTTAGAAATCTTTCTAAATATTTTTATTTACAAATACATGGAATATTTATCGACAGATAAATAGTAAGTGATCTCAAAGTATACACTTTTTTTTTTAATTTTGTCTCAAACTAAATGCTACGCTAAAATTGTATTTCAACAAAATTGGTACTAACTATGTATTATTTTTCACTTTGAATATTATATTTTTATAATACATTTATCAAAACTTAAAAAAAAAAATTTCATTATTTATTTATAAATATAAAAAAAATTTTACCGGTTCTTCATATAAACTACGTATGGAAACATCTTATAGCAAAGGATGTTATGGATGACTTTAATATGTTGAAAAAACACCTTTGATACCATCCATTTATTCCAATGGATCTTCTGGGCTTAGAAACGCAGGGGTCAATATTATTACCATTATATTCTTTGTTATTACATAGGGTCTTTCGGTAATTTTCAGTAGAACGCTGCAACCTCAAAAGTTAACAAAAAAATTTCTGGTTGGTCTTATTTTTTTATCGTAAGTTTCACATTTTAAGCTCTGTAAACCAGAATTTTTCATCACTAATTTTCTTTCCACGATAGCCAATAAACCGAATGCTCATTTTTAGCTCAAATTATAAAATTTTAAATTACTGACAAAATTAAAATGTTTGATGAAAAAAGATTTTTATAGGCCCCAAAAATTTTTCACTTATTTATTTTCATTGGATTTTTTTTTATATACGAGCAATTATTTTAAAAGTGCTACTTAATTTGAGCCTGAAATCGTAATTTTTTTTTTGAGTGCACATCGATATGACTCATGTTTTCAGGTAGTTTGAACCTTCAGAAAACCGAAAAAAATCGTGAACAACAAATCGGCGATAGGTGCCAAATAGATTTTTTCACTTTTATGTCAAAAACCGTATTTTTCGTATCCAAGCTACCCCAAATTTTTAAAATAACTCTTTAGGTAAATATAATTTTAAAAAATAGATAAAAAAATCTAATTGCCAGGGAAAAACCACTCCAGAAGAAAAAAAAACTTATCTATTTACGATGAATTTTAGCCAAGTTATCGTCAATTTAAGATTTTGCTCAAATTCGTCTTAAAAAAGATTGATTGAAATTTTATTGAAAAAAGCCTGTTTGTGAACTTTAAAAATGCATTACTCGCTTGATTTTCATCGTAAAGTGATAATTTTTTTTTTTAATCGATTAATTTTTTCCTGGCAATTCATTTCTTTAAGAAAAAAATCATTTTTATCGACCGAATTTCATTTTTTAGGTCAAAAGCCTTTGAAAACTGTAAGAAGCAAGATTTACTTAACATAGTTTTTGACCTAAAAATTGAAATTTGGTCAGTAAAAATGATTTCTTTCTTGAAGAAATGTTATACTCAGGAAAAAATTAGTTAATTAAAAAAAAAAAATTATTATTTTACGATGTAAATCAAGCGAGTAATGCATGTTTAAAGTTCAGAAACAGGCTTTTTTCAATAAAATTTCAATCAATCTTTTTTAAGACGAATTTGAGCAAAATCTTAAATTGACGATAACTTGGCTAAAATTCATCGTAAAAAGATAAGTTTTTTTTTCTTCTGGAGTGGTTTTTCCCTGGCAATCAGATTTTTTTATCTATTTTTTAAAATTTTATTTACCTAAAAAGTTATTTTAAAAATTTGGGGTAGCTCAGATATATCTCTACAAAGTAAGTGATAAAAGTTGGTCATTTTGGACATAAAATAGGTATTCGGTTTATTGACTATAATGGTAAAAGAATTAGTGATGAAAAATTCTAGTTTACAAAGCTTAAAAGCTGACAGTTATACTAAAAAAATGAGATCAACCAGAAGTGTCTTGGTTAATTTTCGAGGTTGCAGCATTGTATTGAAAATTATCAAAAAATCAAAATTAATAACATTGAGCTCTGTATTTAGAAAAGCTTTGTGTTTTGTGGCCTTGTGGGTATAGGGAAGGGCCGGACTCAATACGAGTTGATAAATCTCTTCTCTCCCTGCACCGAAACAATCCGCCCGATTGTTTCGGTAGGGCTGCATATATAACGCATATTTTAAAGTAAATAATTTAAAAAAGTAGACACAAAAAAAATGTAAGTTATTTTATATAATTGATGAAGACTTAAAAAAAATTAATCTTTTTATTTTAAGTGAAGGCTTTCGTCTTTATAATATAGTACAATTAATAATGTTTATTAAAAATTTGTTTCTTTAAAAAAGCGTCTTCACATCAAGACAAATATAACTCATTAGTGAAAATCATAATAAACAGAATAGAGTAAAATTTTTAAATTAAAGAATCCTTTATAAATTAAATAATATATTTACATCTAAATAATTTTTTCAAAAGCTCATTAGTTTTTATTATCATTTATATCATTATTGTTAATTAATTTATTTTCATCAAATCATTTTGACTTCATTTTACATTAAAAAAAAACAATTTTCTTAGCAGCTATCAACTATGCATTAAATTAAAAATTTAGGCATTTTTTTTTTCTTTTACATATTCTGGTAAAGCATATTTTTCTATTAATTCCTGAATATTCTCATCTTGTTCCCGTAATTCCCAAGCTGTATCACCCCATGCTGTTTTAGTATTTGGATTTGCTCCTTTCATTAGCAAGTACTTCACTATATCATATGATTGTTCCATTATTGCTGAATGCAACGGAGTGGTTCCATTACTCATTACATCTACAATGCTTTCGTCCTGTTCCACAAGCAGTCTTATTATTTCACCATGAGTAGTGCAATGTATTGGTAACATGTTATCTGGACACCTCAAATTTACCTTAGCGCCCTTTTTTAGTAAGAATTCAACCATTTCTAAATCGTTTGAACTACACGCATCATAAAGCACTGGATATTTAAAATCAACAGTATTGTTAATTTGATCAGCAGTAATTTTTTTTGCTATTTCATCTTTCTGCTCCTTAGTTAATTTTTTACTATGTAACATTAAATGCAGATTATAAAATAGATCCTTGTCCATTAATTTTTGGCCAATAGTAACAGTTGAATCAGATTGCTGTGACATTTTACTTGTTTTAAAATAATGTGAATTTGCTATTAATGCGATTGGGAGGGCCTTTTTATACCCTTTAACATAGAAATTTTTAGAAAATCTGGAAAATAAAAATAATGTTACAGAGTAATAGTTAGTCTTACTTATAACTTTTATTATAAAAATCTACAGACAAATCATATTATTTGTATTAAGTTTTGATTGTGCTTTACATCATTTTTAAGAATTTCTATGTTTATTTCTTGGTCTGTGTAGGGTTCACGTTTCTAGTGATCGTTAAAATGATTTAAAATACGAGTATAAGTTTTATCTGTATAAATTGCAGCAGAACATTCGTTAATCGTGCATACGAATCTAACATTTTTATTCCATAAAATATTTTGTTTACTGCATTTGTAATTATTAACTATAATACAAATTTTTACGCGCAGGAATTTACAGCAGATTGAATACTGACGCGATTCGTTTTTAGAGAAATCTTATACACGAGGTATAAATGGAGTCTAAAACAATATCTTAATAATATTTTAGAAATTTAAAATTAAATCAATTTTGGAAAATAATATATAATTTATTTAGAAATGTTTATAAATATTTTTATTTACAAATACTTGGAATATTTATTATTATTATTATTATCGTCTTTATTTAGCCAAAGCAAAAATGTTTAATACATAAATATACAATATATACATTGAATTTATATACAATTATTTAAAGAGTAAAATTGAATACAATATAACATTTATAAAGTTTATCTGTAAGGATATTAATAAAATACATAAATAGTGAGATATATACAATTTAAAATACATGACTAGTAGTAGTGATTTTGGTCAATTCTTTTAAGTTAAATAAGATAAATTGTAAAACAATCAATAGTCAAATGCATAACATATTGGAATGTACGTCAAGTCGTAAATTTATACAAGATTTTAAATAATTTAATGCAAAATTTTAAATAATTTAATACAGAATTTTAAGTAATTTATAAATCTCTGCTGTGTAAATATTTTCTAATGCTTTTTTTGAAAAGTGTGAACGAATGTAGGTCACGTATACATTGTGGAATGTTATTCCAAAATTGAGCATATTTGAATTGAAAAGAGTTTCTGCCCCAGTCAGTAGTTATTTTGGATGGTATTTCCAAGTTTTTACGAATACCACGTTGGGGTTTATCAGATTTATACGGTTCAAATAGTGAAAGGAGAAAAGGAGGTTCTTTCATGCGTACTAATCTGTACATGATTAAGGCTGCAAAGTAATCAGTGCGGATATTTATACTCATCCAATTAAGTTGTCGCCTGAAGGGTGTAATGTGATCTTGTCGTCTTAAGCCAAAAATATAACGTACGCAGGAGTTTGACAGTCTTTGTAGTTGGTCAGTTTGTTGATGGTTGATTTCAGAATAAACTACGTTACAATAATCCAAATGCGGACATACTAAAGTTTCAACTAAGCGCTGACGTAAAGCTTGAGAGGTGCACGATTTTATAATTTTGAGCCCATATAGTGCTCTATTAACTTTCTTAGTTATATTCTGTATTTGTTGCTGCCAAGAAAGTGTCCTGTCAAGAATTACTCCAAGGCTTTTTACCTCATTAACAAACGAAACACAGTCACCATTATGATTTACTATTATTTTATCAATTTGTAGCTCTTCAAAGAGCTGTACTGTGTTTGGTGAGCCAAAAATGATTGCTTGCGTCTTACTAGTGTTCAACCTCAGGCGATTTGATTTCGCCCATACCGCTATAGCCTTAGCTGACTCAGAGAGCTTAAGGATACCCTGTTGGATTTGGCTGGCCGGAACCTGGATATAAATCTGCAGATCATCTGCATATAACAATCTGAACGTACTTGCATCCAAAAACTCACGAATATCATTCATGTAAATGCAGAAGAACAAGGGTCCAAGTAGTGAACCTTGCGGTACACCGACGTTTATGTCGCGATATTCAGAAACTGGTTTTCCAAATGCAACACATACAGATCGATCGCTGAGATACGACCAGAACCAACTCAGGGTTGATTTTGAAAAGTCCGCTTCCCTTAGCTTTCTGAGCAGTATTGATGGAGATACATTGTCGAAAGTTTTCGAGAAATCAAATTGCAGGAGTATGGTGGCTAACTTTCTTTCTTTACCCATACGTATATCATCTGCTAGTTTAATTAAGGCCGATTGGGTATTATGATGTTTCCGAAAACCAGTTTGAAATTTATCTAATATATTTGACTTTTTAAGTAAGTTAACCACTTGATCATGAACCAGCTTCTCAAGAACTTTCAAGAAGCTGAGCAGTGATACAGGACGAAAATCAGAAGGTGATAATGGAATCGAGACCTTTTTTATAGCTAGTATGCGTGATTTTTTCTACTCTGTTGGAAAAATACCTTTTTTTAAAGAAACATTGAATAATTTAGTGAGATGGTTAACTATGGCAGGTAATGACTTGGCAATAATGCTTTGAGGGATGCCATCATCACCTTTCGCCTAAGAGTTGAAATGAGAAACAGCCAGAATTACATCATTATTGGTTACCTCCTTGAAAGCAAAGCCTTCTTGGGGCGCACCATCGACAATATTGTTGGAAATTGTGGGATCTTCAGTAGAAGAAATGCAAATATTGGAAAGATATGAGTTGAGCTCTTCAGGAGAAAATCCATGAAGAGCATCACTAGCTGTAGGTATAAGGCCTAGTTGACGCATTTCGCTCCAGAAGTTTTTCCCATCATCTAAGGTGGTACATATGCGAGTGTGCATATAGGCACAGCGAGCAATTTCAGACTGTTCTTCATATTCATTAGCAAGACTTAGGAATTCATTGAGATATTTTCTGCATCCAGTTCTGTGATAACGTCTACTGGTTGCATCACATTTGGATTTTAGTAGGCGTAGCTCAGGGTTTATCCAAGGATATTTAGCTTTTAGAGCCCGAAGTGATTTATTGGGAGCTAGTTCATCTATTGTATTTTGTATGTTATTTGTAAGAGTCAACAGTCCTTCATTTATGTTAAAGTCATCATCCGTCAGTGCAGAAGCAGTCCAGTCTAACTTTGTTAGATGAGAGTTCAAGTCGCGTGTTGTTATATTTTTAATGGCTTTGTAGGTTATTGACGTTTCAGGAGGATCTGGATAGAATACGTTGATAGTAACTGAAACTATGTCATGCCTATTAGGATAATTGGGAGATAATTTATCTTTACTTAAAATAGTATCACAGTTATCAACAAAAATAACATCAATCCAGGTGCTTTTATTATCATTGTGATGTGAATCACCAGTATCAACCAATTTTAAAGCCAAATCTGTCATGATGTTATTTAGGTACCTAGTGTCAGATTTACGTGTATCAAGCAAGTCAGCATTCAAGTCACCTATGACAACCTTATGACTATAGTCTGAACAGTGAGTTGTCAATAAGTCGATGAAATTTTTGATCAGACCTAATGCTAACATCTGGAGGGCGATAAATTAAAGCTATGAGTGTTGGAGCAGAGTTACCCTCCCAGACAGAGCAGAAGAGAAACTCCGTTGTAAGAGGTTTACCATTCTGCTCAGTCATCGAAGAGCATAAGATTTTAGCTTTAAAGTTATCCTTTACATACATAAGAATTCCACCACCATGTGTATTACGGTCGTGACGTACCGCACTATAGCCAGTGATATTTATGACATGGTCACTAAGTTCATGCCCTAATCTAGTCTCAGAAATGCAAAATAAATGATAAGAGTTATCGTTTGTAAGATACTCACATACTTTCCAAATATGTTTTTTTAATGAATTTGCATTTAAGAAACCAACTTTTAGGGGATGATTGTTGGTGGTAATTTTTGTTTGTGTATGTATGTCTATTCATTTAGTTGTATGAGGTACCGTATCGTTGTCTTGTCTATTTCTGTTTGATTCTGGAATATTATTTTCTTGTTCAGGTTGATTAAAGTTTTGATTTTTCATGAACTGCACAATAGTATGTAAATCCGATTCGGTTCTGACAGAGTGAGTTCTAATTTTATTTAGCCTAATTTTACTGAATATTTATCGATAGATAAATAGTAAGTGATCTCAAAGTATACACTTTTTTTTTTAATTTTGTCTCAAACTAAATTCTACGCTAAAATTGTATTTCATCAAAATTGTTACTAACTATGTATTATTTTTCACTTTTAATATTATATTTTTATAATACATTTATCAAAAAAATTTCATTATTTATTTATAAAAATTAAAAAAATTTTACCGGTTCTTCATATAAACTACGCATGCAAACATCTTATAGCAAAGGATGTTATGGATGACTTTAATATGTTGAAAAGACACCTTTGATACCATCCATTTATTCCAATGGATCTTCTAGGCTTAGAAACGGGTCTTTCGGTAATTTTCAGTAGAACGCTGCAACCTCAAAAGTTAACAAACACATTTCTGGTTAGTCTTCTTTTTTTTATCGTAAGTTTCACATTTGAAGCTCCGTAAGCCAGAATTTTTCATCACTAATTTTCTTACCGTGATAGCCAATAAACCGAATGCTCATTTTTAGCTCAAATTATAAATTTTTAAATTACTGACAAAATTGAAATTTTTGATGAAAAAAGATTTTTATAGGCCACAAAAATTTTTCACTTATTTATTTTCCTTGGATTCTTTTTATATATATCTCTACAAAGTAAGTGACAAAAGTTGGTCATTTTGGACCTAAAATAGGTATTCGGTTTATTGACTATAACGGTAAAAGAATTAGCGATGAAAAATTCTAGTTTACAAAGCTTAAAAGCTGCCAGTTATACTAAAAAAATGAGATCAACCAGAAATGTCTTGGTTAACTTTCGAGGTTGCAGCATTGTATTGAAAATTATCAAAAAATCATAATTAATAACCTTGAGCTCTGTATTTAGGACAGATTGTTTCGGTAGGGCTGCATATATAACGCATATTTTAAAGTAAATAATTTAAAAAAGTAGACACAAAAAAAGTGTAAGTTATTTTATATAATTGATGAAGACTTAAAAAAATTAATCTTTTTATTTTAAGTGAAGGCTTTCATCTTTATAATATAGTAAAAATAATGTTTATTAAAAATTTGTCTCTTTAAAAAAACTTATTGACATCAAGACAATTAGTGAAAATATATATATATAAAATATATATATAAAACATATATCAACTTATTAGTGAAAATCATAATAAACAGAATAAAGTAAAATTTTTAAATTAAAGAATCCTTTATAAATTAAATAATATATTTACATCTAAATAATTTTTTCAAAAGCTCATTAGTTTTTATTATCATTTATATCATTATTGTTAATTAATTTATTTTCATCAAATCATTTTGACTTCATTTTACATTAAAAAAAAACAATTTTCTTAGCAGCTATCAACTATGCATTAAATTAAAAATTTAGGCATTTTTTTTTTCTTTTACATATTCTGGTAAAGCATATTTTTCTATTAATTCCTGAATATTCTCATCTTGTTCCCGTAATTCCCAAGCTGTATCACCCCATGCTGTTTTAGTATTTGGATTTGCTCCTTTCATTAGCAAGTACTTCACTATATCATATGATTGTTCCATTATTGCTGAATGCAACGGAGTGGTTCCATTACTCATTACATCTACAATGCTTTCATCCTGTTCCACAAGCAGTCTTATTATTCGACCATGAGTAGTGCAATGTATTGGTAACATGTTATCTGGACACCTCAAATTTACCTTAGCGCCCTTTTTTAGTAAGAATTCAACCATTTCTAAATCGTTTGAACTACACGCATCATAAAGCACTGGATATTTAAAATCAACAGTATTGTTAATTTGATCAGCAGTAATTTTTTTTGCTATTTCATCTTTCTGCTCCTTAGTTAATTTTTTACTATGTAACATTAAATGCAGATTATAAAATAGATCCTGGTCCATTAATTTTTGGCCAATAGTAACGGTTGAATCATATTGCTGTAACATTTTACTTGTTTTAAAATAATGTAAATTTGCTATTAATGCGATTGGGAGGGCCGTTTTATACCCTTTAACATAGAAATTTTTAGAAAACCTGAAAAATAAAAATAATGTTACAGAGTAATAGTTAGTCTTATTTATTACTTTTATTATAAAAATCTACAGAGAAATATTTATTAATGATAAAATATATTACCTAATAATGAAAGAGATGAAAAATATTGTATAGAGGGTTGCATATACGTTAATCATTACCTCGCTACAACGAATAAAACATATTGCAAAAAAAAAATTTTATTTTATAAAAATTAGTTTTTAAAAACAATTTTGGTTATTCAGAAAAAAAAAAATTTTCAAAAATCGAACTGAAATTACTTTTAGAAACTGAAATACAAAATTTTCATGTACATTTCAAAATGAAGAATGGAAGTTCTAAGATTAAAGATACCCCGTGACAAAGACACGTGCCTAGTGTCCCAAGTGCCCAAAATTAAAAATAAAAAAATAAAAATAATAGCCAAACATAAAAGTACTTATATGTTAGGTCACTACTAATCACAGCACAAACTTATGAAAGATTTTTAAGCAGTTTTTTAATGTATGCACTTTATATGGAGAACCGATAAAATATTTTTTATTTTTATATAATAAAAAAATTGTTCTTTTTTTAAATTTTTATAAACATACTAGCTGCCTCCGGCTCGCTTCGCTCGCCCCGGCAGCCACCATGGGGGCTGCGCCCCCCTGGACCCCTGCGGCTTTATTTTTCCAATAATATGATGTTTTAGGTTGGTCAATATTTTGTAAAATTACCTTTTTTTACCCGAAGTATTATCTAAAATTTACTGAATCATAAAAATTACTGGCTTATGAACCCAGACAGATAATTAGTGATCAGCAATACAAAGCTTAGCTACCCTTCCATAGGATCCACAAGTAGTCTTTGTTTCCCTCGAATTCTAGGGTTCTGTCTAATAATAGCTGTTCAAGCTTTTTTTAGTTACTATATTCAGTTACTACATCAGTGGCTGATAAAAATTAGAAATATATATAATATTAGTCCTAAACTTTTATAATTTTCGAAAAATTATTGTATCTTTTGACAGATCGAACCGATCGCCTTGAAAATTTAGGTGGATACGTAAAAAATATGCCCGAATGGAATAAAATTCTTTTTGATAGTAAAATTTTTCCTCGGTTTTCCGTTTTTTTGGTTTTTTTTTTAAATTTGATAAAAATTTTTTTCTTGGAATTTCAGTTTATTCAACATAAAAATTTTTTGTCGTTATCAATCGAAATAAAACCTAGCCTATGTTTTGACCCGTAATTTTTTCCATCTTTTGACGTAAACCCCGCGTCTCTAACTTTTATCGCGTTCTAGTTTACCCATTTCGGACAAACAAACATACAAAATTAAAGATTTATATATATATAGGATAGATATTATACACACTAAAACGTAAAGATTGTTTTTAACACTACTTTTTATTAAATTTTGATTTTAATATTTTAAAAGTTTTAAATTTTAAAATAAATCTTTTAAAATTATTTAATTTCATTTTTAATCTTTTTGTTTTTGTTTTTGTAGGCAAAAGATTTTTTTCCAAAAAAAATATTTTGAAATGAGGTTATGAGTATATATTTGTTTATTTTTAACTCAAGTTTGTTTATCAAATTTACGTGGTTATTAAAATATAATTTAATTTTAACATGGAACATATTTATAGGGAGGGGGTACTTCAGAACTTGAAAATTAAGGGGGGTGGTCAAGTATGTCCTATTTAAGGGGGGTGGTCAAATTTGTCCTATTTAAGTCCTATTTATGTCTTATTGAAGGGGGGGGGGCAAATAAAACTTAGAATAATTAGGAGACTTTGAAAAATCTGAGCTTAAGGACTGAAGATAAAACAGGTTTATGGACTTAAAATAATATCGATTTAGGGACTTGGAATAATATTGATTCAGGGACTTAGAATAATTCAGGTTTAGGGAATCAAAATAGTTTGGGTTTAGAATCTTAACAGCTAGTAAAGTGATAATTACAAATTATAACTCAGCTGGAAGTAAACATGTTCCATGCATTTAGGTTGTGCTTACACAAACCGGTTATAAGTTTTTTATAAATTAGCGTTATTTATGATTAAAAATAATTTAATTTCTTTGATTTAAAATAAGTTAACTAAATAAGCGTAAAGTGATTTTTCATATTTTTTTCAATTTTAATATCAAATATCTGCAAACCGAAGAAGATGAACTTCGTTAATTATCAAATATTTTATAATTATATAGCTTCAATATTTTAAAAATTTAACTTTTATTTTGTATTTATAATTTTTGGTATTAGTTTTGTTAAATAAATACATTAATATTTAATAAAGACCTAATTTTTTGATAATTGAAAAAGTTTTCTAAAATTATTTTTAATAATAATCATAAGAAATTTATTTTTCCGCAATTGCAAAACTCGAAAAAATAAACAAGTATATACACTCATAATCTTAATAAATTGTAATTAAAATGAAGGTTAAGTCATTTCAAAATATTTTTTTGGAAAAAATCTTTTGCCTAAAAAAACAAAAACAAAAAGATTGAAAATGAAAATAAATAGTTTGAAAAGATTTATTTTTAAATTTAATATTTTTAAAATATTAAAATCAAAATTTAATAAAAAATAGTATTAAGGACGCTCTGTCCACCACTGGGTGTTTTTTGCGCAGTATATTTGTAACTAAAATATTTCAACCATATATTTTTTTGTAATAATTTTTTAATGAAAGAATCAATACTTTTCAGTATTTAGTACAAGAATATCAAAAAAAAATTAAAAATGTTTATTTGTTTAAACAAATACGACCTGTTAAATTTTTGAAATTTTCGGGTCATAAAAGCCTGAGTTCCCAGATCTGGGCTACTTGGATCAAAATTCTGCTTAGCTCATATTGAAGATCATTCAATTCTAGGTCGAGGTATCGTGGGAAATTTTTCGCTAAACCTTTTCAGTAATGAGTTATACCTATTTGTTTATAAATTGTAGAGCATTTTTAATTTTTTTTTTATAAACAATTAGTTGTAACTCATTACTGAAGAGGCTTAGCGAAAAATTTCCCACGATACCTCCACCTAGAATTGAATGATCTTCAATATGAGCTAAGCAGAATTTTGATCCAAGTAGCCCAGATCTGGGAATTCAGGCTTTTATGACCCGAAAATTTCAAAAATTAAACAGGTCGTATTTGTTTAAACAAATAAACATTTGAATTTTTTTTTTATATTTTTGTACTAAATACTGAAAAGCATTGATTCTTTCATTAAAAAATTATTATAAATAACTATATGGTTAAAATATTTTAGTTACAAATATACTGCGCAAAAAACACCCAGTGGTGGACAGAGCGTCCTTAAAAACAATCTTCATGTTTTGGTGTGTAAAAATATAACTTTTAATATAATAAATAAAATTTATTAATAAACATAATTTATATTTTATGAACTAAAAAAAAATCGTGTCTATACGTGAAAAGTCAGAGTCTTAAAAACATGATTTTTTTTTATAGCTCCTAAAATTGGTAGCATATAGTTTGAGACAAAACAGTGTATAGGTTGAGACAATTTGCGTGTATAGTTTTAGATCAATTTTAAAAATTTTAATTTTGTGTTTATAATAGGAAAATAAAGTAAATAAAGTATACTATAATTTTATTTACATTCACATTTATTTTATGAAAAATATTGCAAACAGAAATATGTGCTGCGATTTCAAAGTCAGAAACAAAGCTTTTAATTTTTAGCTCTTTCTTAACTAATGTTGCGCATAAATGCATAAGATCTAACCACATGTTTGTGTATGTTGCAATATCTTTAATAGGTAAAAAGCAGTATGCAACTTGAACATAATATGTAGAGCTATAGAGCTGTAAATAGTACTTTAGTGCATATTCAAATGTACCATCACCAAATACTCCATCACTTTCACATAATACTCCAGTCAAAACGCGGTTTAGGGTGTATTTTCTACTGGTGACATGAGATTTGCTCTACTATATGTTTTTGAGTCACTGATCACGAAAATCGGGGTCTTTTCCGGGAGATATTGTCGGAACACCCTTAAATTTGCAAAAACTACCCCCAAAAGGGTTTTTTTTTTATATATTAGGAAACTGAGTTTCTAGATTTAGCCAAAAATTGGCCTAAGAGGGTTTTTTGGGTCGCTGAACAAGAATTTGAGGTAATTTTTTATAAATAATCAATATTTCACCCTTAAATTAGCAAAAACTACCCCTAAAAGGGGGTGTTTTTTCTATTTACAGACTTTGAGCGACCAGATTACATCCATACGGGTTTTTTGGGTCGCTGATCAAGAATTTGGGGGAATTTTTTATGATTAACTAATATTTCACCCTTAAATTAGCAAAAACAACCCTTTTAGGGGTTGTTTTCGCAATTTGAGTGACTAAATTAAGTCTTTCAGGATTTTTTGGGTCGCTAATCAAGGATTTGGGAGACTTTTTTCTGAATAATTAATACTTCACCCGTAAATTAGCAAAAACAACCCTGAAGGACTTAATTTGGTCGCTCAAAGTGCGGAAATACCCCTTTTAGGAGTTGTTTTTGCAAAATAATTAATTAAAAAAGAATAAAAAATTCCCCCAAATTCTTGATCAGCGACCCATAAAACCCGTATGTACGTAATCTGGTCGCTCAAAATCCGTAAATAGAAAAAACACCCCCTTTTAGGGGTAGTACTAATTTAAGGGTGAAATATTGATTATTTATAAAAAATTACCTCAAATTCTTGTTCAGCGACCCAAAAAACCCTCTTAGGTCAATTCTTGGCTAAATCTAGAAACTCAGTTTCCTAATATATAAAAAAAAACCCTTTTTGGGGGTAGTTTTTGCAAATTTAAGGGTGTTCCGACAATATCTCCCGGAAAAGACCCCAATTTTCGTGATCAGCGACACAAAAAACATATAGTATAGCAAATCTCATGCTGTCAGTAGAAAATACACCCCCCCTCCCCCGCGTTTTGACTGGAGTATAAAAGTCTTCAATTATTTTTAGTAGTAAATATAAATTTATGCCTTCCTCTTTTGTAACAAAACCTTTCTTTTTCTTCTGTTACGATTGATTCTTTAGCTTCTGTTAGTTTGAAATGAGCTTTTTCATATGATTTTGGTACTTTTGGATATTTTTTTTACGAATCTCATTTGTTTTAGCTGTTCAAAATCTAAATGCATTCCCGTATTTAATACAGACGTTCTATTTAATTTTGATGGACCAACATTTGTATTAAGTTTTGATTGTGCTTTACATCATTTTTAAGAATTTCTAGGTTTATTTCTTTGTCTGTGTAGGGTTCACGATTATAGTGATTGTTAAAATGATTTAAAATACGAGTATATAAGTTTCATATGTTTAAATTGCAGCAGAACATGCGTTAATTGTGCATACAAATCTAACATTTTTATTTCATAAAATATATTTTTTACTGTATTTGTAATTACGGTGACTAAAACAATATCTTAATAATATTTTAGAAATTTACAATTAAATCAATTTTGGAAAATAATATATAATTTATTTAGAAATGTTTACATTTCTGGTTGGGCTTTTTTTTTTATCGTATAAGTTTCACATTTTAAGCTCCGTAAACCAGAATTTTTCATCACTAATTTTCTTACCGTGATAGCCAATAAACCGAATGCTCATTTTTAGCTCAAATTATAAATTTTTAAATTACTGACAAAATTGAAATTTTTGATGAAAAAAGATTTTTATAGACCCCAAAAATTTTTCACTTATTTATTTTCCTTGGATTTTTTTTTAATATATATCTCTAAAAGTAAAAGATAAAAGTTAGTCATTTTGGACCTAAAATAGGTATTCGGTTTATTGACTATAACGGTAAAAGAATTAGTGATGAAAAATTCTAGTTTACAAAGCTTAAGGTGGCAGGTCGTACCCGAGGGAAAAAAAATCAATTTTTTGTTTTTGGTTTTTTTGGGTTCGAAAACATCTTAAGAATATTGAAAAAAATTTTTATAATGATATCTTGAATAATAAGGAAGTTATAGAAGATTAAGCGAGATACAGTATTCTAAACTTTAAACGCGTTTTTCTCGAAAAAACGTTTTTCGATTTTTGTACACGATAACTCAAAAAATAATTAAGATATCTTTCTAATTTTTTGGCTACACTTTTAACATACAATTACCTTCTGGATTGATGGAATGATTTTTCCAAAAAATGTTCCAATTTTTTTTTTCTTCAAAAAAACATGTGACAAAAATTGCAATTTTTGAAAAAAATTAAATAATTTTCACAATTTTCCATTTTCCGAAATTTGAATCCATCAATCCAGAAGATAATTGTATGTTAAAAGTGTAGCCAAAAAATTAGAAAGATATCTTAATTATTTTTTGAGTTATTGTGTACACAATGAAAAATGAGGCCTGACTTTGAGCACTTGTACTCGGCACCATTTTAGAAAAAAATAAAAAAAATTTGAAAAAAAATGTTTAGTAACTTATAATCTAATGAAGTGCCAATTTTCAAAAAATTATCTCAATTATTTCTACCTGAAAACCAATCCAGAAAAAGACACCTTTTTTTCCCTCGGGTACAACCTGTCACCTTAAAAGCTGACAGTTATACTAAAAAAATAAAATTTTTGATTTTCTACGTTTCGCCGCGAATATATTGATTTTATGAAAAATTTAGGTTAGGCCAAAAATCAAAAAACTTGAAATATACTTCATGTTATTGTTAAAAATTGAGATTTTTTTTAGTGAATCGATGCTAAATAATGTCCTAAATATTATATTCAAAGATTTTTAAAATTAGATTATTTATAAAAAAGTCTTGATGAATTAAGTACCTCAAAAATTAATGAAATTTCAAGCGCTAATATCTCCGTCTGTAGTCAATAAATTTTCAAAATTTTTTTTTTATTTTAAGGGACACATAACATGATCAATGGCTAAAAATATTAAACATTCCAGAAGTTTCGATCTCTAGAAATTTTTATTCAAAAAATGCTATTTCTATCCACCTGATTTAACCTTAAAGCGGAAGTTTCCGTGACAATCCGCCCGATTGTTTCGGTAGGGCTGCATATATAACGCAATAATTTAAAAAAGTAGACTCAAAAAAATGTAAGTTATTTTATATAATTGATGAAGACTTAAAAAAAATTAATCTTTTTATTTTAAGTGAAGGCTTTCGTCTTTATAATATAGTACAAGTAATGTTTATTAAAAATTTGTCTCTTTAAAAAAACTTATTGACATCAAGACAATTAGGGTGAATTTAGATGCAGCAAAAAAATCTTGGAAAGTTACCGCGCGAAAATTTGAATCCAAAATTCAAATATCGATTAAAATTAATTTTTAATAAATAAGATTAATAAAATAATTAAATAATTCAATTAATAAAATATATTAAACTTCCTGATGTGCAATTTTAACATTTTATTATATTTTTATACATAAAAGACTCATTACACTGGAAACTCGATTATCCGGACTAGGTGAGACTAACCCCGATCCGGATATCTGAAAATCCGGTTAATACGGAAAAAGTAAAAAAATTTGCCCATAAAATAAAAAAATGGTTAGGGTGATTAAAAGTTTATTTTAAGGGATTGAAATTTTTATTGGTAGTGCATAATTTAACATGGATCTAAAAAAAAACTTTAATTGAAAAAATTTGTCAGAAATAAACCAAAACACGTAAAATTTAAAACTAAATCCTGAAAATAAAAAAGGCAGAAAAAAAAGTTTATACATATGTATGTATATACATTAAATTCTATTTAATAAAAATTACAAAATATTTCTCACTTTCCAGATAAGTCATAAAAATAAAAAAAAAATTTTTTATAAGATTTACTTGTGTTTACGAATAATGAGAATCGATGTAAAAAAAAAGAAAAAAATATTACTCAGAATTAAAATATGTAAATATGTTATACATCACGATAGATCGTAATACATTAGGTCATTTAATTGTACATTTAAAAAAAGTCACGACTAAAAAAAATATTAAAAACAAACAATCAAATAAAAGTTTTGCCAAAATTCTTTACTCATATAAAATAAAAAAATTAATGAAATAATTTTAAGATAGATTTATACCCATCTATAAGAATAATGAAATATATCCGGTAATAAAGTCATAAAGTTTAGTAAAAAATAAAAAAATTTATTATTGTATCCTAATAATTTTTATTGAAATTTCTGATTGAATAAAATTATAATATCTTTCAAAAAAAAGGCCGCCAGCGAGGGTATAATTTTAGCAATGCTCTTTATTGTGTGTTTAAAATAACTTTTACATAAATTAAAGAAAAAAAATAACTAATTTTTTTTTTTTTTTTTTTAAAGAAAAATAATAATTTTTTTTTTTTTTTTTACCAAAAGCCATTCCGGTTGATCCAGAATCCGTATAATTGAGGTCCGGATAATCGAGGTTGCAGTGTACTAAAATTTAAATTTAAAAAAGCCGCGTCTTGTAAGCATAGAAAATCCTCGAAAATCTCTCCATCTAAATTCACCCTTATAACTTATTAGTGAAAATCAAAAAAGACTAAAATAAAATTTTTTAAATAAAGAATCCTTTATAAATTAAATAATATATTTACATCTAAATAATTTTTTCAAAAGCTGATTAGTTTATATTATCATTATTATCATTATTTTTAATTAATTTATTTTCATCAAAATCATTTTGACTTAATTTTATATTTAAAAAAAACAATTTTCTTAAGAGCTATCAACTTTCCATTAAATTAAAAAGTTAGGCATTTTTTTTTTCTTTTACATATTCTGGTAAAGCATATTTTTCTATTAATTCCTGAAGATACTCATCATGTTCCCGTAATTCCCAAGCTGTAACACCCCATCCTGTTTTAGTATTTGGGTTTGCTCCTTTCTTTAGCAAGTACTCCACTATATCATATGATTGCTCCATTATTGCTAAATGCAACGGAGTGGTTCTTTGCACATTACTCATTACATCTACAATGCTTTCGTCCTGTTCCACAAGCAGTCTTATTATTCGACCATGAGTAGTGCAATGTATTGGTAACATGTTATCTGGACACCTCAAATTTACCTTAGCGCCCTTTTTTAGTAAGAATTCAACCATTTCTAAATCGTTTGAATAGCATGCATCATAAAGCACTGGATATTTAAAATCAATAGTATTGTTAATTTGATCAGGTGTAATTTTTTCTGCTATTTCATCTTTCTGCTCCTTAGTTAATTTTTTACTATGTAACATTAAATGCAGATTATAAAATAGATTCTTGTCCATTAATTTTTGGCCAATAGTAACAGTTGAATCAGATTGCTGTGACATTTTACTTGTTTTAAAATAATGTAAATTTGCTATTAATGCGATTGGAAGGGCCGTTTTATACCCTTTAGCATAGAAATTTTTGGAAAACCTGATAATTAAAAAGTTAATATTTAAAAAAATAAAAAATAATGTTACAGAGTAATAGTTAGTCTTAATTTTTACTTTTATTATAAAAATCAGCAAACAATTTTTTTTTTTTTTTTTTGTTATTTAAGCTTCGAGCTTTCTTTGAGGCTATGCTGCAGCTACGTTAACTTTATTTTGTACTTTTTGACATTTTCATTAAACATTTTTTTTTTTAACAACTATTCTTTACAGTTTTATAGATTAGGCACAAGTTTATATGGAAATTATGGCTTACAATTATTTAACGAATTAAATTACATTAACACTTTGGCTAAAAGTACTCAATTTAATTTTTGTAACTAATTTTGGATTAGTAGGTTATAATAAATATGGCCAACTTCATTACTTCAGTAATTCAGTTTTATTTCTAGTTTATAATAATATAGTATAAAAAGAATTTTTAAATATAAAAAGAAATAATTATTTATTTATTATTGATATAATAAAAATTACTCAGTTTCAAAAAAATAAATTATTTATCATTGCATTTTTAAATTTATTTCTGCACTTTTTTAATTAGATTATATTATTTGATTTATTATTTTAATATTAATTATTTTTTGATTTGGTAAATTTTAATCTTTTCTGTCCCTGATTTTTTAAAGTAATGATAAAATAAATAATTTATAAATTTAAATATTAGACAGCTATTATTATTATAATCTATCAAATTTCTAAAAATTTGCTTTGTTTATACTTGTGTCATTTTGTACAACTTTTTTTTTCTTTTTTTTCTGCACTTTATTTACTTTATTAGTGGAAAACTCAGTTTTTTAATATTAGTTTTTATAGTCTAATTCTGGTAAAAATTTAAATAAATGTATTATTTAGGTATCATGAATAGAAATTATTTTTAAATAAATAAAAAGAAAAATGCGCTAGAAAAATATGCATCAATTTTTAAATAATTTTAGATTGGAACTTTTTGTAGAACCAATTTTAAAGATTGACTAATTTTTTTAAACTCTTTATATGAATATGAGAAAATTTAATATTTAATTATATTCTATATCCACTTTTCGGTGCTATAATATTACAGGCTATTTATGTTGAAATTTAATTTAAAAGTTATTTAATAATTTTTCATTTCATTAAAAATTATTAAATAAAAAATTAGACCATCTTAAGTTCCGTTTGGTTAAAATATGTGAAATTACATTAGAAAACTGATGATTAAAAGACTGTCCTAAAAAACCAAGCACTCTACTGCTGCGTTAAACCTAGAATTCAGGTTTCTTTTAGATTCTTTATACCTTTTCCAAACTAAATACTTAATATATTATTCAAAATTTTATAAAATATAAAATACTTTTTAAAAATTAAAAAATTTTTCTAAACATGAAAGTTTTTCATAAAAATCAATAATAACGTTTTAATTTAAAATTTAGTGTATTTTTGGCAATGATTTTTCTTAAATAGTTTACCATCTCAAAAATGAAATTATTATTTAAGCCAGAAAACCAAATTCACTTTTATTTATGTATTTTTTTGTTGAATTAAAATCTTGAGTACTTTTAGTCTGAGTCTTATTCATAACCTTGCTAACATGAAGAAAACTTATTCCAAAAAAAAGATTTTATTTTATGATTTAAAAACAATTTTAGTTATTCAGAAAAAAAGAAAATTTTCAAAAATCGAACTGAAATTACTTTTAGAAACTGGAATACAAAATTTTCATGTACATTTCAAAATGAAGAATATTCTCTTTCCTATGGCAATCCTAAGATTAAAGATACCCGTGACAAAGAAAATCCTGCCTAGTGTGCCCAAAATAAAAAATAAAAAAATAAAAATATGGAATAGCCAAACATAAAAGTACCCTTGTTAGATCTTTACTATACAAATAATCACAGCACAAACTTATGATAGATAATACCTAAGGTATTTATTAGAGCACGTTAACTATACTATACTGGGTACTATTTTCCGTGTATGAGGAGTTGGCTGATTTCGAGCGTTTTCAGAGGTCTTGTAATATACGGGTTGATTTAAGCAGTTTTCAATGTATGCATTTTATATGAAGAACCGGTAAAATATTTTTCATTTTTATAAAATAATAATAAAAATGTTCTTTTGATAAACATATTATAAAAATATAACTTTTAAAGTAAGAAATAATATACATATAGTTATTAGACCATTGAATAAAGATCTCGACTTGGACAAAAATCCTCCAGAAATGAAAAGTTGTGGAATGTGTTGGTTTTCAGCTAATTTGAAAAGGGAAACAAAATCGGACATTCCAACCCAGTGCTGGCCCCCCCCAGGGAGGGCAAAAGCTGGGGCAAAACGGTTTTTTGCAAATAACTCAAAAAGTAAGCAAAATATAAAAAAAAGTTTCAAATAAAAATTGTTGCTTTGATTTGAGTCCTGCAATTCTAAGCCCAAAAGGCTCATTTGAATAAACGGAGGTTATATAAAAAAAAGGCATTCTTAGTAATTACTTTTATTTAAAAAGCAATGGTAGTTGATGATAATAAGTATGTATAAACAGAGTACAATAAAATATAAATATTTTGAAGAAAAACTATAAAAATACGTAAACTATCAAAATGTATTAATTTTTATAAATTAAAGGTTTTTTGGATAGTGTTGTTTTTGAGGCCTGCAATAATCAAAATTCTGATGTCATTTATACCGACATGCAAAGAGCTTTCGATAAGGTTGATATTGGCATACTTCTGAGCAAGTTGGATCATTATGGTATTCATGGTCCTCTTTTACAGTGGTTTTCTACCATGCTGAAAAATAGGACTCAAAGAGTAAGAATAGGGGATACTATTTCTACTGATGAAATAGCAGTTACGTCTGGTGTTGGTCAAGGATCTAACCTTGGACCTTTATTGTTTTTAATTTATATCAATGATATAAAATTTTCTATTAAGTTCTCCCGGTTCTTACTCTTTGCTGATGATATAAAGCTGTTCAGAGGTGTGGACAATAAAGAAGACTCACTCAGACTACAGAGAGATCTAATTTCAGTTAATGAATGGTGTAGAAATAATGGTATGATTTTAGAAATAAAGAAATGCAAAGTTGTAACTTATGGACGGAAGAGAATTGTTGAATATGATTATATGATTAATGATGTTGTGCTGAGTAGGGAAACTGTCTATAAGGACCTGGGAATCTATTTTGATTCTAGGCTGAATTTTCAACAGCATGTTGATTTCATTCAATTTAAAGCCCTTAGAGTTGTAAATTTCATAAAACGTAACTCTTGTGAGTTTAAGTCTGTTGACACTTTTAGAAAAATTTATTTCTCATATGTCTATCCGTGTATTATGTATGGATCCCAAATATGGGGTTCATTGAATATTGGACAATTTAAACAGTTGGAGCACATAAATCATAAATTTATGCGCTTTACTGCTTTTAGGATTGGTGATCCAATGAAATTTACAGATCATGATTATACATCTATCTCACTGAAGCTTGGGATTTCCTCGGTTCAGAGTGCTGCTGTAAGACTTGACCTAATATATTTGGGAAAAATTTTCAATAATATGATTGATTGCAGCAGCATTGTGAATGTAATAAATCTAAATGCTCCTATGAGGTTACTAAGGGGACTTAGTTATTCATTTAAGTTACTTTACCCTATTGATCCTTATTCTTTCAAGTCAGTCACAACAAGAATATGTAACTTATATAATCTTAATAATTCTCTTTTTGATTTGTTTTCTGATAGAATGGGTACGATTAGAAGGTTGTCATGTAAGTTGCTGGAGTACAATTAGCTCTATCAATGGCTTCTAATTTGTTTTACTTTGTACTAACTTTGTATTCTGGTGTAATTTGTACTGAATTTATTATTAAGGTAGAAAGAGAGATTAAATTCCTGCATTAATTTAGTTAATTGCTTATTTTCTTATTTCTTTAAAAAATTTTTTCTTTTTCTTTTTAAAATTAAACTCTTATATAAAAAAATTTTTTTCTCATATAAACTACTCTACTGAAAATTGTTATATGATTTTCTATATTTATATAATATTGTAAATTATTTGTATTTGAAAGATTTTATCCTGTATATATTGAAAATAAATAAATAAATAAATAAATAAATAAAGGTTTATTTGTATTAGTATTCTTATTTTAATTAAAAATAAAAGTTATAAAAATATTTAACTTTTAACGAATTCATAAAATACGTTTTTTTTATTTTTTTTTAAAAGTGGAGTAGATCACGAGTTCTTTTGGGGTACTTTCTGCATATGTAAACTATATACAACACCCGTAGAAACATCCCACATCTCTCACCATTTTAGGCTCGATATAGTTTCGTTCAGGACCACCATGTTTTACTAGCTTTATTTATTTAAATTTTCAGATGAGTTTAATTCTGGGTACCTATTCCCATTCTTGTTAAAAGCTTAGAAATCATGCTCTATCATTCTTGCTATAAAATAATGTTTGCATATTTTAAGGGCAGTCAGGTTTTAGGTGTAAACAAAAAGGCGAAACCTCATAAAACCACGACACCTTAGGATTTTAATTATATAAATTTCTTCAGACAGCTCTAATAGATCAACTTCTACATAGAATAATCTTGCGGATTTGAAATTTGAAACCCCACCCCCTCCCTTCAATTTTTATCCCCTGAACTCTTGAAATTTAAACTTATATTTTTTTTGTAATACAAATTGTTTTTAAAGGGTGTAAAACCCTTATTTTAACCTTTTTCTACCCTTAAAATAAGAAATTTTCTAGTTTTCCTTTTTATTTGAGGCCCCTAGGTTTCTTTGATCGCTAAATTCAAATTTGATGTGAAAAATTATATTAGAGGGGTGTAACACCTTTATTTTTATCCTTTTCTACCCTTAAAATAAGAAATTTAAAAAAAAAACGTTTTCTTCTACTTTGACGACCCCTAGTAGGTTTTTTTGGTTGCTACATGAAATTCGTATTTTGTGACCTAAAAAACCTACTAGGAGCCTTAAAAAAAAAAAGGTTTTTACAAAATTACTTATCATAAGGGTAGAAAAGGGTAAAAATAAGGGTGTTCACCCCTCAAAAATAATTTTTCACATTAAATTCGGATTTAGCGACTAAAAAAATCTACTAGGGGTCGTCAAACTAGAAGAAAACTTTTTTTTTTTTTAAATTGCTTCTTTTAAGGGTATATAGAAAAGGATAAAAATGAGGATTATACCATGGATACTTACTTCTATGGGTTATACACCCTTTTAAAAACAATTTTGGGCTTCAGTTTCGGATTCAGCGACCAAAAATAAATAATACCTATCAGGGGTCGTTCAAATTACAAAAAAATATAAGTTTAAATTTTAGGACTTAAGGGGGTGAAAATTGCGGAGGTTTTCACCCCATTTTCAAATCCGCAAGATTTTTCTACGTAGAAGTTAATCTTTTATTAGTGCTGTCTGAAGAGATTTCTATATAGTTAAAATACTAATTTAATCGGTGTCGTGGTTTTAATTTTTCAATAACGAAATTGACCTGACTATAAAGTCAATTCAAGAATATGATTAATAAGCGCTCATAAGAATATATTTTCTTTGGTATAGTAGTTAGACAATGCAGAAAAATTCAAACAAAAAAATTAGAAATGAATTTTCAGATAATTAATTTTAAAATTTTGTATAATTTTATATACCACTTAAGGTGTCTCACGGAGTTTATAAAAAAAGAATAATATATGAACTAAAATTTACCGGAGATAAAACTAATTAAAAAACAAATCCATTGATCCCAAACGATACCTAGATTCCCGATTAATTAAGGGTACCTTCTCCCAGTTTTGAGTAAAAATGCCGTGATTTTTCAGATCAATTTTCTCAAAAAGTTTATGGCATATTAAAAAGATTTTTTCACAGCTGTTTTATACACTTATAATGAAAATAAAAAAAAAAATTTTTCATTTTCTCTTTTTTTACATATGAGAGATGGCGCTGAAGTTGGTGCCTAAAAAAAAAGTTCCAAATCGGCCCACATCATAACTAGACCTGACGTGGAGCCCCGTTTCGTAGACAAATTTTATCCTTGATAGGTCGATGGAATTTTCCAACGGGTATTTATATTTTTTGGGTCGCTGAACCCGAATATGGTATCAGTTTTTACCGAAAATGGTCCAGTTGCCCGCAATAGGCAACTTTAGGTTAATTTTCGGAGATTTTCTTATTTTTGCAAGGGTTACTTATGTTTTTCGGGTCGCTGAACACGAATATGATATCGGTTTTTACCGAAAATGGACCAGTTGCCCGCAATAGGCAACTTTTGGTTAATTTTTAGAGATTTTTTTATTTTCGCAAGGGTTACTTATGTTTTTTGGGTCGCTGAATACGAATATGATATCGGTTTTTATCGAAAATGGTTCAGTTGCCCGCAATAGGAATTTTGAGGTTATACTTTGCGGGGTTTTTAACATTTTCATCAACTGCTTATGTTTTTCGGGTCGCTGAACACGAATATGATATCGGTTTTTACCAAAAATGGTACAGTTGCCCACAATAAGCAACTTTAGGTTAATTTTCGGGGATGTTTTTATTTACGCGAGGGTTACTTATGTTTTTCGGGTTGCTGAACATGAATATTATATCGGTTTTCACAGAATATGGTTCAGTTAACCACAATAGCAATTTTGAGGGTTTTTTTGCGGGTTTTTTAATATTTTCATCCATTACTTATGTTTTTTGGGTCACTGAACACAAATATGATATCGGTTTTTACCGAAACTGGTCCAGTTGCCCGCAATAGGCAAATTTTGATTAATTTTCGGGGATTTTTTTATTTACGCGAGGGTTACTTATGTTTTTCGGGTTGCTAAACACGAATATTATATCGGTTTTTATCGAAAATGGTTCAGTTGCCCGCAATAGGAATTTTGAGGTTATACTTTGCGGGGTTTTTAACATTTTCATCAACTGCTTATGTTTTTCGGGTCGCTGAACACGAATATAAAATCAGTTTTTACTAAAAATGATTCATGTACCCACAATAGGTAATTTTAGGCTATTTTTTTTAGATTTTAAATATTTATTTGTAAAAATCAGCTTGCAATTAATTTATTATGTATGTATGTGCTTTATGTTTAACCTCTTGAACCTTACGTTATGTCGGAGGTCACCAACAATTAACACAAGCAGCTACCGAACCGCATATTTTGCTTTTATTTCCTCGGAAGTCGATATATACATAGAGATATATACCGCTTTTTCCTTTATTGGAAAATAACTCTAGGTTCTGGAAGCATGTGGATAAATTGTCAGTGAAACTGCAGGATTAGAAGGTGAATTAAAGGATTGATGAAGGGATTGAGGGATTTTTAGGGTTTGGGAGGCCAATTGCAGTCTAAGGTCCGACTTTTTGTAGGAGCCATGCTGACAATTCCGTCTTTAAAACACAGAGTTGCATTTCTACAACTCTATGCTTTAAAAGAGGCGCGAAAAACCTTAGAAAAACGCCCTCTATGCATGACATACGGAGGCAAGTAAATGGCACTTTCCATTTCATCTTGCCCCCTGCGACTCGGCAGCTAGCTCTACTCTCCCTTTTATCTACTCTCCCATTTTATGCAATTAATTTATTACTGATTATTATTAAAATATTGTAAAATTTTATCTGTATATTATTGTTTAGTTATTAAAAAATTAATTTTTATATTAATTTTCAATTTACTATTTATTTTATTGATTCTTTGTTGTATAGGAAAAACTTATTAAATTATTAAATACAACTGGACCATTTTCGGTAAAAACCGATATCATATTCGTATTCAGCGACCCGAAAAACATAAGTAACCCTTGCGAAAATAAAACAATCTCCGAAAATTAACCAAAAGTTGCCTATTGCGGGCAACTGGACCATTTTCGATAAAAACCGATATCATATTCGTGTTCAGCGACCCGAAAAACATAAGTAACCCTTGCGAAAATAAAACAATCTCCGAAAATTAACCAAAAGTTGCCTATTGCGGGCAACTGGACTATTTTCGATAAAAACCTATATCATATTCGTGTTCAGCGACCCGAAAAACATAAGTAACCCTTGCGAAAATAAAAAAATCTTCGAAAATTAACCAAAAGTTGCCTATTGCGGGCAACTGGACCATTTTCGGTAAAAACTGATATCATATTCGGGTTCAGCGACCCAAAAAACATAAATACCCGTTGGAAAATTCCATCGACCTATCAAGGATAAAATTTGTCTACGAAACGGGGCTCCACGTCAGGTCTCGGTTTAGGATCGTCGGAAAAAAAAACACCATAAAGTACATGAGTTTTTGGTGGTACTCCTAGCTCTAGGATATATAAAAAATATTGAAAATTAAAAAATTTATGAAGGTAAATAGAAAAGAGTCGAAATTTGACCGTATTTTTAGCCTCAAAACGGAGCCTATAGACCAAAATAATCTTCCTATCAGATTTATCCTAGAGGTTTACCTGTAGAATTTCATAATAAATCGATTTAAAAAAAAAAAATTCAAATCGGACTAATAGTTTTTTTGTTATCGTGTGGGCCATTTTCAAAGAGTTCGTTTTGAGAAAAACGCGTTTAAAGTTTCGGATCTTGTATTCTTGCATACTAATAATTTCACTTTCAGGCGCTGTCATTTCTTTATTATTTGCGGAATTCAATGGGATTCATTTGCAATTTTTTTTCCATATTCTTGATTATTTTTTGAACACAAATCAATTAAAAAATGATTTTCTATTTCAAAACTCAGAGAAGGTAACCTTAAGAAAGAAATAAGCAACTGAAAATTTTTATGGTTAACCAATATTAACATACGTGCATGTTCTTATGGGAGTTGATATTGTTTTACTTATTAGGTCTGTTCTTTTTTTCCCAAAAAAGTTAACCTGGAGCAAAACTGGGGTAAAACTAAACAGAACGCGCGTTCTTTTTAATGGCGGTAATTCAAAAAGCAAAACGTTTTTTTGGGATAAAATTCTTTTACTAAAAATTAAATGTGAAAACATGTTTAATATAGCCTTTTATCATTTAGCAGTAAATAATCTATTACTTAAAATAAAAAAAATTAATAAAAATTTAAATAAAGTACAATCTAACCTACAAAATGTTTGAAAAGAGCGCGCATTTTTTTTCTCTCGTTTAACTCCAGTTCTACTTTTTTTGGGAAAAAAGAACAGACCTATTGGTAATAATTCAATAACGAATCTTTTCAGATAAAAATGTACACACGTATTTTTTAACAAAAATAGAAACTTTTCCAAGAAAAAAATAGAATAGTTGCCGATCAAATTATAAACACATAATTTTAGTCGCGGGCCCCTTTCAATAAAATGTTTTGTATTTAAAAAATTTTTTTTACACCGCACTAAAGGTACGATTTCACCTATCACGCTAAAGCGTTTTGCGTCAGAGTGTGTCTAGTATAGAGTGACGACACGTATGTAACTGTTACTAAAATGTTACTAAGGCGGTTAATGGCGTCCTATGTATTTCTTATGGGCTAGTTCGGCGGTTAATGGCGGCTGTTGGGCCTTTGTCGCCACTCTTTACTAGACACACTCTGTTTTGCGTGAGCGTTTTTTATTCTAGTAATATACTGCTTTATCGACTCAGTAAAAAAGTTAAAATATTTTAACTTTTTGCTTCGCGCGTGAAACCAAGTCCTCTCTCTCGATGTTTATGTTTTGTTAAAATACACCTAAAATTTTCTATTTTGATGCGATTATATTAATTGATATTGAGAGATTTTTTGCAAAAAAGTAAGTACAATAATTAAATGTACTTCAACACAAAAAAATAATAATGTCAATTATTTTAATTATCTACGCTTGTGTTAAATCAGTTACAATACAAATAAAAACATGTAAATAAAATTTTTATTTCTGGGTTCAAAAATAATTTCTAACAATTGTTTTGTATATTTAACTCGATTAAATATGAATGATACTCGAATGAAACAAATTTTTTAATTTTTAAAGGAAAAACTGATACAAGTTCGCCTCCAGGAAAGGCGCATTAATTTTTGAATAAATTAATAAAATTTTTTAACATTTAAAAACCGCTTTGATTATAAAATTAAATACAAAAACGATTTTGTTTAAATTAGAAAATACTTTGTATTTTGCAATTCAGAGCAATGCACCATAAAATTATTTTATATCATTTCCAAGTAAATTTTGTTTTATCTAAAGAAATCAAAGGCTTAAAAACATTTTTAAACGTTAAAAAAAACCCATGGCTCACTGAAGAAACTGAATTTATAGATTGATCTTATAGTTCAGATGGTGATTGGATAACTCGAATGACATTATATGTATCAAATATTGTAATTAACTGCCATGCCACGTTAACTGCTAAAGCAGGTGACCAAAGAGTTAATCTTTCTGGTGTCCAGATTTATATTTAAATATAAATATAGTTTGAAATAGTTATTGAAATTATATTATACAGCACCTAAAAAACTTGCATTTTAAAAATACTGCATACTTGAGCTGAAGGATCATTCTAAAGTATAAATAAATATTTTCTCAAATACTAAAATGATCTCAACTCCTAATATCTTATCATAAATAAATGACAATTAAATTGGTTTTTTTTTGCATTTGTTATTGCAATCTGAAATAGCAATAGAATAAAATAAAAACAATAATACATTTTAATTTAATTTACCTTATAAAATGAAAAAATAAAATACTCCGATCAAACGCAATAATTAAATAATTTATTAATTTCACTAATCTTTTTCAAGTAATGTTATAAATTAATATTTAATTTGTTATAATTATTAATATCATATTGAAAATATCAGCCAATTTTCGTTAAAAAAATTTTGGGTCATAAACCCCAGAGCAAAAAAAATAATTTTTTTTTAAAATAATATAAGTTCCAAATTTTACAGTAGATTAATTCTTATAAATAAATATTTTTACTTTTTTACTTTAAAAAAAAAAAATAAATTTAAATAATGTCTCTAGTTACAATATTGTTACTAGGCCGATAAAGTAGTTATAAAGTTACCAAAAAAACAAAAAACGCTCACGCAAAACGCTTTAGCGTGATCAGTGAAATCGTACCTTAAGAGTTCTGCCTGGAAGCCATTTTGTTTTTCAAATTTTTTATTTCTTTTTCATTTTTTTATTAAATTAGAAATTTTTTTTGCATCTTATCAGAGTTGTCCCACATTCTTTATTCAATTTAGAAAAGTTTGGCATAAACACTTTTTTAATTTAATCAAAAATAAGGACATGATTTGGTGAGAAAAATTTATTGTCGAAAAAAGTTTACTCAAAATTTTTCTCACCAAATCATGTCCTTATTTTTGATTAAATTAAAAAAGTGTTTATGCCAAACTTTTCTAAATTGAATAAAGAATGCGGGACAACTCTGATAAGATGCAAAAAAGAATTCTAATTTAATAAAAAAACGAAAAAGAAATAAAAAATTTGAAAAATAAAATGGCGTCCAGGCAGAACTCTTAAGATAAGAATTTTTTTATAAGAAAAATTTTTATATAAGAAAATGCATTATTATTAATAATAACTTCTAAATATTCACGCATATCTATAAAATAAATAATAAAATTTAATTAATTATATATAGTTATGCCGGCCCCCTCTGATGTCGCCCTAAAATATACGGACCTAAAACTGTGAGTCACCTTATCTGATATTAATACAAAAAATTATTTGAATGGCTCGCGCATACTTATTATCATATATTCAAATGAAAATGATTTGTCTGGCTATTTTTACCCATTCTTGCTTAAAATGGTAAAAAAATTGATAAAAGAATTATGAACAAAAATATACCTTTTAAAAAATTTGACTTGAAAAAATGTAATATGCTTGATAGACCCACAAATTTTCGAAGAATAAAAAATTAAAACGAACTTCCAAACATGCTTCCAAATTGAGTAGCAGTTGAGTAGAGCACAATTGCACCATATATAGTATTGCATACATTCTCGTGTCGTTATATTGTGTTTTGTTGGTAAAGAAGAGTTAGGTCGGTCCAAGGGTTATCTGGATAATCATGGGTCGATTTTAATTTTTATATATCGGTTTTATTAATAAATTTTTTACAAAACTATAAACTATTATTAAAAAATATTGTTAAATGATAAACAGATAAACTTCAGCTGATGTTTTTTTAATAGGTTCTCCAAAAAATTAAAAATATCTTTAGAAACTTGGAGCCGTGAATAATTAGCATTTTAAAGTGTTTTAAAAAATTTGTTGTGTTGTGGTTGGGTTTGGTTATTGTAAATATGAGCAAAAATAGTGCAGAGATTTCTATGAGTGCCATCAATAAATTTTTGCATTTTCTTCTGAATTTATGTTTTACATGTATTTACAAGCATAATTAATTTAAATCTGAATATAAATAGAAGTTATTGATTTAATAGAATTTACTCATAACTAATTGTAATATGGAAAAATCATAACAAAGTTAAAGATTTTTCATGACACATACTGGAGACAAACACGTCTTAGTGATTCTAATTTTTTGAAATGTACACATCAAAATATGTAACTTAATATAATTAAAATTTAAACTTACTTATAATATAAATTAAATATTAATTACTTTTCAGTAAATAAAATGTCACAAGTTAGCATATCACCAGCTGGAATGGAACGGAGTATTCATGAAATGTTAAAGGATGTTCCTTCACTCAATGATAGTGACAGTGCAGTGCATTCAGGAACACCACCACCACATGTTCCTAATAATCGTCCCAAGGAAAATAATCCTCGTCCAGCAACAATAAATCTTAATGTAAATGCATCTTATAAATCGCAGTCAGGTAATTATTTAATTCCTTGCATTCTTTAATATTTTTTAAAAAATTTGAATAAAATTTTTTGACCTATTTTTTTATAGTAACAACAACTCCTAGTTCACCTTTTCAAAATGGTGATTCACAAGGTGTTCGAGCGGCTCAAAGCAAAATTGAAACAATCAAAAATTGGAGCATTTCTACTTACAAATGCACAAAACAACGGGTATATGAAACATTTGGTAAATCTTCACGAACCGTAGACTCAGGTAATTAAAAATACTTGGAAAGTTTAATTTAGAATACTTAATAAACAAAAAAATTCTAGAATTGGAAACTCAAATAGAATTATTGAGGGATACGCAAAAAAAATACTGTAACCTCTTAAGATTATCTCGAGCTTTAGCATCTCATTTCCATAACGTAGTACAAACACAGCATGCTTTAGGAGAAGTTTTTTCTGACTTGGCACAAAAATCTCCTGAATTGCAAGAAGAATTTTTGTATAATGCAGAAACTCAAAGAAATTTGACCAAAAATGGAGAAACACTTTTAGGGGCCTTAAACTTCTTTGTTTCATCTGTTAATACTCTTTGCAATAAAACAATTGAAGATACACTATTAACAGTGCGCCAATATGAAGCTGCTAGGTAATCAATTTTCTTTTGCTTCAGACTTTGTTTAATTTTCAATAAATTAATTGAATGAAATTCTAAAATTATAGAATAGAATATGATGCATATAGAATGGATCTGGAAGTCATAGCCCAAACTGCAAAACCTGATGGAAATAATGAAGGTAAATTTGAAGATGCACAGTCAGGTTATGAAATACATAAACAAAATTTTGAAAGATTAAGATCGGATGTTTCAATAAAGTTAAAATTTTTGGATGAAAATCGGGTAAGTTTCTATAATAGTAATATTATAAAGATAATTACTTTAATAAATTAAATTAAATTTGAAAATAGATCAAGGTGATGCATAAACAGTTATTACTTTTCCACAATGCCGTATCAGCCTACTTTTCAGGAAATCATACTGCATTAGAAGCAACATTAAAACAGTTTAATATAAAAGTTAAATCACCTAATTCTTCAATACCTTCATGGCTTGAACAGTAAAATAAGTGATATTTTTCAAAAGATTCATATCTAATATATTAATTAACTTGACTCAAAATAAAATATCACTGGGTTACTATATTTTCAGGAATAATTTTTCAATTTTAAAGAAATATTTAAAGTATTAAAATATTTAAGCTAGTCAAATAATTTTTGAGATTTTTTCATTCTTTACAATTAGCAAGAATAAAAATAACTTTTTGCTTAACTAAAGAAGTGTTTGTAGATTTTAATTATTTATGTATGCATTACGTAAAAATTTTGTTTTTATTAAGTATCTTATTACTTTAAAGTATACTGAATTTAATAATAAAGTAAAATAATTTTATTTAATTTTAAAAGTAATTTCGTTTTATCTATTAAAATTAGGGTACAATAGACTTTTGATTTTTTTTTTAATAGAGGATTGCCTATTAGAATCTAATTAAAGTATAATTTTAAAACTTTAAAGAATAATTATTTCATTAAATTTTTATTTTATTATTTTTTTGGTTATGGATTTTTTAAGTAAATTTATTTTAATTCATTGTATGAACAAATTAGGGAATATTTGGTTTTCTATTATAATATCAAATACGAATCCAAAAAATGAAATCAAAGAATTAGCAATAATTTTAAAAAAATTTGACTGATATATTTCCTACATGAGTCTTGCAAAAGTAATGCATTTACAGTATTATAATTTTTAAAACGTTTATATGTAATTTTAAAATTTTCAAATCTTAAATCAGAGTATAAATATGCTAAGTATTAAAAAAATATGTAAACTGTGCGTGAAAATTGTTATTTAAAATACATTTTTAATAAAAATATTTTGTTGGATTAAGAAATTTCTTTTATTTAAAGCTCGATTTAAAGCAATAAAATAAATTAATGTATCTTATTAATTAATTCAATAATGAACAGTGACTGTGGTAAATTACTTATATGATGATACTCTAGAAACTGAAACACACAGTAGGTTGCTCTTAAACCTCAGCTATATAGCATTATTTCAGTTAATTTTTGAGCTTCTTAAGTTTACAGGACTTGCTGATTATGGAATAGCATAAGGACAATATTTTCGTGATTGCTCTGGAAACTTCTTTGATAATGCATCTTAACTTCATTTGTTCAAAAAGGGTTTCAGTGTCTAAAAAATCATCAAATATTAGGGTTCTTTTATTAAATCAGTACAAAATTAGAAGAAAGGTTTCTTTTGAATTTCAAAAGTTTATTCAATTGGAAGTAATTCTAAAAATATGATTGTAAAATTTTATCCTGAAGTTTCATATGATGCCAATTCGCAAAAGTATCGAGTTGTTATTTGATTACTTGCATTTCAGGAAAAGAATAATCAGAAGTGAATCGTTTTCTTAAAAATCATCTGCCATATAAAAATTGTTTTATTTTAAACTTAGAAAATTTATGCTTGCAAACCTTGCAGTCAGTTTGTACCAAAATTAGAATATTTTTGCCCTTATAAAAATATTTTTAAACAATTAATTTTAATTTTCAAAATTTTTTATAAATTTTGGCCCTATAAATATGAACCTTCTAAAGATCTTTTTTTGAGATTAAATATCAAGTTGAAAAAAAATTTTTTAAATATATTTTTTAGCCAATATTTGTTAATTACTTTTTTTTTTTTAATGACATCGAAAAAAAATTTCTGGCGTAAAAAAATGAAGGTAAAAAATTAAATCTTTTCAGTTTGAAGAAAATTATATTAATTTAAAAAATGTATATGCTTAAAAAAAATAGTTTTGGACGTGTTTTAGATTTTATATATAACGAAATTCCAATTGCATTAAGGGTACACATTGAACAAGACCAAAATTTGCAAATGGATTTACAAAAAATAGTTTTATAATTCTTAAATTTTTTAATTTTCTGGTTTCATTATGGTATTGCTTCATTGAGAAAAATTGAGAAAAGTATTTGAGCACACTGGTCTAGTAGATAGGTCATCTCATATATGATCTTTTTAGTTTAAAAAAAAAACTGTAAATTTTGGGCTAATTTTCTTTTTACAAATTAGGAATAATTGAGTAAATTAAGAGCTTTTTGCTTTTTCCTGATTATCTACTAAAATCTTTCAAATTAATTCTTGCAATTTTATTTAAAAATGCATACTCAACTGCAGTAGTGGTAAATCTTGAGTTGAAAAAGACTTAAAAGGTTTTGTAAATACATAAGAAAATAAATCAGTGTTGACAATTGCTCTTTATTAAATCATTCATATTTTGTGTGCATTTATTTATTTTAAATGACATATAATTCAAATCACGTATGGATGCACACTATATATATTGTAAATACAACTCATGGACACATCAATATATATTTATTATATTGTTCGACAATAATTTTAATTTATAACATGAAAAAAGTGTGAAACTTGATTATAGATTATTATTATTAATACGCTGCCGTGAGCCTTCGACATTATTTCTCATTATTTTAACGCACCAATTATAATAATCTTTACATGGACTGAAAACGTTTTATTATTTATTGCAAATGTCACTATATTAGATAAAGAAACTTGCATACTTTAATACCTCTTTTGTTAGATAATAATTATTAATAATAATAAAATGATTAAAAATTAAAAAAATATTTTTCTTAAATTCTCTCTCTCTCTCTAAATTTGATTCATTTTTATATAATTCAAATAAGTCAATTTTTTCTATTTTATTATAATATGCTTAATACAATATAATTATCTACAAATAAAAATTATAATTATAAAATTAACTCACAATACAGCGATATTTTTTTCATTTTTAATTATATCATTTTTTTTTTTATAATTTTTTTACTTTTTAACTTAGCTTATAAATTATCGTAGATCAGAAATAAATAACTGTACAAAATATTGCAAAAAAACAAAAAGATCATTTTTTTAGCCGCAAGATACTGAAATTGATACAATTTTATTATTATTTTTTGCGGACTGTTTTACATAATTAAAAAGCCTCTAATATAAATATTTTATGTACAAACTACCATCGAAAAATATCACAATTATTTTTTATTTTTTGAAATTAGCCAAATAGGAGATAATATATTGAACATTTTTTTAAGGTGGGAATTCAAATAGCAAAATAAAATATTGTTATTTGTTAGTTATGTTTCTGCATGGTAGTTATTTAGAGGGAACCCCTAGAATATCTGATTTCCGGCGTGTTAAATATTGCGCCTACTATAGATTCACGGTTTGCTGATTTCTACACAAACAATCGCAAACAACTCTTTCTCTATATATAATATAATTATCATACTTTTTTTTTATAATGTAAATTTACATACACACACTTTTCTATATAGAATTGAGCGTATTATATATGAAAAGTGTAAGTTTGACAGTAAAATTCATCTAAATATAAATAATATTTATAACGATATTTCGTTTTTTAAAATCACAATTTTTTTCTTTTTATAATTTTTTTTAATTTTTCTCTATACAAAAAACACAATTCACACTTTATATAACGTGCTATTAAAAGATTAAATTAAAAGATTTATTTCTTGGTCAATAGATTATAATTAAGATTTACTCTATAATAATTGATATTTTTTTTATGATTTTTTGTTATACTTCATTTTATTTATTTTTTTTTAGTATTTTTTATATATTTTATTTATATATACTTATAAATTATGCTAGTTAATTAATAAAATAAAAATTATACATATGCCTATATATTTATTTATTTACTTAAGTTTATATTAGATAAAAAACGATAAATAAATATTATGCCTCTGTGTTTAAATAACTTCTACTAGATATATTTTGCCTAGTAATATGGCATAATATAAAAATTAAAAGTGCATTTATATACATTTAATATTCTATACCTACAATATTTATTTTGTTTAAAAAGCATAATATGCGATACTAAAAATGCCACTCTAAACTGGCTCCTATAATATATATAAATAAATTTCATTATATTTTTTAAAATATCTGTCTGAAGTATAACAAAAATTCGTCATTTTTTTATTTTAGTTTTAAAAAAACAAAAATCATACTCATATACACCGTTATTTCGCAACTAGACAATACAGTATATTTTGAAAAAGTCAAGAAGTGTTTTTTTATGAAAAGATTATTTTTACAATTATATTAGATATTATTATATTAATAATAAGATGAGATATATAAATGAGAAAATTTTTTTTTATAAAAATCAAGCGACGTCGTTTTATATCAAGGTCACACACTTATACAAATCCACGCGCGACCTTACACAAGCTATTTTTTTTTTACTCCCAGAGTATATACAACCGCTATCGAAATGTCAAATAATACAATGACCGCATGAAGATTATTTTGACACTTGGAAAGGGGTCCTATACACACATTTTTTTTTTCACTACACAACAATTTAATTAACATTTAATTTATAACAATATATTATAGCAATTTCATTTATGTAAGGCTCAAAAAGACTAAATAAGCCTCTCGAAAATTTAATATGACATAAGAAAAGTAAGAAAATATTAAATAGACCTGTACATTAAGAAAATTAATGAGACAAAAAATGAATTAGTGGACAAAAAAAAATAAAAAAAATTCAAATGGGTCTTAAATTCTTTTAGAGTGCGTTGAGATCGTTGGACTAGCATTTGCGGTTGTTATTGGCGCCACTATTGTTGAGCCGAAGACGATCTTGACGTCTCGGGCGCTTGCTTTTACCGGAAGTTACCTCTCGGACTTTGTTACTACGCTCAAGAAGATTCCGGTTCGAGGATGAGGAATTACGCTTTTCCATTATCTGAAAAGGTCGTTTCAATATCAATCAAACTATTCAGTATATTTCAATCAAAAAAATATGTTCTTAGATTTGACCCTCACCTTCTGAGCCGATCGTACTTGGACGATCCTGAGGTTCTCGTCGTTCCTTTGAGCCCTCAAGTCCCTTAGACTAGCAGGTCTCCTTGAAGGATTGACGGGTTGAATCTCGTGGTCGCTACCAGGATGAGGGCGTTTTTCCCTCTTGTTGCTCTCGTTGTCCTGGCGCCGCTGAAGCGGGGGCCTTTGAGGCTTGCTGCTGGCCACTACTTGCTTATTATTATTGTTTTTATTATTGTTACTGCGATGAGTAAGTTTGTGCTTTAAGGGCTTCAGTGACGGAGGCTGACCCGCGCTGCGATACACCGACATACTTGGGTGCTCGATCAGCAGATTCTCCATGGGCGAAGTTTCCACGTGAACAGGACCTGCTTGGGTGAAGCAAGCTGGAGGCGTTACGTACCAGGATTCGTCCATACCTAAGGAATTAAAATTTTTTTTAATAATTTGCAAAAAAATCAGTAATCAGCAAAACAACATTCAGAAGGAAAATCATTGAATATTATGCAACCTTGCATTCAAGAGGATTATTAATGTTTTATCTATTTTGACAGGGATAATTCTAATTGTCATAAAAAATAGGAAGCCAGCGATTATTATCGAATATAAGGAATTACGTTATTCTCTTGAATTTAATTAGACATTGCAAAATTGTATTTTAAATAAAAGTTAAAAAAAAAATTTGTATCAAAATAATTTATGGCAAAAAATCTAATAACGTCATGAGTTTTAAATAAAAAAATATTTTTTCTTTATTTATGTAAAAATAAAACAAAAAAAAGTACTAAAATTAGATTTTTTATACAAAAAAAGTACGTGGGTGTTATTTATCGATAAAACGAACAAAAAAATGTTAAAATAAATAATTTTTTTCAAATATTTTCATTAAAAACAATGATTTTTATAGCAAAAAAAAAATTGCGTGCAAATTCTGGCAACATTTTTCTTGTATAACTTAAAAAAGTAAGAAAAAAAAAAAAAAAAAAAAGAAACTATGAATTGATTTTTTTTTGCAGTGTTGCCATTTTCATTCGAAGATAATAATCAGTTATTAAAATATCAATATTAATATTATTTTCCTTACATTTTTATTTGTTTTTTATTAATTATTTTTTTTTCAAACTCATTAATTATTTATTTTGTTTTTTTTGTGTTTTTTTTTTGCTTACTTTAAATAGGTAAACAAAAATAAAATTTTTTTAATGCTGATGATGCAAGTATCTACTGAGATCTTTTTTAGTTATGTAAAAAGTCTTAAGCCTCTTAAATTTTGCAAAATTGACATTGCTGATAATTGCGTTTTAAAACGATTACGAATAAATTGTGAATTAAATTTACGTCGAATCTGATTAGACTTTTTTTTGTCATTTTCAGATAAAAAAAAAACTTTTATTACAATACATGGAAGGCCGTTGTTAATACAAAAAAGAGCTCCATTGTTAAAATTTGAGTCATTATTCCATTACAAACGAGTCTTTGTTAAAAAAAAATTATTTTCCTTTAAAGTCATTGAACTTACTATGTCGATCAACCAGAATCCAGTCGTCTCCCTCGACGTTGATTTGCCTAAGCCTTGGCTCGATAGGAATTTGGGGAGGGCATCCATTATTTCCAGTGGATGCGATTTCCTGTTCCTGTTCACCTTCGGCTTCTGAGCTACCTGCGCCAAGAAGGTAACTTGCTATCCTGCTCAACATTTTTTAGTTTCTTGTTTTTTGTTTTACTGTAACAAAAAAATAAAAATTTACGTTACTCTCATGAAATCAGAAAAGTAAATAAAAATAATTTTATTGTTGATCATTTTGGAAGCTACGTCATCGATAGGGGAGTGAAGTGCGTAGCAAGAAAAGATGATGAAATATTTTAACGAAGAAAAGGAGAATTTTTTTATGTTGTCCCAGTACCATATATAAAAAATGGGATAAAAGCCAATTCGTATATTAAATCGTAATAAATTTTTTTTTATCTCATTGACTTTTATTTGACTTTGAATAGAAGAAAAAATATATTTATGGTTTTTACAAGTTTAGATAATAATAACGAATTTATGGAAAGTAGGACAAGTTGGAAAAGCGTAAGTTGCTATAATTACAGGTAAAACATAGAAAATTGAAGGGGAAGGCCAATGCGAAATATTCATTTTAATGTACTTGGCCTTCTCCCAGCCAGCCAGCCGCGCTCTGTCTTAGATTAAAAGCCTACGAGAAAAATTTCAATATTTATGATAAATAAGCATTAATTGTCCACACCTTGACCTACCTATGACTTTTTTTTGTTTTTAATGCAATTTATTATTTTTTCGATATCATGTTTCAGAGTAACTTATTATTTAGATTATGTAATTTATTAGGATTTTATGTTTAAAAAATGACAGTTATATAATTTTTTGAATAATCTACTGTAGTTTGGATTTATTCCAAGCGTACAAGACGCAAATTAATAAAACAATTTTTTTTTATTTGGCAATTTTATTTCGTACGTTGACACTTTTTTGCTCTTTTAATAATGATTTTTTAATACTTTTTTGCATCGAGAAAACTACTTATTGCATAAGTTTAAGAAATCGTAATTTTTTTTTCTAGTGTCTTGAATGAAAAATTGTCGCGTTTTGAAAAAAAAAAAGTGACGTCAAATTGTTAGATAAATCGTGCGAATTTCATTAGCATTATTGACCAATTACAAGTGGCACGTGGTGTTATACATTATTATTAACAACAAAGTTATTAGCAATTACAGAAAATAATAACTAAAGAAACCTTGAAATTCATTATTTTATTTTTTATTGATTTTTCGGACATAAAAAAAGTAAAAAATATTGTCAACAAGAGAAAAAATTTCATCATCCTCAATAAAACTATTTTTTTTCCAAAACGATCATTTTTTAGGTATTTTTATTTACCGTTTTTATTGCACTCTCGCTGCCCCTTAAATATTACTAACAATCTTTCTTTCTTTCGTCAACTTTCAAGCATTGATATTTTATCATTTATACGAATCATCCTCACCATTCGTGTCATAGAGATAAGCTCCTTTTTTTCTATTTTTCTAGTTTCGTCCCGCCAATCATCAATTTATTATTTACAAAAATTTTAACTAAAACCAAAAACATATTTTATGAAACAATTAAAAATTTTGTAAATTGAATGCTAAAATACAAATATTTCGATTTATCCAAAGATTTTTTAAGTTAATTAATGATTTTTTAAAAAATGCTCTGATTTGCTATTACCGAAATAAAATAAGAATCTTTTACAAAAAATAAAATTTAAAAGTTCGAAGCAATGAAAGTGCATCCTGATAAAAAATTTTGAAAATATAATTTTTCTAGAAAATTCGCGGTTTCGGCTGCCGGCAATCCACTACCAGCAAATCAAAACATTTTTTAAAAAAACAGCCCAACTAATCTGAGCCTTCCTCTGATAAAATCATGAAAATCACTCCCATACAATAGATTCACGCTTTTTACCTTAAAAATCTCAATCTAAACGTGTGAAATTTTCCTTCTAAAAACGCACCTTACAAAGATCAGAAAGCATGAAATATTATATTTTCACATACAAATAAAAATAAAAAATCGTATTTAATGATCAATAAAAAAAAAAAAAACAGAATTTAATTGCATTAAAAAAATAGAATTTCTTTATATGCAAAACTAGAGTTATTATACTATTGAAATATAAACTTTTCAACTTTCATTTCCTTTTTCCTAATAAACAGCTAAATTATATACATGAAATTAATTATTGTTACAAGCTACTGTTAAATTATTGTTTATTATTTTTCTAATTAACTTTATAAGTAATTTTTATTTTCTTAGAAATTTTAATTTATTAAGTACGAACATTATGCTTTTTTTCAACACATAGGTACTTTTTTTAAACTTTTATTAATATACCGCTAAAAACTGTAAAAAAATAGTACGTTACACACCTTTTCAGGAAACTATATAATAAATTTAATTTTTTTTTTTTTTTTTTTTGCTATACCTACTCGCTAAACTACGCAGTGAAATATTTATTATCAAACTTAAATAAATGAAGATATCGTAATTAACACATGCAAACTTATTACAAGCACGAATACACTGATTAATTAAAAAAAATAATTAAATTAAATTCAAAAAATTTTAAATATTTTTAATGGAATTTCTTTATGTTATATCGAGCGTTGCAAGTTATCTCTTTCTTTTATTTATTATGTGTGTATGTATAGCAGGTAGTTAAATGTATTCTCGCTTTTGTGCGTCCCTTTAAATATTTAAAGGTCTCAAGAAATTCGGAGCAATAACAAAACAAAAATTTTATTTAATGGGTTTAATGAATGTCATTGACTCTAATATTTCATATTTTAGGATTATTATTTTTTTGTTTTTAGCTCTACATTAAACTACGTCGCAGTAAACACAGAAAGGACATAAAGGACTTATACAAAGTCTCTCCGAGCTTGTTTTTGTTGCTATATGTGCTACATATATTAAAAAACATAGTTTCGTCTCTCTTCTAACAACGTTTATTCCCCCAATATTTGCTCTTCACCGACGATCTTCTCTCCTTTCCCACACATACAAACACACACACATACATTGTTGGAAAAAGAGAGAGGAAACACAAGAACAAAGGAATCACACTTTTTGCATTTGTTGTTATCGTTAAAAAATATTAAATTTATATACGCATGACGCTTTAATTTTTATTAAAAATTATGTAAACTTTTAAAAATAAATTTATCTTCGACGAGCTTTTCGGAGTCGATTTTATGTCGTCTGCGTACTTCTCTTCCAAACATTCGCTCTATCTCTTTCGCTCTTTCTTTCTTTCATTCTCTTTCTTATTTTCTTTTCCGGGTTTTATCTGACAACTCGATGAAAAAAACAACAAACTTTCTGACACTTTACACTAATTATTAAAAAGCTCTTTGAGCTTGTCATGAAGAAATATTTATTCAATGTAATAGATAAAAAGCATTTATTGAACAAACACACGAAATAAACACTCTCCACAAAATAATAATCAGAATATTTCACAATTGGCAAATATTAAATAAAAAAAATATTAATAAAAAACTTGCAAAATAAATAATAAATAAATAAATAAATAAATTACTTATTATAACTTTGTGCACTCGCCTGGGCGTGAATACTGTCGAGGGCTCGCGGCAGCGACTGGCAACACAATCGGAAAGCCGAACGACTTAAGCTTAAACAAAGTGAAATAGCGAATATGAATTAGATAAAGAGGGAACATCGAGTTTGCTCGTCAGCTGATTCTTCGGAGGGGATTTTTTATTTATTTATTTATTTTATTAATATTGTTTTAGCCGATCCTAAAACTTGTTTTAAGAAGGTACGTTTACCTATTTTATAAAAATAAAATTTTGAATATTAACGAAAACGTGTAATTTACAAAAAATAAATTTTCTCTTTTTTACGAATAATTTTTATAAAAGTTCGAAAGTTAGGGTCGTGAAAAAAGTATTAATTTTTAGAAAATTTCATTTATTTTAATAACTGCTATAAAAAAATCAATTTTTCAAATTAGGCCTAAGTAGTATCTATTAATGCCCATTAATTTTTGAAAATTAAAAAGAAAATAATTTTTATTTTTTCAAAAAGAATAAATATTATAAATAAACTATTGAACGTTCAAACGTTCAAATAATCAATAAATGTCTTAATTTAACGTATTTTATGACATAAAAATATAACTATAAATTTTTACGATAATATTTATAGCTGACTTCAACGTTTATTTTAAAATATTCAATATTTTTCTAATGTGTTATTTTTACGTAGGTATTTAAATAATAAAAAATTTGAATATATTCATAGATAAGGAGTAAAAAAATATTATTCGAACAAAAATTACCCACCTACACCGGTAATTTTTTAAAATCATAAACATTTATAACAGTCAGACGTTGACGTGTTTTTCACAATGTAGGGGGTGAATTCATCCTGTTGGGGTTTCATATTATAATATGCCTAAAAGTGCTTTTTATGGGGTTCAAGAAAACATGAATTCATTAGAGGACGAGTGACGAACACCATCTACGTTCAGCCAGTGGTAGAAGAGAGAAAGAAGAAGTTTTGGTGCTGCGCAGATTTTCTCCTTATAGTACTTTCAAATATCGCTGCAAGGAGGGGTTTTAGTAATCGAGGCCTCTTTTATTATTGTTTTTGTTTGTTTATTTGTTGTAAGTTTATATAGGCCTCTTTAACACTTTTATTACAATAATTCTCGTTATTTTTCAATTAGATTGTTTTTTTTATTAAGCCAAAACTGACTAAATCTTTGATATTATCCAGAGAGATGCTTTTGACCGTTCAAATGAAAAGAGGCGTTGTTGTTATAGTATTATAATTTCTTATAATTAAGAAGGGAGAGTACAAAAGTAATTTCCTTTTATTGAGGTCAAAAGTAAATCATTTAAATTATTTCCGCCTTTTATTATCAATGATTTAAAAAAATATCAAATTTAAAGTACAGCTAAATCAGATTAAGATAACACAATGCAAATAAATATAAATATCCTCGTTATCATTTACCGCCGACGGTTTTCTTAGAATTCGATATATTCCAATATTCAAGAATTCTAAAAAAAGCGAGACTTTTTGCTTTACTTTTTTTTTTTTTGATTTTTTGTTAAGATTGTGAGTTATAAATTACTGTTATAATGACGAAGTTGTTAATTTACAGTTTTATGCAAATGAGGCTTATGAAAGAAATTTTGCGAAAACAAAAAATGTTACGAAAAATTATCGTTACATCAGTAGGCTAATGTGTATAATTTGATTGTAAATTATCAAGGTCGTCGTTGTACAATACACTTCTTGACTTCTAACGATCTCGCATTTTGTACTTACGAAGCAAAAAACTCAAAAAAAAAGAAAATAAGAAGGAAAGGATTAAGAAGTTATGAGATAATAGTATGTAGTGCAATTGCGCAATTATATTGAATGACCTTTTGTTTAATCGCATCAAATTCCGAAAGTTGAAGGTTTCGGAGCGCGGGTAATATTAAAGCTTATGATTAGTCACAATTTATTGAGCGCTTGCGCTTTATACGATTTATTTATCAGTATTAGACACGAAAAATTGAATTTTAAAAGAAATGCTTTTTCTCTCTAAGCAAGCTTTAAATAATTAAACGAGCTTATTTATTTTTTTATTGTTTTTCTTTTATGCCGCTCTAAAAAAAGTATGTATATTTTCAATACATTTAACTTAACTATATTTATGCGCCTGCGCGTTCGATCGCTTATCTTTTCATGCATTTGAATTTATATAAAAAACTTGTAACTTTGATCTCATAAAAATTTTTTCTGGTATCTAAATGAAATTACTCTTATTATCGTAAAAAAAAGACGATTTGACTGTGCAGTATTCAGTAAAATATGGCAAGATACCTATATATTTTTATGATCTTGGGGCCAATAGTTCAGAAATTACAAGCTCTTTTAAAATCGTTAAAAAATAAAAAAAATTTCTATTTTTAAAATTTGTTGAGTACCCAAAAATCAAAAATTGCTAAATCCAAAAATTTTGGAAGAAACGTCATTCGTAAAATTTTCCTGATACACAGGCAGCACGAATCGTTTCTGAAACGTTTTTATGCAAACTAAAAATTGTAAACAAAAACGTTTCAGAAACGTTTCAAGTTGTTTACTTTCCCAAATTTTTTTTTGCGAAAAAATGCTTTTTTCTTGTCAGCGGCCAGAAAGCATGTATTTCCCGGCCGCTGTGCAACCAGAAAAGACGAGTTCCTCGTCACTAACGAAGAAAAATCGTATATGACCCTTGTCCATAAATAAAAAATGACCCAAATCGCAGTTAACCAATCTCGGCTTCACCTCGGATGGTAATTTACGTACGATTTCGGCCATTCTTTACTTTTCTGGACACGGGCTCGTAATATACTATATTGTTTAAAATTGCATAAAAAAGCAAAAACTGCAAAAAAAAACTTATGCAATATGTTCTATGATCAAAAACAGCCATTTTCGCAGTTTTATTTCTTTATTTCTGCTTTTTCAAGTTATTAGCGGTTGTATAATTATTAAAAATTTTCAGGTGTTAGAAAATTTCAGTTTTCAGAGAAATTTTATCATACCCGTATATTCTAGATTTTGTGTGTCTTGAATTAGAATAGCAAGAAATATTGGTAACGCAATAGGTACAAACAAAAATAGTAAATTACGATCCATAGCTAGAAAAATAAAGAATGATACAAATCACTTTATTAATACAAAGGCTTTGCTTATGAATTTAATTTACGATTTGGGCCATTCTTTATTTTTTTCGCCATGTATTGTAATGTACTATTTATTCGTCAGTCTTTGCTGGACGCTTAGCGTCCGGAAAATACGTGCCTCCTCGCCGCTGACGAGAAAAAATTACTTTTGAGTTTTTGTCAAATTTTCGTTTTGATTTTTATGATTTTCGGATTTTTGTAGATAGTTCATCCACGATTTTGGGCAGTTTTCATTTCCAAATTAAAGGAATATCAAATTAAATAGTTCATCGATCAATCAATTAGACGAATAAAGCTTTTCGGACTGGTCACGTGATAGGGAAAAATAGATATTTGATGGGGACTGTCCTCAAGAACCCTTATCTGGTGACATCGCATACGAAATATTGTGGAAATGCTTTATTCATCTCAAAAGCTAAAATTAAAAAAGAATTACCCATATACATCTTGTATGCAAAAGCTAAGAAATAAAAGTTCAACCCGTTTTTTCATAATCACAGATTTTTATTAAAAAAAACCACAACGTGTAAAAATTAACCAAATTATTGTTAGAGAAATTAAATTTGCAATTTTATGTAACTTAAAAATGGTGGGCGAAGAAAATTATGTGAAATTAATTTTTAAAGTTATAAAGTTATTAATTAATTTTTAAAGTTTTAAAGTTATTTTTAAGGTATATATTATTTCTCTTAATTTTGTGCCCTTTTTTCAAATTTAACTTCAAATTTAGCTTTCTTAATTTTTTGTATATGTTGGCGTCATTTAGAAGTGTTTTAATATGCATTAAGTTAAAATTCTCACTATTCAGATAAAAGAAAGATTTCGTAGGTAAAAAAATCCCCATTTTTTAAAAATAATATACACAAAAATTTTTGCATATACACTTCCGGAGCACACTGTTGCAAATAATTTGAGACTTGCGAATTTTATATTTGCAAAAAATATGTTGGTTGCATTGTCGATTTCAAGTGTTTCACCTTTATGACCGTATTGTAACGCGCAACCGCTAAAATATCTGCAAATTTTAGTATATATATTCAAAATGCACCGCTATCGCATATAATGTATATGGGTACTTTTCACGGGAACTGTATATTTTTTTATTGTTATTATCCTTTTTTGCAAATTTTTTTATGTTTAAGTTTTTCAAGCTTCAAATAACTTAAAATTTTCAATGGTACTGCTACAAATCTAAATAAAAATTCTACGTGTTATATTTTTATAGGATTTTTTATTTATGCGGACAGTTGGGACATTTTGAGTCTAATATTTAAATAACTCTTGATTGAAGCCACCAAATTTTCTCATACTTTGGGTACCTTATTTTTTTATCAATACGCATTAGTGAAAATCTTATTGCATCTAGCATTAAGTAAAATATTGCATACACTCTGAGAAAACGACCTAGACGGTTGGGATATTTTTATTTTGTATGAGTATTTTAAAAATTTAAAATTTAAAATTTTCGTTGATAAACCTTTTATTGTCAAAATTTTCACGATTCGTGTATGATTAGTTAAGTAAAAAATAATTAGAGACCCTATAGATTACCAGAGACAGACAGATAGGGGGACCGATTTTGATTGGTCAAAAAAATACATGCATTTTAAAGTGCAATAGAGCTTTCATTCCGGATATAAGTGAGGGGGGGGGGCTATGTATACCGTATTTGTGAAAAGTACCCATATATAATTATATCAAATCTGATAAAATTAATAAAAGTATTATATTACGATTATTATATTTATTATATTGGAATGCATGAATTAATCTGCTAATATTTTTCTTAAATGCAGGAGTATGCAAATTTTCTAAAATGAAACTGAATTTGCCATAAATTTTGTTCAATTTTTTCTTAAAAACTAAAAGCCTCGAGATAACCTGTAATGCTGGAAAATTAAATTGAGGAACTCCACTCAAAGTAAAAAATTTAATTTTCTTCAAAATGACAATTTATGCATTTTTACGAGTAAAAACTCTTCAAAATACACCAAAAGTTACATATCGAAAAATCCAAATTTTCGGTCATAATTATATTAATAAAGTGATTTTTTAAAGACCATTGTCTTAAAATTTTTTACTTATCTCTTTTGCTTTAGTCGTTTTTAGGATGCAGCTCTGCAAAGCTGATGCTTGAAATCAGCTTGAAATTAGCGATTTTTTAAAAATCTTAAATTGGAACTTTACCTTCAAATTATCATGTTTTATAAATAACTAATGGAAAAGGGACGAGTTAAAAATTTTTGAAATTAATTAAATACCCTGCCAACTAGCTGGCACTTAGGTTCCTCAAACAATGACCTTAATACTTCAATATGCCACAGATATCACCGATTACAACCACACAATAATACATACATTTCTATTAAATTTTAAAAGTTTTTTTTATTGATCAAAAATTTTGGAACAAATTTTCAAAATAGTATATTTACGGTTCGTGTCCAGAAAAGTAAAGAATGGCCCAAATCGCACGCAAATTACCTTCCGAGGCGAAGCCGTGGATGGTAAACTGCGATTTGGGGCATTCTTTATTTATAGACAAGTGCCGTATAAAATTTTTCTATGATAGTAGCGAGAAATTTTTTCTCGTCGCTGCGCGTCCAAGGAAATCGTACTTTCGTGGCTACTGTACAGAAATAGTATATTTTTACCCATGGCCACAAAAGTAAAGAATGGCCCAAATCGCACGTAAATTACCGTCCGAGGCGAAGCCGAGGATGGTAAACTGCGATTTGGGGCATCCTTTTTTTGTGGCCAAGGACAAAACATAATTTTTCTTGCTCAGTGTCGAGAAAATGCGTTTTTTCGAATAGCGCAGCGGCCAGAAAACACGCACTTTCTGGACACTAACAAGAAAAATTAATTATCAGATTCGAGATATCGAGTAAAACCATATTTTCAAATATAAGTACATACTTTCATGGAACTAAATAAAGTATTACACAAAAAAAAAAAATTGTTTTTTTAATTTTGAGAAAAAAATTTGAAAAAATATCGGTATCAGATGCAAAAATAAAAATTACTATTAACGAACTTTTTGAAAAATGATGCTCTCATAGAAATAAATTAGGTACTACGTCCAATAAGAAAAAAAAAAATGGTGTTTTTTGTATTTTTTTGTGACGAAAATTTTGGGAAAAAAAATTTTCAAAAAATTAATTATTAGATTCGAGATATCGAGTAAAAGTCATACTTTCAAATATAAGTACTTTTATGAAAATAAATGAGGTATTACATCCAAAATAAGAAAAAAAGTAGTTTGATATTTTTTGATAAAAAAATTTTTGAAAAAAAAATTAGGTCTTAATTAGATAATGCTTGTGAAATATCACCGGTTACAAACATACACACACACACACACACACGCAGACTTTTTTTTAAAACCGGTTTTTTAGCTTACTTAGGTCTCAAAACGTGCGTATATGCCAAAAAATCAAAAACCAAAATTTGACCCATCACAATGGTTCCTCATTGAGGAACCAAAAATTTGAAACCTATAAAACCTACTTTAACTTATACCATAGACCATGGCATAGACCTAACAAGGACCTCTGCTTTTTTAGGTCCAGGAGGCAGATTCAGTGATTTAGATAAACTGAGGGTATCGGGGATGATATTTCAACTACACTGAGAAAAAATGTTGAGTAAAATGTACATTTTCATCTGGAATATTTTACTATTAATTTTAGTAAAGTTATCCGAAGAATTGAAAATATTACTCTTTGTGCGTGATTTAATACTATAATTAAGGGTAATTTTTCTTGAATAAGATTTGCTACAAAATTTATTAATTTCACTTGCGAGAAAAAATGGTAGTTTATAAAATATTTGTTGGTAAAAAATAACATAAAACGCCATTTTAAGAACTTCAAATTATTTTACTAATCAAAAGGGTAATTTTTACCAATAAAATTTTGTGAGTGTACCAAAACATGTTCTGAAAGTTAGAAGCAAATTGGTTTCTTAAACAATGGACCCACTCATGTCAAAATAGCTCAAAAAATCTTTTAGTTTAAATTACTTCTGGGCTATTTAAAGCAAGGCTTAAATCGATTTTTTAAGTTTGAATACTAAATTTTACTGCGATTCAAAAGTTACACATAAGAATTAATCTCATGTTCAAAAAAAAATAATGATTAAAGTAAAAAATTCCATATAAATTTTGATACGATTAAAATGTAAAAAATTCACTAAAACTAGTGAAAATTAGTAAAAAATGTTTTGTAATCATACTGAATTGTATACTTTTACCGTTTATTAAAAAATTTTAGAATTTTATGATATTATAAGCAGCAAAATGATCAAATGCGACAAAATTGAACATTCGTTTACTTGGTTTAAAAGCTAATATAAAAAAAAAATGGTTCCTCTTTGAGGAACCAAAAATTTTAAGGTCTTGGAAGTATAAGTATAGTGAAATATTTTTGTCAAATTTTCGCTAATTTACCCTTCCCAAAAGTTTTTCTTTTGAAAAGTAATATAACTCGAGTTTTCGCTAAAATTGAATTACAAAATTTGTTTACAACCAAAAAACGGCTGCTAATTTTATGCAACATGAAAAATTCCACGTTCGTTGGTAAATTATCGTTTAACATAGCATAAAGAACAAGAAAATTCATATGGGATAGGCTTAGCTTCAATTTTTTTAATTTATATTAAAATTTACTCATTAAGAGCGGTTTTTTTGCTAGTCGACATATGAGGCATTATTTTTTTCTTACTACTTAACTTGGACAAAAAACTGAAAAAAAAAATTTTGAAGGCACATCGATATGACCCGTGTTTTCAGGTAGTTTGAACCTTCAGAAAACCGAAAAAAATCGTGAACAAGAAATCGGCGATAGGTGCAAAAAAGATTTTTCCACTTTTATGTCAAAAACTGCCTTTTTTCGTAACTGAGCTTCCCGATTTTCGAAAATTTTTATTTCAGGGGTTTTTCACGGTATTTTTCGGGATTTTCGTTTGTGACAAGTTAAAACAAGTTTAAAACTAATAGAAACAAGGATTTAACATCGGTTTTTAACAATATTTTGACATTTGTAAGCTATAGAAAACCTGTTTTTATTTTTTGCTTTTTTTCAAATTTGGTTTTATTACTGTTTCTTGCATCTTAGACTATTTTTAATCTATGTAAGAGTTAAAATGGTAAATATAGTTATAGAACCTTGAAAATTGCATAATAATCGAAGTAAAACATAATTATCTTGTTCTTACCCAATTCCAGGCTTTTAACTGATGCTCAAGTCAGATAAATTTTGAAAGACCTTGCATAAAATTTTTCAGTTTTTGTTTTTTTTAAATACAACTTAAAAAAATTTTTTTCGCAAAAATTTAATTAGAAATAATTGAAATCAACTTTTTAATACACTTTATAATTTGTACATATGGTACAATTTTCTTGGTACTACACAATGATTTCACTTTTTAGTCACACATATTCGCAGATATTTTTATGGGTTTTTATACTGCAGGGAAATTTGTCTATTTTATGACCATATTTCGCAATAAAATTATAAAATAGAATTGTAAAAAAGACTAATCCTATTTTTTAAGCTAGATTATAAACTTATTGGTATTTCCATTAAGAAAAAGTTTACAAAGAATTCTTGATTAGCATTTTATTGAAATAAATACACTACTGCATCAAGATTTAGTGACCTTGTAAATCTATATATACTTAAGCGAGAATAAATTAGATAAATGAATGCTTTCATTGTGAAGTATATTATCTGCTTGACTTCATATTAAAAAATATCAAAAGAAAAGTACAAAAACAAAAACAAAGTTTGTCTTTTTTATATGTAAAAAAAATTTTTAAATTTCTATATCCGAAATGAAAATAAAAACTGTCATATATCTATCACGATAGTAAATTTGCTGTCGTGATAGTAATATTTTCTGAGAATTACGCATAAATTTCCAAGTTTAATTTTATTATCATAGTAAAATCAATGGGAGTTTTTTTTATAGTGTGTAGGTATAAAAATAAATATTTTAATAGAATGATTTTCATGTGAATAATAAATAGTTCTAATAAACGCACAATAAGGGCATAACCTACTTTTTGTTCATTCAGAATTAAACTATATTGTCCATATTATAATTTTATCAGGCCCTCTCTACACCAGCACATAATCATGTTTTATGACAATCATGTTTGTTGGATATTTTTTCCCAGCTACATTGTAATAAAAACTAAACCTCAAAATTACATATTTAAATTATTATTCTGGTCAGCGGCCAGAAAGCACGTATTTCCCGGCCGCTGCGCGTCCGGCAAAGTCGTGTTTTCTCGCCACTGATGCAGAAAAATCGTATACGACCCTGTAGTCCAGTTAAAATGCGGGTTTGGGGTCGAAATCTGTTGACAGGATGAGATTTGCCCTACCACGTGTTTTTTGGGTCGCTGAATCCGAATCCAGCGTCCATTATGGCTGGAAAATAGGGGAACACCCTTAAATCAGCAAAATCTACCCCTTTTTAGGTTTTTTTTGCAAAATTTTGAAAGTAAAGCTAATTTGGTCAAATATATTTCATTTTTTGATGATGGGTTAAAAAGATATTGCGATTTTTTTATAATTGACCAAAACTATGATATACGGGCTAATTATAAAGGATGAAAACTATACCCCCAAAATTTAAAAAAATAGAAAAAACACGCTAAAAGTTAATTTTTTTACTTTTTTTTGGGGTGTCAAGTATTTAAAAATATTTTATGCTATTTAGCCATCATAAAATGTATTCAACCCCCCCCAAATATTTGACTCCACAAAAAAAGTAAAAAAATAAACTTTTAGCGTATTTTTTCTATTTTTTTTAATTTTGGGGGTAGTTTTCACCCTCTATAATTAGCCCTAATAAAAATATTTTGGTACAATAAAAAAAAATTGGCATTTATTTGATTATTATACCGCTGGTTCCAAAATATTGCAAAAAACCCTTAAAAATGGGTAGTTTTTGCTGATTTAAGGGTGTTCCCCTATTTTCCAGCCCTAATGGACACCGGATTCGGATTCAGCGACCCAAAAAATATATAGTAGAGCAAATCTCATCCTGTCAACAGGTTTCGACCCTCCCCACCGCATTTTAATGGCGGACAACTGAGCCATAAATAAAGAATGCCCCAAATCACAGTTTACTATATCCTCGGCTTCGCCTCGGAAGGTAATTTACGTGCGATTTGGGCCATTCTTTATTTTTCTGGCCATGGTTCGTAATATACTAATAACCCATTAAAAATTTATTAGTTAGATAAATTAAGTTTACTAATCATAGAGATATTGTAAGACAATTATTATAAAACATGATTATGTGCTGGTGTAGAGATACTATACCCCAATATGTATGCAACCAGACCACATAATATATATCATGCTGGATACAAACAAGCTCTTTGATACAAACAACAACAAAAAGTATGTGTAAAAAATAATATAGAGAAAGTGTTCGACCGCACTTGCTCCGACTCCATTTTAAAAACAAAACAAAAAACAAATTAAAGCTTCAAAAGTTTAACTAAGAAAAGTAAGAAAAATAAAAAAAATACTTATAACTTTAATAAAAAAAATTTAAGGTATTTATTTATTAATATTAAACTTTTTGCTAGTGTCAACAAAAAGAACAAACTCATCTAAGATGTCCGGTTCTCAGCACGTGGTTGATAAAAAAATGAAAATTAATTTTGATCAAGAAAATGGCTTAGAGAGAAGTTTGGCCCTGGTGATGAGCCATCTTCCAATAGTGGATAGAATAAAATGTGAAAGAGTGAGCAAAAAATGGAAATCTGCATCAGCCTCATCTTGGAGAACTTACAAATTGCTCAACTTAGCAAAAAAGAATTGGGGCCTTACATCAAAAGATAAAACCCATAAGACCAGGAAAGTAACTTATAAAATGTTGACTTCTGTTTTAAAAAAATGTGGAAAATTTCTTTTATCCATTGATTTTGAAGATATAGATAATTCAAACTACGAAGTAGGTAGACAATCCGCAAGTCAAAATTTGTTAAGTTTGATAGCCCGTTATTGTAAGAATTTAAAGTCACTTAAAATTAATTCTATGGAAGTATGCACATTTAAGGGATTAACTGATTTAGCTACAAATTGTAAAGAACTTTCAGAGTTATTGATAGGGGATAGCTCACTTTATGAAGATTGCACTTATTGCGATTCAAAACTGGCTGATATATTTTCTAAATGTAAAATTGCATCTATAGAAATTATTTTCTTGCCAATAACAGGCAAATGTCTTTCTTCCCTTAACAAGAATTTACTTCATACAATACAATTAATGGATTGTAAATATGTTGAACCTCGATATTTAATAGAGTTGATATTTAGTGCAAAAAATTTAAGTAACTTTAGTATTCGGTCTGATTCTTACATTATGCAAGTCATAAAAGCATTACAAAAAAATTGCAATAACCTTACCAACCTAACTTTACTCCAAAGTCCTGGGTCTAGTGAAGATGTTGAAGATATAGATGAAGAATTGTCCACTTTATTCAAAAATTGTAATAAATTAAAGTCTTTTACTACAGCTTTTTGTAAATTAAATGGCAGCTGTTTTCTTGATTTGAAAGATGCTATTGAAGAAATTAAAATTCATTTCTGTTCTAATATTGAAAAAAAATATTTGATTGAATGTTTTCCAAAGTTGAAAAATTTGAATGATCTTTCTTATGATTCTGACTTTGAAGGTAATATTGCAGAATCACTTAGTTTTTGTACAAATTTGAAGAACCTAAGGATAAATATATCTTCAGAATATGTATCAGTAGCAAATGGAGTTACTCCTTTATCATCGCTAAAAAATCTTGAGTCTTTAAATCTTGGATTTAGTAACTATGTGACTGATGAATTTTTAATTTCTATTTCTGACAATTTAAAAAAATTATCTTATATTGACATAAACTCTTGTAAAAATGTAACTGACCTGGGATTAAAAGCAGTTACTGCTTTACCAAACTTAGAAGGCTTGAATGTTGGACGTAACTCTCAGATAACAGACAATGGCTTTAGCGAAATGCAGAATATTAGAATACTCAAGATTTCAGAATGTAAAAACTTGACAACTGATAAGATAATAGATATCATTAAAAAATCAAACAAATTAGTAGCCTTGGATGTTACAGGATGTAAATCCATTACTAATGAATTAATTAATTCTGCAATTGAAATTACTAATAATCGTATTGTGAAAATTATGTTGGAGATATACGTAGAAAATACTGGAATTAATGTTAAGCAAATTTCTGGTAGGTCCCCATTTTTAGAATTAAATACCAATTGGTCATGTCACCGTTGGAGAAACAGAGAATAAAAATAATGTTACACCACCATTTTTGCATGTATGAAGTATGTATTTTTTAAAAATAATTTTAGCATTTTATTTTATATTCTGAGATAATTTTATTTTTTTATACATTTTTTAATTATGAGCAATTTAATTGTAAGCAATTTGTATATTGAATGTAACTACAGGGCTCAATAAATTTAAAAATTTTTTTATCAGTTTTATTTTATTACTTAAAATTTCATTTAAAATAAAAGTATACTTATAAAATAAATAGGTAGGAATGAAGATCTTTAAAATATATTTACTTTTTTAAGAGAAAGAAAGAATAGACGTAGCAAAATTAAAAGTTTTTCATTTTAGAACTATGTATTTAAAAATTTTCTATTTATCATGTTTAAGATTTAAAAGCATTTAAAGTGTGCTTGCATTAAAATTATTTATAGTTTTCATAATTCTTGAAGTTTTCAAAAAAAAAATAGAGGAATTTTCAACTTGAAAACAAACTATTATTATTTTTATACATTTGCAGGAGTTATAGTGTTGAATCGTTTTCACGGTGGTCCTTAATGGGTTCCAACCCGAAATGCGTTCTGGTGTCAAAGTTTCAATTGATTCATATGAATATGTCAAGTACATCCACTTTTTACTTTATATAAAAACTTCCAATTTTATTTGGATTGACGGGCGCTTTTTGAAAAAAGTTCCAAATTGAGCTTTTCTAAGCCTCCCGTTCTTCTTTTTTATCCCATCCCTTCTAGAAGTCTTAATTGGAGAGATTTACACCTTGAGGGCTAAAATGTTGATAGAGTTAATATTTCATGTATATTTAAAAAAGTGTGCTTGAAATGAGCCAAATTGGGGGATACGATCTGGCAACTGTATGACTATATGGAGTAAATCGTATATATAAAATATAATTCTAGAAAATTTCTTATTTATTTTCGTAAAAAGAAAAATTTTAGATAATTCTGGGGTAATTTTTTCTTGAGTATTAACTACTCTAAAAAAAAATTTGTTTTGTTAAAAAAAACACACTATTGATAAAGAAATAATTTTTGCACCATCGAATAGAGAATTAAAAGACGATTAAGCCCATATTATAAAAACTCATTTTTCATAAAAATGTAGTTATTGAGGTATTTCTTTTGTACGGTAGAGTTTTATATTGACTAAAAACATAAAGAGAAATTTTGATAAAATTATCATTTGTTCTCATAAATTAATTTTGAAAAATGGCATTGTTTGCAAATTTTTTACTCCCAAAATATTGCAAAATACCTCTTTAAAAAATAGTAGTTTTTGCTAATTTAATGGTGTTCCACTTATCTTGAGCGATTTTTGACCCCGGATTTAGATTCAGCAACAGCGACCCAAAAAACTTATATAACAAGTTTACGGTTTTCAGTTTCCAATTTCAGACAAATCCGGTCCAATCAGAACGTTGGAAATGGAGTATTGAGACTATCTAATCGATCTAAATCGAAATTAATTACTTATTTCTGAATTGGTGGCTAGATTTAAAGATTTTGCAATAGTTTCAAACATATAATTAATTAAAAAATAAATTTACATAGCGAGGTCAGCGAATTACACAGTTTTCAGAAGATATTTTAAGGCATGAATTTTCTTTTATATAGGTACGGGTATAATGTCTAAAAAAAAAGTACCGAAAATAATATTTTTAATATGTTTAATACTTTTAATTAATCAGTTAATATGATCAAATATGCTAATTTTTTATTTTTAAAATAATTGAAATTAATGTTGCGCAACCCGCCAAAAGAATACCAACACGTCATAAATATGTATTGAGATTCGGATGTTGGTATCACTGCAGTGTTATTATTTTTATGCCATTATGGGCATTATGGCACATTTCCGACTATAAAAACAATCAATAACGTTCATATAATAGTTAAAAGTAACCTTTATTAAAAATAAAAAATAAGATAAAAATGTATAAAAAAAACTTTAAAAGAGAATTTAAAAAATATTATTTACTGTTATATATTAATATAAAATATTTTTTTAGTGTCAAATAATGAAGAAAAGAAAAAACTCAAATACTGTTTCATCAAATATGTCTTGCAGTCAGAATCAATTGGTTGATGATAAAATGAAGAAATTAATTAATTTTGATAAAGGAAAAGCTTACGAGAAAACTTTAGCCCTATTGATGAGCTATCTTCCAATAGTGGATAGAATAAAATGTGAGAGGGTTAGTAAAGGATGGAAAGCTGCTTCTCAAAATTCTTGGAGTAATTATAAATTGCTTAATTTATCAAAAAAGAAATGGGGCTTTACTTCAAAAGGTAAACAGCATGAAGCTAGGAGAGTTACTTCTAAAATGATAAATTCTGTCTTAATTAGATGTGGGAAATTTCTTTCAACTATTGACTTTGAAGATTTGGGTGGTTCTAACTACGAATTAGATAGTCAATATGCAAATGAGTATTTGTTAAGTATGATATCTCGTCACTGTAAAAATTTAAAGTCTCTTAAAATTAATGGCATGGATGTTTGTACATCTAAAGGATTAACTGAATTATCTACAAATTGCAAAGAAATTTCAAAATTATTATTAGGGGATAGCTCACTTGATGAAGAGTGTACTTATTGTGATAAAAAACTAGCTATTTTATTTTCTAAAAGTCAAATTGAATCTTTAGAAATATTATTCTTGCCAATAACAGGCAAATGTCTTTCTTCTCTAAACACATATTTACTCCATACATTAGAATTAATTGAATGTGAATTTCTAAAACCTCGATTTTTGATAGAATTTATACTTGATGCAAAAAATTTAAGTAATATTTGCTTTCGAGGCAAATCTAATGTTATGCTTGTAATAAAAGCCTTACAGCGAAATTGCAATAACCTTACCAATTTAAGTTTGATACCAAGTCTTGGATCTGATGAAAATACTGAAGACATAGATGAAGAATTGTCCATTTTGTTCAAAAATTGTAACAAATTAAAGACTTTTACTGTGGGTTTCTGTAAATTAGATGGCAGTTGTTTTCTTGCTATTAAAGCAGATGTTATTGAAGAAATCAAGATTCATTTCTGTCATGATATTGAATGGAAATATTTAATTGAATGTCTTCCGAGGTTTGAAAAATTGATAGATCTTTCATTTGATTATACTGATAATGATATGGATGGAAAAATGATAAAATCTGTTGGTTTATGTTCAAATTTAAAATATTTAACTATAGAAAAATATTATTTTTCAAATTATTTTTTAAGTAATGAAAATGGAGCCACTTGTTTATCATTATTAAAAAATTTAGAGTCCCTAAAACTTAAAAATAGTGATCAAGTGACCGATAATTTTTTAATCAATATTTGTAATTATTTAAAAAAATTATCTTACATTGATATAAGTTCTTGTAAAAATGTAACCGATATAGGTTTAAAAGCCATAACTACTTTACCCAATTTAGAAGGTTTAAATATTGAAGGTAACAAAAAAATAACAGATAAAGGCTTTGATGGTGAATTGAGTAATATTAAAATTCTTAAATGTGCTAAATGTAAAAATCTTAATAATGACGGGGTACTAAGCATAATTAAAAAATCAAATAAACTTGAAGCCTTAGATATTACGGAGTGTAAATCTATTACCAATGAGTTAATTGATTCTGTAATTGGAATTACGGAAAATCGTTTTATAAAAACTATGTTAGTGCTTCATATAAGAGATACCGGAATTGATGTTGATCAAATTGTAAATAGGTCTCCATTTTTAGAATTGAATACTAGATGGCCATGTTTTCGTTGGAGAAATAAAGAATAAAAAAATACTGATCTAATATTTGTATAATTATAAACATGTACATTTTCATTAATTTTATCAGTTTATTTTGTTACATTGTTAGTTTTTTATGTGTATTTCCTAATGTCTATCAGAATCTTTTATAATTAAGCAAATTCCAGAATAAAGCAAATTTTTTTTCTTATTTTAATCATTTTACTTTTGTAATACTTTTTAATTACATACACAAATAAGTAATTTTATTTTTTGTTTTGAAATTATATTATTGAAAGAGGATTTTTAACTCACTATTATGGCAAACAAAATTAATGATTTCTTGTTTCTCAGAATTTTATTATGCATACTTTATTTATTTGATAAATTTTAGGAACTTCTGAAAGGATGTAAAAGTATATACTTTATAAAAATTGATTAAAATTTTGATATTTCATGATGCTTAAATGTTTTTTACTGTAAATGTAACCATTAACCATATAAAGATAATAATAAAAAAATTTTTTATAATACAAAAAAAAAATTAAATTTTAGGATATTTTTTTAAAGATTATCAAATTAATAAGTAAAAATTTAGAAATTGCAAAAATCATAATTACAAGTTTTCATCATAATTTCAAAGAATAAGAAATTAAATACTGCAAGTAATTATATTACAATCCATTAAATATTAAATTAATAAATTTATTAATTAAAAATTAAATTTACTGAATTTGTTGATATTAATCCAAAAATCATTTAATATCTGTTTTAAGCCTTATTGCTCAAAATTACATCTGAAAAAAAAAATTATGAAACTTGTTAAACAAATGATAATATCATACATACACACTGTAAAAAATTTATAATTAGACTGAGCCTATGAAATTAATTAAATATAATAATTCAAGTGCATTAATTTAAAAGACCTAACATTTGTACATTGTATATAAAAAATTAATCAAATAAATAAACTTATCAATGAAAAAAGTAACTGCTCCGTTATTTTTGGGCAAGAAAACAAAATTTTTTTAGATTCTGGATTATTTTTGAAATCTTTATTATTGGTAATAAAGTTAATATTTTAAACTTGTTAATTTTTCTAAATTATAACTATCGGCAATAGAAATAACTTCTTCAATATTATCATGTGATTGCATAACGCGCATCTTCACAAAGGCTTTTTAAATCATTAATTTCATATTTTTCTGCAACAGCAATCAATTTATGGGCAATTTTATGCAAGTTTTCTACTTCGGTGATATAAATAAAGCGCAAAATCTCATAAACGGCTTCTAAAGTTGTATCAGTAATTTCAATATAGAATCTGCTTTTTCTTCTTCTTTTAAAATCTCTGAAAATACAAGGCTTGCAGCAGCAAGAATTCATTTATGAATTTTAATTTCTATTTTATTAATAATTAAAGTAAAATCAGAGAAGAAAGTATCCTGGTACAGATTTTCCCGAGTCTTATTGGGTTATGATTACTAATGGTTTTTAGTATTTACTTTCAATTATTGCTGATTGAAAGTATGATCAGTTATGTTTGATAATTTGATTTTTTTTAAATTAGATTCTGCTACTATACAAGCTTTGATTTTGCAAAGTATAAAAAACTTATCATCTCGTAAATATTTTTCCGAAAATTGTTTTTTATACAAATTAAGCAATTATCTTTTTCAAATTTGAAATTACAATTCTGATCGATTTTGCTTCCGGCGGGACTTACGTGGTCACATGGTATCTTTAATCTTAGATAGAAGGGCCACTTGGGGCCACTATATGAAATATACATGAAAATTTGGTATTTCAGTATTTTAAAGTAATTTCGGGTCGATTTTTGCAAAACTTTTTTTATGAATATGCAAAATTGTTTTTAGAAACTAATTTTTATAAAATACTTGGTATACTTTTATAAAATCTTTTTTCAAAAAAGTGTAACTTATATGCAACCCGCTTTACACAATATTTTTCATCGCTTTCAATGGGATTCCTTATTTATATCGCTTATATTTTTTTTATAAATAAAAATTTGTCTGTAAATTGTTTTAATTATTGTAAATAATAAGATTAACTATTATCCTATAAAATTATTTTTATCTTTTTATGTGTTTTCTTTTTTATTTTTTAGATTTACCAAAAAATCCGTGTCCCAAGCAAATACTATATATGTTAACCTGAATGGGACTTGAGCCTTTCTAACTGCAACCCGAATAACATTTGTAATTTTTAAAATTAATTTACAAATGAATTAATATTAAATAATATATTAAAATACTTTAATTGGATTGCATGCACAAAAAATTAAATAAGAAAAAAAATAATTAACATTTTTAATTTATTAGTTATTGATATTTTCAATTTTCTGCAAAGATGTGACCAAAAGTTTACAAAAATTGAAAATATATATAACTAATTAATTAAAAATGTTAATTTGTTTTGTTTTTTTTATTAAACTTTAGATATTACAAAGTAGATGCAATAAAAATTATATTAATGTATAATGTTTTTTTAATTTAAAATTAATTTTAAAATTTTCTAAAGGCACATTTGGGTTGCAGTTAGCAAAGGCTCAAAGGATTAATTTTTTTATTATTGTGCATGCTTTAAACCAAATATTTCTTGAGGTATAAAAAAGTCTTTATGCTTTTGAGAATAAATAAGAAAATTTTATCCATATTTTAAACTAAAAAAGCATCTAAAACATTAATTTAAGGTTAAATACCTGTTGGTACAGCTAAAATTAAGTGAAATACAAACTTAAAAAAAAAGAAAATAAAAATCCATGCTCTTGTTTTGCATAAAACACCAAGTTCTTGATAGGAACGGTAAATGCTTTTTTGCGAGCTTTTTTGTCATATTTTAGCCGCAAATTTTTTTTTCAACTTAAAATTTTGTTAATTTTTATGGTGTATGGTCAACAACTTTTTGAAATACAAACTTTGAGACAAAAAAATTTGTAAATTCTTACTTCAGTCGGTAGATACGACCACGTGACACTATTTTTGCCAAAAAAAAATGAAAATGAGCGATATATTAAGATTCTGATGTCTAAATTTTTACTATACCAGACTATATACACTAGGTTTGTTCTTTTTTTCCCAAAAAAGGTAAAAGGTTAACTAGAGCAGACTGAACTAGAACATAACTGGACAACCGGGGTAAAACTAAGTAGAACGCACGTTCTTTTTCAAGGCGTTAACTCAAAAAGCAAAACATTTTTTTGGAATAAAATTTTTTAGAATAAAAATTTATTGTAAATAGCTTTTTTTCGATAGCATTAAATATTCTATTATTAAAAGTAAAAAAATTTAATTAAAATTTAATTAAATAACAATCTAACCCAAATAAAATTTTAAATAAGTGCGCATTTTCTGCTCTTTTTAATCGCAAACGAACGCATTTAATTTTCTATTTTCGAATTAAGGTAGAATTAAATGAAGTGCGTAAGAAATGAATTTCGAATCTTCGAAACTGTCCTAAAGTATTTTTTTTTTAAAGTACAATCAAAAATAAGTCACCAGCCAATTTTTAGCCTCCCAGAGCGCAAAATCTTGATTTATGCAGCCATTTTTGTGTTTTGGACTCTTATAAAAAAAGTAATAAAAAGTCTTATTAATATGAAAAATTTTTTCAGGCTGTTTTTTTTCAAAAGGCGATTTCTCAAATGCCTATTAGTTAAAAATCTTCTAACCAGGCTTAAATTTTTTCTTGTACTTTATATGTTTTGGCGAAAAAAAATCTTGATAGGACATTGCTTTTAGAGAGTTCTAGATTAAAAAATAGTAACTTTTAAAAGTTCATTATTTACAAATTTCGAATTTCCCGCTAAGTCACGTGACCAATTAAAAATCTGATCCAATTTTTACGCGGGAATCCCCGTCTTGCAATTTGCAAACCGTGCATCCTGTGGCAGCGCGCCTTCTCTAATTCTCTTTTGTTAGCTTGAAGCGAAGCGATAAACACGTTGTGACATTTTTAACCTAACAAATTTTTTCTTTTATTTCTTAAGAGTCATTCATTGTTAAACAAGGACGATTAAATAATTTCATTTATTAAAGTTAATTTTAAATAATTCTTAGTGAATAAGTTTTAATTTATTTTTTTGACAATTAAGATCAAAATGACTCAAGATACAACTATGGCTGATAGCGGCGAAGTTGAAACCTTCGTCTTTCAAGCTGAAATTGCTCAGCTTATGAGCCTTATCATAAATACTTTTTATTCAAATAAAGAAATTTTCATCCGAGAATTGATTTCTAATTCATCTGATGTAAGTACTTTTTATTTTACTTATCAAAAGTGCATGCTTAAATTTTGGACTTCATAATTTTTTTTTAATATAATTTTTTTTTAATATAATTTTTATTTCATTTTTTTTTATTTGATACCTAGTCTTATTTTATTTTTTCAAAGTCTCAGAGTTATTTGCTAAAATATTTTTTCAACTTTTTTCTGAGACACGTGTTTTTTTATTGGTTTTAAAATTTTTATTAGGTTATAAAATTTTGATGTATTCAATTGAATTTTGCATAATGTTTTGGTATTTGAAAATGAATTATTTTTACAGGCTTTGGACAAGATCCGTTATGAATCTCTCACTGATCCATCCAAGCTCGATAGTTGCAAGGATTTACACATCAAAATTGTTCCAAACAAAAATGATCGCACACTTACCATCACTGATACGTAAGTAATTCAATAATAATAGATTCTCTTTTTCTAAAGTTAAATTTCAATAAACTATAAATTTTCAAATTTATAATTTTGTAATATTGTTTTTCTTGAAATCGTATTATGCTTATGTTTTCTTTTTATTTTCTTACAGCGGTATTGGTATGACAAAAGCCGATTTGGTTAACAACCTTGGTACAATTGCAAAATCTGGAACAAAAGCTTTTATGGAAGCTCTTCAAGCTGGAGCAGATATTTCCATGATTGGTCAGTTTGGTGTTGGTTTCTACTCAGCTTACTTGGTTGCTGACAAAGTGACTGTTGTATCTAAACACAACGATGATGAACAGTATGTTTGGGAATCAGTGGCTGGTGGATCATTCACTGTTCGTCCAGACCATGGAGAACCACTTGGCCGTGGAACTAAGATTGTTTTACAAATCAAAGAAGATCAAACTGAATACTTAGAAGATTCTAAAATCAAAGAAATCGTTAAAAAACATTCTCAATTTATTGGATATCCCATCAAATTGTACGTAGAAAAAGAAAGAGATAAGGAATTAAGCGAAGATGAAGATGAAGAACCAGCCAAAGAAGAGAGTGCTGAAAAAGAGGGTGAAGAGAAACCCAAAATTGAGGATGTAGGTGAAGATGCAGATGAAGACAAACCTGCTGCAGAGAAAACTAAAAAGAAGAAGACAGTCAAAGAAAAATATATAGATGAAGAAGAATTAAACAAAACAAAACCAATTTGGACCAGAAATCCAGATGACATCAAACAAGAAGAATACGCTGAATTCTACAAAAGTTTAACTAACGATTGGGAAGATCATTTAGCTGTTAAACATTTTTCTGTAGAAGGTCAACTTGAGTTCCGAGCTCTTCTCTTTATTCCTCGTCGTGCACAATTTGATCTTTTTGAAAATAAAAAACGCAAGAACAATATTAAACTTTATGTAAGAAGAGTATTTATTATGGACAACTGCGAAGATTTAATTCCAGAATATCTTAACTTTATCAAAGGTGTTGTTGACAGTGAAGATCTTCCACTGAACATCTCTCGGGAAATGCTTCAACAAAACAAAATTTTAAAAGTAATCAGAAAGAATCTTGTCAAAAAGTGCATTGAACTTTTTGAAGAACTTGCTGAAGACAATGAAAATTACAAGAAATGTTATGAACAATTCAATAAAAATATAAAACTTGGTATTCATGAAGATACAACAAACAGAAAGAAATTGTCTGAACTTCTCAGGTACCAAACTTCTGCTTCTGGCGATGACATTTGTTCATTGAAAGATTATGTTGGACGTATGAAGGAAAATCAAAAACACATTTACTACATCACTGGAGAAAGCAAAGAACAAGTAGCCAATAGTTCATTCGTTGAAAGGGTAAAGAAACGTGGATTTGAAGTAATCTACATGACAGAACCAATTGATGAATATGTCGTTCAACAACTTAAAGAATTTGATGGAAAGCAATTAGTATCAGTCACAAAGGAAGGACTTGAATTACCTGAAGACGAAGAAGAAAAGAAGAAGCGCGAAGAAGATAAAGCTAAATATGAAAACCTTTGCAAAGTAATGAAAGATATCCTTGACAAGAAAGTTGAAAAGGTTGTAGTTTCTAATAGGTTGGTAGATTCACCATGCTGCATTGTCACTTCACAATATGGATGGACTGCTAACATGGAAAGAATTATGAAAGCTCAAGCTCTTCGTGACACATCAACCATGGGCTACATGGCTGCTAAAAAACACTTAGAAATCAATCCTGATCATCCAATCATGGACAATCTCCGTCAAAAAGCAGAAGCTGACAAACACGACAAATCAGTCAAAGATTTAGTCATGTTACTCTTCGAAACTTCACTTTTATCTTCAGGATTTGCTCTTGAAGATCCACAAGTTCATGCATCTAGAATTCACAGAATGATCAAGCTGGGTCTTGGTTTTGAGGAAGAAGAAGGAGCTAGCTTGGAAGAAGAAAAGGTCGAAGGTGACATTCCACCACTAGAAGGAGATTCAGAAGAAGCCTCCAGAATGGAAGAAGTTGATTAAATATTGCATATAAATTATTAATTGTATATAATTAAATTATGTATATATTAAAAAAGCTGTATTATAATCATAATAAAAAGTAGACGCAAAAAAAAACTATTTCTAAAAAATTATTTAGATTGTCTGAAAACCTGTTATATTATTTATATTACAAGAATGATTATAAAATTTTAATAAATTAAAGTATACTTAAACTAAGTTAATTTTTTTTTTTTTTTTTAATCACAATTTCATCTGTATCAGAACTTTCGGGGTCCAGAGAAAGAGTTTTGAGATCAAAATTTATTTGGGTTTATTCGAGTATCCTGTCGCGTTTATGTCTTTAAAACTTAAAAAAAAAATTGGGCCAAAAAAAATTATTAAAAATAATAAAGATATCATAAATAGTATATAAAAAAAGAAGAAAAAAATAAAACAAATAATAAATTTCTAGTAAAAAAATTTTATAGCTTTTTTTTAAGTAGCGCAACAACAGCTTTACTATACAACAACAGACCTGAAATGAAATGAAATTGAAAAAAATCGGTGGAAGGGGAAGTCACGCATTTTAAAATTTATTTATTTAATAAAAATCAATTAAAAATAATATGAAATATTCATCTTTTGTTAGTTAATTGACTTAATAACTAACTAAATAAATAATAATCTGTTAATTTTTAATTGATTTAATCGTGTAATAGTGTGGTCGCCCACTAAAAAAAATGGGATATTTTAACATCCAAAATAGAATTAAAAAGTTATAGTAATAATTTAAAATTTTTTTTTTTTTTTTATTTTTAGCCAATACAATGCTCCCATTTGAAAATTTTGAGAAACTCTTTGGATTTTAAGTTTCCCAAGGTAAAAATACCTTAATTTAAAAAAATCAAACACCTTTTTTTTATGAAATATGGTAAAAATATCGCAAAATTCAGAATTTGTCATATTTACCATATATATAATTTTAAAATTTTGGGACAAAACTATAAAAACTTAGAAAAAAATCAAAAAAAATTTTTTAACCCATTAACGCCCAATCGACACATACAACCCATTTTAATTTTTTTTAATGAAAAAATCGATATTTTGAGCTAAAAATGTTACCTAGTAGGTAATCGGGGCTGCTCTTTTCATTTCCGAAGTCCGTTTTAACGTATAACCCCTAGAAAATGTGATATCATCCCCTAAAAGTGGAGTAATTTTTTTATAATTTTTAGACGTCATTAAAATTAATATAATGGGCACAAAAAATATTTCATGGCATTAAAAACTTAATATGGGATTATCAGGAACACAAAAAAAAATGAATACATACCAATTTTTTATCTTCAACCCCTTGAATGGGGTAAGGGGTGGATTTGTAGCATAAAAGAAAAAATGAATATTTTGGGCTAAAATTGTCATCCAGTAGGTATTTTTGTTCACTATTTTCATTTCTGAAGTCAGTTTTTACAAACAACCCCTAGAAAATAAGATATCACCCCCTAAAGATAAGGTAAATATTACATTATTTTTTCGATGCAAATTTCCTGATAGTCCCATATTAAGTTTTTAATGCCATGAAATATTTTTTGTGCCCATTATATTAATTTTAATGATGTCTAAAAATTATAAAAAATTTACTCCACTTTTAGGGGATGATATCACATTTTCTAGGGGTTATACGTTAAAACGGACTTTGGAAATGAAAAGAACAGCCTCGATTACCTACTAGGTAACATTTTTAGCTCAAAATATCGATTTTTTCATTTAAAAAAATTCAAATGGCTTGTATGTGTCGATTGGGCGTTAATGGGTTAAATCAAATTCGTGATTTCCAAGACGATAGCCCCTCGAAGCTAGTTTTTCTGACAAAAGTTGAATTTCTTAATCAGAAACTATTAAAAACATTATTTTCAAGTTAACTTTGATTTTATTAATTTTTTGCCAAAAATATAAATTTTTTTTCAATAAAGTTATAATTCTTCGAATACACATTTCATAATAGTATACATATGTATGTATATATTTTTTAAATTTGGTTATTGAAAAAAATTTTTCCCGAAAACGACACCTAGCTCATTCATTCGTAAAATGGTGAAAATCGTTATATTTTCGAAAAAAAATTTACAAACAAGATTTGCTCGTTTAATATTATAAGATATATGTAACAATGGCATTCCCAATGAAAATAATTACTAACGGGAGGTAACATGCAGCATTTTTTTTATATATTTCTGAAAAATATTTAATAACAGTGAATTTTCTAACAGAATATAGTTTCTACAGTGAAAAAAAATTCGTTTGCCTCGAGGCAATAAAATATATGATCATGTAAAGCTAAAAGATTTAGCTTAGTTGGTGAAATACATGTAGTGCAGCTCAGCTTCGCCTCGGATGTTAATTTATGTGCAAATTGGGCAATTTTTTATTTTTTTGATCATAGATCGTAGTATACTACACGGTAGAGTTGCTTTGGTTAAATATTCTACCAAACCTGAAGTTAGGTTTTTATTTGGTAACGCGACTTATCGGAAAATTGAAAAATTTTAAATAAATTATATATTTCAAAAGTCATAATTAAGTTCTTGATCTTCAACATTTTTTTGTTAATAGTTTCTGATTAAGAAATTGAAGTTTTGTCAGAAAAACTAGCTTTTTTAAGGTACGATTAATAGCCAATAAAAAATTACTTAAAAATCATCTGAGAATTTTATTTTCACTAAGTTTTTATAGTTTGGTCCAAAAATTTTTAAAATTAAGGTATTAATGATAAATTCTTAATTTTGCGATATTTTGACCATATTTCATTAAAAAAAGGTGTTTGTTTTTTTTTTTAATAAGGTATTTTTACCTTGGGAAACTTAAATTCCAACAAATTTCTCAAAATTTTCATATGGGAACATTTTATTGGCTGAAAATAAAAAGAAAATTTTTTTAAAATTATTACTTTAACTTTTATTCTTTTTTAGATGTTAAAATATCCCATTTTTGCCTTGCGAGTTGTTATAAGTTCTTATTTTTCGAAAAAATTTGCTTCGCATTATAATATAAATACAATTATATATTTTGCTGAATTAGCGTAATAATTTAATGATTTACTAATTTTTTATATAAACATATATGGTTAATGAAAAGATACATACATTATGCGTGTATTATAATCATCATGAAATTAAAAATTTAATTTTTGGTTTTTATTTAATTTTCCTCAATTATAACAATAATTATATAAATTCGTATCTAAGTATATGGGTACATGCAGCGAAGGTACATTTCTTGCAAAATGACTTTCACCGATTTACCCCAAATTTTGCAGATGTTTTTGTATGTATAACGATCCTTCCTGATTTTTTACCTTCTAGCTGGATATGTGCATTCTGCGAGAAAATCCTTTTTATGAGCACCAAAAATGAAGAAAAAAAAATTACGAGGCCGCGACTGCCACCATGATTTTCTGGTAGTTTGAACCCTATAGAATGCAAAAAAAAGCGTGAACACGAAATCGGCGATGGATGCCAACAAGATTTTGCCACTTTTATGTCAAAACCGCGTTTTTCGTATCTGAGCTACCTCAAATTTTCAAAATAACTTTTTAGGTAAATAAAATTTTTAAAAAATAGGCAAAAAATCTGATTGCCAGGGAAAAGTCACTCCAGAAGGAAAAAAAACTTTTCTTTTTCCGATTAAATTTAGCCAAGTTATCGTCAATTTAAGATTTTACTCAAATTTGTCTTAAAACAGATTGAAGTTCTATATTGAAAAATGCCTGTTTCTGAACTTTAAACATGCATTACTCGCTTGATTTTCATCGTAAAATAATAATTTTTTTTTTTAAATCGATGTATTTTTCCCTGGCAATTCATTTCTTTCAGAAAGAAATCATTTTTATTCACCAAATTTCAATTTTTAGGTCAAAAACTGTCTTAAGTAAATCTTGCTACTTACAGTTTTCAAAGGCTTTTGAACTAAAAATTGATATTTGGTCAATAAAAATGATTTCTTTCTTGAAGAAATGAATACTTAGGGAAAAATTAATTGATTTAAAAAAAAAATTTATTATTTTACGATGAAAATCAAGCGAATAATGCATATTGTTGCTGAAATTGTTTTAAAAATGATTGAAATTCTATTGAAATATGCCTGTTTTTGAACTTAAAATATGCATTATTCGCTTGATTTTCATCGTAAAATAATAAATTTTTTTTTTTAAATTAATTAATTTTCCCCTAAGTATTCATTTCTCTCATGCAAAAAATTAGGCATTACAAAAAAAAAAAAAAAGGAATTGATTGATTTATCATTGATTTATTACACCCAATTAAAAAAAAAAGTTTGAGATTTTTTGATGAAAAAATGTTTGAAAAAAAAATTAGGTCCTAATACCACACTGTAAAAAATAATGAACACAGTATTACTACCGTTTAGTAATTTTACTACAGTTTAGAGTCTCAATTTAAAGTTTTTTAAAAAAATCATATTTTATCACTAACTTTGTGGAATCATATTTCGGAAACTTCGAAAGCCAAAAGAACGAGAAAGAAATTTTTGGAAACTTGGAACTTGTAAAAAATTTTTCAGACCTACAAGATCTATTTTCATTGAAAATCGCAATTTTGGCAGCAATTTAAAAATTGGTCATTTGAGTCCGAAAATGGGCATTTGGTTTATTGACTAGAAAAAATGAGATGAGTCGGAAGTATTTTAGTTAATTTGCAAGGTTACAGTGTTGTATGGAAGATATCGAAAAAACCCTATTATATAACATTGAGCCCTGCGTTTCTAAACCTCAAAGGCGCATTGAAATAAACATAGGGTATCTTGGGTGTTTTTTTAACATATTAAAGTCATCCATAACTACAGATTGTAATTTAGCGACCCAAATGTTCTGATCTACCATTTTTAGTTATTATTTCCGTAATTATATTTCATTATTATTGCTGAATATAGACGCAGGATAGTATGCTTATAATATTAAAAACGGAAAATAAAGGTTAATATTGTGTATTAAAAACAAAAATTTTTTAAATAGGGATTACTCGAGGATTACTGTAGTTGAAATGAAAATTAGGATAAAGGCTTTAAAAACGTTTTAAAAAGCTTTTGAAAACCTTGCTAAAAACTTTTTACCACTAAAATTATCTAAAAAGCTTGTTACTAACAAAATATCTAAAAAAAACTGTAAATTATAACATAAGAAGTTATTCTTAGGTATTTTGAGTTTTTGACCTGTTTTTTAGACTGAGATTTTAAATTAAATTGACTTAATTGACTTTAATTTGACTCAAATATAATAAAAATATGATATAATTATATAATTTCGTTCAACTTAAAGTTGTTTTTATACACTTATTTAATAACAAGCCTTTAAAAAATTTTAGCAGTAAAAAGATTTTAGCAAGATTTCTAAAAGCTTTCTAAAACGTTTTTAAAACCTTTTCCTGATGAAATTGGGACAATATATTAACCTGTATATAAAATTTTTTTTTTTTTAGAAAATAGTTTTATGACCTGAAGTATCATATTTGAACCAGTTTTCCTCTACGGTCAATTTGGAAAATAAGAAACACCCTAGTACATACGTACACACACACAAACACACTTACAGGCTTTTTTAAAAAACTGGCAATTTAGCTTCCTGGGGTCTCAAAACGTGCTTATATACCAAGAAATCTAAAATCAAAATTTCACCTATCACAATGGTTTCTCTATGAGGAACCAAAATTAAACAATGACTTTCATGGATATTTAATAATGTTATACTTTGCTTTTTAACATTTTATATGGAAATGCTTGGGAAATGCAGATACATAATGACTTTTGTTAGGTAAAATAAGTCATCCAGGGGCCTAATAGGCCTTAATGGGGCTAAAAATTCTGTGGGGTCTGTTGGACCCCACTATAATATATCCATTCCTTAGGTTACGTGGGTAAAGGGTTGACGTGTAGCTTTTAATTTTTAATACTCCCATTCCTTAGGTTCTAAGAATGAAATGAAGATGCACTCTAGTCAAATCGTGGGGAGGGGGGTGTTTATTTTTTATATTTTCGCACATTGAGTTTATGGATGTGGTTCATTTGGGTTTTTTGGGTCACTGATTACGAAATTTGGGGATTTTTAATAAAAAATTAATATTTCACCCTTAAATTAGCAGAAACTACTCTAGCGCCAATTTTTAGTATGTAGGATCTCAAGATTCGTGATTAGTGACCCAAAAAAACCTATGTTAGGAAGCTGAATATCTTCTCTTGGTCTGATGAACAAATCATAAAAAATATAAGAAACATATTTTTATGTAAAAAAATTATTTACTTTTAAGGTGCAAATATAAAAATTTAATATATAAGAGTTTGTCTAAAAATTTAGAAATTTAATTTTTACAAGTTTATTTAATCTTACCTAAATATATAATAATTTATAAAAATAATTATTGGGTTTTTATCTTCCATTTTTAAATTAAATTCCCATAAATAAAATAATACAAAACATGTAAGAGAAATACAAATATCTCGTAGCAAACAATAATAACATCGAAATTAAATTTTATTATGTTTTATTAAAAAAAAGCTCTTTACTAAAAAAAGAAATCGTTGCGCAACGTTTTAGTTGGATGGGTGGATTGAACTTTAAGTGTTACATAGCGTTTCAAGGGGGTGAACTGATCCAAAATTTCCCAAAATTAGCGTTCGGTAATTATTGAACATCCCTTAATTTTGTTTTCTTCGCCTATATACCTAAGCCTAAGATAGAAGTCCGTATTATTTTTATAAAAAATTTTTAAATAATACTAAATATTTATAAATAAATACTAATAAGTTTTGCTTTTATTCTCTTTTTGTTGCATCAGGTACATTTACTGTGTATTTTAATTTATAAACAAACTAAATAACATAATCTTTAACTTTATTCATTTAAATTTTTCATACAAACAACATTTTTCAATATTCATAATTTTATTAATTAATCTTTAAATTTTTAGAATCAATTAAAATTATGATAAATGTATATTTTCTTAGGATAGATCTAATTACAACGAAAAAAACTTCCTCCACCACTTTTTCACTGGTAAAAACCCCAGCATATGCTCGCGCTTTATCATCAACAGTTTCTATCGAGTAGTGTGTCCAAAAGTTGCAAGCCATATAGCTAATATTAAACTGGCAAGTAATGCCAGCTCTTTCTGTATACCAGCAACTATCTCTTATTGGATGTATATTATATAGTTTCGTTCAAATTTAATTAATATTAACGTATACGTAATAATAACGAAAATATCTTATCCAGAGAATTTTCTACAAAATATTTTTAGTGCCATGTTAAAAAAAAGTTATCATATGTGACAAAACCAACGATTATTTTGCCATTTTTTCTATCTCACAGTCTATTTAATATAAATAAATCTACGTGCTTTACGCAACAGCCAATCATGAAGAAATGATAAATTATATTATAGATAGGAAATGATGAGCAAGTTTTTATTGACCTTGGATGTAAGCTTTCATTTTATCTCCAAAAGTCATAGCTGAACAAAAACAAAATAAATATTTTAGCTGATATTTTTATTTTATAAGCAACTTATAGTATTTTAGTAATTTTAATCATTTAATTTTCTTCAATGTAAAATAATTTAAAGTTGGATTATAATATATTTAAATACCTTATTGAAATTTCCAAAAAGATGCTACTTATTTTGGCAAGTAAGTTTAAAAAAATTTTTTTTTTAAATTTATGAATTTATGATTTAAATTATTATTATATTATTTTTATTCTTGTAGTTATTATTCAGAAGCCTTTTGAAACTGAAGCAATAAAATGTTTCAGATGTACAATTTCGCCAGCACAATATATTGGGGATATAGATCAGCCTTGTTCTAAATTTGATAAAAGTTCTCAATTTTATTATAATTGTCCTTCATCTACATTTTGCATGAAACATATAATTAATTACCCACTTTTTAATGGGAGTAAGAATACGTCATTTATAAAATAATTTATAAGCCTTATTACTTAAATTTTTCTTTAATAATATTAAATTAAATTAAACAGCAATTATAAAGACAACAGAAAGAAACTGTGCTCCTCAGAAATATTTATTTCATCATTATAATCAAAATGATAAAAAATGGAATATTAATGAAAAAATTGATAAGATGGCATATTCAGAAGGCTGTTTCAAGGGAGAAAATAAAGGCACTCCAAATGGACCTTCGGAGTATTGCTATTGTTCTAAAGACTACTGTAATGACTCTGGATCTTTGCAAGATTTGAAAATTTATAGAATATTAGTTTTTATTTTATTCTTAAGCAAACTATTTTAAAAGATATTTTATATCTCTATATCTCTTATAAGAAATTTCTAAGATATTATATGGGTAGATATTCCTCAAGTGTATGTGAAACAAAATAATATAATATACTTTATACTCCAGTCAAAATACGGGGGGGGGGGGTTGTATTTTCACTGGCGAACATGAGATTTGCTCTACTATAGGTTTTTTGGGTCGCTGAACACGAAAATCGGGGTCATTTTGTAAAGAAATGGGGGCTTCACCCTTAAATTTGCAAAAACTACCCCCAAAAAGGTTTTTTTTTTACATATTCGCACTTTGAGCGCTCAGATTAGCACCATACGGGTTTTTTGGGTCCCTGATCAAGAATTTCAAAATCTTTTTCATAAATAATCAATATTTCGCCCTTAAAATAGCTAAAACTACCCTTAAAAGGGGTGTTTTTGCTATTTTCGCACTTTGAGCATCCAGGATATGCCCATATAGGTTTTTTGGGTCACTTATCAAGAATTTCAAATTCTTTTTTATAAATAATAAATATTTCACCCTTAAGATAACTAAAACTACCCCTAAAAGGGGTATTTCTGTTATTTTCGCACTTTGAGCGTCCAGGATATGCCCATATAGGTTTTTTGGGTCGGCATTCAAGAATTTCGACTCCTTTTTTGTGGTGCAATATTGATTATTTATGAAAAAGAAGTCGACATTCTTGATTAGCGACCCGAAAAACCTATATGGGCATATCCTGGATGCTAAAAGTACGAAAATATCAAAAAACCCCCTTTCCGAGGGTAGTTTTAGCCAATTTAGGGGTGAAATTTTAATTATTTATGAAAAAGATGTCGAAATTCTTGATTAGCGACCCAAAAAACCTATATGGGCATAATCTGTACTCAGTTAAATTTTTTTAATTTCTCTATTATAATTATAGAATCAATCAAAAACTATAATTTTTCATTAATGTTTCACCAACGCTGCTCTGAATAGTTTGAATGTGTTTGCATAATTATAAATTTGTATACAAACAGAAGTAAATCTGACACAGGGGGGGCGGAGCCCATTTTTATTTTTAATAAAAATTACCCCTTATTATATATTTATATATAATAAAGCTTCATTTACATTATCTTATTTTATACTTATAACACTACTTTTTCAAATTTTTAAGTGTTTGAAGTAAAAATAACCTAATTAGGCATATAATGTTTTTTATCCCGTATCGAAATAGTCGATCGACTTTCCGATCGAAATTCTGATCAAAAATAACAATTCCGATCGAGTTTCCGATACAAAAATTTTTATCCAAGTCCCGATCGAGGCATAATTTTTAAAAATTCATTTAATACAATTTTCCGATTTTCCAAAAAACATGAAAAGAGGAACTTTCTGCTTTACCTGAGGGTTTACAAAAACGTTTTCAATGATTCAAATTTTCATTTTTTTACCCAACCATATTTTCCAATTTTCCAAGAAGGCTGAATAAAACACGAAAATCAGAAGTTTCTATATTACCTGGGGGTTATCAAGGTTGTGAAAAACGTTTTCAATGATGAAAATTTTCATAATCTCATTCAAGCATATTTTCCGGTTTTCCAAGATGGCGGATTAATAAAACACGTCAAAATAAGCTTTTTACATTGCCTGGGGGTTTTCGAACATTTTCAAATTTTTACCCTACCACATTTTCCAATTTTCCAAATTGGCGGACCAAAAAACTTGTTAGAATAAGTTTTTTACGTTGCCTGGGGGTTTTCTAGGTTGAAAAAAACATTTAAATGAAAACAATTTTTCATTTTTTCATCCCAAAATATTTTCCAATTTTCCAATAAGGCGGAACAAAAAACATGTTAGAATAAGCTTTTTACATTGCCTGGGGGTTTTTGAGTTTGAAAAAAACGTTTCCATTGATGAAAATTTTCATATTTTAACCCTGACATATTTTCCAATTTCCCAAGATGGAGGATCAAAAAAACATGTCAGAATAAGCTTTTTACATAGCTTGGGGGTTATCAAGGTCTCGATCAAGGTTGAAAAAAAAAGGTTTTTGTGAGTGAAATTTGTCATTTTTTGGCCCCAGCCTATTTTCCAATTTTCCAAGGTGGCGGAACAAAAAATATGAAAAATAGAACAAATTAACCCCAGCATATTTTCCGATTTTTCTAGATGGTGGAAGAAAATCATAAATCAAAAAAAAATAACTTTCTTGCATTGGTAAATTCATTTACTAAATGTTTGTTGAAGTTTAAAGTCGTTAATAAGTATGTACATACATGCATATATCAATTGTATACTATTTTTTTTTTTTTTTTATTAAAAACATTTTATGCAAAATTGTAACTTACTCCAGTCAAATCACGGTTTTGGTAGTATTGTTTGTGGCCGCTACCAGATTTGGTCTACTATAGGTTTTTTGGGTCACTGAACTCGAAAATCGGGGACTTTTCTATGCGCAATTCGGGCTTGACCCTTAAATTAGCCAAAACTACCCCAAAAAGGGGTGTTTTTTCAACTTTTGCTCTAGCCCTCCAAGATTTTGTCTGATAAAGGTTTTTGGGGTCGCTGATCACGAATATTGAAGTTATAACTATGAAAAATTACCCCTTCACCCTTAAATTGGCCAAAACTACCCCTAAAAGGGATGTTTTCGCTACTTTTACTCTAACCCTTCAAGATTTGGTCTAATAGGGTTTTTTGGGTCGCTGATGACATAAATCGATGTCTTTTCAATTAAAACATAACTCTTCACCCTTTAATTAGCCAAAACTACTTCTAAAAGGGGTGTTTTCGCTACTTTCGTTCTGGCCCTTCAAGATTTGGTGTAATAGGGTTTTTTGGGTCGCTTATCACAAAAATCGATGTCTATTCAATTAAAATGTAACTCTTCAACTTGAAGGGTTATTTTGAGGCATAATAAAAATATTGTTTAATGCAAAAAAAAATTTTTAAATTTTTTTAAACATTTTTTAATTGACAAAACATTTGCTTACCTTTATTTTATAAATAAGAATAAAAAATCTTATTACTTAAAAATGTATGATTCATTTATTTATACCTTTCAAACCTTTTAGGAGTAGTTTTAGCAAATTTAAGGGTGAAGACCTAATTTTTAATTGAAAAAAACGTGATTTTCGTGATCATAAAAAACCCTTTAAGATCAAATCTTGGAGAGCTAGAGCGAAAGTAGAGAAAACACCCCTTTTAGGGGTAGTTTTGGCTAATTTAAGGGTGAAGAGTTAAGTTTTAATTAAAAATACATCGATTTTTGTAATCAACGACCCAAAAAGCACCATTTGATCGAATCTTGGAGAGCTAGAGCGAAAGTAGCGAAAACACCCCTTTTAGTGGTAGTTTTGGCTAATTTAAGGGTCAAGCCCCAATTGCGCATAGAAAAGACCCCGATTTTCGTGTTCAGCGACCCAAAAAACATATAATAGACCAAATCTGGTGGCGGCCACAAACAATACCACCCCCCTCCGTGATTTGATGGAGTAACTATACTATTAAAAACTAATAATAATACCAATTAGAAACTTTTATGACAAATGTATAATCAGTATTTATTATACTAGATTACCGCGGGACGTGTATGAGACTGAGCGAAGCCACAGAAAATTTATAGATTTATCGGTTTTTCTAAACCTAAAAAATCTCTGGATAATATATAAACTTTTTTTTTTCAAGAATGTTGGTTCGCTATCTTAGAAAATCAGAAAATATTTAAGGGTGAAAAATGAAAATTTTGATTTCAGGAATCGTATTTTTCAACCTCAAAAACCCCAAGGTAATGTAGAAACTTTTTTTTTTTAAAGATTTTTGGTCCGCCATCTTTGAAAATCTGAAAATTTGTTGGGATAAAAAAACGAAAATTTTTATTCATGAAATCGTTTTTTTCAACCTCGAAAACCCTCAGATAATGTAAAAATTTCTTTTTTTCGTGTTTTTTGGTCCACCATATTGGAAAATTTGAAGATATGATGGTATGAAAAAATGAAAATTTTCATTAATAAAATCTTTTTTCTCGATAAAAACCCTCCGGTAATGTAGAAATTTCCTTATTTAAACTTGTTGGTCCGCCATCTTGTAAAATCGGAAATTATTTTGAGATGAAAAAAAGTTTTTCTCAATCTCGATATTCCTCGGGTAATGTAGTAACTTATTTTTTTCAATTTGTTTGGTCCGGATCAAACAAATGACCACCTTCTTCCAGAAGAAAGTACAGTCGTTGTATTAAAACCGCAAGCAAAAATTTTGTGGTTAACTTCATGAATATAATTATGTTTTTAATGAACTTGTTTTAATACACATATCTTTGAACTGTAAAGCTAAAAAAAGTAAGACATTCAAAAAATTATATTGTAAATAATTGATAATATATATGTGCTTTAAGAGCAAAAAAAGATTAATTCCATGTGACATATATATAAGCATCCAGAATGGGCCTTTGAATCGTTAAAATTTTTTAGGTAAATATAAATATATATGCATTTTTTATATTCAAAATAAAGCAGCAAATTATTTACTTTTTAAATCATACACAGGTTTATCAACATTGCAATCTTTTACTGTAATCTTCTATAACTCTGAAGCTGGCACACAGCAAATTATTTTTGCAGACCAGTATAATTGAGAAGTTATCTAAATCAAAATAATACTCTTCCTCTAAGTATATTAGTCAGGCCTAATGTTCATAAACTCACTGTCACTGATAAAGAAGTTTCTTCCGATGCATCATGGTACATTATTGAAGTATTTTCAAGTTGACTAGTTCCGGTTACAGCTGTTCCTTGGCCACCAAACTCTTATGATGTTCGGAATGTCTGATATATACAGTGAGTATTGTTAAATAAGTCATCCTAAATTATGACAGTTTAAGCGTAAGATTTATACCACAATTTGTAACAGTAGTTCTGCAATGAGAAGGTTTATTGCTGTACATATCAGACATTCTGCAACATATAAAAAAATTATACTTATTATTTTTCATGTGTAACATTATACTTATTTGTACAGAATTTATGGTTATTTATATAAGCATCAAAAGTGTTGTTTTTTAGTGAAATATAAGAATAAAATTCACATTCAGAGGCTTCGTGTTCTGCAGTGAGTTAACGCTAAAGTAAATTTAAAAATGGGTTTAAATTTTTTTCAATGGAATTATTTCTTGCATATTTTATGAGTATTTTTTGTTAGTTTACTTGTCGCTGTTAGAAGCTCACCATTGGCTGATGATGTTCGATAATAATAGTCTCATCATATAAATTTATTTTTTTAAATTATAATATGTGAATTTGTAAAAAACTAATGAAAAAAAAATGTTAATTAAAATAATGTATAGATTTTTTAACTTCATCAGTGATTAAAAATTAAAATTTATATTTAATTAACAAATAAAAATCTTTAAACATAATTATTATACTTTATTCTTATTTGTTACATCCTTATTATTAATACTAAACTAAATTTAAAGCAATTTGCAAAAAAAAAAAAAAAAATTATTTTATTGAATGTTTCCAAACTTAGATTCTATTCGGGCTGGGATGCTTTACATTATAAAATTCCTTCTGCACTGAGCGAATACTGAAACAAATATTGTTATTCGTTTCGTGTAAACGAATTCACTAGGTTTAAGTGAAACCCCGGATTATTTTTTATCAAGTTTTTCAAATGGGGACTTCTGTTTATTTGTTCTTTAAAGTTTTGGTATGAATTAAATAACTTTACATTTATAAAATTTGTTAATTGTTCAATTCCAAGATTATTTACTTGGAATAAATAATTATAATATTGATCCTGTTGCACTAGAAGATAAATTTCTTCCCGTAATATTGGTAGCAAATAAATGAGTTCCAATATATGAGAAATCTTGTATAACTCAACCAGTGTCTCAAAATTCATATTATACTGTATTGTTCCACAATATAAATAGTGGATTATCGTTTTTAACTCTTCATCGTTCAAATGTGATGGTAAATATACCTTTTTTATATCATGATTAGCTGTTAATAATTTGTATAAATACTGTGAACGGGATGCCATCATGTATTTGTGCACTGGATACAAAATTGTTATTTGCAGCTAAGAACATATCTGTGAATAAATTTTTTAACCTCGAACATTCTAAGTCAAAAATAAATTCATCAATCTGAAGAACTCGACGTTCCATATCTGAAAAAAGGGTTAACTTAGAGTTTTAAACATTTTTAAACAATACTAATAGATATATTTTATTTTAAATATATTTTATGATTTTTTCAAACCAAACTTGAACGTGTTTAAAAATTAGATTAAAATGTTGATATAAAATCGGGCTTGAAAAAATATGCATTTATTTGTTTTCTATAGTTTCAATTTTAAAATCGGAGATGCTTGTCTAGTAGATTTTTATAGACGATATATTTCAACTTATCAATATAATGTTAATAGGTGTTTATTTTGGATTTTTTAGCAAACAAGACAGTGTCGATGAATATTTATTTGGTGGTAAACAAATGGGTTACGTTCCTGTGGCAACAAGTATTTTAGCTAGGTAATTTTATTTTCTGGTATTCATTTCAAACGAATTAGTTTTTTTAATAAAAGCATAAGTTCTTTTACTGCAGTCAAATCGCGGTTTAGGATGTTTAGTTATTGTCCGTCATGAGCTTAGGTCTGCTTTAGGTTTTTGGGGTCGTTGATCACAAATTTCGGGGTGTTTTCCGGGAGAAATTGGCGGAACACCTTTTGCAAAAACTACCCCTAAAAGGGGGAATTTCTTATGTATTCGAACTTTAAGTGCCCAGATTTGGGTTTTATGGGTCGCTGATCACGAATTTCCGGGTCCTGCATACTAAAAGTTAGCGCTTTACCCTTAAATTAGCGTAGAAAACTACGACTAAAAAGGGTATTTGTGATGTATTTCACGTTTTTGCAAATCTATAAGGGTGAAGTTTCAATTTTTAGTAGACAGGGCCCTGAAATTCGTGATCAACGAACCAAAAAACCCATATGTAACAATCTGGACGCTGAAATCGCGAAAATAGAATTTTATAGATTATGAATAAATAAACTTTACAAATTACAAATCGTCAGTTAATTGTTACGGATATTCGGAATTAAGATTTTCTAGAAAAGTTCGAACCTTGGCATCTTTGGCATCTTTGGTATTCTCTCAGGTTACTGCGGATATAGCTTACATCAAAAATATATTTTAATATATTTTCGAAAATAATGCTAAAAACAGGTGTGATCGCGCAGGTGTATACATCGATGTATACACAAGCATGGTTGGTAAAACGAACTTCATTATTAACCGTAGCATGAATCCTAGTCCTTTTGTGAGGGATACGTTTTGGGCAGTCACGTTTGTATTATTTTTTTCTATGACCAGTCGCCTTTCAGTCGGACGAAAATTCGTTCAAAGATTTTTATCCATAGAAAAAGAAGCTGATATAAAAAAGTAATTCCTTTTTATATGCAACCACTCGTTACTTATTAATGTTTTCTTGCAGATCGATTTTTTTATTGACTGGTGGTTTATAATTTAAATACATATAATTTTTAAAATGCGCTTCGCGCACAGATTAATGATTTGACTTATTGTAATTTATGAAAACAAAAAATTTATGATTATTCAAAGTTAGAATTTAGGGTAAATTGCAAAAATTTTAAATAATAAACTAACAAAGTTTACACATTTAATTCACCAATAACCTCACAATTTTTATTATAATATGAATTAAAAATTTTGTGTATAATATAATGTTTGTTTACGTTATTGTGAGAACCAATCAGAATGACTTTATTGCGATTACACCTAGCAACCGTTGCGATGAGCAATGTCTTTTTTAGGATAGGATTAATTTTTATAATTTTTATAATTTTTATAATTTTTAATCCGTTTACACCTGGATTATACAGTGAGTTTCTAAATTTACACCTTTAAAACAGCAAATTTCAAAAATCTGTAGATTTAACCAGGATGAACATAAATTCGGACTTTTGAGTGTAAATTTTATGCGCACTCATTGCAGTAATAGAACATTTATAAATTTTCACCTTTAAAAGTATCACGACAAGCCTGGCACCCACATGCCTAAGGAAGAGGTTTATAAAATTAAAACCACATGACAAATACGAATATTGAATCCACTTACACCAAAAATTGTCCAGTTGCCTACAATAAGAATTTTGTATTTAGCGGTTTAAAAAACATTTTTATCTTTTTATTTTGTTTTTTTGGGTTCCTGAGCACGCATATGGTATCTGTTTTTATTTAAATTTTTCTGTTTGTCCAAGAAAGAAACAGTCTAAAAAACCTAAAAAAATATTCGCGTTCAGAGACTCGAAAAACATAATTAACAGTAAAGATTTGAAAAAACCCGCAAAAAATAAGCTCCGAACTTCCTATTGTGGACAACTGGGCTGTTTTAGGTAATAACGGATTTCATATTCATAATAAGCCAACACAAATTGTAGTAAATTTACTATTTTTGTAGTAATGTTACTAAATCGTAGTAAAATTACTAAACGGTAGTAATATTTTGTTAATTATTTTTTACTGTGAACCTAAAAACATAAATATTCAATGAAAAATTTTATCGGTCTATTACGAAAAAATAATTAGGTATGGGCAAAACTTTGGGACACACGTTTACCCCAAAGTTTGGGCCAAGTTTATCCAGTTGAACAATGCCATACTTGAAATAATATGAAGAAAATAAAAAAGATAAACACTTTATTTTAAGTAATAATTAAATTTATTAGAACTAGAAAACTTTTGAATACATAAATTAACTTGAAATATTTATTTTTTATTTTTTTTATTCTTTTTAGTTTTAATTTTTTTGTCTGCTTTTTTCGGATTCCTTAAAGTTGAACACATCTGCGTAAGAGTGACCCGATATTCTGAGTCTGTCAATTTGTGACCTTTCTTAACATTGTCGTTGACAAAGTTTTAAAAAATAACAATTCAAATGATTTTTATCAAGTAATTTTACGCCTAGGCAGGCAAAAAATATTATAAGCACCATGGGCGAAAAACTTTAAGGACTAGTGTAGTGCTAAAGTTTTACGTCCTTGATACTTAACATACTATTTAGAAAAAATCTTACTCTTTACTGCTCTTCTAATTTCAAAAGGAATAGCTTCTCTTGTTTTACCAGTGGCAGTCATTTTCTTTAAATTCTTCTTTTTGATGATCATAAACATTAATTTTCTGACCATTTCACGTGGATTTTTTCTATTCATACAAACAATATCAGATGTTCTCTGCTGATAAACCATTATTTCGGTACCTTTTACTAATTCCACCTAAATGTAAATTACACAAAATTTTTGTTATTTGAGGATCTTCAATAGTAAATTTTATATAAATTTTTTAAAAATTTGTATTCTCAAAGATACGGTTCAAGAAGGTAAGTACAACTATTTAAAACGTTAAAGTAAACAATATTTTAATAATTTTACCTTTGTATCTTGTATTTTAGATGTACTAGGTTTTTTTGAGGCTGAAAAATCAGGGTACTTTGAAGAACGTGGTTGATTTTGGCTTACATCAGTTTTGAGTCTACCAAGTTTAAAAAAATAATTACTTTACTAATAAGTAACCTAAGAGAATTCTTAATACAGTACTTTTTTAATGCTTCTTTCTTCAATAACTTTTTTCTTTTTTTCTTATTTTTCAAATTATTCTGAGCAATCGATTTTCCACTTTCTTCGGATGATTATGACCTGATGAATCCTCATTTGTTGACGAACTATCTTCTTCTGAATCCTCAGAGCTGGATGGTTTGACTTTTCTGTAAAAAAGTAAAAATAAAATTATTAAAAATAAACCGAAATAGGATCTAATAGCATATTGTGAGAAAAAGATTTAAAAAAAATTAAATGCATACCCAGGCAAAAAAAACTACCTGCATTTCCACCTTATTATTAACGTGCACAACAACATTCCATTTTACATTCATAAAAAGGTTATTTAAAAATGTCTTTTGAGAACGTTCATAAAAAGGTTATTATAAATGTTATTTTGAACGTTATTAATAACATTCAATAAAATAAAATTATTTTTTTTTTAAATTGGTTTAAATTTAATTCAAATATTAATAATAAGCTGGCTATGAATAAAAAAAAGTATTAATTTTGTTTAAAGATTTTTATTTGTTAATTAAATATAAATTTTAATTTTTAATCACTGATAAAGCTATAAACAATCTATACATTATTTTAATTAACATTTTTTTTTCACAAATATTTTACAAAGTCATGTATAATTTATAAAAATGAACTTATATGGAAAGACTATTATTATTGAGCATCATCAGTCGATGGTGATCTTCGACAAGTAAACTAACAAAAAGTACTCACAAAATATGCAAGCAATAATTGCATTGAAAAAAATTTAATAACACTTTTTAAATTTACTTTAGCGTTTACTCAGTGTAGAACACCAAGCTTATGAATGTGTATTTTGTTCTTATTTTACACTTAAAAACAATATTTTTGTTGCTTAAATTACCACAAAATTTGTACAAATAAAGCGATAAACTATCACATTATAGAATTAGTATTCAAAATTGCTATAAATACTGATATAAATCTTACACTTCAACTGTAATAATATAGGATGTCTTAACAATACCCACTGCATTTATCAGGCATTCTGAACATCGTAAAACTAGAGCAGCCAAGGAACAGCTGCAAGCGGTGCTAGTCAACTTGTAAATAGTGTAATAAAATAACGAGTTTATTAACATGATGCCAGACTAATATACCCAGATGAAGTTTTGATGTAAATAACTTCTATAACTTCTGACATTACTGGTCTGCAAAAATAAATTGTTGTGATCCTTGTGTATTACCAGCTTCAGAGCACAAAATTTCAGTAAAGAATGGTAATTTTGAAAAACCTGTGTGGGTGATTTAAAAAAGTAAATAATTTGCTGCTTCATTTTGAATATAATAAATATAATTATACATATATTATTTATATTTACCTAAAACATTTTAAATATTCAAAGACCCAATCTGGATGCTTATGTATAACATGCGTTAAATAGAAATAATCATTTATTGTTCGTAAAGCCCATATACATATATTTATTATTTACATTAAATTTTTTTGAATGCTGCTCTATTTTTAAATTTAAAGATGAAAGTAGATGTATGTCAATACGAGTTTTTCAAAAAACAATATTAAAATCTTGGGGTTAACACAAAAATTTTGCTTGAAGTTTAAATTTGACGACTATACATTTTACTATCATTCCTGTTAACTTATTTCTTTTTCACCTATAAAATATATATTACAATTTGTTAAATTTGCATTACAACATTTAGTGCAAAAAATTTAATATTCACAAACTCTTCAAGTATGACATGTGCCACAATAATTATAATAAAATAATAAGACTGAGCGATCATATACCGTCGTGGTTAACTGGAGTAAACTTCACCAAATGATAACTGAACCAAAAACCAATTGACAGAGACCTTTTTGCACGAACAAAAAGTAATCTTTTTTGACGTAAATTGTTCTGAAAAAATGTAACATTTGTCGGTTTGAACAGGTCTTAGTCTGGTCTTAGTCAATTTGCTCGTGGTTAAGTTAACATTTGGGCAAATTTACTATGACGGTGTAAGATCGCTCTCTGAGTTTTGCTGGCCAGTGGCAGTTGTTATTATGCTTGAGTCTTATCTTTTGTCGCAAAAGAAATTTTAATTTTTTTGCTAATTGAAAAAGTTATTTTTTTTATACTGTGTCTTAAAAAATAATAAATTTAAAAAAAAGCAAGTTTAATATATATTTTATAGGTGAAAAAAAAATAAGTTACCACGAATGGTAGTAAAATGTATAGTCGTCGAATTTAATCTTCAAGCAAAATTTTTGTGGTTAACTCCAAGATTGTAATTTTGTTTTTTGAAAAACTCGTATTGACACACATCTGTCATCTTCATATTTAAAAATAGAAAAGCATTCAAAAAATTATAATGTAAATAATAAATATTTGTAGAGACTTTACGAGCAAGAAATGATTAATTCTATTTAACGCAAGTTATACATAAGCATCCAGATTGGGTCTTTGAATGTTTAAAATGTTTTAGGTAAATATAAATAATAGTAGTAGTAGTAGTTTATTGTCTTGTTTAACATAATACATTGTTTTACAAGAATATTCAGAAAAAATACATTTAAAAAAATTTTTTAGCTAAAATTAACATTTACATAGTTGTTACATAAAGTTTATAGTCTTTTTTTGGTATTTAATATTTTTCCTAATATAAAAATTTATCCTAATTTTATTATCAGTAAATTTCGCTCTTAATTTTTCTCACATTTAATTCTTTTCTTATTTGTTTATTTTATTATTTATTTATTGATCTATTTTTATTATTATTATTATTTTTTTTTATATTTTATTTTTCTTATTTATGTATATATATTTTTTCTCTTTTTTGATATTCTTATTTTTAAGGTTAATATATACTTTATATATAAATAATATATGTATTATTTATTTATTATATTCAAAATAAAGCAGCAAATTATTTACTTTTTTAAATCACCCACACAGGTCTTTCAAAATTACCATTCTTTACTGGAATCTTCTGCTCTGAAGCTGGTAATACACAACAATTTATTTTTGCAGACCAGTAATGTCAGAAGTCATAGAAATTATCTACATCAAAACTTCATCTGGGTATATTAGTCTGGCATCATGTTAATAAACTCGTTATTTTATTACACTATTTACAAGTTGACTAGCACCGCTTGCAGCTGTTCCTTGGCTGCTCTAGTTTTACGATGTTCAGAATGCCTGATAAATGCAGTGGGTATTGTTAAGACATCCTATATTATTACAGTTGAAGCGTAAGATTTATATCAGTATTTATAGCAATTTTGAATACTAATTCTATAATGTGATAGTTTATCGCTGTACATATCAGACATTCTGCAACATAAAAATTGTATTCATTATTTGACATGTGTAACGTTTTATTTGTACAAATTTTGTGGTAATTTAAGCAACAAAAATATTGTTTTTAAGTGTAAAATAAGAACAAAATACACATTCATAAGCTTGGTGTTCTACACTGAGTAAACGCTAAAGTAAATTTAAAAAGTGTTATTAAATTTTTTTCAATGCAATTATTGCTTGCATATTTTGTGAGTACTTTTTGTTAGTTTACTTGTCGAAGATCACCATCGACTGATGATGCTCAATAATAATAGTCTTTCCATATAAGTTCATTTTTATAAATTATACATGACTTTGTAAAATATTTGTGAAAAAAAAATGTTAATTAAAATAATGTATAGATTGTTTATAGCTTTATCAGTGATTAAAAATTAAAATTTATATTTAATTAACAAATAAAAATCTTTAAACAAAATTAATACTTTTTTTTATTCATAGCCAGCTTATTATTAATATTTGAATTAAATTTAAACCAATTTAAAAAAAAAATAATTTTATTTTATTGAATGTTATTAATAACGTTCAAAATAACATTTATAATAACCTTTTTATGAACGTTCTCAAAAGACATTTTTAAATAACCTTTTTATGAATGTAAAATGGAATGTTGTTGTGCACGTTAATAATAAGGTGGAAATGCAGGTAGTTTTTTTTGCCTGGGTATTAAATATTACAAAATAATTTACTTTTCAGAGGATATATTTTTTAATTTTTTCTTTTTGTTTCTCCTTTTCTCGTCATTCATGGACGAACTATGTTTGGATTTAGATGAATAATCACGTTTTTTAATTTTTTCCTCATCTGAAGAATCCTCTTCACTTGATTCAAAATCTTCAGTGCTAGAAGGTTTCTTCTTTCTAATTTTATAAACATAAATTGATTATCAAAAACAATAAAAAATTAATAAAAATAACAAAAATATTCAATAGCATACTTTTTTAATAACTTTTTTTTCTCTTTTCTTTTTGGTTCGTCATCAGAAGAAGAAAGATGGCTTGATGAAAATTTTTGGCTGCTTGCCTCTGAGTTTTCAGCATTTGATGATGAATACAATATTCTAAAAACATTTAAGTAGGATTAAAAAAATCAACTAATCATGATGAGGGTATTAAAGTATAAATCAATTAAATCAAGAATATAATGTATTAAAAAAATTACTTTTCTTTTTTAAGATTTTTTAATCCCTTCTTTTTTTTCTCATCATTTTCTGAGTCACTGCTTTGAGAAGAGTCTGGACTTAATTCTGATGACTCCATAGATTCACTATTGCTATCTTCAGTTGATAAATCTTCATCAGCACTTGAAAATATTGATTCTGATTTCTTTGTGTAGCCAGATGATTTTATTTTCCTAAAAAAAAAAAACTTATAACTGGTTTGTGTGGTAGAACAATCAACGAGCATGGAACACGTTCACTAATAGCTATTTTAATAATAAAGTCTAATCCCTAATTATTATAAGTCCTAGAACTGAAATTATAAAAGTCCTTAAGTTTAAATTATGTCCATTTGACCCCTCCCCCCTAAAACGTACCTTTTTTATCCCCTCCCCCCTAAAACGTATATTTTTACCCCCTCCCCCCTAAAACGTTACTTCTTCACCTCTACCCCCTTCAAATATCAATTTTTCAATCTTCCTACCTAGACACGTTATTATTTCACCCCCTTCCACTAAGCACCTTACTTTTTCCCCCCCCTCTCCTCTAAAAACGTTAATTTTTCACCCCTTCCCCTTAAACACGTTATTTTTTTACCCCCCTTTAAAAGGCTCAATTTTTTACCCCCCCCCCCCCTGCTAAATGGTGCTTTTTCAGGTAACCCTGAAATGAACATGTTCAATGTTAAAAAAAATAAAAAATAATAAAATTATACTTTTGGAAATCTTTTTTTGATGATTTTTTCTCTTGCTTCCCATTTTTATCAGTATCTTTAAGTAGACTAGAACTGCCATTTCGATCACACGATTCATTTGATTTTTTTGAGATAGTTGCATCATTATTTTGACTACTAGTACTTGAAGCTAAACATTTTTCTATCTCAGTGTCACCACTTTTACTTGCACTAAAATAAGTCATGAAAAAAGTGAGAAAAATAAAATAACTTTAAATTTTCTTAGACTTAATTTGGTCCAACCTTTTTTTATTTTTCAGGGTCGGCTTGCAATGAGAGGTTAATGTTAACTCCTTGGCCGATGAAGATCCTACATCATCTTTACTGTTTTAAAGGAAAAAAAATAAAAAAGAGGTTAGAAAAATTTTTAATTCAAGTAACTATGTGACGTGCTTAAAAAAGTTATAACTTTTTTAATTTTTTTAGTTCAATTAATATTTTTACTTACACGTTTTCTTTGTTAGCCGTAAAGTCATCAAACATTGATTTTTTTTCAATAATGGCTTTGTTCAATTCTCTATCTGCTGTAGATTGAACATTCTTTTGGTTTCTAAACTGTTGTGCAATTGATCTTTTGATTTTTTGAAGGTCTTTTGGAGTATCCTTACATTCATCTTTTGTTAAAACACGGCCATCAGTCATAACCACCAATGAATTCAAAAAATTTATATCATCTAAATATTAAAAATATTCAATTAATTTTGAGAAATCATATTAATCATAACCCAGCAAGCAAAATGAATTCAGATTGTGTTCAATATGAATTCACGAGTATTCAGAATGAACTCTTTTTCTATGCCTATTGAACTCGATATGTATTCATAATGAAGTCATTTTATTTCGCCTAATTGAGTTCTTTTTGAATTCATAAAATATATCGATTTTGAATACTTTATGAAATCAGAATTTTTTTTTTAATAATATAGTTATATTAGGAAGTAAATAATTTTGAAATAATTTTATTTTATTCAATTTTAGGTAAAAAAAAATGGTTGAAAATAATTTATATAGGTATTTGTGTTAGGATAAACTTATTTAAAAATATTAAAAAATCAATTAAATTCATTAAAATAAGATATATTTTATTAACTTTAATTCAAAAATTTTACATTAACGATGTTTTTATATATTTATGACTAGGTTATTTTGCACTTAATTTAAAAAAAAAAATTAAAAGCTTTATTTGTGTAAATAATTAACACTTGTTGCAATAATAAAATACAATCAATACAGATAATATATAGGTTATATTCAGTAATAATAAGTCACTTGATATTTTTATTTAAAAATATCCTACAACTACACTATAACACTAACTTTTAAATATTTAGTGAAAAAATGATTTATAAATGAACTTTTAATTAATTAACTTAATTGTATTATTTATGCAATAATAATGTAACACTTTACAACACGTGATGATTTTCATCATGGAATATTAACGGTCTCCCTCGAAAGTGGCGTCTTTTTTAAAAGTCTGTTTAGTTGTGTGGGTGTACGTTAGACTGACAAAAAAAAAATCGACTTTTCGATTTTTTAAGGTGCTCAAGCGTTTTTGGGTACCACTTTATGAAAAAAAAAGCCCTAGGTAAAGCGCATCTAAAAATATTTAGTCGTTGGACAGCGCCAAAGCGTTTTCGATTTTTTGAAATTGGTCCAGGAGCGCCGGGGGGGATTGCAGCTACTAAATTTAAAAGGCAACAAAAAAATAAAACTTCGGGGGGTATTTCATAGGTTTTTTGGTCACTAAAAACGATGGAATCATTTATTTTGAATTATTTCTTTAAGGCAAAAAGTTATGATCTAATTTTGGTCTTAAAAATATCAAAAATTGGACAGTTTTTGGCGTCAAAAACATGCTGCGGACTAAAAAATGTTTAGAAATTATTTTAAAGGGGTATTTCGAATGATCATTGGGTCACTAAAAATGACGAAATCGGTTATTTTCATTTATTCTTTACGGATTCAGAGTTATGCGCCAAATATTGTAGCTTGATTTCCCAAATATAACATTTTTTTGAGTTAAATGACTGTCAAGCGTACAGAGAACTTTTTTGAGCCTCTAGAAAGGTAAGTTATCATAGTTTTGTGTTTTTTAAACACCGATGCATTGGTTGCTTAGATTTTTTTATGTATTTTTATTTTTTTTATTATTTTTATTATATATATTATTTTATTATTTTTATTATTTTAATTTTTTATTTTTTTATGTATTTTTTTATTTATTTATTATTTTTTTATTACAACCAATGCATCGGTGTTCAAAAAACACAAAACTATGATAACATACCTTTCTAGAGGCTCAAAAGAGTTCTCTGTACGCTTGACATTGACATTTAACTCAAAAAAATGCTATGTTTGGGAAATCAAGCTACATTATTTGGCGCATAACTCTGAATCAGTAAAGAATAATTGAAAATAACCGATTTCATCGATTTTAGTGACCCAATTATTATTCGAAATACCCCTTTAAAATAATTTCTGAACATTTTTTAGTCCGCAGCATGTTTTTGACGCCAAAAACTGTCCAATTTTTGATATTTTTAAGACTGAAATTAGATCATAACTTTTTGCCTTAAAGAAATAATTCAAAATAAATGATTCCATCGTTTTTAGTGACCAAAAAAACTATGAAATACCCCCCGAAGTTTTATTTTTATGTTGCCTTTTAAATTTAGTAGCTGTAATCCCCCCCGACGCTCCTGAACCAATTTTCAAAAATCGAAAACGCTTTGGCGCTGTCCAACGACTAAATATTTTTAGATGCGCTTTACCTAGGGCTTTTTTTTTCATAAAGTGGTACCCAAAAACGCTTGAGCACCTTAAAAAATCGAAAAGTCGATTTTTTTTTTGTCAGTCTAGTGTACGTGTGAGTTGTAACCACGTTGTAACTATATTACCATAACTAGGTACATTTTTTTATACGCAATTTTTACTCGTATTGAACTCAAAAAGAACTCAATCAGGCGAAATTAAATGATCAGATTACGATTACATTGTGAGTTCATAAAGAATTCTTTATGAATAAACTTTAAATTTATGAATTCATTTTGCTTGCTGGGAATAATAATAATAATAAATGGGAAACGGAGGAATACGATGTGGTTCCAATGACAAAAATTAAAAAAGTCAAAAATCAATTAATGGCAAAATGGGGAAAAACGTTTTATCCAGCTACAGTCTGCATTCGAAGCAGTAAGTAAAAAATAAAAAAAATTTATTTTTAAAATTTTCTAATCATTTTTTCATTCATTTCTTTGCTTATTTTATTTTATTCTCGTTTAGAATACTTTTTTATATTTTTATGATAAAAATTAGACTTTATTATTTTTATGAATTTTTGATTTATGTATTTATTATTATTATTATTATGATTAATATGATTTCTCAAAATTAATTGAATATTTTTAATATTTAGATGATATAAATTTTTTGAATTCATTGGTGGTTATGACTGATGGCCGTGTTTTAACAAAAGATGAATGTAAGGATACTCCAAAAGACCTTCAAAAAATCAAAAGATCAATTGCACAACAGTTTAGAAACCAAAAGAATGTTCAATCTACAGCAGATAGAGAATTGAACAAAGCCATTATTGAAAAAAAATCAATGTTTGATGACTTTACGGATAACAAAGAAAACGTGTAAGTAAAAATATTAATTGAACTAAAAAAATTAAAAAAGTTATAACTTTTTTAAGCACGTCACATAGTTACTTGAATTAAAAATTTTTCTAACCTCTTTTTTATTTTTTTTCCTTTAAAACAGTAAAGATGATGTAGGATCTTCATCGGCCAAGGAGTTAACATTAACCTCTCATTGCAAGCCGACCCTGAAAAATAAAAAAAGGTTGGACCAAATTAAGTCTAAGAAAATTTAAAGTTATTTTATTTTTCTCACTTTTTTCATGACTTATTTTAGTGCAAGTAAAAGTGGTGACACTGAGATAGAAAAATGTTTAGATTCAAGTACTAGTAGTCAAAATAATGATGCAACTATCTCAAAAAAATCAAATTAATCGTGTGATCGAAATGGCAGTTCTAGTCTACTTAAAGATACTGATAAAAATGGGAAGCAAGAGAAAAAATCATCAAAAAAAGATTTCCAAAAGTATAATTTTATTATTTTTTATTTTTTTTAACATGGAACATGTTCATTTCAGGGTTACCTGAAAAAGCACCTTTTAGCAGGGGGGGGGGGGTAAAAAATTGAGGTTTTTAAAGGGGGGTAAAAAAAATAACGTGTTTAAGGGGAAGGGGTGAAAAATTAACGTTTTTAGAGGAGAGGGGGTGAAAAAGTAAGGTGCTTAGTGGAAGGGGGTGAAATAATAACGTGTCTAGGTAGGAAGATTGAAAAATTGATATTTGAAGGGGGTAGAGGTGAAGAAGTAACGTTTTAGGGGGGAGGGGGTAAAAATATACGTTTTAGGGGGGAGGGGGTAAAAAAGGTACGTTTTAGGGGGGAGGGGTCAAATGGACATAATTTAAACTTAAGGACTTTTATAATTTCAGTTCTAGGACTTATAATAATTAGGGATTAGACTTTATTATTAAAATAGCTATTAGTGAACGTGTTCCATGCTCGTTGATTGTTCGACCACACAAACCAGTTATAAGTTTTTTTTTTTTAGGAAAATAAAATCATCTGGCTACACAAAGAAATCAGAATCAATATTTTCAAGTGTATGTAAGTATGTAGAAAGCGCGGAACAATAGACGGATAATTTTAGCGTCTTAACAATACTTGGACACTAAAATAATTAAATCGTTAAATCTATACTCTCCCCACCACGGTGGCTTCCCTCCCAGTGCATTTTTTAATTTAACAGACTATATGCATTTGCCAAAAATAAAGAGATATTTTTATGTGCTTATTAAAAAAATTATTCTCAAGTCAAGAAGTCAACATACAAGTATATGCAGTAATTATTATTTTATTAAAAAACAGTGTGCGGGGTGCTTTAAAGAAAAAAAAAAATATGTAGATTTCTTAATAAAATAAATATTATTTAATAGTATTAAAATTGATATTTAAAAATGTGAATTTTTTAAGGTTATATTATCACAGGGCGCGAGCAAAAAATTCACACTTTCAAAAGTGTGAATTTATATTCGTCTCGCTCTAATCTAGTGTCTTTTTAAATTCACTACTTTAAAAGTGTGAATTTAAAAACGCGCTGTACAATCCTGGTGTAAACGTTAAATTCGCACCTTTAAAAGTTTGAATTTCGAGTTCACTGCTTTGGAGGTGTGAAAAAAAAATCGCTACTTTAAAAGTGCGATGGTGTGAATTTTTACCCAAATTCACACTTTTCGGTTTAGAAAGTACATTGTTCTCAAGGATCTTACAGTAAAAAGACCTAAAAAGGGCAATGTAACCATTTGAGAGCTCTTCATATACCGTTTGGGTTTCGTAACGACCATCATCGAATTTACCCTCCATAATATCGTATAGTTTGAGTTATGATGTAAGCATTTATGATTTGTACTTATAAACCCTTAAAAGGGCTATTTTTGCCCTTTAAGGGCTAACACATGCGTTTGGGTTTTTGGGTCCATCATTATTGGAATCAGCGACCCCAAAAACGTATAGGTTGAGTATTCGAAGCAGTTGTTAATGATTCTTATATAGAGCCCGAGAAAGCGACTTTTTAGGGCATTTTTGCCCTAGTATAGGGTAATGTGCATCTTGTAAGGATTTAGGAGCCTGGTATTCATAATCAGTGGCCCATAAAACATATTGAACCCAGTCTTGATTCAGACGGTAATCTCTACAAGCAAAATCTTTTACTTACATCTTCTGTATCAGCAAAATAATTTTTTAACTTTTTTATACTTCTAGCCTCCGTATCTCAAAAGGGAATGAATATTCCCGATTTTTTCATAGGACATTTTCGTTTCAAACTCCATTGAACTACCCTATCGAAGGAATGCAGATGAATATTCATATGAAATTTCACATGAAATTGCATATGCATTTTCATATGAAAATGACTATCCTTTTCATATGACATTTCATGTGAAAATGTATATGAAAAAGCTGATGCAATAATAAAAAAAGAACGAAAAAAGTTTAACATTTTGGCAAGAATTTTGGTTAAAATTGGTTAAATAAAATTACTTTTTGGCATATTTGCAGACATTTAGCGCAAAAAAAAGAATAAAACAAATTTAGTATTTTCTTCATTTTATTTATTTAATTAACATAAAAAATAAACACAAAAAATTTACAATTGGTTAAAACTTCATTTAGATGATGAAATTAAAACTGGTTTGGGAACATCATTAGAAATTTCTGTAAGTAAAAAAATATAAATTATTGAGCCATTATTCTCTCTTAAAATTTAAATCTGAATAAATTATATTACCTATTTGCTTAATCAATTACATTAAATGATGGCTTTAATTTTTTTGAAGATGTCGTCCTCACCTCAAAATTTTACCATTATTAATTGCAGATGAGTAATTTTCAATTTAAGAGTTTCGTACCAGATCTCGAATCAGAATAACAAGAATTCTTTTTTCTATGAGGAGCCAAAATAAAAAAGCGGAATATTCTCCATAGACTTTTCAAGTCCTTAATCCAACGTTTGGCAAAGCATTCCACAAAATGACCATTTGGTTTTAGTAGTCCAAAAATGCACCTAAAATGGTCAATAAAAAACTTTCCGATGAACTTTTTTCTGATATTATAGGTTCAAAGAATTTGTACTATAATAAAAAAGAAAACGCATCAAGATTTAGGTCGATAGCTTAATTAGTTTTTGAGTGAGAACGGATACCGATTTCAAAAAAGTAGTTTAGAGAAAAACGCGTTTAAATTTTTTAAACGCTTATGTTTTGGTATTGACTACGACCCATAAAAATCAAAATATTTCAAAAAACAGAAAATTCGTAAAAATATATAAAATTAAAAGGAAGCCTTAAGGGGTATTTGTGGTGAATGTTTTTTCTTGTAAGTAAAACACGAATTTTTTATTATTATTTAGGTTACTAAAAAAAGAAAAGTATCGAAAGCCCATAATTCGATTTAGCTATAATTCACCTCAATGGTAAGGATGTAATAAAAATAGAAATTTTCAGCTTTTTGGATATTGGGCCTTATCTTATGTAAATTATAAAAAAAAAGTTTTTAATTTTAACGGGGTTGAGTGCATCTAATATGATAAGATCATATTTTACAAAGATATTTCCTGAAACTGAAACCTGATCTTTCTTATAAGGAAACCTAAGAAATAAAATTAGATTATTTTTTAAAAAGGCATTCAGGAACTAATTTCATCTTTGAAATAAGGAACCCTTTTAGTTATAGTTGATCTTTTTTTAAGAAAAGGTAACTTGATACCAATATGCAACATAATAACTCTAAGCTTTGGTTCTGATTGTCATAAAAAAATCATATCTCTTTAGGTTTTTCTATCAATTGTGACGATATTTTATCATGAAAGGGTTTACCATTAAATTCGACTCTTATATTGACCCGAAATTCAGAAACATTTGTTTTCGATACCCTTTAAAGTTCGGGGTCAAATACCTTATACACTGAAAAAAAATTCCGGTTGCGGCAACCGGAATTCCAGCAATGAGTTATGGATTTTTTTTTACGTCAAAGACGTAATATAAAACAATTCTATCGATAAAAACAGATGTTTTAAGAAGAATAATTTAAACTTTTATACTTTTTAAAAGTTTTGTGAATTGATATTGTTTATTAAAAATTTTAAAAATTAGTTTATACAAATAACGCATAATAAACAATATCAATTTACACAACTTTTAAAAAGTATAAAAATTTAAATTATTCTTCTTAAAATATCTGTTTTTATCGATAGAATTGTTTTATATTACGTCTTTGACGTAAAAATAAATCCATAATTCATTGCTGGAATTCCGGTTGCCGCAACTGGAAATTCCGGCTGCCGCAATCGGAATTTTTTTTCAGTGTACACAAGTACATATTTAAAAAAAAATTGTAATTAAATTATAAAATAATTAGTTCATTTTTAACTAAGAGAGCAAAAAAATAATGGCTTAGATTGTACCTTTATTACTATCAGAGGTAGTGATGGACGAGACCACGAGACTGGTCTCGATCTCGTCTCGGTCTCGTCTCGTTTTCGAGACGAGACCAAGTCGAGACCAAGCAACAATTTTTCGAGACGAGACGAGATTATTGCACCGAGACTCTCGGTCTCGTCTCGGTCTCGAAATTTTTTTTTTTAAAATAATTTATATGAAAAATTTAAATTTAAGTACAAAGAAGTCTTACGTAAGCTTTTATTGCATACCTAAATGGTAGGATCAAAATGTTGACAAAAAAAATGAAATAAAAAAATTTATTCAATACTAATACGAATGGAAGATAATAATAATAATTATTATAATAATAATTATTATTATTAAGGGGCAGTACACGGTTAAAATCCGACTTTTTTGAAAAAACCTAATTTTCAGAAAGTGTTAGCAAAAAATTGAAAATCTAAGAAGAGGGAAACATTGCCAAGACTTTGGTGGATTCAAAACTGTGGGTTTGGGTCTTTTTATAGTATGTTTGCTCGGAGAATTTTTTCTTTGAAAATTTATCTTTAAAAAATTAATATATTTATCTTTAAATTAATCTTTCAAAAAAGTCGGATTTTAACCTGCACTGCCCCTTAAGTATAATAAAAAAAATGGAATTATTAATTTTTGCTATAAAGTTCGCAGCTGCCCTAATAAATATTTTATATTTTTAAACAATTCAACTTAAATCATAAACTCATTTAACGAATTAAAATTACAAAATTCTTCATAATAAATAAAAAAAATATTTGATTATTTAGAAGAATAAAGTTATAAAAGAGGTAATAAATAACTTTATCAAAATAATATTGAACAGGTATAAATAAATTCGCTATTTTAAATTTTAAATAGATAGAAAAATTAACATACTTTATAATTTTATATTTAATTTTTAAAATTGACTTATAATTTCATGTTTTGTAAAAATATATCAATTTAATTTTAAGTACCAACATCCTTTGGGAGGGGGGTGTTAATTTCCTTTGCTACATGCTAAATATAAAAAGATTTATCCCAAAAATGTTTATCATGGTTATTAAATTTGTCTAATATTAATGAAAATTATTTGTCTTAATTAATTACTGAAATTGCGAAAGATTTGATCTGGTATATTGTGATGCATATTAATGAAAAAAAATACCCTGCCAACTAGCTGGCACTGAGGTTCCTCAAACAATGGGCTGTAATCTTAATTTACAAAAAATATTATTGTTTACAACCATGCAATTATACATACATTTTTCGTTTTTAGTAGCTGGTAAAGTAGATTATTAAGATCATTTTGTTATTAAAGTGAAAATTCTAGCGTCCATGGATTGGTCGCGCCGGCGTTAATGGATTTTAAATCATTTTTTGCATAATTAAAAAGAGAGAAATATAAAAAAAGCTAATTTTATTTTTTTTTATAAAAGAAATGGTTGGTAACGATGCGAAAATTACAAATATTCGCTCAATTATTATAAAAAGATAGGAGTTTTTACCAGAATTTATAATAATTTCTTATAATTTATTTTCTCAGTGTACTCCTTGCATTTGACCAATCTTCCGCAACAATGATAATAATAATAATAATAATATTTTGTAATAAAAAAATAACCACATTAATTGCTTCAAGATTTTAAGATTATTTATATTATTTCTATTAATCGCAAAATAATAAATTATTTAATTCTATAAATTGTTTGATTCTTTAAAAAATGCCAATATAACTTTTAAATCTTAATTTTAAAATGCAAACATAACCATTTAATATTTTTAGGCTGTTTATTATTGTTTATAATTTCATTAAGCTGCATACATAAATAAACATAGCAACGAACAAAATAATCCGAGGAAGTCAAAAAGAGGCAAGATTTCCATCACTCTTTCTTGTGTGTTATAATTTATATCAAAATAAAAAAAAAATTGTGATCGGATACAAAAAATTACTATAAACTAAATTTCTAAAACTTGTACTCTCATTAAAATAAATTAGATATGTCAAATACGAAAAATAAATTTGATGTTTTATGTATTTTTTTGTAACGAAGATTTTGGAGAAAAAAATTTTCAAAAAATTAATTATCAGATTCAAGATATCGAGTAAAAACCATACTTTCAAGTATAAGTACTTTCATGGGAATAAATGAGGTATTGCATCCAAATTAAAAATACCCTGCCAACTAGCTGGCACTGAGGTTCCTCAAACAATGGTCTTTAAACTTCAATATGCAATAAATATTATTGATTACAACCATGCAATTATACATACATTTTTCTTTTTTACTAGGTAAAGTAGACCATTAAGATCATTTTGTTATTAAAGTAAAAATTCTAGCGTCCATGGATTGATCGCGCCGGCGTTAATGGATTTTAAATCATTTTTGCATAATTAAAAAGAGACAAATATAAAAAAAGCTAATTTTATTATTTTTTTGTAAAATATCCCTTAATAAAATTTGCTCGTAAAGGCTGTTATTATTTCAAAAAATTTTATCCCTTAATAATTAAAATATTGAACATGATTGAACATGATTTTTTTGTTTTGTCAAAGAAATGGTTGGCAACTTAATTTTAAAATGGTTGGCATCTTAATTTTAAAATGCAAACATAACCATTTAATATTTTTAGGCTGTTTATTATTGTTTATAATTTCATTAACCTGCATACATAAATAAACATAGCAACGAGCAAAATAATCAGAGGAAGTCAAAAAGAGGCAAGATTTCCATAATTCTTTCTTGTGTGTTATACTTTATATCAAAATAAAAAAAAAATTGTGATCAGATACAAAAAATTACTATAAACTAAATTTTTAAAATTTGTACTCTCATTAAAATAAATTAGATATGTCCAATACGAAAAATAAATTTGATGTTTTATGTATTTTTTTGTAACGAAGATTTTGAAGAAAAAAATTTTCAAAAAATTAATTATCAGATTCAAGATATCGAGTAAAAACCATACTTTCAAGTATAAGTACTTTCATGGAAATGAATGAGGTATTACATCCAAATTAAAAAAAAAAAAAGTATTTTGAGATTTTTTTAATAAAAAAATTTTTGGAAAAAAAAGTTAGGTATTCGTTTGATAATTGTTTTGGAATATCACTGGTTACAATATTTTAAAATATTAGTACTTTCATAGAATTAAAAGAGGTATTACACCAAAAAAATATTGCAATTTTTTTTTTTTTCTTTTTTTTTAATTTAGAGAATAAAAATTTTGAAAAAATTAAGTATCAATTCCAAAAAATTACTGTAAACGAGGTTCTTAAAACTAGTACTTCCATGGAAATAAATTAGGTACTACGTCCAAAAAGAAAAAAAATTTCGTATTTTTTGTATTTTTTTGTGAAAAAAATTTTAGGAAAAAAATTTTCAAAAAATTAAGTATCAGATTGGAGATATCAAGTAAAAACCATACTTTCAAGTATAAGTACTTTCATGGAAATAAATGAGGTATTACATCCAAATTAAAAAAAAAAAAAAAAGAGTTTGAAATTTTTTGATAAAAAAATGTTTGGAAAAAAAAATTAGGTCTTAATTCGATAATGGTTTTGAAATATCACTAGTTACAATATTTTCAGATATTAGTACTTTAATGGAATTAAATGAGGTATTACACAAAAAAAAAAAAAAATATTGCATTTTTTTTTATTTTTCTATTTTTTTCATTTTGACAAAAAAAATTTTGAAAAAATTAAGTATCAGATCCAAAAAATAACAATAAACAAGGTTCTTAAAACTAGTACTTCCATGGAAATAAATTAGGTACTACGTCCAAAAAGAAAAAAAAAAATTGTATTTTTTGTATTTTTTTGTGAAAAAATTTTTAGGAAAAAAATTTTCAGAAAATTAAGTATCCGATTCGAGATATCATGTAAAAACCATACTTTCAAATATAAGTAGTTTCATGTAAATAAATGAGGTATTACATCCAAATCAAAAAAAAAAAAAAGTACCTCGAGCTTTTTTGATGAAAAAATTTTTGAAAAAAAAATTAGGTCTTAATTCCATAATATTTGTGAAATATCACCGATTACATACATACGTACACACACACACACACACACACACACACACACACATACAGACTTTTTTTTAAAACAGGTTTTTTAGCTTCCTGGGGTCCCAAAACGTGCTTATATGCCAAAAAATAGAAAATCAAATTTTGACCTAACACAATGGTTCCTCTTTGAGGAACCAAAAAAAAACTATTTTGAGATTTTTTTAATAAAAAAATTTTTGGAAAAAAAAGTTAGGTATTCGTTCGATAATAAATTGTTTTGGAATATCACTGGTTACAATATTTTAAAATATTAATACTTTCATAGAATTAAAAGAGGTATTACACCAAAAAAATATTGCAATTTTTTTTATTTTTCTTTTTTTTTAATTTAGATAATAAAAATTTTGAAAAAATTAAGTATCAATTCCAAAAAATTACTGTAAACGAGGTTCTTAAAACTAGTACTTCCATGGAAATAAATTAGGTACTACGTCCAAAAAGAAAAAAAAGTTTCGTATTTTTTGTATTTTTTTGGGAAAAAAATTTTAGGAAAAAAATTTTCAAAAAATTAAGTATCAGATTGGAGATATCAAGTAAAAACCATACTTACAAGTATAAGTACTTTCATGGAAATAAATGAGGTATTACATCCAAAATAAAAAAAAAGGGGGGGGGGTTTGAGATTTTTTGATAAAAAAATGTTTGGAAAAAAAATTAGGTCTTAATTCGATAATGGTTTTGAAATATCACTAGTTAAAATATTTTCAGATAATTGTACTTTCATAGAATTAAATGAGGTATTACACCAAAAAAAAAAAAAATATTGCAGTTTTTTTTATTTTTATTTTTTTTTAATTTTGACAAAAAAAATTTTGAAAAAATTAAGTATCAGATCCAAAAAATTACAATAAACAAGGTTCTTAAAAGTAGTACTTCCATGAAAATAAATTAGGTACTAAGTCCAAAAAGAAAAAAAAAATTGGTATTTTTTGTATTTTTTTGTGAAAAAAATTTTAGAAAAAAAAATTTCAGAAAATTAAGTATCAGATTCGAGATATAGTGTAAAAACCATACTTTCAAATATAAGTACTTTCATGGAAATAAATGAGGTATTACATCCAAATTAAAAAAAAAAAGGGGGGGTTTGAGATTTTTTGATAAAAAAATGTTTGAAAAAAAAATTAGGTCTTAATTCGATAATGGTTTTGAAATATCACTAGTTATAATATTTTCAGATATTAGTACTTTCATAGAATTAAATGAGGTATTACACCCAAAAAAAAAAAAAATATTGCATTTTTTTTAATTTTTCTATTTTTTTAATTTTGACAAAAAAAATTTTGAAAAAATTAAGTATCAGATCCAAAAAATAACAATAAACAAGGTTCTTAAAACTAGTACTTCCATGGAAATAAATTAGGTACTACGTCCAAAAAGAAAAAAAAAATTTGTATTTTTTGTATTTTTTTGTGAAAAAAATTTTAGAAAAAAAATTTTCAGAAAATTAAGTATCCGATTCGAGATATCATGTAAAAACCATACTTTCAAATATAAGTACTTTCATGGAAATAAATGAGGTATTACATCCAAATCAAAAAAAAAAAAAAGTACCTCGAGATTTTTTGGTGAAAAAATTTTTGAAAAAAAAATTAGGTCTTAATTCCATAATATTTGTGAAATATCACCGATTACATACATACGTACACACACACACACACACACACACACACACACATACAGACTTTTTTTAAAAACAGGTTTTTTAGCTTCCTGGGGTCCCAAAACGTGCTTATATGCCAAAAAATAGAAAATCAAATTTTGACCTAACACAATGGTTCCTCTTTGAGGAACCAAAATACTTCTAAAGAATTATGTAAAATTATATTTCTTCGTTGGCGCCGTTTCAGCATTAAACTTGGATGAATTAGCAAAAACAGTGCATTAGAGAGAGATAAAAATTTAAACAATTGTTATAAACAAATTATTTTTTTTATTATTAAATTGTCACCGGGGATGAAAAATGATCTACAATCAGAAAATAATAAGGTTAACCAGTTTAAACTCCCAAAATATCGCAATATATATTTTTGAAATGTACATGAAGATAACTTAAGTTTTTTTCGAGACTGTCTCGAAAATCGAGACGAGACCGAGACGAGACTTCAATTTTTGAAAAATTTCGAGACCGAGACGAGACTGACCCAAAATCTCGTCTCGTCTCGGTCTCGTCCATCACTAATCAGAGGCTAAGCCAATCCTTCCTCGGGTGGTAAAAAGCTTTCTGAAGAATTCTTTTTTTGTTCCCAAAAAACGCATTCAATTCACTTGGAAGGAAAAATATTATAAATGTTGAAGTGACAGAAGGATGTATTATTGTTGAGTTGCCTGCAATTGGAATTTTGAGGTTATATATTGCTGTTTTTTTACAATTTTTATTTGTTACTTTTATTTGTGGGTCGTTGAACACGAATGCGATATCGGTTTTTATTAAATATATGGTTCAGTTGTCCGCGCCCAAAAAAATTAAAAAAGTAGTAATTTCACCACAACTAAGCAATCCATCGCCTTATCATTCAAAAGTCACTAATTCACCAATATTTGATTAATCCAAAAAAATTCTCTTATTCCACGAATAAAGCTTCATTGACTGAAACTCTGAAAAAAATTCACAGAAAAAAAATATATATTTTTTATTTCATGATGTAAATATGCTTCCTTTTCTGCCCTGAAAACTATGCTTAAAACAAGCATTTTTTTTCCACTTTTTTTTTTCTAGGGAAGAAAGTGACTACTTTTAAACGTAGTATTTTTTTTTTTAATTTAAATTAAATTATTCTTAAAAAAAAAAAAACGGGACAATCGGGGACGCGACCCACCATCAAAAATTTTTAAAAATCGCAATTTTCTCATTTAAAATACATTATAAATAAAAAACAATGTATTTTAAATGGGAAGATTGCGATTTTAAAAAATTTTATTTTGATAAAACAAAGTGTTCCGGGACTTCTACAACTTTAGGGATCAGTTTTTATATGTCTAAACATCATTTTCTATCTGTTTGGTAGTGTTTAAAAAAATTTTTTCAGCACGTTAAAAAATTAGAAAGCTGAAAAGTCAAAATTCCCATGTTATTTAAATGGGAAAATTGAGGTGCTTACAGGCACATGTTTTTGCAAAGCAAAATCAAAATCCTTGGAGCTGGGGACTTTTTATGACCAAAACTTCACAAAAAAACCCGGGGAGCAAAGTTTTTCTCAAAACTCTAATTTTAGGTCCACTCTAATATATATATATATATATATATATATATATATATATATATACACACACGCATTGTATGTACCCGGGGAATTTTATTTTATTTCTGTCCAGATCTGATGTAGTCTGAATACCCAGCTCTGATCAGATATGGATTTTGGCATTATATAGTTATATCTTCTTATATCTAAACGCATACAATTTTCAAAAAAAAAAAAAAAAAAAAAATAGCTCCAGCAAAGAATCGAACGCGACTTTTCAACTTACTAGTCTTGAACTTTACCGCTAGACCACCGCGGCTTCGTTGTTTAAGGTTCATTATTCTTGTATAAGTACAAAAAATTATATTTTATTTATACCAAGTAAAATAAATAAATACATTAATTTTTTTGTATTCAAATACTTAAAATTAAATGAAATGAAATTTTAAAAATACTATTTCATTTTTTTATTACAATTTTTGCTTATTTCCTATTAAAGCCGTAAATATATTTTAAAAAACATTATGGAAATATTTCTGACAATTATTAAAACTTATTCATTATTTATAAAAATTTAAAGTAACTCTTTCAGAAAAATAAACGACAAATTACCTAATAATAGTTTTTCATTCCTACCGGACAACTATTAAGATTAAATTTCCAGAAGTGAAATCAAAAACTAAAGTACTTAGAAAAATAATTTTTATTTACACTTCTTATAGTCAGCAATTAGAATTATTTCTGAAAGTTACAAGTAAAAATCTTATTTAGAAAAAAAGTTATGAAGAGTTAAAGTTAAATTCCATTCCAGCGGGGCAACTATTTTTGAGATTAAAAGTCCAGAAGTGAAAACAAAAACTAAAATACTTAGTAAAATAATTTTTATTTACACTTCTTATAGTTAACAATTAGAATTATTCCTGAAAGTTACAAGTAAAAATCTTATTTAGAAAAAAAGTTATGAAGAGTTAAAGTTAAATTCCATTCCAGCGGGGCAACTATTTTTGAGATTAAAAGTCCAGAAGTGAAAACAAAAACTAAAATACTTAGAAAAATAATTTTTATTTACTCTATTAATAGCCAGCAATTAGAACTATTTCTGAAAATTATAAGTCTTCCTCTCAACTAGAAGAAAAATTATTTCTATATAGTTTAAAATCTTTCATTTTTTAAGTTTTCCTCGGTAAATAAAAAATTGAATTTCAAAGATATACTAAACAAGGAATTTTTTTTTTCAGTTGAGATAAAGACTTGACATTTTCAGAAATAGTTCTAATTGTTGGCTATTAAAAGAGTAAATAAAAATTATTTTTCTAAGTATTTTAGTTTTTGTTTTCACTTCTGGACTTTTAATCTCAAAAATAGTTGCCCCGCTGGAATGGAATTTAACTTTAACTCTTCATAACTTTTTTTTTAAATAAGATTTTTACTTGTAACTTTCAGGAATAATTCTAATTGTTAACTATAAGAAGTGTAAATAAAAATTATTTTACTAAGTATTTTAGTTTTTGTTTTCACTTATGGACTTTTAATCTCAAAAATAGTTTCCCCGCTGGAATGGAATTTAACTTTAACTATTCATAATTTTTTTTCTATATAATATTTTGACTTGTAACTTTCAGAAATAATTCTAATTGTTGACTATAAGAAGTGTAAATAAAAATATTTTTTCTAAGTATTTTAGTTTTTGATTTCACTTCTAGCTATTTAATCTCAAAAATAGTTGTCCGTTAACAATGAAATTTAACTTTAACTATTCATAATTTTTTTTCTATATAATATTTTGACTTGTAACTTTCAGAAATAATTCTAATTGTTGACTATAAAAAGGGTAAATAAGAATTATTTTTCTAAGTATTTAAATTTTTAATTTCACTTCTTAACATTTGTTCTAAAAAATATAGCCTGGCAGAGATGAATTTTTACTTTAAAGATTTTAATATAAAACTTTTTAAGCAGTAATGAATAATTTAATTTTAATGATTTAAATTATGGATATTTTTCTTTAAAAAACCTTGTGTATAAAATTTCAAAAAAATATATTTTTTTTTTTTAATTTAAAAATTTTAAATTTGATTAGAAAAAAAAAAATTTTATTTTAAATTTAGATTATTTTAATTATTGTAAATAAATAAATAAATAATTACTTTTTTTAATTTTAATTTTCTAGTTCAAATTAATTCAAATAAATTGTTTTTGATATTAGCTAATATGACCCAACGCTAATAAATTTGTCCTGATATAGTTGTATTATGTTTTTATATATATATAAAATTAAAAAGCAAAAACAAAATTATTACTTTTCTCCGTATGTTCCTATAAAACCCTTTAAATTTAAATCTCGTTATAACATAAACAAAAATTAATGACAAACTCACATTTTAGTAATGTATTATACGTATGTGTATATTTAAAATTTTATATATATGTGTCACACTTTCTATAACTATATTAAAATAATCGGTACTTAAGAAAAAAATTGTAATCCGAATCTAATAAAATATCCAACGTACTTTAAATTTTAGACTTTAAATAAAAAAATAAAATAAAAATAGTCTCAGTTTTACATCAGACTCAGTGATATGAGTGCATAAATATTATACACACAAAAATTGTTAAATCGGTAAATGAACATACATATATTGTAAATTTTTAATATTGTGAGAAAAAAATTTTTTTAATTTTTATTAATTATGTAATTTTAGCTTGATAAGGTCAACAAATCAGTTGACGAAACGTCGCTTTATAACAACAGCAATAAAAAATTTTTGTAAACTATACATAAATTTTTTCATTTTATTCCATTTGGTCAATAAATTCAAAAAATATTCTATAAATGTACGGATAATTATATTTTAGTTAAATATTAATAAGAACAATATTTAAAATATATATTTTTTTTCTGTGAATTTTTTTCAGAGGTTCAGTCAATGAAGCTTTATTCGTGGAATAAGAGAATTTATTAGATTTATCAAATATTTGTGAATTAGTGATTTTTGAATGATAAGTCGAAGGATTGCTTAGTTTTGGTGAAAATTACTACTTTTTTAATTTTTTGGGCGCGGACAACTGAAACATATTTAATAAAAATCGATATCACATTCCTGTTCAACGACCCACAAATAAATATAACAAATAAAAATGGTAAAAAAAACAGCAATATATAACCTCAAAATTCCTATTGCAAGCAACTCAATAATATACATCTTCCTGTCACTTCAACATTTATAATATTTTTTCTTCCAAGTGAATTGAATACGTTTTTTGGGAACAAAAAAAGAATTCTTCAGAAAGTTTTCTACCATCCGAGGAAGGATTGGTTTTGTCTCTGATAGTAATAAAGGTACAATCTAAGCAATTCTTTTTTTGCTCTCTTAGTTAAAAATGAACTACTTATTGTATAATTTAAATGAAAATTTTTTTTTAAATATGTACTTGTGTATGGGGTATTTGACCAAAGGGTATCGCAAACAAATGTTTCTAAATTGCGGATCAAGATAAATGTCGGATTTAATGGAAAACCCTTTCCTGACAAAATATCGTCACAATTGATAGAAAAACCTACAGAGATATAATTTTTTTATGACAATCAGAACCAAATCTTAGAGTTATGAGTAGTTTATAGCTATGTTGCATATTGGTCTCAAGTTATCTTTTTTTAAAAAATGACCAACTCTAACCAAAAGGGTTCCTTATTTTAAAGATTGAATTAGTTCCTGAATGCCTTTTTAAAAAAATAATCTAATTTTATTTCTTAGGGTTCCTTATAAGAAAGATCAGGTTTCTGTTTCAGGAAACATCTTTTTTAAATATAATCTTATCTTATTAGATGTACTGAACCCCCTTAAAAATAAAACCTTTTTTTTTATAATTTAAATAAAATAAGGCCCAATATCCAAAAAGCTGAAAATTTCTATTATAATTACCTTTGTGGTCAATTATAGCCAAATCGAATAATGGTCTTTGGATACCTTTCTTTTTTCAGTAACCTACACCCAATTATAGGAATGCCTCATAACCAGAGCTGTGTACCTCAGACCGGTTCCCACTCTTATAACACGTGAATACTGTACTTAAAATTTTTTTAGTGCAGTATTTATATATTATAAGGGGGTGGGGTCCGTATTGCACAGCTTTGCTCTTAACGAAGATTACTTACTGGTTTCAGAAACTATCTTCATCTTTTTCTGGAACCTAAAATACACCAGCTTACTCAAATAAGTACGCTCTCTATTCTCAAAATTATTAAAGTTTTTTTAAATGATTTTTATAAAATAAATTATTTTATAAACATTTTGTTAAGGATTATACGAATTTTGAAAAGTGTATTATATGAAGATTCTATTATAAATTAAAAAATAACTTCTAAAACTTGAAATTTTTTTTCTGGTCTGTGCGGCCGAAAAAAGACGTTTATTTTCGCCACTGAAGCAGTAAAGTTTTATAAAGTCCATAAATAAAAAATTCCAAATAGCAGTTTACCAACCTCAGCTTCATCTAGGAAAGTAATTTACATGTGATTTTTGCAATTCTTTACTTTTTTGGACACGAGCCGTAAATATACTAATTATAAAGTAGAGAAACCGATGGGTTATAGCATTTTGAAAAATTTTGATCGAAAGAATAGATTTTAAAAATTCTTTTTTTAAAAATTTTAAACATTTTGTATAAGGATATATAATATCATTTTAAATAAAGATATATTTTATTATATTTTTCGCAAAATGGCCTAAAATCGCCTAAAATTGCTATACTTTGGGGCAGACGAGTTATTTTTTGAAAAAATTTTAGTGAACATCCTGATTAAATTTCCAATACATTTGTAAAAATGTTATGCTATTTTATAAAAAAGGTTGGTTAATCATGGTAATGAAGCATGCTTCATTCAGACGAATTAACCAAAATTAATACTTAAATTCTTTCAAATTTTGGTAAACACACTGTAATAAATAATTAACACAATATTACTACCGTTAAGTAATATTACTAGAAAAATAGTAATTTTACTACAATTTGTAGTAATTTTACTACTAGTATTAATTTTACTATTTCGCAGTAATGTTACTACAAGTATAGTAATATTACTACAAGTAAAATTACTACAATTTGTAGTAAAAAGAATTTGGTCATTTGGGTCCGAAAATGGGCATTTGGTTTATTGACTATAGCGATGAGAAAATAGATGATAGAGCATTGCGGCTGATAGGAATTAAAAGATAATACTCATATGGAAAAAATGAGACCAACCGGAAGTATTTTAGTTAATTTGCAAAGTTACAGTGTTATATGGAAGATACCGAAAAAACCCTATTTTATATAATTGAGCCCTGCGTTTCTAAGCCCAGAAGGCGCATTGGAATAAACGGAGGGTATATCTTTGGTGTTTTTCCAACATATTAAAGTCATCAATAACTATAGATTGTAATTCGGCGACCCAAAAGTCTCCCCTATTTAGTTATTATTTCATTATTATTGGTGAATATAGACGCAGGTAGAGTATGCTTATAATATTAAAAATGGAAAATAAAAGTTAATATTGTGTATTACAAACAAAAATGAACTTCTAAAGCTATATTTAGTCGTATCTGGCTGAAAAAAAAATAATTTTTTTTTACTACAAATTGTAGTAATATTGTGTTCATTATTTTTTACAGTGCATAATAAATATAAAACAGTTTTTGCTATTTATAAACATTAATAACGCAAAAGTGCAGAACCCTATATTATGCATAATTAGTCTGATTGAAGTATGCGTTAGCATACTTTACTCAAGTTATATCCCCGCAGGAAAATGATATAAGGTGAGTTAGTTTGTGAAAAATTGGCTATATAAATTTATATAAAATTTATAGAGTTGTATCCGAAATTTTATAAGGATATTCACTATTATTTTTTTTTTACGTAATGTCTCGTCGGACCGAAATTATAGCTATTTTATCGAAACGCATTGAACTACATTATTGACTCTACTCTATAACTAAATAAATTTTATATACATTTATATAGCCAGTTTTTCACAAACTAACTCACCTTATATCATTTTCCTGCGGGGATATAACTTGAGTAAAGTTGCTAACGCATACTTCACTCAGACTAATAATTTCGATTTAGAGACTTCGAATAAATTCAATAAATGGGTATAGAATAATAAGGATTTTAGGAGCTGAAAATTTTTTTGTTTTGGCTTAAAATACCCCTTAAGGCTCCCGTTTGATTTTAAATATTTTTACGCATTTTCTATTTTTTGAATAAGACAATAAGACAATAAGGCAATTTTTAAATTCCAACATAAGCGTTTAAAAAATTTAAACGCGTTTTTCTCTAAACTACTTTTTTGAAATCGGTATCCGTTCTCACTCAAAAACTAATTAAGCTATCGACCTAAATCTTGATGCGTTTTCTTTTTTATTATAGTACAAATTCTTTGAACCTATAATATCAGAAAAAAGTTCATCGGAAAGTTTTTTATTGACCATTTTAGGTGCATTTTTGGACTACTAAAACCAAATGGTCATTTTGTGGAATGCTTTGCCAAACGTTGGATTAAGGACTTGAAAAGTCTATGGAGAATATTCCGCTTTTTTATTTTGGCTCCTCATAGAAAAAAGAATTCTTGTTATTCTGATTCGAGATCTGGTACGAAACTCTTAAATTGAAAATTACTCATCTGCAATTAATAATGGTAAAATTTTGAGGTGAGGACGACATCTTCAAAAAAATTAAAGCCATCATTTAATGTAATTGATTAAGCAAATAGGTAATATAATTTATTCAGATTTAAATTTTAAGAGAGAATAATGGCTCAATAATTTATATTTTTTTACTTACAGAAATTTCTAATGATGTTCCCAAACCAGTTTTAATTTCATCATATAAATGAAGTTTTAACCAATTGTAAATTTTTTGTGTTTATTTTTTATGTTAATTAAATAAATAAAATGAAGAAAATACTAAATTTGTTTTATTCTTTTTTTTGCGCTAAATGTCTGCAAATATGCCAAAAAGTAATTTTATTTAACCAATTTTAACCAAAATTCTTGCCAAAATGTTAAACATTTGTCGTTCTTTTTTTATTATTGCATCAGCTTTTTCATATGCATTTTCACATGAAATGTCATATGAAAAGGATAGTCATTTTCACATGAAAATGCATATGCAATTTCATGTGAAATTTCATATGAATATTCATCTGCATTCCTTCGATAGGGTATATCGATTCCCAAAGTTTGGAGAAAATCGCACCATTTGCAATTTTCCAATGCTAATTAAATATGAATGAAACATAAAATTTTAAATTATTAAAGGAAAAAATGTTATAAGTTCGCCTCCAGGAGGGTTGTGAATTAATGTTTGATTTAATTAACAAAATTTTTTAACATCAAAAACCGTTTTGATTATAAAATTAAATACACTTTGTATTTTGAACGTCAGAGCAATGCACCATAAAATTATTTTATTCGACAAATTTAATAATACTTTCCAAATCAGGCCAAAAAGTATAAACTTTTAATGCTTTGTATTTCCAAGTAAATTTTGTTTTATCTAAAGAAAGGAAAGGCGTAGAAACGTTTTGAAACTTTCAAAAAAACCCATTGTGCACTGAAGAAGCTGAATCTATAGATTGATCTCAAAGTTTAGCTGATGATCGGATAACTCCAATGACATATATATCAAATGTTGTAAGATTTTCCTTCTAAAATTCGATTTTCTCGACCTCAAAAAGCCAGCGGTAATGTAGAATGTTCATTTTAATATTTTTTGTGTCCGCCATCTTGAAAAATCGGAAAATATTTTAGGGTGAAAAATTGAAAATTTTCTACCTGTAATTCGTTTCTCTTGACCTCAAAAACCTCCCGTTAACGTAGAAAGTTCATTTTCTAATGTATTAACTCGACCACAATCTCACCCGACAACTCGCCCAACAATTCTCTCACCGCTGACGAGAAAAGTTCATTTACTTTTCACTTTACTCATTTTTAAAGTGCCGCAATGAAATATTTACATCCAGTAAACTTTTCTACTTTTTATTAAAACGAATAAAAACCTAGACGGCGAGAGCTGTGATTCAGGTTACCGCAGTCCACTAGATGCGATGCATTATGGACCTGGAGGAAAAATACTTCATACCGTTTTCTCAGGTGAATAATCACGATCGAACATTTCGTTATAAACGTTATTTTCATTATTTATTCAAATTGCAACTAGATAATTCATAAGCTAAGAATGAGGAATTCAGGGGATGAATTGCATTACTGCACTGGTTGGAGTATTTGCAGTAGCTATCACGATGTACCAAAGAAGCGTAACACTTTTGTTTTGCACTTTTTTAATTAAATATCCAAAGCAGAATCTAATACACTAAATATGCATGACAGAACTAGAACCAAGAACAAAATTTATTTACATTTCCTTGAATAAATCTATATAAAATCCAGCTGTAGAGTGCCTAAAATGACTTCCAATGCTTTTTCCTTTGGTAAAACTTTGCATTCCAGCTGTAAATTTTTAGGTATTTTTATAAATTCTAAACAAATGATATTAGAATTACCAGGAGAAAAGAGAGAAAAAATTTACAAAAAACTAGTCTCACCAGTAAATAAGGGTCATATTAAATTGGAAGCTTTAGAACAACTCATTGGAAACCTAGTAGCAGCATCACCAGCTATAGCCTACGGCTGGCTACACATTAAGAGCATAGAAATTCTTAAACAAACAGCATTTTAATAAAAATTTTCAAATTAAAATAATCGAGGAAACATACCAAGACCTCAAGTGGTGGAAAAAAGCAATCCATACAAGCACTAATGAGATTAGGACTAACAGCTACGACCTTGTGATATTCTCAGATGCATCTACAACAGGATGGGGTGCAGTCTGTCAAGAAGAACAAACAAAAGGTTTCTGGGACACAGAAGAAAGAGAGAGGCATATCAATTACCTAGAAATTAAAGAGCTTTTCTCGCACTCAAGAGCTTTGCCAGAAACCTTTCGAACACACAGATCCTTCTACGTATTGATAATACTACAGCATTAACTTCAATAAATAAAATGGGCAGCTCAAGATCAGAAGACGTAAATGAAATAACAAAAGAAATTTGGAACTGGTGTGAAAGGAAACATATTAGGGTCTTTGCTGAATTCGTAGCATCAAAGGAGAACCCAGCTGATGCAGGATCTAGGGTCACAAACATCGACACAGAATGGGAAATCGCAGAAGGGGCTTTTAATCAAATTACTTACGAATATGGAACTCCAGATATTGACCTATTTGCGTCAAGAATTAATGCTAAATGTAAAAAAGACTGCTCTTGGGAGAGAGACCCCTTTGCCATAGTAATAAACTCACTTACGATAACATGGAAACCATTTTTTTGGTACGCATTTCCCCCAATAGCACTTATACCCAAGGTCATAAAAAAGATAAGAGATGAAAGCTCTAGGGGAATCCTGATAGTACCCCACTGGAGATCTCAATCATGGTATCCAGAATACCAAAATCTTTTGATAAGCAAAACTATAATTTTTCCACCAAGCTATGAACATTTACTTTCTCCTTGCAGGTCAAAGATACACCCACTTTTCAAGAAGATGAGTTTAGTAACAGGGGTTGTTTCCGGGTAGCGCTAAAAAGAAAAAATTTTAAAGAAACCACCATCAACATAATGTCAGCTTCACTCGCTGACTCAACATTTAAGCAATATAACTCCGCTTTAAAAACTTGTTGGACCTTCTGCAAAGAAAATAAGATAGACCCCTTTGATCCTTCAGAAGAGCAAGTGCTTGGCTGTCTGACAGAGATATTTCAAGAGGGTGCAGCATTTGGGACTATCAATTCACTAAAAGCAGCTATCTCTCTATATATATGCGTGAATGTGCGTAATAGTTAATACTTAAAATTTCATGGATATATATAAGTATATAAAAAGTATAATAAATATAATAATTAACTTTTATTTCAAAATAATTTTTATTCTATATTTTTTTTGTACAATTTTCGAGACAATTTTAGAGTTTTTTTTTTACTCATACAAACAATTGTACATTCTTTTTAAACCATTATAAAAAGTAAAAATATAATACTAATTGTGAAATTTCATATTGAGCGCGTCTCTGCTGGGTTTCGAGATTTTCATATAATAAAGTCAATTTTATATGACTTGTGAGAGTGATATTCTCTGAGGGACATCTGCTTATAACAATTATATCAAAATTTTAAAGTAAAAGATTAAATTTAAATAATTTAATATCATTTTTTTAATTAGTAAAAAAATATAGGTGAATATAAAATTTAAATTCTTTTTTTTATTAATTAAATTATTTACAAAAATTATAAAAAGTAATTTTTCTCAAAACAATAACTCGATTAACAGCAGCGTGTCCCCCACGATATATTAAAGTATACCGTGGCGCCGTCTATGGCGCCTTCATTCAGTTAATTCCGAGTTGCGCAGTACAGCCTAAAACTACTGAATTTAAAATATTTTTAATTTAATGAAATATTTCATTAAATTAATTTTAATTTTTATTGATTCAATAACTATACTATTAATTTAATAGAATATTTCATTGCTATATTTTAATGAAATCAAACCTATTAAACTGATGGAATATTTGTCTCAGTGCAACAATAATATTCCAAAAACAACTAACAAAAGAATTCAAAATTTGTATTTATTTCCACGGCAACTTGTTTCTCTAAGGTCTGTAAATATACAAAGAAAATTTTAATTAGCGATTTATCAGTATAAAAAATATTTAAGTTTAAGTAATTTCATTCAATCTATTTATAGTTAACTAGTGCAGCGTAATATAAATTCGCAAAGCAAGCAAAAAATTAAAGTGTATGCAAGTGCAATGGGGCCTTTTCTGTAGTTTGAGGGCGCTACTGAGACATGCTCCGTTTCAGTGGGAATTCAAAATCTTTCAAAATTAAATGACTATTATTTATTAAAAAATATTAATTTTTTATCAAAAAAGTATTTGATTTTAATAAAATAATATCAAAATAATCATTTGACATATTCAAAAGTTTAATTTTGTTGATTAATTAATGTAATATTATGTAAATAATAATGTTCATATACTCCTATACGAGTGAGAGAGTGAGCATATAAGGTAAACAGCTGACATCGATTTCTCTCTCACTCACATAAAAGTATATGAGCATTATTATTTACATGATATTATATTAATTAATCAACAAAATTAAACTTTTGAATATGTAATATGATTATTTTGATATTATTTTATTAAAATCAAATACTTTTTTTATAAAAAATTAATATTTTTTAATAAATAATAGTCATTTAATTTTGTAAGATTTTGAATTCCCACTGAAACGGAGCATGTCTCAGTAGCGCCCTCAAACTACAGAAAAGACCCCATTGCAATTAACTAAATTTGTAAAAGCAAAAAGTTATAGTGTCCTAGTAAGAAGCAGAAAAAAAATTTTCGCAATACAATCAATATAATAAGTAATAATAAATATGCAAGTGTAATGGTAATACAAAAGTCTAAGTTTTAAAAATTTGAAAAAACAAGCAAAAAAAACTTATGTAATAATAATTATTTAATAATGTAATAATAATTATAAGTATAAAGAAAAAAACTTAAATCAAGCAACGCAAGCAAAAATATGATTAAAAATTAATATGTAATAATAAAGACAATTAATAAAAATTCACTTATAAAACAAATCAGAAAAATAATATACCAGGGTAATTTAGGCACAGTCAAGGGGCCCAGGAATCATCCAGTATATGATCTGATCTGATAACAAAATATTTGCTCCCTGCGAAAGGCAGAATTTTACTCACAATAAGTCATGTGTGATATTTAAGGTCGTTCTAAACCACTGGGTGCTTTCGCGCAACACATTTTGAAATTAAGATTTTTTAATAAAATGTTTTAACGTCTGTATTAATAATTAATAATTGTATTTAAACGACCTTTACAGACAAATTAAATGGTAGGATGTTAAATAAGAGACATTGGTGTTATGTTTTGATTTTACTCAACGTTTCGATTCCAACTTTTGGAATTCTCTTTTCCAAAAGTTTTTTTAAGATTATTAACCCTCCGCCTGTCCTCTATATTTTTACCTCCTCGGCCTGTCCTCAGGGTCGATATCGTCCGCGTCATTTTTTAACACCTTTAAAAACAATTTTTGGCCAAAATTTTTTTTTGAGGTTTTAGATAAACATCCCAACTAAAGATTAAAAAAGGTTTTTGGCTAAAATGTCCGCTCAGTTTTGCGGAAAAAATTCCGGAGCAGCGGAAAACGATCATTTTTTCGATTTTTGGTTAAAAATTCATAATTCCGGCCCTAATGGGTATTAAGGAAAAATATTCTAGTGTTTTAAGCTTCAGATATATGCCTTCAAAAAAAACCTACCCATATTTGGCTCCGCTGAAAAAACCTTAATTACTTCGCAATCTGAAAATAGGCCTTTTTTCGAGTAAAAAAATTTTTAAAAATTGAAGGTTATTTGGGATAAAAACCCACTTAGGGGCATTAAATGTTCAAAAAAGTTATTTAAAAATATACTTCACCCTTTGTATAAGTAAAGAAAAAAAATTTTTTCAAAAAAAATTAAGTTTTTTGGTCGAAATACAATTAAATTTTGGAAAAGTAAAAAAATGAGTTTTATTAGTGAAAACGGGTCAAAAACACGTATTTTTTTATGTTACATTCATTTGTACATGAAAAAAGTATGATATATGAAGAAATTACTTCATTTGGAGCAAAAATAACAAAAATTTTTACTTCCAAGAAATAGCAAAAAAACTCCCTCCGCCTGACCTCAGGGTCGATATCGTCCACGGTCCAACTTTGCACACACGGTACGGCTAAGCGGCTAAACCAAAATTAACGCGGTTTGGCGTGTGTTCATAATATTTGCCTAAGTTTTTTTAGGTGGGGTAACCAACCATCACCCATTGCACATGTCTGCGTTACAGCTATATCGTAAAAAGTCGATGGACGATATCGACCCTGAGGACAGGCGAAGGGTTAAGATTTTTTAACCATATTTATTTATAATAATTTTTTAATGAAAGAGTCAATTCTTTTCAATATTAAGAACAAGAAAATAAAAAAAAATTGAAAATGTTTAAATAAATACATGTTAAATTTATGTAACTTTTGGTTCATAAAAGCCTGAGATTCCAGATCTGGGCAACTAGGGTCAAAATTCTGCTTGACTCATATTGAAGATCATTCAATTCTAGGGGGGATATCCTGGGAAATTTTTCACTAAACCTCTTAAGTAATGAGTTACAGCTAATTGTTTATAAATTTTAGAGCGTCGTTAATTTTTTTAATAAACACTTAACTGTAACTCATTACTTAAGAGGTTTAGCGAAAAATTTCCCAGGATACCTCCCCCTAGAATTGAATGATCTTCAATATGAGCCAAGCAGGGAGAGGGTATGGGCGCGAAAGCGCATAGTCACGTTATAAAATAGCTCCGTGAAAAATAGTTATTATTTACAGAAAAAGTTTAAAAAATACCAGAAAAATCGGTCAAAAGTGTCAAAATAAAATTTATTAAATAAATGAAAATAAAAGAAAAACTCCATCATAAAAATTAAATCAAGATTAAAAGAAAGAAAAAAGTTGAGAAAAAGTTAGGTTAGATTGACTTGTATAGATCAAATATAATATAAGAGTTTAAAATATACAAATAATTGATATAATAATAGGTAATGTAAACAGTAATAAAAATAGTCTTGATGAAAATGCCGTTTTTTGCTTAAAATGTATTGAATAGTGAAGAAAAAAAAAAGTAGGGAGAAATCCCAAAAATTTATTTTTAATAGTAAAGGGGAAAATGGCAATTTTTATTAAGAAGAAATTAAAACAGAGTAAGCAACTTATAAATTTCTCAACACGTCATTTACAATGAAAAGAAGTGAATTTATAAGCGAACAGCAATTTAAAACAGTAAATACACAATAATATAAACAGATATATCATGAAAACAGCACCAGCGATTGCAAAAAGGCTGTCACATCCTCAACCCATTAAAATAGAAAAAGGGATTTCTTAATAGGAATTCCTTGAGAAATAAATTAAAATAGTGCAGTGATGTGCCAGCATATGTAATTATTAGTGATCTTTGTCAACAGATATTGAAAACAGAAAAATTAAAAAAGCAAAGAAATTAAAATAATAGAAAATTGAAGAAAATACAAGAAAAATAGATCTGAAGATTTTTTTCTAATTTTAAATTCATATATAATTTGACTTTAAAATCAAAACATGTTCTTTAATCTTTGAATAATTTTTATGTTTATACTTTAAATTTTGTATTAACTTATTTCAATCTTGTAACAATTATGTATATAATTTGACAAGAATAAAATTACTATGAGCCAAACAGAATTTTGACGCAAGTTGCCCAGATCTGGATTCTCAAGCTTTTATGACCCAAAAATTACAAAAATTTAACAGATCGTAATTGTTTAAACAAATAAACATTTTCAATGTTTTTTTTAATATTCTTGTACCAAATATTGAAAAGAATTGATTCTTTCATAAAATATTATTATAAATAAATATACGTTTAAAATATTTCAGTTACAAATATGCTATGCGCAAAAACACCCAGTGACGAATAGAACGCTCTTAATATTTAATCTAAACATCATTTGTGATATATCAAATATATTTGATATTTAATCAAATTCCCGAGTAATCATACAATCTGATTGGTTCAGACTTTATTCCCCGATTAAATATTATTTTTATTTTTATCGCTTCTACTATGACGCAGAGAGCGAATAATATGTAAAAACTAGAAATTTTAATTTAATAATTATAAAAATAAATCCCAACTTACTATAGAAGCAAAAGCACACAAAGATTATAATGATTAAGTCTATATTATGTACAGCAAGAGTTTTAAATATTAAATTAAGGTAGCCCTAGCACTTTTAAAAAATCCAATAATACTAGCTAAGATATACCAGTATTAAAGAAAATTTGAAAAGAAATCCAAAGAACCCAAAAACTTTCTAGTTTTCCGACTGAATAAAAGAGAAATCATTAATTGAAAATTTTTTGAGAGAACACGCGCTCCTAATGAGGTTTCATTTTGTTTTTTGAAGTTCTCTATGAATATCGAAACTTATAAAAAAAATTGCACGAGCATATAGCTGAAAAATATCAAAATATATTTCAATCAATGAAAAATTTAAAAGAATAAAATAAAATATAAATTATAAAATGAAGAGTATACTTTTTTTATTCATTACGCACATAAAAAAATCTTACGCATGCGTTTGTAACTTGACAATCATGCTTTATTGAAATAGTAAGCGCGGATATTAAAATTATTAATTATTCAAAAAGAATGCATAATTCGCACAAAATTAATGAAAAAAAATATTCAGTCATAAAATTAATAAAATTTTCAAAGTTTTTTTAACAAGTCCCTCTAAAAATTCGTCACGCGGTGCTAGGGCCACCTTCAGCGCAAAAAAAAATTATTTGCACTTATGGAAAATTTAGTTAATTTAGATAAAAAAACCAATTGCAAAATGATAAAAGAATTTATCAAATTTCTGCTTTTTATTTTCTCTTAAAAGCAAAGCCAAAATTAGCATGCAAATATTTATAAAATAATAATAATCTAAATATAATAACTTAAAGCTAACACTTAGCTCTCTCTCTCTCTCTTTTTTTTCTTAAGAACGGTAACGATTAAAGTTTAATTTTCAGAAATATTTATGCGAAAATAAATTTCTTCCCAACCGAAAATCACTTTTTGGGTGCCAATTTATAATATATCATTTTATACCTACATCACTTATTAATTAATGAATTTGCTATGAGATGTTAAAAAGAGGTCTGAGATATATAATATTAAAAAGAGGTCAAATATTCTAAAAATTATAAGTATAAAAAAAATCCTTTCAACAACGTGTCCCAGAAGGAGTTCATGTAAAAACTTCATTTATTTAATATAAAAGCCTAAAGTTGCTCAAATACATTGCGCAATAAAGATTTTAATTGCTAACAGAAAAAAACGAGTGTTTTTTATTTTTATAAAAAATATGAATTGCTATGTTCTACCATATAATTAACTATTTTTAATGGAGGAGCTACAAAATTCAATAATCGTAATAGTAGAATGTTATACAAAGGGGGGGAAATAAGAAACTTCAGAGCTAGTTGAAGATAGTGGTGCGAGATAACATGAATAGTCCAAAGAATATAAAACGACAAAATTAAAATATAATTGAAAAAATAGGGTTTTAACTTTAATATTCTGCTTACATCTACTGATCTACCATTATCTAAGTTCTTGGCAGAACCTTATGTACTGGAATCTTGGAGTTTATTTTTCTGTACCCTAATTGTTTATTAAAACTCTCCGAACAGATATCCCTTAGATGGAACTACGCGGGGCATATGCATATCCCGCATGCGGGATAGCCATACGACTACAGAGGCGATACGACGGCATAAATGCATAAAATAACATGTAATAATATATCATTTTAATTATTTGTTTCGTCTATACTTTAAAAAAATTAAAATAGGAGGTTTTTACCTGGGGGTTTCGAAGGTTGAGAAAAACGATTTTTTTAATGAAAATTTTTTATTTTTCACCCAACATATTTTCCGATTTTCCAAGATAGCGGACCAAAAATATCAAGAAAGGAACTTTCTACAATACCTGGAGGTTTTGGAGGTTGAGAAAAACTATTTTTTTAATTAAATTTTTCAATTTTTCACCTAAACGTATTTTCCGATTATCCAAGTTTGTTAGGTATTCTTGAGCTCTTATACTTAAATAAACGCAAATTGAATCTATTGAGCTAGTCTCTACAACAGATGTATCTAATGTAATGTTGACAGTTTCTTTTTTTGTTTTTTTTGGTCCACCATCTTGGAAAATCGGAAAATACGTAAGGTTGAAAAAATGAAAATTTTCTTTTAAAAATTCGTTTCTTTCAACCTCAAAAACCCCTAGTAGAAAGTTCCTTTTTTAATACGTTAGGGTGAAATTTAAAAAATCGTTTTTCTTAAATTCTGAAACCCCCAGGTAATGTAGAAAATTCCATTTTTGATGTTTTTTGGTCCGCCATCTTGGAAAATCGGAAAATACGTTAGAGTGAAAAATAAAAAATTTATATTAATATAATCGTTTTTCTCAACCTGCAAAACCCTCAGGTAATGTAGAAAATTCCATTTTTGATGTTTTTTGGTCCGCCATCTTGGAGAATCAGAAAATACGTTAGGGTGAAAAATAAAAAATTTTCATTAAAAAAATTATTTTTCTCAACCTCCAAAACCCCCAGGTATTGTAGAAAGTTCCATTCTTGTTTTTTTTTTGGTCCGCCATCTTGGAAAATCGGAAAATAGTTTTAAGTGAAAAATGAAAAATTTTACTTCGAAGATATCAACTTTTCCTCGGACGGTTCATTTTCATCTCAAGATTTTCCAGGAGATAACTAAAATCTTTTTGGGTCAATAATACACCTTATGGTTTCTTAATAGAAATAAGCGAAACACGTTTCTTCTTGTAATAAATAGAAATCTATTTACCTCAAAAAGAATTTGATTCAAGATTTTCTTTTTGACTCAAATAGAAATCTATTTGAGTTTAAAATCAAGTAGATTTTCTATTTGAGTCAAATAGAATCTATTTGATTCAAATAGGTATTTTTTTCAGTAAGTATAGCTAAGTCCTTATAAAGCTTTTAACATACGTCACGTGACTAGTAGCTATATATAGTACACCATTTTTTTACATGTACTTCTTATGGAAGCGGTTATTAAAATTAATTTAAAAAAAAAATTACTGATTGACATTAAAAAGTGATTATAATTAAACAGAAAGAGGTTTGAACCACTGAAGTCGGTTATAGTAGGAACCGAATATTACTTTTACCAAAGAACTGAAAATGTTTATGCCTAGAACCGAGATTCAGGGTTCTAAAGGCTGGTTAAAAACCTTCTCTTAAAAAATTATTATTTTTTATGAAATCAAAATTAGTTACAAAAATATTTTTCATATTTCTTTTATGAAACGCGTACATTAAATTAAAAAATATATTTGTAAGTAATATAATTTTGACCAGCCTTTAGAACCCTGAATCTCGGTTCTAGGCATAAACATTTTCAGTTCTTTGGTAAGAGTAATGTTCGGTTCCTACACTATAAAAAATATACGCTGATGCCAAGTCAATATGGCTTGAGACACATCAATTACGACCTTAAATGCGGCGAAGCCAATGTATACTTCCGTCAGCCTTATTTTTGACTTGACGGGAGACCGGTTGATGCAAATAAAGCTAGGTTTAAGCCAGCTGATTATTGACTTGAGGTTACATATATGTATATCATTGTATTTATGATGCACACATGTTGTTGTAGGTTTTTATTAATTTGGTGTAAATGTGTATTTATTTAATAATAATAATTAAAACAATTGTTTTAATAATTTTAATATTTTAATATTAAGTCTAAAAAATGTGTTATTTTTCTTTATCAAAATTATTGTTTTTATAAGTACTTATTTCAAATTTGTATAATTTTTTCCAAACTTTATAGATTAAAATAGAAAAAGTTTGATAGTCAATCCAATTTTTGGTGTTGATTATGGTAATAACAACAATTTGCTCTTACAAATTATTAAAAATAAATATGAAAAAATAACATAAAAATGAAAATGTTTTGTTTTTTTTTCTATTTAAAACCCTAATTGGATAAAAATTTAATTTTCCACAAATATTTTTTATTTTCTAAAACGTGAAATTCAAAATTTCAAACTGATAAGGACAAATAAAATAATAGTTTAAATCTTTTTTACCTAAATTTCATTAAAGGGGCCTAATACGCTGTATTAGAGTTGTGTTTGCTCCATTACATATTATTTCCCTCTAAAACCAAAATGAAAAATTGTAAGACTCTAAAATTTCTGCTTTAATTTATTGTATCAATGTACAAATGAAGACAGCGTTAAAGCTTATATTTAAAATTATTTTATTGAATCTGAGAATCCAAATATTCTAAATTTCAAAGTATATGTTCTTATTTTTGGCTCTGAGGATCATTCAATTACCTAGATTTAGTTAAAACAAACTCCAAGACTCCAGTAAATCAGGTTCCAGTTTTTATTCCAATACTTTTGAAATGAGAAATATCTTTTTGAATGCTTGTAAACATTCATCGGATAAAAAATATTTCAAAAAATTTTTATTAACAATGAGAATCATGCAAAAATAACACTATTATTTTAAGTTTTTTGTTTCAACAAGATTCGTTAAATTTAATCGATAAGCAAATAAAGACTGGAAAGCTTAAAGGAATTTGAATAAAACTAAATATATTATAACATCCTGAAATTGATAACTTAATAAAAGCACTAATTTCGGGATGTCGTTGAGTTTTTTTTTTTTATGTTCTGAAAAAATTTTTACAGCTGCTTTTGCCCGAAAATTATAGGCTTTTTTTCATTTTAACTTTGTGTAGCCACCATTTTGTTCCTAATTAATGTTTTTGAAAAAACTCGACGACATCCCGAAATTATGGGTTTTCAGTCTTACCAATTTTTTTTTCGTATGTTTTAGATTATCCTAAGTCAAGATATCGTGTACATAATTTTGAATTTTTTTTTTTCAGAGACGCAAGTACACGTCTCTCACGCAAAAATGACGTCACAAAAAACAAAAAACAAATTTTTTTTTTTAATTTTTAATATATTTGTAAACAATAAAAAAAATTTGATTCATATATCTCTATCCGTTATTTCACAATCCTACACCCAAAGAAATTCATCGCGCCATCTGCGACAAAACTGTGACATCTAATGCGACAGTTAGCTGTCGCATTTAATGCTACAAAAATGTTACAAAAATATCAGTTTTAGTAACACGTGACTTATATTATATTAATATTATTATATCACGTGGTACTAAAAAAAATATTTTTGTGACATTTTTTGTAGCATTAAATGCGACAGCTAAACTGTCGCATTAGATGTCACAGTTTTGTCGCAGATGGCGCGATGAATTTCTTTGGGTGTACCTTGAAAATCAGATAAAATATCGACATATTTAGGTAAAACGACTCTTAAAAAAAAAAAAAAAATGATTGCGGCTTTGGTAGATGAAGACAAAAAAATTATGCTTTTTAAAAACCGGAAAAATTTACAATTGTTAAAAAAAGAATTTAAATAATGAAAAAATTTTAAAATGAATAGTTGTTATTGAGTCCGGCCCTTCCCCACTCCAAAAGAAAATTGGAGCTGTGGAAAGGCGATTTTTATCAAAGATTTTTATATAACTTTAGGCCCGGCTTGAATTGAAAATAAGTAAAAATTTTGCATAAAATTTAATAATTAATATTAAACACCATTTTATAAAAAAAAAACACAAATAACTATTCTATTTAAAATATCGCTATTTTAACAATTATTTTAACAAATCAAGCCGAACCTAAAATTATAAAAATAGCCGTTTCACAGCTCCAATTTTTCGTTGAAGTAGGGAAGGGTCGTAAATTATAAATTAATGGATAATTGACCGAGTAATCGACTCTATTCTATTATTTTTACTCAAATACCAACATTAAAATATGTTGCAAAAAAATGTTTTATTTTACGAGATAATGGTGAAGCTGGGAGTTGACGGAGAGAAGAGGGCTCAAGGGTGAACGTATTTGGAAGAACTTTGATTTAGGGACTTAAAATAATTCAGTCAGAATTAAATTTATGTAAAGGCTTAAAAGTCAGAATTAAATTTATGTAAAGGCAGCCTTTCAGAGTAATACTGGATTTCAGAGAGGAATATTCTGATAATTCAAAATAACTATTTAAGGATGATAACTACCAAGCTGGGGATAATAGACATAAGAAACTATTACTCTCTCTTTCTATCATATTACTATAGAAGCGAGAACCTTGCGCGCGCACAACTATACGATAGCATTGTTAAATAAATAAAATTTTCGTTATAAACAAACCACCCTAGTCTAAAATAAATTGAATAATTATATTCTACGATATGTTTTTTATATGTTATAATTTTTTTTATTAAAAACTGTACTCAAAAAATACTTTAACTTTTTATTGTAAAATGTCGTCTCATAAGAATCACGTGTACCTATAAGATGCTCGGAGAAGCAAAATTATTTTTAATTATTTAATAATGAAGGAGTCACCCTAGGATCTTCTAATTTTAAATATGTATTTTTTAATATGATTTCTTGTTATATACCAACTTTTATTAAAATCTATACTCAAACAAAAAAGGTGAGCAACATCCTTAAGGGTACGTTCTCCCAGTTTTGAGTAAAAATAACGTTTTTTTTCTGATTAGTTTTCTCAAAAAGTTTATTGCATAATAAAAAGATTTTTTTACAGCTATTTTATACACTCATAATAAACACAAAAAAATTTTTTTTTTTTATTGTCTCTTTTTTTACATATGATGAGATGGCGCTGAAGTTGGTGTCTGAAAAAAAAGTTTCCAATCGCGCCGCATGATAACTCGGTTCAGAATCTTCTCAAAAAAAAAAAAAAAAACACCATGAAGTACATGAGTTATTGCATAAAGTAGACTACAATCAATGAAAAATATTAAAAATTAAAAAAGTTATGAAGGTAAATAGAAAAAAGTCGAAATTGGACCGTGTTTTTAGCCACAAAACGGAGCCTAGAGACCAAAAAAATTCTCCGATCAGGTTCATTGTAGTCTACTTTGTGTAAAATTGCATAACGAATCGATTAAAAAAAAAAAAATGGAAATCGGAGGAGTAGTTTTTTTGTAATCGTGCGGCGCGTTTTCAAAAAGTTCGTTTTGAGAAAAACGCGTTTAAAGTTTCGGATCTTGTATTCTTGCATACTAATAATTTCAATTTTAGGCGCTGTCGTTTCTTTATTATTTGCGGGATTCATTTGAAATTTTTTTTCACTATTCTTGAATACTTTTTCAACCCAAATCAATAAAAAAAAAATTTTCGATTTCCAATTTCAAAACTGGGAGAACGTACCCTTAAGGTAAATTAAATTATTGGATTCAAAATCGGTAAATTTTGAACAGCCTCAAATTAGCTTCATGGAAATTAGATTCGATTTTTGAGATAAAATTTAATTAAAAAAGAAAAAATGAATTACATATGCCGCAAGCGAATGTAAGCTTTAAGGTAAGGCAAAACATGGTTATTTTGATGTAAGGAAAAACGAATTTTCACTTTTTTTTGTTTTTCCGTCGGTAAAAATGGGTTAGCTAGTTAGATTCGCCCTTATTAAAATGATATAACTATTTTCTGACCTTAACTTATCCTATATTTTTCCCTTGTAATTAATTTTAGTGTTAATTATATGCAATTTCAGTGAAATTTTCCATGCTCGTTGACGCCATTTTTTTTCCCGGAATTATCAGGCTACCCGTAGTTTTGTCGGGCTACCTTAGCCCTTTTAAATGCACTGTCGTTTTTTTAAATCGGTCAAGTGGTTCTCGAAGCGAAATGATATAACCGAAGCCATTTTTTTGACAACTTTAGGGCGTCAGGCTAGTGCGTTAAACCGCGGAAATTATCAGGTATTAGTATTTTCGTGTATGAGGGTCAATAAATAAAAGATTCCGGGTATTCAAAAGAGAGCAAAATGAGTTTGATTTTCCCGAATTTTTGACATGTTCCGGCCAGTATAAATCACCCGCTGGACCGCGCGCCGGACTTCTCAATGGCTGGGACTTGTCAGGCTTGACTTAAATAAGCGATTTGTGTACATTTTAAGCGGAGCAAAATGAGTAACCTGAAAAGCCAGCTGGCCGCGTAACTATATTATTATTATTTGAAAAGTAATAAATTACATAAAAGTGAAAAATTTGTTGTTAAAAATTCACCTTATTTACAAAATAACCGGTATTTTAATCCAAATGGGTGAAAAAAAATAAAATGTCCAAAAAAATTGTGAGGTTATCGGTGAATTAAATATAGGTGTAAACTTTGTTAGTTTATTATTTAAAATGTTTGCGAAAATTTCTAACCTAAAAATTGAATTGAGGGTAAATTATGATGAAGAGACAATTCGCATAGGCAGAATGTTGTAAATAATGTCCAAGTTTTCAAACCTAAAAATTATTTATGCTTACCTGACGAATTTTTGGTATTTAAATCTCTGCATATCTAAAAAGATCTCTAGAGACCACTGGAGATTCAAATAAATTAAAAAAATCTCCAGAGATCCACATAAAAAAATAATAATAAAAATTTAGAAACAATATTTAAAATCATTAAATAAAAGTATAAATGGATAAAATTTGATTTTTGGTTCCTCATAGATAACCATTTTTTATATGTTTTAAAGAACTTCAAGGAAATAGAATCTGGTAAGTGAACAAAAAATGTCAAAATACTTGATCAGTTATAACCTAGTTATAACTTTAATAACAACATATTATTAAATATGGTTTATTTTTAAATTTGAACTCTTAACTTTCCCAACTTTTTTTTTTCATTGTCTGATAAAAAATTAAGCAAAGTATTAGTCAAGGTGCCAGCAATGTTAAACGCATCCAAAAATTTTTTCTGCGCGGAAATGGATTCACCTCAACGTATGTACTTTTGGTCACTTAAAACGATTTTAAAAGTTTCATTCATTTTCCGATGACCAGTTTTGAGTAATGAACGCTATAATTATCATAAAAAATCGACAAAAAATTTGCAAAATAGGTAAAATTTTTTTTTCTTAACTGGAAAGATAAAAATCACTGCCAAATTATTGATACAGTCGTCCCTCAAGCAATGATAAAATAGTCATATTGATTAAAAATCTATTTCATCAAAGGTTAGCAATAAATAAATATAAAAATGATATTCAAACTACTATGAAAAAAAATTAGGTATTACATAATAAAAATAAAAAATAATTAGTTAATATTACATAATAAACAATACAAATACAAATACATAATAAAAAATGATTGTATATTTAAGTAATCGGAGCTTCACCCTTAAAATAGCAAAGGCTGCCCCCAGAAAAAGGTATGCTTTATATATTTGCACTTTCAGTACCTGGATTTAGTCTATACGGATTTCTTGGGTCGCTGATCAAGAATATCGGTGATTTTTTGTATTAAAAATTAATATTTCTAAAAAATTTGAACACCGAAATTAAAACATATTCTTTTAAGCACACGTATTACTGAACACCAAAAAATTAAGCATAAAAAATATGGTACATAGTTTTCTCAATACATGAAATTTTTTACATGAATTCAGCAAAATAATTTTCAGACACAAAAATTTTATAGTATTAGTATTAGTATTAATTTGTTTAACCTCCATCTTAAACTTCCATACGGATGTTGTGACAGAGGTCACCAACAACTGCCCATGCTATCACACCCTGCACTATTTTAATTTTTCTATTACGCTATTTTAATGGGTTGAGGATGTGACAGCGCCTTTTGACAATTGTTAGTGAAGTGTTATTGTATAATTGTTTGAGTGTCAGTGTAGCTGGTATGAGCGTTGAACCTATGGTCCAGGAGGTACGCGACCTCTCCCGAACCCCACGCCGGCTTATAGTGCTCTGGAAGCACTTCGGACCGCGTTATCCACATAATGTTAATTTTTTTTTTTTTTAACATTAGGTGGATGCCTCAATCCTAGAACCCACGGTAGAAGAACATCAAGAATTTTTCGCAAAGAAAAAAACTTGATGTTGATATAGCCGGGAATCGAACCGCGAACCTTTAGGTCCGAAGTCCAACGCCCTAACCACAGAGCTACCGAGGCTCTCCACAAAAATTTTATATATAAAACTATAACTAAATGCAAAAATTTTTGTTGAAATTTATTTTATCTGAATTTATTTGTTTTTGTTTATAATTTTCTGTTTTGAAAATACTGTATAATATTTTTTTATTGTTAACCTTTGATGAAATAGATTTTCATTCAAACTTTCAACTAGATTCTCATTGCTTGAGAGATGACTGTACTAATAATTTGGCAGTGTTTTTTATCTTTTCAGTTAAAGAAAAAAAATTTTTTTATTATGTAAGATTTTTTAAAAAGCAAGAACTTAAGCAGGCAGCTCAGTGACTACTGAGATCAATGGTTAGAATATTTTAAAACTGAAATCGATTAGCCACTTACTTATAACAATTTTGCAATGAAAGGGACACTTTGCTAATTTTTTTTCAGACAATCAAAAAAAAAAAAGTTAAATTTATCCATTTATACCTTAATTTAATGATTTTAAATATTATTTCTAAATTATTATTATTTTATTTTTTATTCCACATATCTCTGGAGATTTCTTTGGATCTATTTGAATCTCCTGTGGTCTCCGGAGATCTAAAGATATCTCGCCAATTCTTCTATCTATTTAGATCTGCGGAGATTTAAAGAGATATAACGATAATTTGTCAGGCATGTTTTTTAATAATACGCGGAATTTAAATTTTTTGAAGGTTATGATTATCCAATCCAATCAAATATTAAAAAGTAGTTTGCTCATCGCAACGGTTGCTATAGGTGTAATAGCTAAAGAGTCATTCTGATTGGTTCTCGCAATAATATACACAAGTATATATACATACAAAATTTTAAATTCAAAATTAAAAATATTATTAATACAAATCGAGAGGTTATGGGTGAAAGGTGTAAACTTTGTTAATTTAATGATTATTATTATCAGAGTTGGGCAAATATGACAGAAATGGATTTTTTTTCATATCCATAGTCTATATATTTTTCATATATGGAATCCATATCATATTAATACGACATCCAAATATGATCATTTTTTGTCCATAGTAATATGAGTGCTATAATATGGTTTTCATATATGAAAAATATATAGACTATGGATATGAAAAAAATCCATTTCTGTCATATTTGCCCAATTCCGATTATTATATCTATTTTTATTTTAATAAATTGTCTATTATAATTTTTGAAATAAATAATAAAGTCAAAAAATGCCCTAACCTCAAAATAAATAGTCATAAATTTGTTATTGTAAACTACTCAGCAACAATAAAAACTAAGCCAAAAATACACTAAATTTTAAATTAAAACTTTTTTATTGCTGAATTTTTATAAAAAACTTTAATCGAAAAAAGTGAAAATTTTTAAAAAGTGTTTTATTTTTTATGAAATTTTGAATAATATTTTGAATATGAACGTGGAACATGTTCATTGGATGGGGAATTTGAAAAAGTCTGGCTCGGCAGGGGGGAGGAATGAAAAATTGACGTTTTTAGGGGGAGGGGGGTGAAATGGACTTATATTTTTGATTTAGTGACTTAGAATAATTTGAAGTGGGAGTCAAGGCTGGATCAGGCCCTGATAAGAACAAAAACTTAGAATGTTTTGGGTTTATGAACTTAGGATATTTAATATTTCGGGATTTATTATAATTTCGGTGCTAGGACTTATAATAATTAGGGAGTATACATTAAAACTGTTATAAGTGAAAACACAAACCAGTTATAAGTTTTTGTAATGTCTCTTTTTTCTCAAGCCATATTAAAATTTACAAGTATGACAAAACTTCTCGAAACATGCAGTTTAAAGTCGGAATTTTTTTGATTGTGTATCAGCAGATCAGAAAATTGAATAAAATGATTTCTTAGAGTCCATTATTTTTTATGAAGAATTTATTTTTTATGAAATTCTGTTTGAAAAAAATCAAGAGAAAATAATCAACAATTGATATAGTGTGCTAAATAAATAATTTAAAAATTATACGCAGAAAAAAATTTTCAGGTGTTTTGCTGAGATGTAACAGTTTGAAAAAAAATGTAAATTTCTATTTCCTCATGCTTTTTATTTCAAAAAATTTGACTGCGGAAATCGAATCCTGCGGAAAATTTACGAATAAAAAGCTACACTTTAGTACTTTTATTTACGCGTTAAAGAGAAAATATGAGAAAAAAGTAGGTTTTAATATTTTAAAAGTCAAAAAATGAAAAAAACTTTTAAGTGCTGAAAATAAGGAGAATGAAATCTGTAGGATTCTGATAATTTTGGATTTGGTCAAATAGAGTCATTCTTCTATGCTTTTTGGGCTCAGTGAGCGTCAGTGGATCCAAAAATTTTCATTTATTAATATTTACATTTGAAAAATTAATGGGTATTAACGAGGGTATTAATAGCTATTATCTAAATTGTTTAATAAATGAAAAATTTATATTATATTAAAGGTTTATGAAGTCAAGAGTGGTACTCCCTAAGGGTCAGAAATATGGAACATTTTTATAAGGAGGGGTACTTTCGGAATCGGAAAATCGAGGAGGGAGCATACGAGTCCGATGTTAGAGAGGGGGGGGGGGCAAATGGAACTTAGAATAATTCCGGGTTAGGACCTTAAAGTCTTATAATAGTTTCAATTTAGAGACTTAGAATAATGGTTTTATTACATAAAATTTTGGTACTGTATACCCAGTACTTAGCTAAAATAAACATGTTACATGAATTCAGTTTGTGTAAGTAGAAACCGATTCTTAGTTTTTTATAAGTTTAGAACAAAATTTTACCCAAAAAAGGCATAATTTGCTAATAGCTTAAAAATCAGTGAATTTCTATTTTAATTTCCAACATACATCAATGATGGCACCATAATTCGGTCACTGCACGAAGCGCAGTTGAATCTAGTTTTACAAAAAAGACCAAAATTTCGGGTACCCGACCCGACTTTCGGGTCACCGCACACCCCGAATATAGGTATACATCCATAGAATATAATATTTTAAGGTATTATGCAGCTTGATTAAAATGATGACAGAGCTTAATGAAATAGGAAAATTATGAAAATTTAAACATTTTAAAACTTAAATAAACTTTATTTTACCCCTTTTATATAGCATTAACTTTTTTGTAATTAAGAAAATAAAATCGGAGCTTTAACATTGATCTTATGGGAGCAATACTTTGGAGCTTTGAAAAAATATGAAAATGATGACACAGGAGATTAAAGTTAGCATGAAATGATAAATAAATGATCAAAGATTAAATTTTCAATTTATTTTCCCCACCTTATAGACTTTAATTTTAAATAAATAAATAAAAACTATGTAAATAACCTGAAATTATACTAATACATATATGATGTCACATGTAGCGTCGATAATTTAGAATGCGATATAAAAAATATTTTTTTTCTTTGTCCAAGCTGCATAAGACCTTAAAACAGATTCTGTTATTATAAATTTTATTTTAAATACATAAATTTTGATTAGGAAATCATGTTAAAAAGTCAGTATTCTGCGCGCGCTAGGCGCGCGGCTATTCTCGTAACAAATATTTTTAATTATTTGTTTCGTGTTTATTTTAAAAAAATTAAAAAAGGAGGTGCAGATGTAGGTTATGCATATTTTTAGAGTGAAATCTTGTTTTTGTTATAAATTTACTTTTTTAAATATTACTAATTAAATTATCAGATAATCTGGCAGATATTAGCTTAGTAAGCAATTTTAAATGCTTCTTAGTTGTGCAGTATTTGAATGCAAAAGTTATGGAGGTATGGAAGATGCCAAAAAAAAACATAAAATTTTCAAAGTTTCCTATTCCTGTAAATAGCAAATGTGGAAAATATCAAAATATTTTTAATCCTTTTAAAAAAAGTACTGTGAACCTTTAAATTTAAAAATTTAATAACAGCCCGGCCACACTATGGCTTGAAATTGAAATTAAAAATGAAATAGAGTATTTAACCTATCAGCTGTTTACAACACATACGCAGGATTAAGGAGGAAAACAAAGGGCGTTTTTAACATTGGTTCTTATGGAGATCTTTTTTTAATTATGAATTTAAAAAAAATTGTTTGCTGGAATTGAATAAATGTATTATAATTTAAGTAAAGAATACAATAATCTTCAAGTACCATCTATTTTTTTCGCAATTTTTTGGCGGATAATTATAAAAAACTCAAAAATAAGTGTTATTTTAGGTTAGTGAGGTGTTAAAAAAACTTAAAAATTTAATATTTTTGTGATCTTTAACTAATTATCAATAAAAAATATAATTATTTATTAATAGCAAAAGTTAATTTGTTAAAAATTATTATTTTTTTTAAATTTTGACCAAGTTTAAATTAAATCATCCTGTACTAATTAATGTTAAGATTTGTTGACAATATTACATTTTCTAAATTAATAAATACTTTTATTTCTCAGCAAATTAACTTTTCCTGTTAATAAATAATTATTTTTATTAATAATCAATTAAAGATGACAAAAATATTAAATTTTCAAAGGTTTTTTGCTACTTCACTAACCTAAAATAACACTTATTTTTGAGTTATTTGCTATTATCTGCCAAAAACTTGCAAAAAAAATATATTATTCTTGAAGCTTATTGTATTTATTACTTAAATTATAATACATTTATTCAATTTCAGCAAACAATTTTTTTTAAATCAATAATTAAAAAAAGATCTCCATATAAAGAACCAATGTTAAAAACGCCCTTTGTTTTCCTCCTTAATCCTGCGTATGTGTTAGTAGCAGCTGATAGGTTAAATACTCTATTGAAAAAAAATCGGTGGAAGGGGAAATCGCGCTTTTTAAAATTTATTTATTTATTTATTAAAAATCAATTAAAATTAACAATTTATTGTTTATTTACGTGTTTATAAGTCAATTAACTAACAAAAGATGAATATTTCATTTATTACCTTATTTTTAATTGATTTTTATTAATAAATAAATAAATTTTAAATAGCGCGGTTTCCCCTTCCATCGATTTTTTTTCAATTTCATTTTTAATTTCAATTTCAACTCATAGTGTGGCCGGGCTGTAATCTAAGATTAGAAAGTCAACAAAAATGGATTAATGCTTTAAAGCGAGGTGTCTTGAATGAGTCTTTTATCAGAAATGCAAGAGTTTGTAGCTTCTATTTCATTTCTGGTAAATATTCAATCAATTTATCATCTTGTTTTTAAAATTAACTAAAAGTTTTCTGATCAATGTTTTTAAAATCTTTTTAGAATAAATTGAAAGACTTATAAGAAAATTGGCAAAACTTAAATTTGAAAGTACTTCTGATGTACTATCCATGATCATATCAGTTTGAACTTCAATACCATTAAAAAAGGTAGTTGATTGAGCATCAAAATCATCTTCAACATTCTAAAATTTTTATTAAATTATTTATAATGCAAGAATATATGTATTTAAAAATATATAAGTAATGATTTTAAACTATACTTTTAATTTCTTATTTCATGAAAAAAATTTAATTAAAATAAATTAAAAAATTATTAATAAGAATATATTCTAGGTGTAATACTGTTTAAAATTTCTTAGATAATACTTTTTTTAAAATTTTAGAATGTCGAAGATGATTTTGATGTTCAATCAGATACCGTTTTTAATGGTATACAAGTTCAAACTGATATGGCCATGGATAGTACATTAGCTGTACTTTCAAATATTTAAGTTTTGCCAATTTTCTTATAAGTCTTTCAATTTATTCTAAAAAGAATTTAAAGCCATAGTGTGGCCGGGCTGTTATTAAATTTTTAAATTTAAAGGTTCACAGTACTTTTTTTAAAAGGATTAAAAATATTTTGATATTTTCCACATTTGCTATTTACAGGAATAGGAAACTTTGAAAATTTTATGTTTTTTTTTGGCATCTTCCATACCTCCATAACTTTTGCATTCAAATACTGCACAACTAAGAAGCATTTAAAATTGTTTACTAAGCTAATATCTGCCAGATTATCTGATAATTTAATTAGTAATATTTTAAAAAGTAAATTTATAACAAAAACAAGAAATATGCATAACCTATATCTTTTACACCTCTTTTTTTAATTTTTTTAAAGTAAACACGAAACAAATAATTAAAAATATTTGTTATTCTTGTAAAATAACCTTTTATTTATTTATAATTATAATCACTTTTTAATGTCAATCAGTAATTTTTTTTTTTAATTAATTTTAATAACCACTTCCATAAGACGTACATGTAAAAAAATGGTTTGTTTTCTTCCGTTACACTATACTTATAGCTACTATAGTCACTTAGAGACCGCTTGAATATTTTTAAAATTTTGTTTACTTTTAATTTGCAGATTGAAAAGTCTGACAAGAGAGAGAGAGAGAGAGAGATTAGAGAATGAGAGGGGTGACGTTATTTCAGTGCATATAAAAAGTTACAGAGAAATAATATATGATATGTTTCTAATGCGAATACTAACACTAAATTATTAAAAAATGTATAAAATAAAGATAATACCTTTACTAAAAACTATTAAATTTACCTACGAATTTTATCTGACTTTCAGATGTCTGAGCCACTGATTTAATGAACGCCAATCCTGACTAATAACGGCTGGATGTATCCAACTGATTTACTCCGCTTCTATTGTTTCTGATGGCAAAAGCTAAAAGTGTAATAATTATTTTAGTAAAAATGTAAAAGTATTAAAGCAGCCAAAAATAATTACCTGGATTATTTGCTTTAAGTGTATACTATATATAGAGTGTATACTTTTAAACCTAAAACAAGCAAATCTTGGAATGAAACGAGCTTAAACAGCCAAGAGGTTAAACTAATAGAGTACACCAGGATGTACAATGTTCTTTTTTGCTGTTTTTAAAAAAAAACAAAATTAATAGTGTATCATCAAAAAAAGAATAAAAAAACTCCAATTTCCCAAAGCTTAACGCATGGTCTCAATTGCTCCACTTTGAAAAAAAAAAATATGGCTGCGCACCCCTCTGTAAATTGTTATTTACCGCTCCTTTCACTTTGTAAATGAAGCTCCGAGTTATATCGCCACTTTACACAGTGCACAGGCTTCCACTTTCATTATGAGGGTATGTCAACGTAACCTTTTTAACATAAAAAAACTTGCTGTAAATAAAAAATTAGACCTAAATTCTTATTATTGTATTTTAAAAAATGTTAAATAAAAGGTTTTTGTCTTTTGGGTATACAAATTTTTGGTAAATTATTTTGTTAATATTTATAAAGTATGAATTACAAAATTTTCCTATACTTACACGGCCCTTCAAAAAATTTCAGGTACGTGATAAAAGACGCATCAGACACCACGCCAATATTGAGTGCAGGGAAGCCGTTTATGGCAGAATGGAATTAAGTTGGCATACATGAATCGGTTGGTACTGGTATCTTTTTTGAAAACATTTTTCTTTTGTACACGCAACAGACAATGATAGCAGTACAAAAAAGATACTACTACCAACCGATTCATGTATGCCAACTTAATTCTATTCTGCCATAAACGGCTTCCCTGATTGAGTGAGTTCGGTTGTCTTCGCTTCCCACAAAACACAAGGTGTCCGTGACGTGTCCCCAAGATATCTTAGTTCACTTATCTTCAATGTTGAAAAAAATATCTTGAGGACATGTTATTAATATTTATATATAAACTCAGTAAAACAAATAAAATAAGCTAACATTTAGCCAAAGACTAACCGCATAAAGAATAGGACTATAGGAGTCCAAGACTGCCAAAAGACTGCATGTAGTAAGGACAAGCTGACTCCATAGTATCTGTGGTATAAAATGCCCCACCATCATGTAGTAATTGACTCTAAAATTCTTAAAAATCAAATTCTATGAATTTGTTATTTTATTTTATTGCCAATTTATTTACCTGAAGGTAATGATAGTAACGCATGATCTCTTAAAGCTGACAGCCAATAATTACTTAAGGTTGGAAGTTCTGGTTGTACTAAACTTAATAAACTTTCTGACTGGGATTCAAATTCACCAAATTCATCGTCATCTTCTTCGTTGTTATCTTTTATTTTTTTGCTCAAACTTTTGTTTTTTTCCATTGTGGATCCATATTTACTCATAGCTGTTATGTAAACCTAAAATATTTTACGTTAAGTATTTTTCATGAAAATTCCTCTCAATCACATAAAAATGTTCTTACTTCTGCCCACGCTTTTAATATCGCCAATCTTTCAAGAGTCGATAAGCTTTCATTATACAACAGAGGTCGCGTATGACCTTTTTTTAATTTTTCTAAAGAAGAAACTAAAAGTTGGTGAACTCTTCTTAAAGCATTTAAATCTTTTGCAACGCCACTTCCAATCCAAGCACTGCATGCTTGACAAGCTGCTGCTGTTACGTGAGATGATGTATCTGCTGAAAAAGCTGGCCTCAATGCTGCAACAACCTACGGATACAGTTTTAAATAAAAATTGAAATTTAAAGAATTTGGAATAACATTTTTTTTTTAAGTAAGTACTTGTGCCTGGAATTGCTCTAACAATAAATGCCCTGGGAATTCTGGTTCTAGTACACTAGAAAATTTATCAATTACTTCTTGCAACGTTTTGAGCCCTTCCAGTCTAAGAGGATCACAATCGCTTGTTGCTGCCATAAGAATGTCTTTACATTCTTATCAAATCTGATAAATGCAAGACCAAAAAGTCTCCTAGTTTTCAAAATAATCAGAAAAATTAAGATAGTTTTTTTTTTTTTTTTTTTTTTTTTTTTTATTAAAGAAATTGACGGGACGAAAAAAGATAGTTTAAAAATAAAAAATTTAATTTTATTTATACCTTTTCCTTTTGCCGTTTGCAAATCTTTTGCTTGAGCCAAATCAAAGTGAATTTGCTTTTCGTTTAAACAAGACGTTATAATCTTTCTAACATACTGTGCTGCAAAAACTCTGGTTGGCCAGCTCTGACGTTGTTTTATTGATTCATCAGCATGAAACTCAACTTGATTATCGTCACCTTCTCCATCGTTATTTTCAGTTTCTGCAACCATTTCATCGGTGTTTAAATTATTCATGTCTTCTGAGATACTGGATTCTGTTTTAATAATAGTAATAATTTCTTTTATATCAAAAGCAGATAACTATTTTAGAAATATAAAAATACTTACCCGAAGCAACTGTTAAAACATCTTTTCACAATGACAGCCACTGGGATAAATTGTTAGCCGCTAAGATTTGCAGCATACTGGTCAAAGTATCATGAATATCTTTTATAAGTTGACTGTCCGTTTCGATATCAAGCATACTAAATAATACCCCTGGAAGTCCAGTTTCAGTTATAACTAAACCTTCAACAACATTAGTATCTTTGCTATTGTTTGCTAATGTCATTGCATGTTCGCAAACTTCTTTTGCTTCTCTTTGTGCCAATTGGTGGAGGCATGAAATCGCTGGTTTATGGAGGAGCAAATGATTACTTGACAAAGTTCTCTGCAAAAAAAATTTTATTCGTAGCTAGTAATAACAAGTAAATAATTTATGTCTCGCTTGACTTTTAACTTACAGACAGAGTAGGCACTAAAGGATTGACATGGCGTGGAGCAAATAAGTGTAATTGCTGAAGGCATCCGGTAGCCTCAGCTTGAACTAATGAATCTTGATGATTTTGCATCACAGAGCAAGCTTAAAGGAAAGATGATTGTGCTGTTGATATGGACGAAGTATTTCCCTAAGAAAAAAACTTTTAATAGTTTTGTAAAGTTTATACAAAACTTACTTATTAAAATCAAAATTTATTATAAGTAATTGTACCTTGGAGCTCTGGCCCTATAGTAGTAATTAAAGCTGATAAAACTTTGCCTATACATTGATGAATTTGAACATTGACTCCTGATTCAGCTATCAAAGCTAATGCCTGTGAAAAAAATTGCGTATTAAAACTTATGTCTGACACAATTAAAGGTATAAAATTATCATTATTTACTTGTACTACTGGAGAAGAATTGTCTTGCGCTATAAAGCAAGCAAAATACTGACACTTATATTTAAATGTTTACTAGAACCCATACCGCCTACGTATTTATGTAAACAACCTAATGCTAATGAGTGTCTTGTTCTACTAACTACATCTCGAGCTGATTTTAATTTATCGAAACTCGTCTGTGCCATTTCTGCCGTAAATTTTGGATCGGATACTACTTGAGCCATTATGCCAACAGCTTCACCAGCAGCCCAGCGTAAAATTGCATTACTGCTTACCAAAGAATTCTAAAATTATTAAATAATTAGTTTGAAATTCACTTGAATTAATTTTTTTATCATGTAACAAATTTACAATTATTAAATTTGTGGCTGATTTCCTAACATCTTCTTGTCCCAAACCCGTTTTAGCATCGTTAAGGCCTTTCAGAGCACTTAAGACTGCAGTAAAAACATTCATCTGAATAGCTTCTTGCCTTACAGATTTGGCATGTTTAATACATTCGTTAAAATGATCAAGCATTTGTAATCTATGTTTATTTGCGACTCGAGAGAATATTTGGCCAAACAATGAAACGGACATATCAATTACTGCTACACCAAGTGGCAATGGTCCAGGTAAAGTTTCATTCTATCAAAAAAAAAAAAGGTTACTACCTAGCTTACCTTAAATTAAAATTTAACAATAATTTACGGGTTGCATGGGGTGGTAAAGACAGCATGAATTGTGTTCTAAAGCACCAGAACCTGCGGCACTATTCGGCTGCAACTAAAATCAAATTTATTCGTAAAAGTTTTGCTCTAAAAAATACTAAAAAATTATGAAATAGCTAAATAAATTATTAACGGTGTAATATAATTCAAAAAATTATCACAGAACGTGTCGAATAATATAATTAAGAGCAAGCACTAAAAACACAAATAAAAGTGGCTAAATTAAATGCGCTGTCAATAATTATTAAATTGTATAAGTACGATCATTAGTCCGAATTTATAAAAATTGATTATTTTTGAGTACTCTAAAACATCCCGACTAATAAACTAATCATTCATTAATTGTCAATAAATAATCAAAACAACACAAAAGTAAATAAAAGATTTTAAAACTAAAACAAAATAATATTTTAATTTGAACACCTGAGCAAACTATTTTACTCACATGATCGAAATCCGTTTTTCTGTTAGGTTCCATCTAGAGAAATTTATTCAAATTTTTAGATTCATAGAAAATTTAAAAAAATTATTTTTAATAAAAAATTTAATTATAAATAAATACTTACTTGATCTTCAATGGTCCTGTGATCAGTTTCTTGAAGCCAAGTTACAAGAATGACTGAATCGTTTGCGTGACAAACAGAACGAAAAAGAGATGTTGTGGTATTTCCTGGACTTTCTATCAGTGTAAACTCAGAAACTAGCATTCTTAGGGGAGTTCAATACATTTGGAACACCAAATTACACCAAATGGTTATGGATGAGTTTGTTATGTTGAAAAAACATGCCAACTACCCTCCGTTCCTTCCAATGGGCCTTCTGGGCCTAGAAACGCAGGGCTCAATGTTATAAAATAGAATTTTTTGGTAATTTTCAATAAAACGCCAAAACCTCGCAAATTAACCAAAACTCTTCTGGTTGGTCTCATTTTTTTGGTTTAAGTATCACCTTTCATACGCCGCAAACCGTAATTTATTATCACTAATTCTCTCATCACTATAGCCAATTAACCAAACGGTCATTTTTGGCTAAAAATGACCAATTTTTAAAATACTGCCAAATTTGTAATTTCTGACGAAAATGGGTTTTATAGGTCTGAAAAAATTTGTACAAGCTTTAAGTTTTCAAAAACTTTTTACTCATCTCATTTCCTTGATTCGTTTTTAATATATGGCTCTTCAAAGTTAACATTAAAAATGAGCTTTTTTAAAAAAACGTAAAATTGAGACTGTGATTTCAAATTATCATATCTGGTTAACAAATAATTGAAAAAGGTAAATTCAAAAAGTTTTGGAAACTTGAAGCTTGTACAAATTTTTTAGACCTATAAAACCCATTTTCGTCAGAAATTACAAATTTGGCAGCATTTTAAAAATTGGTCATTTTTAGCCAAAAATGACCGTTTGGTTAATTGGCTATAGTGATAAAAGAATTAGTGATAATAAATTGCGGTTTACGGCTTATGAAAGAAGATACTTAAATCAAAAAAATGAGACCAACCAGAAGAGTTTTGGTTAACTTGCGAGGTTTTGGCGTTTCATTGAAAATTACCAAAAAATCCTATTTTATAACATTGAGCCCTGCGTTTCTAGGCCCAGAAGGCCCATTGGAAGAAACGAAGGGTAGTCGGTATGTTTTTTCAACATAACAAACTCATGCATAACCATTTGGTGTAATTTGGTGTTCCAAATGTATAGAACTCCCCTTGTTAGTAAATGAGTGTAGGAGCCTAAAAATTTTGAGAAATTTTTATTTATAAACATTCTTTTATCTTGCGCTTTAGTAAAAATTACCATCAAAGGTTTGCGGAGAAAGAAGTAATAAGGTTTCGTATAATCGAAGTCGTACCATTGCAGCAGGAGCTTTAAGTTGTTGGCCATAACATTTAATCACCGTATGCAAACTGCAAATAAAATTTTATAAATTATTCAATTATTTTGCAAAAATCCAGTGATGAAAAATAATCAAAAAATAGTCGAATATATGTTCATCAAAGGTGAATTTTTCATCACCGGTAATAAATGAATTTATTAAATCTTACTTTGATAGCATCGCAAGTGCAGATTCGATAGGTGTTAAAAGTCTCTTTGTAATGTCGTTATTAACCAACTCTGGACAATGCAAAAGAAAACTGTGCATGGCAGAAAGGGCTCCGGAACGTCCTTCTAATGTTACCTGCCATGTGAATGCATCACCTTGCGCTTTCTTGCTTTCAAGTTCTTTGGATGACCGTGGAAAAGAGTTTCTCCACAATAATAACATCCTGGGTAATAAGCCCTTAACCACTGCCGTTCCTAAAATTTCCAAAATTAACTCTCATATATTCATTTTTTTTTAATTAAAAAGTATGTTTACTTAAAGTCATGATTGCACCAATAAGTAACCAACCAGCATGAGTTCTATTTAAAGATAATCTACTATTTTGACTTGCACTTCTGAGTAATTCTTCAGCTGTATTAAAAATTACCTACAAAAAAACTCACTTTTCCTTTTGTATGAGGAACGGCTAATGGTGATAAGCACTGCTATATCCTGTTATTGTTTCTGGAGAACTTCTTAAATTCTCAATATTTTCAATACATCTATCGATTAACAGAGTAATTTTTACTTAGGTACAGCTATGCAAATACATCGTAGACACCAAGCTGCTGCAAGTCTTGCAGCTTGGCATGGATGAATTAATACTGCCATTGTTGTGTCTATTAAATCTATGAAGTTAAATTTAAAAATTAATTGTATAATAGAAATAAAATTATTTAAAAAAATTCATTCATTACTCAGTGATTGATCATTCAAAAGGTTTGAAGCGTTTGTTCCTAACCCCAGAATAAGGTTCCCCATTTCTTGCAAAGCACATACTAATAAATGCTGACTGAACAATGTTTCTTGGTTACAATCTTTAGCATTTTCTGGACTAAAATCTGAGAAACAAGCATTAACATTTATTATGAAATAATTTAAATTTATTGGAGTTAATAATTAATACTAACCGATTATTGAATTCACATACACTTTAGATCTAGCTGCTTATTTTGCTCCAAGATTTTTTTTTGTCTTTTTTCAATTAACTTTTCATTTTTTGCTACTAACCAATGTTCCTGCTTTGTCATTGATGTAACTTGCAGCTGAATGGAGGAGATCAAAGTTAATACATTTTTCTCATTTACCTATTGATGAAGGTATAGTAAAAATAACGTTCAAGGTTGGTTTAATTACTTACAAAAAAAAAAGTAATTCTCTTTAAATTTTAGCAAAGAAATTTTAATATTTAATGTCCAGGACTGTTAAATAAAAAATTTCTCAGATATGAGGTATTATTTTTTTACAGTCTAGGGCAGCATAAATTTTCAAAAATTTACAATAATTTTATTGAGTGTAATATCTACATGATTTTTCCTATTTTACTTCTTTTGTTTTATTGTCCAAAATGTAAGGTTACAAAAAACTTAAAAGAAAGTAACAGAGATTATTTGCTAAACTTTGATAAAATAATATTATATTACCCAAAGCGTAATTCCAAGTTTTGCAGAATTTATCTTTTTTTTAAGATAATTTTATTGATTACCATATTTTAGGTCCTGAAAATTAGTGTTTTTATTAAATGTTTTTATGCAATTTTATCAAGAAGATTAATACTTACCAAGAATGGAATACCTTCCTTCATTTTCATGTAGTTCATCATTCAAATATATAATGACTCCATATACCTTTTCAAATTACTGTGGCCCCAAATGAACTGATCATTGTTTGAACCAGGCATGATCTATACAAATAATATATACAAATTTTTAAAATAAATTCTTTTGGAAGTTTCTGAATTTGTATAAAGTACCTTTATGTATCCAAGGTGGTAGCTTATATTTATAACCAGGCTGTGACCAATAAACTGGAACACTTCCACGAACTTGAACAAATGATACTTGATGATCATGATACCAGAACAATTGTTCTGTTTCCACATAATTAGCGCATTTTCCTTCATCGTCTATGCCTCTTCTCTTATACCTGGTAACAAACAAAATTTTAAATTTTCTATATCCTTATTTTGAACGATCATCTATTGTTTTGCACTTAGGTGAGATTTCTTCATCTTTTGGGTTATCATTACATAGTCTTTGTAAGCTGTTGGTAATATCTCTAGTTTGACAAAAAAAGAAACTATCGATTTCATTAAAAATTTTATTAAGTTCTTCTAAAATTCTTTTATCAAATTTTTCTTTATCAATAATATTATTTTTTTTTTTGTATCTGCTAGATTTAACTTGAGATGTTGCAAGAGCAGCTGCTTGCTGTGTTGTATTTTTAATAGTATTTGTAGCTTTTTTTAAATTACCCAAAGTTTTTGCGAATCCTATTTTTGAGTTAGCATCAAATAATCCTCCAGGAGATTTTTTTTTAATACCATGTTGATGTTTTATACATGGTTCTAAGCCGATATCTAAATTTTCAGAACCATGAAGCAGAAAAGCAACTGATTTTATTTTAAAAACAATATGACCACCATGTAATTCTCCAGCAGGAGCAATTTCTTTAATTAACATTAATCGAGTCTCCAAAACATTATTTTGTTCAATTTTTCCAACGATTCTATGAAGAAAGCCAAGACATTCCAAATCATTTGCATACTTGCCCATTGCCAATCTAAGATTCAAAAACAAACTTTTATTCATTTGATTTAACATAAATATGTATTATTTTATACAAAATGAATAGGATTCGTAATTTAAAAAAATATGAGTCATATTTCGCTTTTATAAATGATTTCACTTTTGTTTAAAAAAAATCAATACAAAAGAAAAAAAATTTTTATAAATACCAAATTTAGCTGTAAATTCTCCTGTTTGCTTATGCCACCAAAGACTATGACTTTCTTTAACGAAAATAAAATGAGCGTCACTACTAAAAAGCTCCATTTTTTGTTTTCTCCAAAACAAAATAAATTATTAAAATAACTTAAAATTAATATTAGTATGAATTTATCGCTCATGTATTTTTTTAATAATATGCATGAATACTTTTTATAGGTACATATTTAAATGATGTCAATTTTTTTTGTCCAAGGCAAAACAAGGCCTATTTATGGACATTCTATTACAATTACTGAACAAATAAAAAAGATAATATATTTATGCATTTTTAGTAAACAATAATCTCTGGTATTGCGCTTTTCTCTTTTTTATATAAAACTATAATGGAATATGGATGTCAATAACAAATTAGGGTATAAGTACTATAGGTAAGGTTAAAAAAATGCTTTCTATTATATACATGGTGTAATATTTTAAATGATCAAAATAAAAAAAATTTAGCATAAAATTTCTCATAATTTTTATTTATATATTAACAAAATTAATACATAAACTTAGATTTAAAGATCATTAAACTAAGATGAAAAAAAATTTATAATAAAATTATACAATATTTATTTTAATTTATATTCAAAACACATATTTACTCTTAATTTAAACAATTATAAAGTCTAAATTTACAAGATAAAATAATTAATTTCTTTTTTTAAGTATATTAAAAAATGCTTAAGTTTTTAAACATTCATTATTGTTACTATTAATAAGGTTTTTTAATATTTTAGCTAATAGTGAATTTTGATGAACGAATAGTTCCATAAATGCATTACTATTTTGATCTATTATGTTAGCATATTGAGTGTTAAAAAATTCTTGTGCCTTTATTTTTAAATTATGTGATTCTAAATATTCTGATATAATTATCATTTCTCCAATATTTTGAAGATTTATCGAATTTAATAATATTTTGTTTATTTCATCGTCATTGATCGATTGTTTGGAGTCCAAAATATTTTTTAATTGATTTTTATCAAGCACATTTGAATTTCTCAAATTTGTGAGACATTTTACTACTTGTGGATTATTGATATTGTAATATCTTGAATTTATTTTTGAGAGTTTATTTTCTGTATTATTTATTTCCTTTGTTTGGCTCAACTTTTCTTCATCCTGAAAAAAAAATTAGTTAAAAATAAATTTATTCTTTATAAAATATATTAGTATATTTCTGTATATTAGGTAAAAAAGCAACCTTTATATCAATTTTAGGGTTCAAGAATTTACATTATTGACTAGTTCAATAAGGTTTAGGGAATTGTATTAGATTGTGGTTAAAATTAAGAAAACTTTGTAGTTTCTTTTATTCGACTAATTTTTAAGAGAATTTTTAAAGCTTTTTTTTTAAATTATATGTGTTAATTGTTTAATAGTATCTTTATTATTCTGTTAGTCTAATTTTATAAAATTAAAAACTGCTTGAAATTTTGGATAAAATTGTTCTCGAAGGTTAGTAAAAATAATGACCTAGGTCATGCATGCAAATTACCAAAACCTGTGATTAACAATTTTTTTTTTTTTTGTGGCTGCAAAGAAACGCGTATTTAGTCCACGCAAATTATAATAAAATTATAAATACTAACCTTGATATTGAAATTATTATTATTAATAATTACTTCATTAGCCTTAAAATCTTCAAAATTCAAAATAATTACATGATTGCATTTTGTCATGCGTTTTTCTTTGCATTCTGCACATGTTTTATTGTGTATATTATTTTGAATAGCAGTTTCCATTGTAATTTTGTTTAAAACAAAAAAAAAATTTTTAATTAATGCAACAAAATTTATAAATGAAAACTTTTAACAGATTGTGATGAGATTGCGACGTAATAATGCTCCGTTATATTGAGAATGGACGCCAGAGAAGCCGTTTATGGTGTTTTTTTGAGAATATTTTTCTTTTCTACACTGAAACTTTCTGCAATTACCGACAGCGGTTACTATAGGTTATTCTTAATGGGGATGCTTACTGCATGGTGGCGCTAGTGATGAAAGCTGTATATATAGATATATCTTTCCCATGTATTTTACGGACCAGAACGTGATTGGTCAATTTCTTCCCATTTAAAATACATGTGTTTTTCGGACCAATTGGTTTCGGCGCCCTCTGTTTTAGCTTTGGGTATGCATCCCCATTCAGGTGACTAGCAGAGATTAATAGGAGAGATTGCCAGGTTATATTGTTACGGAGTAAATAAGTAACTTTAATATGAAATGATGAATTATTATTATTTTGGATAGGTTAACTGATAAATAAATAGAATAATTAATTATGATGAGTTAAAATTGACTAAAGTCGTTTATTGAACTATTGACAAACTGTATATATGACAAAGAAAGAATTTAATGTTAACAGTTCTGATTCAAAAAGATATCTGCCGTTTCAGTTGAGAGTCGCCCCCATCGTAGTTGATCTTGAGTTGCTTAGTGTTAGTTGACTTTCTGTGTGTTGTAGTTTGGGCACGGTGTTTATACACCGTGACTTTGAATTTTATAGTTATGATTGACTTATTTTGGTGTAGTTTGAATGTTACTAAATGTTCTTAATAATATTTTATAGATCTGAGTGAGATTTGGTTAGTTAGGTTTATTGGGTTTAATAATATTATTGTGGTTTAATAAAATGTAAAAAGTTGAAATTTAGTTCTAGTAACCTATATATAACTATATGGTAAGATTGGGTATTTCTAGTTATATTAATATATTTTACTACGTTACACTCCCTTTACTTCTTTTAAAATGTGTTCAGTCGCAGAATACATTTTAATATTGCAAATTTAATAATTAACCGTGTGTTTTAGATAGATGATTTAATTTTGTATGAAATTATGTTAGTATTTTATATTTATTATTAAATTTAATTTTGTTTTAGTATTAATAGATTATTTAGATTATTAACGTAAATGTTTTAGTTCAAAATTTTATTTATTGTTTAATTTTATATTTATTATTTTGAATTTGATTTAATTGAAAAATAGAGTATTCGAATTTTAAATATTTTTTAAACTATAGTCAAAATTTTATAAATGTTTTATATTTTATTAAATCTTTTATGCTAATTTCAAGTTACAGTAATTATTTACCTAGAATTTGCGTGTTTTAATTTGTTAAGATTTACTACTTTCTTTTTATTTCCTTCTATTTTTAATTCGCAATCCAAATGGTTGATAATTTTGGTGATTTCATGTGGGCCAGTCCATTGGTCACTGAATTTTCCAAGTACTGGTTCTTTTAGTAAATATACCATATCTCCTACATTAAAAGTTCTATTTTGTAGTTTTAGATCATACAACAATTTTGATTTTTCTTTCGCTGTTTTAAGTCTTTCAGCTGCGTTTGTTTGTATATCTTTTATTTGTTTAATTAAGTCACCTAGGTAATCCCCATGTGTTTTTATTGGTATATTCAAATCAATCTCAGTTGGTAGACGAGCCTTCTTTCCATAAATTAACTCGAATGGAGTATAACCATGGCCTTCGTGTATTGATGTGTTATAAGAGAACATGGCTAAGCATAATAGGAAGTCCCAATCTTGTTTAGTGGAGAACATTTTAAGATATTCAACAAGAGAATGGTGCGATCTTTCAATGGATCCCATCGTTTGTGGATGAAAAGCTGTTGCCCTCATCTGTTTAATTTTAAAAATTTTTGCAAAATGTTTCATTAGGTTGCTCTGGAAGTTACTACCTTGGTCGGTTTTTATGACGTTCGGAGTGCCATGCTTACAGATGAAATTTCTGGTAAATGCAATGGCTACTTCTTCAGCTTCCATAGATTCTAAGGGAACTGCTTCTGAATATTTTGTTAAATTACATTGCATTGTCAAAATATATTTGTGATTACTTTGGGTTACGGGTAATGGACCAACAATATCCATTTCTACAACCTGAAAAGCTGTCTCAGGAGTATCCGTAATCCGCATTGGAAGACGTGTTTTTACACGTGTCAGTTTTGATTTTTGGCATTCTGGGCATGTTCTGACATAATCAGATATTTGTTTAAACATACCTGACCAATAGAATCTTTCTCGAATTCTATGAAAGGTTTTAGCGATGCCTTTATGTCCACCTACTATAGAGTCATGATTTTCTGAAATTATTCTTAATCTTTCATTTTGTCGTGGTTCAATCACTTCTCCTGAACATACAGTAATATCAAATTTACTCAAGTGAACATTAATCATATTTTCAACTAAGACCCAGGAAAGGTGATCATAACCACATTTGCTTCTTGGAATGGACAATGATTCTAAATTTGTATGATTCATAATATTTTTTACTTTTTTAAAACATTTGGACAAAGTTTCTAAGGAAATAACGTCTTCTTTATTTTGTTTTAAGAAAGCAGATATGACTTGTCGACCATCATCAATACGTGTTGTTACTATAGACCCAATACTAAGATCCCATTTTTTAAAATTTTCTAAATTTATCATATTCTTATCAATTAATGTTTTAGTTATAGGGCTCAAGAAATCCAGGTCAAGTGAAAGTATGTGAAATATGTTATCTTTTCTCATATAAATTTGATCTCTACTAAATTTTAAATTATTTATTAACATTATTTGATAGTTTTCATTCAATTTAAAATTTAAATCTTTAATATCAATTATATTATTACTAGTTTCGTCTTCTATGTCAATCATTTCAGTATACAATATATTATAAGTGTTATCATCGTCTTCAAAAATTTCGTTTGTATCATTATTGTCAGTATTTTCAAAATTTTTGTCTATATTAATATTTTCAGTATTATCTTTAAGTTTTTTAGGATCATGAGTATTTTCTACGTCATGTTTTCTTTTTGAATTTGAGCTTGAGTTTTTGTTATTATTTGTTTTTGCAGGAAGTATCTTATCGACTTCCTGATCTATTTTGGCTACTTCCGTCCCAAGAACATGGCTGCTAGGGCGTCCCCCAGTCTCCTCGGACAAGCCTTTGGCGTTTTCATCCAATATGACCAGATCTTGCGAACATTCCTCTATTGAAATACCTGATCTGTTCTTATTAAAATTTTCAACAGGGTTCTGCTCAAGCAAGATCCTATCATTATGAAGTCCTACGTCAAGGATGTCACAATTTGAATTACCAGAGCTCTTTGAGAGTTCCATAGAGGAGAGAAACAACCTCTTGTTTCCATTATTCCTTAAATTTGTATTCTTTATCTGAATAGCATTAACAGTGATAGCTCCCATTGTGCTCGGGACATTATGGGTAACTACTTGTTTTATTTTGCTATCAGATAAGTAATTGCAAAAACTCAAGTCTTTTTGTATGTTATAAATTGATTTTCTAAATGATTGGTCAATTTCGTTGTCTATGTCATTATTTTTAAAAAATTTGTCATTATTGGTATTAATTAAAGAATCGTTTTTTATATGCAACACTGGATTTCTTGATAATGCATCGGCGTTTGCATTAGATTTACCTTTTTTATGAACTATATCAAAATCAAATTCTCGTAATCTAAATTTCTAGAATGATACGCGAGAGGTTATGTCATTAAATTTATGTAACGGTACTAAATTTTTATGGTCAGTGTATATTGTAAATTTTCTGCCGTAAAGATACGGTTTAAAGTAAATACATCCAAAATAAACTGCAAGTAATTCTTTTTCTGGAATAGAATATTTTATCTCTGTGGGTGTCAAAGACCTTGATGCGTAAGCTACCGGTAAGTCGTGCCCGTTTACTTTTTGGCTAAGTACAGCACCGAGAGCTGCTGTACTTGCATCTGTTGTGACCACGAATGGTTCATTAAAGTTGGGATACTGTAGAATTGGTTCAGAAGACAAATATTTTTTAATTTCTTGGAAACATTTTTCTTGTTCTTCAGTCCATTTAAATTGAGCATCCTTTTTGAGTAACTGTGTGATAGGTTTTGTCATTTTTGCAAAATTTGGGATAAATCTTCTGTAATATGACGCTAAACCAAACAGTTGTTTTACATTCTTTTGGTTTTTTGGTGTGGGAAAATCTGTAATAGCCTTAACTTTATTCAAATCAGGTTTTACCCCTTTTTCGCTAATTAAATGACCTAAGTAGACCACTTCTCTTCTCAAAAACATGCATTTTTCTAATTGTAAGGTTAGCCCTGCCATTTTTAATCTGGCAAATAACTTACAAATTTTTAATTTATGAGAATCTAGCGATTCCGCATAAACTACGATATCGTCCATGTATACAAAGAGTTCCACTCCTTGTAGACCAGTGAGGATTTTATCCATAAGTCGTTGAAATGTAGATGGCGCTGTTTTAAGGCCAAACGGCATACGAATAAACTGGTATTTCCCAAAGGCTGTGGAAAACGCCGTCTTGTCTGAGTCACTTGGATCCATGGGAACCTGGTGGTACCCAGAATAAATGTCCAAAGTTGTAAAATATTTTGCATTTCCCAGCTGCTCTAAGATTTCGACAATATTTGGAAGTGGGTACGTGTCACTAACTGTTTGCTCATTTAATTTTCTAAAATCAATGACCATTCTAAACCTTTTTTCACCATTTGGGCCTGGTTTCTTTCCTACGACCCACACTGGGCTATTATAATTACTTTCAGAATCTTTGATGATGTTATTTTTCTTTAATTTTTGTACCTCTTCTTGGATGAACTTTTTAAATGCAGGTGGATGTCTATATTGTTTTATATTCACTGGTGGATTTCCATTTGTATTTATTTTATGGGAAACCAAATTTGTGGCTCCTAATGTATCACCTGGGACAAAGAAAAGATAAGGATATTTTACAACTATTTCTGCTATATGTTCTCTTTCTTCTTTATTTAAGCCTTCCAAGTTTAGTGTTTCTAGTATTTTAAAAATTCTGTCTTCTAATTGTTTTTCAGTGTCAAATTTATTTAGTGTCTGTACAACTTTTACGTATTTTCTGTCGGTTTCGAATTCTTCTAATTCTATTGGTGGTATTGTTACATTGATGTCCTTAAAAGAACAATTATAAGCGAAAAATTTCGTTTTTCCAGATACATTAGTAACCAAGCATTCGCCCATAAAGATGTCAGGACCAGCATCGATTCTTGGTATGTAACCTTCTTTCATATTCTTGTTAGCAACCTCTATTTCTAAAAGAGTTTTACTTCTTGCAGGAAGTTTTATGATTTTATGAGTAAGGAATTTAATAGGTTCCGGAAAGCCTTTTAAGCTTATTTCTTCTTTTTCATAACATAAAGATGCTTTATTTTTCTTTAAGAATTGATTTCCCAAAATTCCATCCCATGCTATTGGAAAATCAGGTGATACAACACTGAACACGCACATTAAATTTTTGAGTTTAATTATGGTCGTGCCCAATGTTTGGATTAATTCCGGGCTGATTCCCGTTAGGCCATATATGTAATTTTTGTCAATTTTTGCATCTTTTTGTAGCATATTTATTTTGATTATGTTGATTTCTGACCCCGTATCAATAAGAAACTTTGGTTCTTCAGTGACAATATCTGGACTACTAATACTTATGGTTGGAGATTCAGATAATCTAGAATTATTAAGATGCAAGATGACTCGTGATTCTATTTGGGGCTGTTTTTCTTCATTTTGGTCTTCATTATTGCACCCCTTTAATGAAGACTGCTGGAGTTTAAATTTTTTGATTGATCAGGTTCATTTTTATCTTTTTGGTCTTTCCTGCCTGAATTTGAGTTTTTCCTGTCCGGATTGCTTCTGCAGTATTCTCGGGTATGTCCTCGCCTCTTACACAACTCACAATATTTTTTGTAATTTCTGCATTGTTTGAATGTGTGGTTCTCCATTTTGCAGCATGTGCAGGGTTTTTGGTTGCACTCTGGTTCTCTAAACCAGCACATGTTTTCTTTATGACCCGGTTTCTTGCAGGTGTTGCATTTTCTTAAAGGCGACCGTTCCCTGACTTTTTCTTGATGATCGATTGTATGCACTCTTTTTACTGCTATATTTTCGTGTTGGAACTCTCGTTCATTTACGATAGCCTCACATTCTACAGCTGACTCTATTGCATCTTCTAAATTTGTAAATTTTTTACTGTACATTCTGACCTCTATACTCTCTTTGAGGCCATTTGTAAAATATTTGATTAATTTCTTTTTAAATAAAATTTTCATCGTATCAAGGGCTTCCTTATCATAGGATGTGTCTGATTCGGCTGCCCGAATCAAACGCTGATAAGTTCTATTTATTTTCTCACCAAATTCAAAAACCGATTCACCAGGTTGCTGTGTCAATTTACTGAGCTCATTTTCGAGTTGGTGTACAGATTTTTTCTCACCATATATATTTTTCAATATTTTAAACTTTTGGTCAAGGGTTTGACAACTGTATTCTCCAAGCCTCTCTTTAGCTTTGCCTACTATTCTACCCGAAACTAACAGGTTGAATTTAGTTTTATCAGTAGGATTTATTAAGTTCTTTGCTTCTTCATAAGCACTGATAAAGGTGGTTATATTGACGTCATCTGAACCTTCAAATTTTGGGACAAAATTCAAAGCTTCGGACATTTTTAAATGGCTTTGTGCTATTTCATTAGAATCGTCTTTTTCAGTTTCTGACTCTGAGGAAGTATCATCTGTTCTATTTCTAGTTACTCTATTATATGCAAAAGGGTTTCTTATATACCTCCCAGGTTCATAAGTTTCTACCTGATTTTCGTCAGTAGGCTCTTGGACTCTAATTTGGTTAATTATCCAATTTGAAGTTGCCATTTTTATGTATAATTATTCAAAATTTTATTTTTATTTAAAATTTATTGTCAGTTGGGTTTTACTTGAATATTGTAATTTAGTTAAAATTATTTTACAAATTTTATTAATTCAGTTATTTTAGAATTCGAGTATTAATTTATTTTGTTATTATTTAATTTATTATTATTATTAGTATTACTATTTTATATTATTATTACTATATATTTATTATTATTTATATGGGATGAATACTATTATTTTAATGGTTTTATTTATTTTTATTACGATTTTTATGTTTATAATGAAATTATTGTTGTTATTATTATATAGGGTTATTGCAAAAATATTATTATATTATGATTAAATTACTATTCCTATTATTATAGAGGGATATTGCGAAAATATTATTAATTTGTAATTAAATTTTAATTATAGTTATTATTATGGGAATATTTTATTTATATTATTATATTTAAATTTTATTATTATGGTTATTATTATCAATAATTATTATATAATATTTATTATAAATTTATTAGGTCTCACTCAGATAAATAAAATATTACCTTGTAGCTGTTGACTTATGCTGATTCTGTAGGATTTGAATTTGTGTCGTGGACCTACTTGTGTATGAGTAAATCAGCTTCTGAGAACTCCGGTATTTACCTTCACCCTCTGGGAAACCACGACTTTAAAACCAGAAGAGAGTTCTACCAATATACTTCAGATTTGTAATCTTCGTTGTTCTAATGTGTTAATCTTCTGTCTTCTTTCTTCTTAGATTATGTCTTCTATTAATATTATATAAGAAAAGTCTTTGTATATTTTAGTAAAAGTTTGGTTATATTTTATCGTTCACTATTCTAATAAATTGTTCGTATATTTATTATGCACTTTTAAAGGAAATTGTCCATATATACCTATTATGCACTGTTTTAAGATTATTGTTTATATATATTTATGATATACTATTTTTTAGAAAATTGTCCATATATATTAGTTATACACTATTTTAAAGAAAAATGTCCATATATATTAATTATAACTATTTTAGAGAAAATTATTCATATATTTTAGTATACACTATTTTAGAAAAATTATTTATAAAGTTTTATTATACACTATTTTAATGAAAATTATTCATATATTTTAGTATACACTACTTTAAAGAAAATTATTTATAAAGTTTTATTATACACTATTTTAATGAAAATTATTCAATATTTTAATATACACTATTTTAGAGAAAATTATTTATAAAGTTTTTTTATTATACACTATTTTGATGAAAATTATTCATATATTTTTAGTATACACTGTTTTAAAGAAAATTGTTTATAAAGTTTTATTATACACTATTTTAATGAAAATTATTCAATATTTTAATATACACTATTTTAGAGAAAATTATTTATAAAGTTTTATTATACACTATTTTAATGAAAATTATTCATATATTTTTAGTATACACTGTTTTAAAAAAATTGTCCATATATTTTATTATATACTATTTTATAAAAATGTCTATTTAAATCTGTTACTCACTAACTTTGTTCATATATATTTATTTGTAGAGTTTTATAAGAATTGTTCATATATATTGAATCAGTTTACTCTTTCTCTTTCTGATTTCACTTTCACTACTCTTCCACCAAAATGGTTACTTGTACATGCGTAATATATTACCAGTGTGTGTATATGTGTATTTCAAGTTTCGCCGAGCGGATACGAAATTTTACGAAAAGGTTCGTGTATATTACATGCACAAGAATAGTGTAAAGTTAGATTGAGTTTGAAATATCACTGATTGACAAAAGTCAAAACCTATCAGGAATTTCACACCTTTCTAAATTTTTACGATCTTGTCAGCCTTGTTTCGTTTTGCGCCGAAAGAAAAAAAATGTGTGTGTAGAAAAAAAAAGACGCTATGAATAATTAAAAATTTTTCAAAAATGCTCACGTGTATAATTTTAAAGTTAAAATTTTTCACGTTTTCATTAATTTCTCTGCATTTATTGAGATTTTATCGTTTACACAATATTAAAAATTTTATATAGTTAATTTTTAGTTAATTTTTATTTTGTTAACTGAATGTCACTCAAAAATTTTATCACTTTTTATTATATTATTGTTTAAATTTTATTTATTTTTATTCACTTTTTAAAAATTTTCTTTGATTTTCGCGGTTTTATGTTCGAAAATCCCGGCACTGTCACCAATTTGTTACGGAGTAAATAAGTAACTTTAATATGAAATGATGAATTATTATTATTTTGGATAGGTTAACTGATAAATAAATAGAATAATTAATTATGATGAGTTAAAATTGACTAAAGTCGTTTATTGAACTATTGACAAACTGTATATATGACAAAGAAAGAATTTAATGTTAACAGTTCTGATTCAAAAAGATATCTGCCGTTTCAGTTGAGAGTCGCCCCCATCGTAGTTGATCTTGAGTTGCTTAGTGTTAGTTGACTTTCTGTGTGTTGTAGTTTGGGCACGGTGTTTATACACCGTGACTTTGAATTTTATAGTTATGATTGACTTATTTTGGTGTAGTTTGAATGTTACTAAATGTTCTTAATAATATTTTATAGATCTGAGTGAGATTTGGTTAGTTAGGTTTATTGGGTTTAATAATATTATTGTGGTTTAATAAAATGTAAAAAGTTGAAATTTAGTTCTAGTAACCTATATATAACTATATGGTAAGATTGGGTATTTCTAGTTATATTAATATATTTTACTACGTTACAATATCTTCCCTGTATGTAACGTCAACGTCGTGTTTTTGCGCGACGGCAGCGGCCCCTAATAGGAGACTTCAGGAAGCATGTCCAGTTTTGATTATTCACTGATTCACAGTGACTATAGTCACTTTTATTTTCTATTATATATTTTGAAGCAGACGAAATTTTTGTAAACGTTGTTGAACAACAGAAAAAAGTTTGCAAAAATGACTCTAATTAATTAATTAATTGTGTAATTTATGAAATATATTTATTTTTTATTAAAAATATCAAGTTAATATACATATGTATATATTCTAGTGATAAATTAGGTTAATTAAATAAATAAAAATACACGATCTGCCGCTGTATGAAAATCTGTTGACTGTTGTTTAATTTTGTTTTTTTATGTTTTTTAGAAACGTTTTATTAACTTATAATTTTAGTTTTATATATGCAAATCATTTTTTCATAGGATAAAAAAGAATGAAAATTGTTATAAGCGTTTAGAAAAAAACAATCATAATAAAAAATATACCCCAGATGCATAAAAAAAAAGATAAATAAATCTTTAATTTGATAAAGTTTTAGACATGAGTATATTATTTGATCAGTTCCTAATATATCAAGAAATCCCTATAATTTTATAACAATGTTATTGGAGCATAAAATATATACCAAAAAAAAAACAAGTACTAATAATACGAGTTAAAAATTAAGCATGAGAATATACAATACCCTATGATCCTTCATTTTGTAACAATTATTTATTTAATTCTTATATGACTTCTTTTATTTTAAGGCAGCTGTTAGAGCCATGTATAAAATTTTTTACATTGTTGTCTGTGGTAATTTTGAATTATACAATTAGTTTGGTTTTTGGGAATTTTAGAATTTCATAATTTGTAAGCGTAGAAAAGTATTTTAGGATCTACAGCTGTAGTTTTTATAGTTAAAATCAGAATGTACATTTGTTTTTTATCTTCTGTAAAACAAACAAACAAGATATCACCTACTTAACTAGTTATCGGTTTGGCTAAAAATTTTTGGAACACAAAACTACTTCTTGCTAAATTAGTATTATACAAACATTAAAAACAGCAGAGTGAACTCCTCATTATCCCTACATTTTTTATCATCATTTTTGAAATAAATATACGTTATTTATTGTTTCTAAATTAAATTTCAAATATGATCCCAGATAATTAATTTTTTCCAAATAAAAACCAAATTTCATTTGATATCTGATATGTGTAGGTCATGGAAAAATTTCTGTTTTATTATAGAGTATTTTTTAATCATTATTATGGCAGGTAATGGCTAATTTTAATAGATAATTAGCCAATAGATAACTTATAATATGAAAAATGGTTTAGCCAAACAAAGAACTAGATAATTTGGAGATATCTGGTTTGCGTTGACTGGCATTCAAGATTCTAATTGTATATATTTAAATTGAAGGAGACAGTTAACAACAGCATTCTGATTTTAACTATAAACTTTAGTTTCTAAAATACTTTTCTTCTCTTATCGTTGAAATACAAATTATGAAATTTTAAAATTTATATTTATAAGTATTATTTTCAAAATTTTAAGACCAAGAAACCGAGGTTTTTATTTTGTAACTATATTGCTTTAAAATAAAAGAAAGTAAAAAAAAAACAAGAAGTAAAATTATAAAGGATTTTGGAATCATAAATAAATATTATATATTCATGTACAAAAAATTTTGTACCATAAATTAAAGATTTATTTTTAAACAGTGCACATATCTTGGGTATATTTTTTGATATATAAAAATATATATATCATATAAAAATGTTCATTATTTTTTATCCTATAAAAAAACGATTTGCATATCAAATAAAAATAAATTAATAAAACATTTCTAAAAAACATAAAAAAACAAAATTAAACAACAGTCAACAGATTTTCATACAGCGGCAGATCGTGTATTTTTATTTATTTAATTAACCTAATTTATCACTAGAATATATACATATGTATATTAACTTGATATTTTTAATAAAAAATAAATATATTTCATAAATTACACAATTAATTAATTAATTAGAGTCATTTTTGCAAACTTTTTTCTGTTGTTCAACAATGTTTAAAAAAATTTCGTCTGCTTTAAAATATATTTTTCTTTTTTGTTACAGTAACAGAAAATAAAAGTGATTAGTCACCTGAATTAAGAATAACCAATAGTAACCGCTGTCGGTAATTGCAGAAAGTTTCAGTGTACACGCATAACACGCATTAGACAATGATAGCAGTACAAAAATGGTCTAGTACCAACCGATTCATGTATGCCAACTTTCCAGAGAAGCCGTTTATAGCATAATGGAATTAAGTTGGCTAACATGAAACGGTTGGTACTGGTAAGTTTCTTTGTATTTCTATCATTGTCTGCTGCACGTGCAAAGGAAAAATATTTTCAAAAAAGATACCAGTACCAACCGATTCATGTTAGCCAACTTAATTCCATTATGCTATAAACGGCTTCGCTGCAACTTTCCATCCTGCCATTCCATGCTTCCCTGAAACGACGCCGACCGTGCGCAGGCGTGCACTATTTTTAAAGGCCTACACACAGCTCCATGCTCACGGTTCATAGTCCATGATTTCTTATATGTGTTGCTAATACGTATATGTAGAACGTTACAAACACATATTTAAAAACTAGTTGTACGCATGCGTGTTCATGGACTATGAACCGCGAGCATGAAGCTGTGTGTAGGCCTTAATTATAAGCCTATTTCACAATTACGTCACTAGGAGCCGATACTATTAGGGACTCTCTACAATTGGCCGTATAGCCACGTTTTACGGATGCGTCGATGTGCAGTAAAATTTTTGTAATGTAAAATTTTCTACTGCGCAACGTAGCGTATAAACGCACCCGTCTTACGGTCAATTGTAGACAGTCCCTTAACTATACACAAAATAACGCTGGTAGAAACGGAGCGCCCAGTTTGTATGTAGTTTATATGGAGAACAGGTAAAATTTTTTTTATTTTTATAAATAAATAATAAAATTGTTCTTTTTTCAAATTTTGATAAACATATTATAAAAATATAACATTTAAAGTAAAAAATTATACATAGTTAGTAACATTTTTGTTGAAATATAATTCATATTTCAGGATCTAAAATCAAAAATCGTGTCTTTACGTGTAAAATCAGAGTCTCAAAAACAAAGAAAGAACCATAAAAATCATGTAAAATCTAAAAATAAAAATACTTCTTTTGGAAAAACAAAAGTTATGTCTATTATTAATAAAAATCAAATTTTTTTTAAGTTTAGATTTTATTTTCTATCAAAATGTCTATAAATAGTTAAAAATGTACCCAAAAATCAATAAAATCCCATTTTATAAATTTTCATTTTTTCTACATTTTAATAATCTATTTTAATTATATTGTCAAATTGAGATGTATCATTCGAAGGATACCAAAATTACTATATCCTTGTAAAATTTCCCGCAGAATTCAAATTTTTGGTCAGATTTTCATTTGGTCACGTGACTTAGCGGGAAATCAGCAAAATAAGTAACAAGTCAAAATTGAAAAAAACGAAAATCGGTATTACTCGCTTAAAACAAATATTACTCTCGGGAAATTTTTTTCAGGAAAATATATGCAACATTTGAAAATTTTGAGAAAAAAAATTTTTATTTTTAGCGGAAAACTTTTGAGTTATTTTCACTTCAAGTTTAACACAAATTTGAATTTTCCCGCGAATTGACATAGAGTAGGAAAAATCTGACTAAAAATTCGAATTTTTCATCAAATTTTACATCGAAAACCTACTTTTTTTTCTTTCTTTAACGTTTTTTAGAGCTTTTTTACGGGATTTTCAAAAATGGTGGCTGAGGAGAGAAATTTGACCAAAAAACTTTAAATCAGCATAGCACCCTTCAAAATTTATAGAAAACCTTCAAATTCGGGGAATCATCTATTTTTAAGTTGTTTTATCGAAAAAAACCAAATTTCCTATTTTTGAGACCTGGCATATCATTTTGTGCGTTTTATCCATGGAATTACCCTTTTTTTAATTCTAAAACATAATAAACCTAGAGGTTTTTTGAGGTTGTTGATTCCAAAAATGAATATAAAAAATTCATGAAATGTCAGCCAGTTTCTATATAATATATAGGTTTAAAAATAAAACTACAGTTTTGAAATTTCGCATAATTATTTAATTATCGACGATAATGTTCATTTCACTTTTTCTTTAATTAAGGCATACTAAAGCATCGCACAGTATATAATATTCGCATAGCATACATCATCGCACATTAGAAGATTAATAAATAACACGTATGTCTTATAAAGCTTATAACCATACCTCTCGAATATAAATATAATTTTTAGGTTTATACACTTTTTTTAGTTAAAAAATTTTCTTAATACAAAAGAAGATTTATATTAATTTAATTTCTTTTTAAACAAATTTTGGTAAAATTTTTAAGAAATTTTATTGCATCGTTGAAAGTATAATTTATAAAAATAGTTTAATAATTTGCAAATTTTCATTGATCAAGTCAAAAATTTTCGACAATTAAGTGATAAAATTTACTAGTTTTTAAAATTAAGAATTTTAACTTGATTATTGAAGTTATTGCCTATTTTGTTTTCTTAATTATTTTAAAGAATTTATCGACCTTATTGGGCAAGATTAAATAAATTTCAAGAATAGTCTTTTATTCATTTATTCAGCTCAACGTTTCGTTGGTATACCTACACGGAGAAACAGCTGCGCATGTATCACGAGCACCCGCTTGTGTGTAACGAGCAAAATCGCTTTGGTGCGACAAGCGCGGTACCTTGCGATTGCAACCGTAGCATTTCTGCGGATGTAAGATCAGCAGAATTGCAGCGAGTTACAAGAGCATAAAAACCCATGCCTCATTATCGGAATGCGCGTGTTACATTGCAAGCAATAATAACACTCGATTAATACTATATTTAAAAAAATGAAAATCATTTTTATTGGCTAAAATTTTTGGACTGGCTAATTGTTATAAACAATTAACTTGTTAAATAACAAATAGCATTTTGGGGTCTAGCCGTTAAATTTTTGAAAAATTCTTTTTTTATTTGATTTATGAAACAAATATTAAAGTTTTGGCACCATTCTTGAAGTTCTAGAATGGACCGGCTAATTGTTATAAACAATTAACTCGTTAATTAACAAATTGAAATTCCGGTCACCGACGTTAATTTTTTGAAAATTTTTTTTTTAATTGATTTATATAACCAGTATTAACTTTTTGGCACCATTTTAACAGTTCTAGAATGGAATGGCCAATTGTTATAAATAAATAAATTCTTAATTAACAAATTAAAATTCCGGTCACCGACGTTAATTTTTTGAAAATTTTTTTTTTAATTGATTGATATAACAAATATAAACTTTTTGGCACCATGCAAAAAGTTCTAGAATAGACTGGGTAATTGTTATAAACAAATAAATTCTTAATTAACAAATTGAAATTCAGGTCACCGCCGTTAAATTTTTGAAAAATTCTTTTTTTATTTAATTGATGTACCAATAAATTAAAAAAAGAATTTTTCAAAAATTTAACGGCTGGACCCCAAAATGCTATTTGTTAATTAACAACCTAATTGTTTATAACAATTAGCCGGTCAATTCTAGAATTTTTTACATGACGCCAAATAGTTAATATTTATTGTATCAACAAATTAAAAAATTTTTTTTTTTAAATTTAATTGTTCTGACCTGAATTTCAATTTGTTAATTAATAAGTTAATTGTTTATAACAATTAGCCGGTCCATTCTAGAATTTTTTACATGACGCCAAAAAGTTAATATTTATTGTATCAACAAATTAAAAAATTTTTTTTTTAAATTTAATGGTTCTGACCTGAATTTCAGAATAAACTATAATATAAATATACATATAAACCCTGCATATAAACATATACTTTTATCTCGACCTTTATATTTTTGCCCGCTTTAAATGCTCGAATGTCGATAAGGTTACAAGCTTTTTTTAAACGTAAGTATCAATCGCTTCTCATGATATTACAGCACGCCCATTTTGCTCTTGCAACGTTCGCTTTCTGCGGATCTTACAACCGCATGGGTTGCGCTCGTTGCATTGTGCCTACTCGAGCATCTTTCAACCGCCAAAGTTTCTCCGTGTAGATTTTTTAAAAATTTGTTAAAACTAGTAAATTTACAATTTTCAATAAAAATTAAAAAATTTTTCGCAAATAAATTATTTTTTTGTTTATTTACAGGAAATACTTTTAAAAGTATTATACTTCCTTGACATTTTATAATCAAACTTTGATACAATTAAAAAACTTAATACAAAAAGTAGAATGTGTATTTTATTTCATTGAATATCAATCAGGCAATAATATCAGTTAAGCCATTTAGTTTTTAATTATCATTCTTCAAAATTTATTTATAAATTGTGCTTATTATAATCATCTTTTCTATTCTTAAGCTCCTATATATTAATTATATGTACGCAATAATGGTAATAATCAATTTTAAATTACTGCCAATTTATTTTTTTCACAGAATTTTATTTAAAAAGTACATTAAGAGTTCTGCCTGGACGCCATTTTGTTTTTCAAATTTTTTATTTCTTTTTCGTTTTTTTATTAAATTAGAAATTTTTTTTGCATCTTATCAGAGTTGTCCCGCATTCTTTATTCAATTTAGAAAAGTTTGGCATAAACACTTTTTTAATTTAATCAAAAATAAGGACATGATTTGGTGAGAAAAATTTTGAGTAAACTTTTTTCGACAATAAATTTTTCTCACCAAATCATGTCCTTATTTTTGATTAAATTAAAAAAGTGTTTATGCCAAACTTTTCTAAATTGAATAAAGAATGCGGGACAACTCTGATAAGATGCAAAAAAAATTTCTAATTTAATAAAAAAACAAAAAAGAAATAAAAAATTTGAAAAATAAAATGGCGTCCAGGCAGAACTCTTAAAGTTATCCTACCAGTGCGTAAAAGTAACTTGTAACGCACGCTGTTAAATAAAGGTAATTTTTTAAATATCATCGATGATTATAATTTTTATCATATATTATAATTTTATTAAAAGTTAGATATATTATTTGGTCAAGGTTTCCCTAAATAAGAAATTTAAAAAACTTTTATTTACACAGTGATTTTTATGTTTTTACAAAGTCTTATAGGAAATAAATGCATATTATAAACAAAAGAAAATTTTTATACTGGCAAGTAAACGTGTTCTAAAGGGAAATATAGCATTTACCCTTGCTAAAGTACTGAAATACGCGTTTATAAAGCCTTGCAATTTAAGAATTTTTTGTTTCTGAATTTTAAACTGTTCAATTTATTAAATTGCTGCTTTGTAATTGAAATTAGTATAATTATAATTTAGACTAGTAATGATGGCAACATTTTTAATATTAATTATAAATTTTATTTTAAGTTTAAAATAATTTCTTGGCTTAATAATTAACTAAAAAATTTTATTTCAATATTCAGTTCTATATGTGCTTTTGAAAATTCTAAAATCCCTAATAATTCGTAATTCGTTGGAAATATTTTGAAGCTAAAGAATACTCGCAAAAAACGGTTAGATTCTTAAATATTTTTCAAATAATCTTCATTTATAAGTGCAAATATATTACTAACTTAAACATTTGAAAAATTTTAAAAGGTTGGCCGATTATTTGTATTTTTCATTTCAGGATCAATAGTTGTAAAAAGATTATGATTTTTATTATTATTATTATTATTATTATTTTTAGATCAATATAATAGTCTCAAAGATAAGTACCGCACATAAATTATTTTACACTTCTTTACCGTATTACTGTCAGATTTACCTATAACCATGAGTTTTTGTTTTGATTTTCAAAAAAATTATTTTCTTGAAAAATGAAATTCCGTGAAAAATTATTATTAAATTTTCTTGAACACTCAAGCTAAACAATACTCTTTGCAACAAAAATTTCTTTAAAATTCTTATACATTTTTATACATACTTTCTCCTTATTAAATATAAAGCACTTAATGCTTAAGTACATTTTTATTAGCACCGCACATTATTTTAAATTATTTACCTTAATTCTTATTAAATTAAAGTTTTTCTTACTAGTTACATATCCCAATTTTTGAAAATCATCTTGATAAAAAATCATACAACAATAAAAATATTTGATATGCTTAAAACAAAATACATTATTACCATATTATACAATTATTTAAATTCAGTCTATGTTTCAAAAAACTAAAAATTTGTTTAAATTATTAATAGTTATTTATTAATAGTTTTTAATTAGTAAATGATTAATTTCTTAATAGGTAATTATTATTTTTTAACAGAAACATGTGTTATAATTAAAATAAATAATTATTTTTTTAATATTTTAACAATTTTTTAATTAATAATTATAAAATAGTCTGTTGTATTGATAAATTAATCTTGCATATAGCTTAATATTATTTTTGTGTAATAAAACAATTATAATCTTTGCTAAAATAATTTTTTTAATATTACAATTGCAGAAAAACTAAAATTAAACTTATTTGATTGCTTCAGATGACTATAAATAATACAAGTAATAAAATTATGATCACATGTATGAATTTTAAAGTATTAAAAAATAATATCAGTTTTTAGAAGTATTTTACAATGATTTTTTTATATTCACATAATTTTTATATCAGAACAATAATTATATTGCACGTTTTAAAAATATTACATACTATTTACTTACTTCTAAAAGGTAACTTTTTATAATCGCTTTAAAAAAAGAAATAAATTTAGGAAAATTTACAAGTACATTTTTTTACCTAATTTTATTTACAGAAAATTATTTTTTTCTAACTTGTAAAGGTATAAAAATTTTTATCTATCTTAATATTAATATCTTGAGTTATATATTACAATCACACATTGGAATGTTATGTTACAGTTTAAAAAATGCATGCATATATCGAAAGGGAATGTTTTAATCCCATTTTACTAATTTATATATTAATTTCCTAAATTTTTAATAAATTGTGTAGTTTTGAGTTGGCAGTGATAATATTTTTTTTTCGTGGGAATGCATTTAGTATAATTGCACAAACTATGAAAACCAATATTATGGCAAAAAATCTGTATCTGTTTCAGAAATACTAGCTTTGCGAGTCCGACTGAGACGACGATTCGTTTGAAGTGGGCTCAAAGGACTTGTAATTTCGTGAATATTATTTGGATTGATCAAGATTGCTTCTCTGTGATCAAAAGTTACAGGCGAGAAACTTACCCTAGAAATCTGACTATCTTTTGCTGACACATAGCTTGAGTCTTCTGAAGTAAGAGAATCTGGGGGAGTTGGATTCGTTGGGGTACCTATTAAATAAACTGATTTAAAACAAGCCTTAAAAAATTTTTAAAAATACTATTATTGGGTAACAATGAAAATGTTACATTTTTTAAATCAGCGAAAATAATGTTTCATTGTTGCAACCAAGAAGCAACACAGATACATTCTTGATTATAGACAGTATTGCAGAACTGCAAAGTTAACCCACTTATAAGCACGAGTATGAATAAGGTATGGTAAAAAAATTTATATGGATTGACGTTTGCTGTAGAGTAGGTTAAGTTTTGCGGTTCTATGAAATTGGCTTAATCAAAGACCGAAAATCAATAAAAACTTTCACGCACAATAATCAATAAATATTTAGAAACATATATTACTAACCAGAGCACGAATTATTTTTGCTGCTACTTTTCTTTGGAGAGTTGTAAGCATAACTTGTTCTTTTTAAACTAGATCTCAACCTTGAAATAACTTCTAGATTACTTGGCCTGTCTATTGAATTTTTATTAGATTCTTTTAAATTTGTAACAGTAGGATACTGAAACCCAAAATCATGCAATGGAGAGCTGGATACATAGTTACCACTTGTAGGATTTTTTTGCCGATAATTCTGATTTGCCCCATAATATTGATATTCACTTTCATCGTAAAGCCGGAATAGCGGATTAATATTACTTTGACTAGATGTGCTTGTATTAGAAATATTCGACGAAGTTCTACGATGTTCATAAGATGGAAGTCGAATTAACGAGCGAGCTGGGCTGTTAGTGCTTCCTGGATTGTCATAGGCATGGGGGAATTCTGTACATTCTAATGCTCTTTCACTAAAAATAAAAAAAGGTTTAATTTGAGCTTGTTTAAACTATATGATATTATTATATAATAAAATTTTGATGGTGAATTATTAGAAAAGAAATTGGATTTTCTTGCGCTACTTTAACCAAATCAGTATAATAAGGGGCGAACAATTTGTATTAAATAGAAACTTATAGAAATATTAACGATTTGACATGGCCTTGTCCGAGTTCTAATCTGAAATAGTTTTTGATGGGTCAAATTTTGGTTTTTGATTTTTTGGCATATAAGCACGTTTTGAGACCTCAGGAAGCTAAAAAACCGGTTTTTCAAAAAGTCTGTATGTGTGTGTGTGTGTGTGTGTGTGTATGTAATCCGTGATATTTCACAAACATTATGGAATTAAGACCTAATTTTTTTTTCAAAAATTTTTTCACCAAAAAAGCTCAAGGTACTTTTTTTTTTTTAATTTGGATGAAATACCTCATTTATTTCCACGAAAGTAATTATATTTGAAAGTATGGTTTTTACTCTATATCTCGAATCTGATACTTAATTATTTGAAAATTTTTGTCCCAACATTTTTTTCACGAATATATATACAAAAAACACCAATTTTTTTTTGTTTTTTGGACGTAGTACATACCTAATTTATTTCTATGAAAGTACTAGTTTTAGAAAGTTCTTTTTTAGTCATTTTTTGGATCTGATACCGAATTTTTTCAAAAATTTAAAAAAAACAAAAAAAAATAAAAAACCTACAATATTTTTTTTTTTGGTGTAATAGTACCTCATTTGATTCCATGAAAGTACTAATATCTGAAAATATTGTAACCGGTGATGTTTCACAACTGTTATGAAATTAAGACCTAATTTTTTTTTCCAAAAATATTTTCATCAAAAAATCTCAAAATACTTTTTTTTTTTTAATTTGGATGTAATACCTCATTTATTTCCATGAAAGTACTTATATTCGAAAGTATGATTTTTACTCGATATCTCGAATCTGATAATTAATTTTTTTTTAATTTTTTTAAAATTTTTTTCCCAAAATTTTTGTCATAAAAAATACAAAAAACACCAATTTTTTTTTTCTTTTTGGACGTAGTACCTAATTTATTTCTATGAGGATACTAGTTTTAGAAAGTTCGTTTATAGTAATTTTTTGGATCTAGGGAGCTTCCATAAATGATGTCACGGTTTTTATAACATTTTTTAACCCATCCTCCCCCTTTGTCACACTATGTCACAATTCAAAGATCCCTCCCCCTAAAATGATGTCACAATTAATGTCAAAGCCCCACTAAAAATATAAAAAATGCTGGTTTCTAGAGAATAAAAAACTAATTTATTTCTTGCATATAATTACATAATATAACAACAATATATTATATAAAACATTTTTAGAGTATCTTTCTTATTTATGTAATTAATTATCATATGCATATAAATACTTTTTATTTATGCTTGTGATGCGTTGTCTTCTATACCTCTTCTGTCAAGGGCTCTGCAAGCATGATTTTAAGTTCCCAATAGGTGATGCACAAACATCGCTACTTTTTTCGTTATCATTAACAAAATGAAGGCTACTTTGGCGGCGAGACTAGCGGCGAAACGTACGGAAGACTCAACGCGTCCAGTAAAACACCCGATATAAATTTAGAAAAAGGTGCCGCAATGAGCCTAAGTAGGCATCAATGTTGGACATTGATAAAGCTGTAAAAAAATTTTTAGCAAAAAATTATGTCAGGGATGGGAGATATTAGCCAGAGATCGTAGCCATAAAGCATACCCGTATATGCCTAGCGGCTTAATATATTTTAATAAATTCTAAAATTTGGGAGGAGGTGCCGCAATGAGCCTAAGTATGCATCATTTTTAGACATTGACAAAGCCGTAAAAAAATTTTTAACCAAAAATTATGTCAGGGATGGGAGATTTTGGCCTAAGACTGAGCAATCTTTACAGCCCGTATATGCCTAGCGGCTTAACATATTTTAATAAATTCTCAAATTTGGGAAGAGGTTCCGCAATGAGCCTAAGTAGGCATCATTGTTAGACATTGATAAAACTGTTAAAAAATTTTTAGCAAAAAATTATGTCCCAAATTTGAGAATTTATTAAAATATGTTAAGCCGCTAGGCATATACGGACTGTAAAGATTGCTCGGTCTTAGGCCAAAATCTCCCATTCCTGACATAATTTTGGTTAAAAAATTTTTTACAGCTTTATCAATGTCTAACAATGATGCCTACTTAGACTCATTGCGGCACCTCTTCCCAAATTTGAGAATTTATTAAAATATGTTAAGCCACTAGGCATATACGGGCTGTAAAGATTGCTCGGTCTGAGGCCAAAATCTCCCATCTCTGACATAATTTTTGGCTAAAAATTTTTTTACAGGCTTATGAAGGTCCAAGATTGATGCCTACTTTGGCTGATTGCGGCAAATCTTCCCAAAGTTGAGAATTTATTAAAATATGTTAAGCAATCACCAATGTCTAGTACGTTTTTTTTTTACCTCTACGTTTTCTACGTCAATCCATTGAAAGCAGGATATTTGAAATTGTGACATAACAATTATTCAATACCCCCCTTCCCCCAGTGTCACAATCTGTCACAATCGCTCGACCCCTCCCTCCCCTCAAAGCTGTGACATCATTTATGGAAGCTCCCTAATACCGATTTTTTTCAAAAATTTTTTCTCAAAATTAAAAAAACAAATAAATTAAAAAAACTGCAATATTTTTTCTTTTTTTGGGGTGTAATACCTCATTTAATTCCATGAAAGTACTAATATCTGAAAATATTGTAACCGGTGATGTTTCACAACCGTTATGAAATTAAGACCTAATTTTTTTTCCAAAAATATTTTTGTCAAAAAATCTCAAACTACTTTTTTTTTTTATTTTGGATGTAATACCTCATTTATTTCCATAAAAGTACTTATATTTGAAAGTATGATTTTTACTCGATATTTTGAATCTGATAATTAATTTTTTGAAAAATTTTTTTTCCAAAATTTTCGTCACAAAAAATACAAAAAAACACCAAATTTTTTTTTATTTTTGGACCTAGTACCTAATTTATTTCTATGAGAGTACTAGTTTTAGAAAGTTCGTTTATAGTAATTTTTCGGATTTTTGATACCGAATTTTAAAAAAATTTTTTTCTCAAAATTAAGAAAACTGCAATATTTTTTTTTTTTAGTGTAATACCTCATTTAATTCCATGAAAGTACTAATATTTGAAAATATTATAACCGGTGATATTTCACAACTATTATAGAATTAAGAGAGAAATGTATGTATGATTGCATGGTTGTAATCGGTGATATCAGTGGCAAGGAACCTTAGTGCCAGCTAGTTGGCAGGGTATTTTTACATTTAATAGGGTTTAAACTACCAGAAAATTATGAAGACAAAAATAATTTTTTTAAATTTTTAGTTCAATATAACATATGATTTCTGGTAGAAATGCTCATATATATACCTATTACAAAATCTCGACAGAAACTGCGTACCGTACCATTCTGAGAGATTTGAAACCAATCAAATCTTGGTACGCTTAGATACGCTAAAATTGATTGGTTTCCAACATCTCGGTATAAGGTGCGATACGCGACTTTTGTCTAGACCTTTAGATATATATCTATTTTTTTTTTAAAGAGCTACTTCGAAAGTTCAAACAAAAAGCCTTTTTCGATTGACATAAAAACTTCAAAAATAAAAAAATTTCAAATAATACCTATTGATTTTTTGACAAAATTCAGTGATTATGCTGTAAAATTAATAGTTACTTTTTTTAATTAACAATGTATTAAACAAAATTGTCAAAAAATTAGAATATTATATTTGTTGGGGCCCCTGCGTAATTAATCTTAGAAAAGCGATTTTTTATTTTTTAAATAAATAATGTTTAATTGCTTAGAAATTTAAATTATTTCAGCAAAAAATGCATCCAATAAGGCCAGTAAAAAAAAAATTAATTTTGAATAATATTAATAAAAAAATTAAAGTCTACTTACTTATAGTCTATTGGTGTATTGTATGGAGATTCTTGTAATCTGTAATAGTCAGAAGGTATAATTGTATATCCAGATGTACCATAATCTGGATACGTAGGATTACTACTCGAATAAAATGAAGGTAACCTTTCTCTTCTATGTAATTCAGGCAAGTAAGTTTCTTCATTACTTGCATTTGAGGATTTTCTTCGTGGGTTTGGAGTTGGCACACCAGAGCCACTGCAGGCATAATGCTGCGGAGAGTCAGTAAATCTTAATGGTTTGTCAGAAAGAACTTCATTTGGCAAGCCAGTAGGAATTCCATCCATGTTACCCAAAAATGGCCTAAAAATATAAATTTATTTTTAGCATATTTATTTTTTCAGAATTTTAATTTTTGAATTTACCTGTAGTGTTTAGCTGGTCCATGATAAGTATTATGAGCATAACCACTATTAGAATTAAATTCGTGTTCAGGGCCTACATATCCCCAATTTCTATTTGAACCAGTTTCTAACCACCATCGAGGGGACTCTTCTTCATGATCAAATTGGGGCTGATTTATTCGCGTATGAATTGGCACAGGGTTAGACAAACTTACATCATAATTCATTGTTAAACTAGCAAGCATTATACCAATATTAAAAATCACTTGTTGTACAATACTTAATTTTGGCCTTTTGACTTCACCATTATACACAGGACAAATTGGCATTGGCATCGGCATTACATATGGCCCATTCACCCCTGGTTTTATAGAACTGTCTGTTACGGGCCATTCTGAACTATCTGGTTCATTTGCAAAAGATGGATGATCTATAAAAAAAATTTTAGCTAAAAAAACTTATACGTTTATGAATATTTTTGAGAGTTATTTGTTATTTGTTTTAATTTATTAATATGATTTTAATTTATTTATTGGCTAATGTAAGTAATTTTATCAGAAATTACAAAAAAGGAAAAAGAAACTTTACATATCTGGAGGAAAAAGCCTATTATCTACCCTAGAGAGGGGGCTTTTTTCCCCATTATACACGGTGATTCCGAGCGGGACGTATTGTTTGTTTTATCGACGGCCAATAGCAGGCACAGATCCAAGCGTCGACAAATAACGTCGCCGCTTTGAAAAACAACAACACGTCCCACTCGGAATCACCGAGTAATTATGCAAAACTATGTTTTAAATCACGGGACACTAAAAAATTAAAAACAAGAAAATGACTTTAAAGTCCGGATAATATATATTATGAAAACCATATATGCGTCTAAATTAAAAAATTTTTCCACTTGCCACAAGCGGATTTCCACTCTCCTCAAACAGACCTCCACTTGCTGCAAACGGATATTTTACCTTTTCCCGAGCGTTAAAAATCTGTTTGAGGTAACCGGATATCCACTTGCGGAAAATGCAACTTTTTCTTAAAACGACTAAATATCATAATACATTTTGAAGCAAGTCAAAAAGATTTCTTTAGGAAGGTTTAAAAAGCACTAATATAGTATGAACTAATAATCGGAAAAATATTTAGTTACTATTTTCGTGCTTTAAAAATAAATTAATTAATATTTTTGAAATTATAAATTACCCTCAAAATTACCTAGTATAAAATTGTTGTTAACTTTTTTTATCTTTTTAAAAAAATACATTTCATCTTTTTTCAAAATGTCTAGTAATATTTAGTCGTTTCATAACTTTTTTAACCCAGGCCCGGCATTGTACTCGTGTTTCTTCATTTAATTATTTAATTTTTTATTAATTTACAAAAGTTTTTTGATCAAGTCAAAAGTCTCATTTTTCATTTCAAAATCATGATTAACGACTTTCATGCCTGACATGCTTGAATTAGCTTAAATTACTAATTTTGAAGTCAGGGATTCAAAATTTTGAATCTACCATTTTAAATTTTAAAAATTTGATTTCAAAATCTTGCTCAGCGATTCCGAAAATCTTATAGGTATACCAAAGTTTGGCTGAATCAACAATATCTTTTAAAAATTTGTATTTGTATATTTAATTACTTAAAACTGAGCATCGGAAAATGGGAAAACTCAATAATCATTTTTAGTAACCAAGATTACGTATAAATCTCTAACGTAAATTCATTTTATTCCATTTAAAATTTGTAGATGCATTTAACATTACTAGAGTCTTGACTAAAAAAAATGTTCAAAAAATAAAATTAAATATCTATTTTGAACTTTAAGAAACTACGATAACTAGCATTAAAATGTAAACAAAATTACAAACCTGATAAAAAAATATTTTTTGGAAGAAATTCTTTAAAAAATTACCTATTTTATTGTTAAATTATCAGCATTCAATTAAATATTTTAATCAACTCTGAAACTGTTAATATTTTTCCAAATTTTTCTAAATTTACTTACACGATAGTGAATTTACTAACATGCTACTAACAAGTTAGTAAGCTTATTAACACAATTAAAAAAAATAATTTCTTAAAATTCTATCAAATTTTAAAATTACTACCCGTTAGTAATTTTTAATGTAAAAATTTTTACAGTGCATGGTTGCACGTTTTAAATAAATTTGCAGTAATTTTTATTCGACAGTAATAATGAAGAATTCAATTATCATTGAACTATTTTTTGTCATGATATTATAATTACACATTAGCCTTAATAAATATAATTAAAATCACTTTAATTTGACAGTACTGAAAATGAAAAATTAGTTAATAAATCTGAAGAACAATTAATTTTATAAAAGCAGAAATTTACTTTATATTAAATATTTAATTTTAATCGCCAATCCATTAATTTATATCTTACCTTGATAAATTTTATGTAGTAGTCCTATGAGCTCAATAGATTTTCTCGCTCGTCACTGTATTTAAAAATTACTCTAAGAAATAATCATTCATTCGCATGCGATGATATATTGAAAGTGCTTGATGCAGTATAAATTATTTACAAAAATAATGAAAATCAGAATTTACAGTACTTACGATATTCCGATTATTTAAAACTAACGTTTTTTGGTGTCAAATAGTCATTGTTTTAAATTATTTTTAAATAATATAAATTTATTTGTTAGTACATAAATGTTAGCTTATACAACTTTTTTTAGTTTTTATTCGGTTCAATTAGTTTTGTTATTAGGTGTTTTGGGAAAATTTATACATGCACTAGTTTTTACTTTTTTAAGGAAGTTAATAAATTTTTTATTGTTAAATTAATTTTATTTCAGGATATTAAGCATGTTACATTTTACTTCTGCTTGAATTTTGCTTAATTTTGCTTTGGTTGAAAAATCCTGCAAAATCTTTGCATTAATTTAAATACCAATTGCCATTCAATCGGAGCAACCTGACTGTGAAGCTATACAATTTTGTTTGATCATAAAAAATTGAAGCATAAGATTTTATATACAATAAATTAAAAGTAATTAAATTTTTTAAAAAAATTCAGTTTTTTTTTCTAATTAAAAATATTTTTTATTCAACGAATTTCAATTTTAAAATACAATAACATAAATGTTGTATAAAAATATAATAAAATTCTATAAAATAATATAATAAAAAATTTTAAAAATCTTTTTGGGCAAGTTAAAAGAGAATAAAAATGTCTTTTTTATTTAATTTCATATTTTCAAATTATTTTCTTCTATAAATATAAGCCTAACGCTTAATGGCATTGCAGACTGTTGACTCAATTTGGTTAAAGAGTGTTAAAATTTTTGATTTTAATAAATTAACAAAAAAAAGAACCAACACCATAAAGGCCGGATCTCAATTTAATTATCAACTTTATTAAATACTATTATATAATTAAAATTAATATTTATACTAATAATTTTTAAATTTCTACGATTATTTACTAAAAAATGTTATTTAATATTATTTTTTATTTTTTTTTTCTTATACATATTTTGTTGTTTTTTATCTAATTTAAATAATTTTAATTGAAAACATATTCAATCAAATTTATTTTTAATCACAATTATTAATTAAGACCATTAATTTACAAATTTTTTTATACTTTTTACAACTACATGAAAATTAAAAAAATAACTATTTATTTAAAAATGGCTACACACTGGTTAAAAATTATTGAAAGACATAAAACAGTCTTTGAACTTTGGAAGTTCGAACAGATGTGTGATTAATTTTTTATTTAAAAAAAAAACAAAAATTTAAGACTACTACGTCGGATTTTATGATATTTCGTAAATTTAAGTAATTCCTGAGAAATTACCAATGTTTAATAAAATTTATGATTGGAAATAAGAATTAATTTATTTTATGAATTATTGACTGAAAAAAAACGAACAGACGAGCGAGAATCTAATGAACTTTTGAAATAAATTTTTTCTTAACTCTACATTTTTATAAAATAATCTACAATAAAATATAAAAATACCTTTACAATACATCTATAACATAAACATAATATCATAATGCAAAAATAAAAAAAGAAGGAACATGCTTGTAATAACAATTTACACCTAATCTACTGGAAAATATAACCTATAATAATATGAAAGGCATTTAGTTTCATCACGTCACAGGATCTAACAGTCAAAATATTTAATTCTATAAACAAAATATTGTTCCTTATTAGCCTCTTGTAGAAAACATTTTAAATTTTTCCCTATTTTTATCACTAAGTATTAAATCTTCCGTTTCGTCGTTTTCATTGTTATCTGATCTATCATTTTCAGTCTCACTATTTATGGAGTCGTTAAATATTTGAATCGAATCCCCGGAGTTTAGATTTTGTTCAGAATGTTCTGGAGAAACTAAATTGCCGAAATCAAAATTTTCAAAATCAATACATTTTCTATTATTAGTAGTTAAAAAATTTGCCATATCAGGGTTTTCAAATTTATTAAATGACATACTTTCTTCTAATGTATTGTATTCAATTTTAACTAAACCAGACTTTTCCTCCAAAGTGTCTTTACTTCCCCAGGCTTTTACTCTACTAAAAACTCTAAGAGGGCTCTTTGACATACGGGATTTATGAAGTTTTTTCTGACTTATCGAATTTTCGGGACTAGATTCGATACCATCGGAATCATTAATTTTTATAATAACTGACGAGTTCTTTTTGTCAACTGAGGATGACGTTGCATCCACCAGACTACCTTTACGAGATCCCGGGGGCTTAAACAAATCAGTGATAGAATAAAGCCTTGATTCCGAACTGTTTCTTCGTTTTCCAGAATCTTTTGATTTACTCCTTTCCCGCTTTTTACATTTTTTGACGCGTTTCGCGGTACCTACAAGACTCGAAGCAACGATATGTACAAAACCTGTTTCCTCAACACCCTCAACTAAATCAGAAGCTGAAGAGTATAATTTTCTTGTTGAATTTTTGCTATTGTTGTTGTCGTTACCTATTTCCTGTTGAAGAAGCGGTGTATGATGGCAGTGGTGATGATGATGTGGTGCAGGAAGTGCCGTACGCAGCGGTGCTTTTTCAAGGTCAGGCGCGGAACGAGACCAACGTTTACCTGTCGGAGAAGACGGATTTACCGAAGGTTCTGATATAATGGCGCCCCTTTCGCGTTGATGTAATGTTGAAGGTCCCCATGTTTTACCTTTTACACCATCTGCTGGTACTATGGTTTATAGTTTTCATCGTACACAAATTCACAATAAAGGTGTGCCAAAACAAAAGAAAAAGAAAATAACATAACACTAAATAAAATATGAATAAGCTATAAAAATTATAAGTTTCAACAAGATCAGTGCCAAGTGTTCATTTAATTCATATTTAAAAAAATTAATTTTTCAACAAATAAAAAAAGCTACTGCGTTTTCAACATAGTAAACATTGTACAATTCAAATAAACATTGCAATAACAATAAAAAAAAAAAATTTAATGCAAAATTGAGAAAAGTATACTAAGAAAAAATAATATTAAAAAATAGAATTTAAGTGAGAATTTTCATTTTTAATTTCTACTTTCTTGCAAAAGATAAGGATTTTTTGAAAAGTATGTATAAATCAAAAAAATCTATCATGAAATTAAATAAACCGATAATACACTTGCATGTTAGGGCGATAATTAAATACCAAAGTAAAGTAACAGTAAAAACTGTTTTACAAATTTATACGTTTTTAATTATAAAGAATTATAATTTGAAATTATATTAATTAATTATAATAATGCAAAAATATATAAACTAACAAATTTTGAAACGGGTCCCGTTGGTTCGTTAAAAATAATATTTTTTTTATGCAGTTTTGCTGCATTGAGAAAAAAGATCTATTTGTCTCAAATAGAATATCTTCTTGAACAAAATCTATTTGAGTCAAATAGAAATCTATTTATAACAAGCATAATCTATTTGAACCCAATAACGCGTTCTCCTTCGGCTAAATAGAAAATCTGCTTGATAAAAATTTTAATGTTTAAAAAAAAAATATCATTTCAGTTTGCGAAATGGAATAATAAATGAAAATATCAGATGAAAAATGATATATAATTCTTTTACTGTTTTCGATTCACTATATTCAATTCCTAAATAATCGTTTCGGGGTCTAACTTCAAATTTCAAACGGTAGCTCATTTTAACCGACCCTGAAACCACCCTAGAAATGTAAAAATCTTAATTTCTATTTTGTTTAGTTTCTCGTTTCACTGTATTCGGTTCCCGAACAATCATTTCAAGGTCAAGGACATTAAAATTTCAAGTTGGAAATTACTTTCGCTGACCCAGAAATTCCCATCTTATCATAATTTCAAATTTTTGTTTCAATTTCATTTAGTTTTTCGGTCCGCCATATTCGGTTCCCGAAAAATCGTTTAGGGGTCTGGAAATACAAATGTTAAACGGTAGCTCATTTTAATCGATCCTGAAACCACCCTAGAAATCTAAAAATCTTAATTTCTATTTTTTTTATTTTTTCGGTCCACTATATTCGGTTCTCGAATAATCATTTCGGAGTCTGTGAATCAAAATTCTGAGTGAGAAAATACTTTCACCGACCCCGAAAAGCTCCTAGTAATGAAAAAAGTTAATTTTTATTTTCTTTACATTTTTGGTCCGAATTATCATTTCGGTATCAGAGAATTGAAATTTCAGTGAACATTCATTTTTACCGATCCTAAAGCCACTCCATAGTTTTATAAAAATGGTCAAATTAAAATCTGCAAAAGAATTTTTTTCATGCCAAATAGAAATCTGTTTCCCTCAAATAGAGTTATATTGATGTTTTTCTTTTGGACTCTAATATACTCCAGTCGAAATACGGCGGGGGGTTGTATTTTCACTGGCGAACACGAGATTTGCTCTCTTATAAGTTTTTTGGGTCGCTGAATACGAAAATCGGGGTCTTTTCGTGAAGAAATGAGGGCTTCGCCCTTAAATTTGCAAAAACTACCCCCAAAAAGGTTTTTTTTTACATATTCGCACTTTGAGCGCTCAGATTTGCACCATAAGGAGATTTTTGGGTCGCTGATCAAGATATTTGCCTTATTTTTTATAAATAATCATTATTTCACCCTTAAAATAGCTAAAACTACCGCTAAAAGGGGTGTTTTTGCTATTTTCGCACTTTGAGCACCCAGGATATGCCCATATAGGTTTTTTGGGTCACTAATCAAGAATTTTAACTTCTTTTTCATATATAATAAATATTTTACCCTTAAAGTAACTAAAACTACCCCTAAAAGGAGTGTTTTTGTTATTTTCGCACTTTGAGCGTCCAGGATATGCCCATATACGTTTTTTGGGTCGCCATTCAAGAACTTCGACTCCTTTTTTGTGGTGAAATATTGATTATTTATGAAAAAGAAGTCGAAATTCTTGATTAGTGACCAAAAAAAACCTATATGGGCATATCATGGATGCTCAAAGTGCGAAAATATCAAAAACACCCCGCATTCGGGGGTAGTTTTAGCCAATTTAGGGGTAAAATTTTAATTATTTATGAAAAAGAAGTCGAAATTTTTAATTAGCGACCCAAAAAACCTATATGAGCATACCCTAAATGCTAAAATTACGAAAATAGCAAAAACACCCCTTTTAGAGGTAGTTTTAGCTAATTTAAAGGTGAAATATTGATTATTTATGAAAAGGAAGTTGAAATTCTTGATCAGCGACCCAAAAAATCCCTTATGGTGCAAATCTGAGCGCTCAACGTGCGAATATGTAAAAAAGACCCCTTTATGGGGGTAGTTTTTGCAAATTTAAGGGTGAAGCCCCCATTTCTTTACAAAATGACCCCGATTTTCGTGTTCAGCGACCCAAAAAACCTATAATAAAGCAAATCTCGTGTTCGCCAGCGAAAATACAACCAAACCCGTATTTTGACTGGAGTAATAGAAATCTTTTAAATTTAAAATCAAGAAGAATTTCTATTTGACTTAAATAGAATCGATTTGATTCAAATAAAAAATATTCTCATTGTGATAGAGGAGCCTATTATACAGTTGCTAGCCATACTAAGCACGGCCAAAAATTAAATTTCTTTTCAGGATATAAAAGCATAAAAGAAGCATTAAAATAGGTGATATTTATGTTTTCCGACGCGCTGAACATGAATCTGGGGTCCATTTTGCGAATTTCTCGGTACATTTTTTGTTTTAAAGAAATTATTGCAAAATTGACAAAAAATGTAGGATCTTCAATTTAATTATATATGTAATTGATTGATTGTATAATGGTTAATAAATATATAAAAATAAAATAAAAAATCAAGCTGTTAAATTAACTGTAGCTAACGGATTATATAATCTCAACAAAAAACAATTTTCTTTTATTTTAACCAATAAAATCCTAATTCACTAAATTCAATTTACTTGTTTAAACAAAATTTAACAATTGCTAAAAGTTTTTTCCGAAAATTAGACATTAGAATTGTTATCTGAGTGAGAAAACATGTATATATACTTGTTTTTTCAATTAAAGTCGACCAATTAAAAAAATTTTTACATACAGTTTATATATATTAATGCAGTGTGCCGATTTGCAAATGAAAATCAGTAAAAATTAGGCAAAAACTTTTAAAAACGTTTTAGAAAGCTTTTAGAAATCTTGCTAAAATATTTTTACTGCTAAAATGTTCTAGAGGCTTGTTAGTAGCAAAATATCTAAACAAACTGTAAATTATAAGATGAAAGATTATTTTCCTCTTCACAGAGAAAACACGATGAGTAATTTTCAATTACTAGTAAAATATAGTAATTTTTACTAGAATGTAAAGTAAAATTTATATGTTAGTTTTCTCAGTGTTCACTAAAATAAGAAATATTCATTTTTTCAAGAAATCAATGAATAAAACAGTCAAATTACAATTTGTCGTAGATATTTGCTTTGTAGACGACTGTAAATTTTAAATTAAGTTCAAATATAAAATAAGTTATAATTTACAATTTTGTTTAGATATTTTGTTACTAACAAACTTTTAGAACATTATAGTAGTGTCAAAAGTTTTTATCAAAGTTTCTAAAAGCTTTTTAAAACGTCCTGAAAATCTTTTTACTTATAAATTTTTATCGATTTTCATTTGTAAATCGCACACTATTATTAAACTGCAGGTAAATTTTTTTTTATTTTAAATAGTTTTATTACCTGAAGTATCATATTTGAGCCAGTATTTTCCTCTACGGTCAATTTGGGAAATAAGAAACACCCTAATATACCGGGTGGAACGCAATTGTCGCGGATATTTACATTGCTTTGATATATACTAGCAATGTAAACTGCTCCGAAAATGCTCTTCCTGAAGCATGATGAATTTTAGTTTACAAAATGATCCCATTTTCAGCTCATATTTAGCTGGATAGCATCATAGGATAGCTTTCAAGCGACTGGTTAACACCGATAATTAATATGAACAACGAAATTTTTTTTCCAAATACGTTTTTTATACTTCCTCATTTATTTTCTTATTTAAAAAAAAATATTATTCATATATTTTATTATTAAAAAAAAAAATAATTGCGCGCTCGAGATTATTGAAAAACAAAACTTCCTGTAAGAGGAAATTTTTATCCAATATCTACGGAAGCCGCATAGTATCATGGAGAATTAGAGAAAGGGTGAGTATTAAATAGTCGAGAGACTTGTTGAGAGACTTGTTGGGCGAGTTGTAATACATTAGAAAATTAATTTTCTACGTTACCGGAAGGTTTTTGAGGTCAAGGAAAATGAATTTCAAAGAGAAAATTTTCAATTTTTATAATATATTTTCCGATTTTTCAAAATGGCGGACATAAAAAAATATTAAAATGAACATTCTATACTTTATCGCGTTTTTGAGGTCGAAAAAAACGAATTTAAGAAAATTTTCAATTTTTTATCCAGAAATATTTTCCGATTTTTCAAGATGGCGGACATAAAAAAATATGAAACTGAAAATTGTTACGTTACTGATGGGTTTTTGAAGTTGAAAAAAACGAATTTTGAAAATATTTTAGGTTGAAAATATTTTAGGTTGAAAATTTGAAAATTTTCTCTCTGAAATTCGTTTTAATATTTTTTATGACCGCCATCTTGAAAAATTAGAAAATATTTTAGGGTGAAAAATTGAAAATTTTCCTTCTAAAATTCGTTTTTCTCGACCTGAAAAACGCGATAAAGTAGAATGTTCATTTTAATATTTTTTTATGTCCGCCATTTTGAAAAATCGGAAAATATATTAGGGTGAAAAATTGAAAATTTTCTCTTTGAAATTCATTTTCATTGACCTCAAAAACCTTTCGGTAACGTAGAAAGTTCATTTTCTAATGTATTACAACTCGCCCAACAAGTCTCTCGACTATTTACCCAGGCCACCCTCTCTCTAATTCTCCATGATACTATGCGGCTTCCGTAAATATCTTTCCACTGAAAAAACTTGGAAAGCAAAACAGGGGTTTTTTCTGCTAAAACTTACTAGATTACAGACCTGCTAAGCCAATTAACAATCACCGCAATGAAAATATTAAATTTATTCTGTAAATATTATTTAAATTTAGTTGGAAAAATAAAATAAAATGATTAAATTAATTGATATCCTTACTCTGGAAAGCTTGATTTTCATTTAAAAATCTTGTGGACTTGTATATCAGCAATGACTGCTGGTTTAACATCATCGACTTGAAATTTTTTGGACTCAATATTCAAAATTATTACAAGTACCATAAATAAGAAAAATGATATGAATTTATAAATGTAGGTATTTTCATAAGCAACTTGCTACACAAACAAAATATAAAAATTTTATATCTTGATTTTCATAATAATAAAATGTTCAAAACGTTATGTCTTTTGTATACCTTGGCGATATATCACGAGCGCTAACTAATATTTTATGCAAAATTTTTCATTATTTCCAATTTAAATTGAATATGGGCGATTATTTCTCAACTCGGCCACCCCCCTCTATCCAAAAATGGTGGCAACTTAAAAAGATTTTGGTTTTCTGGAATTGACTGGAAAAGGGTCTAGTTTTTTATTCTCATTGGCCTTTTCAACTCTGTAAATCTACTGTGCCCATTTTAGGCACTGAGCGGCGGCAGGTCGACATTTTAAAAACAGAAAAATTGAAATAAAAGTAAATTAACGGTAAGTTTTTTGATATTTTTTTTCTCTTAAAAGTTGTTATTTATTAAAACAAAGAAAATGAGACCACTTGCGTGGTAATTGGTTGATTTCTTAAAAAGTTTTGTGGGTGTATGTAGTTTTTAAAAATGGGTAAAAACGGCTACTTTGACTGATGATATCTCTGAACCTATGTACATATCCAAAATAAAAAAGTTTTAGTGCAAAATGTTAGTCTTTTGATAGATAATAAGTGTGCCAAATATCAGGGGATTTGATCGAGTAGTTTCGGATTTAGCAATTTTAAGGGTAATTCTGAAACAAATTTTGACTCATTTTTTTAAGAGAATTAATACCCGAATCAATCAAAATTTAATTGTTTCTTATTTTAAATTATTTATAAGCAATAATTGTTAATAAAAACTAAAAAATTTTGGATTTAAGGTAAAAAATGCTATATTTTCAACAAAAAAATTTTTTAAGCGGGAGGCGCAATGAGACTGTATATACATATAAAATAAATAAAAACATCATTTGAATGTAAAGTTTTTATAATTCTGAATAATAAATATACCTATATTATTATAATAACAAGTATAGAGAAAAACTTTTATTGTGTTTTTACTCATTTTTCTTATTTTAGAGATACACTGTAAAAAGTAACTTCCTTTGATAAACAAAAAAATTAAATTAGTAAATATTCGAAAAAATTTGTAAATTTTAATTCGAAAAAAAATCGTAAATCTCAAACTCCCGAATTTTGACTAGAATAAAGAATAGAATACGTCTAAATATGTAAAAAAAAATTAAACATTTTAACCTACGTCAACGAGTGCGGGAGAGCAAATAATAATTTTTTCTGGAAAGTAGCCGCTGCGTAGCCAAGAAATTCGACACTTCTCGCTACTGCCGCAGAAAAATTTTGAAATTATACCCCAAATCGCAGTCTTGGCTTCGCCTCTGAAGCCAATTTACGTGCGATTTGAGCCATTCTTTACTTTTCTGGACACGAGCCGTAAATATACTATTTTTGTAAAAAGTCCAAGTAGAAGTATAAAAAAGAATTTCTGAAAGTTATTTTTTTTTAATTTTAATTTTTTTTTTTTAATTTTTTTAATTTTAATGTAACACACAGTTCAAGCAATAATTTTCTAATATAGTAATATCTAAAGTTAGGAAGCAAATATTTCTATTTTTTTTCAGTACACTTTTTAAACATATTAAAATCAAAATACAAAATTCAAAAAAAAAAAAATTTTTTATTATAAAATTTTATATTTTTATAGTCCACGTTTTCTACGGATACTTTGGTAAATAAAAGTCGCCCCAATGCTTATGGGTATTATGCATATTAAACAAATCGAAATCAAACCATGCTTTATCAAAGGGCATAAAAAATATGAATTGTATATACTTTGAAAATAATTATCTACATTAAGCTAGAAGAAAAATACAATAGTTCTTAAAAAAAATAGTTTACTTTGTGACATTTCCTATAGTCTGTTTAAATTTTTAATTCATAACTTTTTAATAGATCAAAAAGGTTTATTAAAAAATTGATGTAAAAGTAAAATAAATGTTTTAAAAAATTTCTTACAGGCTATAGCTCGTAAACGTGGTATGCTAGGTGATCCTTGGGGGCTATTTGTTCTAGATGGATTACGAGTTTTTCCTCTATCCAGAGCCGTATTTTGTACTGTTATAGTATGGCGAAAATCTAAGATAAATAATAAATTCAGGTTATAACCTTTTAATAATAATATTTAAGAAAATTAATGAAAATAATTACAGGATAATAAAAAAAGAATATTATTTTATACATAATGTATATGCATATTACCTGATGGTGCACTTATTTTACTGCCAGGTTCTTTTTTGTTTAATTTTAATTTTGATTTTTTAAATTTGCCATGCCTTTTGATTGGTACTGGAGTATTTTGTTGCTGTATTATCATTACTGTGAGTTCTCGTTCTAAAAGATCAATTTCTCTTGCAGCTAATTCTTGTTCTCTTTGTCTTAGATTCTCTTCTCTTTGTTTTTGCTGCACTTGTTCTTTTGTAAGTTCTTCTTCTCTGGAGCGCAATTCCTGAAAAAATTTTTTGTCTGTTAATATGCAGCATTTATAAGTATTTGGAAATTCAAATAACAATAGTCATTCCTGTATTACAACATATAATTTAAAAATAAAATTTTTTAAATGAAGAAATAAAATAAGTGCTAGAACTCAAAACAAATCCATTCTCATTTGTTTTACTTAATTAAATATAAAAAATAAAAAACATAATAGCCATTCTAACACTTAATACGAAAAATTGTTATCATACCTCTTCCATTGACCGGAAAGCCTTCAGATTTAGAAAAATTATAATTATTAAGAATACAAGTTATTTTATGTTTTACTGTAATTACTACTAGATTAATGACAATTAATTTTAATAAATTGCTTTGATTCTTGATTAACAGGTACATAAAACCACTGAGATAAAAATGAGAATGTTATAAAACATCAGCTTATTAGTGTTCTAAAAATTAACAAAAATTTCATAGGACGTCATGGAGCTCATTCTGGTCTTATAGTATTAATTACTTATTTAATATAATAACATTGAATGGTATATATATATTAATTCAGAAATATAAATACTGTAGAGAATCAAAAAAATTTTTTTAATATTAATTATCTACCCAATAATATATAGTTTATCAAAGCAAAATCTCAAAATTAATGCCTAAATAAAAATTACTTTATAAAATCCAAATAAAATTAAATATACCTTTTCCTTCATGCGCAACCCATGAAGTACTTGCTCTATTTCTTGACGCCAATCTTCTTGCATTGTGTGAAAAGATTCATGAGGAGTTGCTGCAAATGCACTTCTCACTTCATCTAAGGCAATTAATATTTCTGTAAAACCTGGTCTTGCATGACTATCTGAGGCCCAACAAGCTGCAAAAATTGAATTTAATAGATTATTTACATTTAGTATATTTTTTAAAAGATTTTTCTCATTTTTAAAATGACAATAATGACTATTAACTAAATAATAAAATGCTATTAAGAGCATGCTAGTAAATTATTAACTTACATAAGGTTAAATTTTTTTGAAAGATTATTATGATTACAATTGTTTGCTCAATAATTAATAAAACTATTCATACAAAGAAAAAACTCCAAAAGTACTCATTTTTGCAACCAATTTTTAACTCAAAAATGCTAGTGAGAGAAAAGTTAGTTGTAAGTTATTGTACAGGAGGGCTTAAAATTATAATTAATTCAATCAGTGTCTATTTAAGTTCTAAACAGAGAGCTATCAAGTGTAATATCTCAAGTATCATTTTTTGCAAAAGTGGCTTTTTTAGACAATTTTTTGGGCCCTTATTTCCAATTTTTTGAAAAACTGTGAAAAAATCGTTAAATGGATTTTAAAATTTGAAAAATCGGAGTAACAAATTTAACTCTTTTTAAAATCAAAGATATCTTAAAAAGTCAAAAAAATAGCTTTGTCATCTATTGATGAATATCAATTATGTTATTTGCATACGGTATTTGGTAAAGACACTAATACGGAAGATGGGAAGGCAGAAGTTTTAAATATGATTTGTAATAATTCAAATTCAGTATCATTAACTTCTTAAGGAACAGTTACGTTTTATATAGCTATATACTAGTAGTTTGTGAAATTTTAACGAATACTAGGTATTGGATGTCAGTACTTGAGAATAATCAGATAGTTAAAATTTTTATAAATCAATATTTTCCATAGCCATTTATTGTGTCAATAAATAAACCACTTATACGTTTTTGTTATTGAACTTTAATTTACTGGTATGATAGTCAAGAAAAAGAAAGTGGTTTAAAAATTCAATTACCATCCATTAGACATTTCCATGGTTGAGGACAAGTTGATGGAATTGGCAATTTTAACTTACTTACAGCAACACCATAAGCTATTGCTAAAGCATCTATTCCTTTGTATGGAGTTTCACCAGTCAATAATTCCCATAAAAGTACTCCGTAACTTAAGAATAAAAAAACAGTATAATTATTTCTAAATGGGTATTTTTAAATCAAACAAGTTTACAACTGATGGTTGTGTCTCCTTTAATTTTCAGTTTCTTTGATTTAATTTTTCAATCAAATGAAATGCAACTTGGCAGCTATTTTTGCCATTAGAAAAAAAAATTCCTACACCTATTCACATGACCAAATGAAAGTCTGACAACAAATTCTGAAAGAAATCAAATCAAAATATAAAAAAAGTAAATTTTAAAAGCTATAGGATTCTTTTATTTTCTTGAAATTTTTTAATATTTGAAATCTATTCTATTTGAATTCAATTTGAATAAAAAAATGAACTTTGATCTTTGAAAATATGACAAATTTTAACAATAATAATTAAACTTTAGTGTTTTTATCAAATATAAAATAACTATATTTCATTTTTGACTCCACAAAGAAGAATATTTCTTACCGATGCTTGCATAAATACCTTTAAAAAATACCCTTGAAAGATGCATGTTGATGTTCAGAAATATTTCAAATTTAGTATCGCGTCAAAGAAAAGTTGAGTTATTTCTAAGCTGCTAAAAAAGTTTCAGTGTTCACAATTCATATATACTCCAAAGACAAAAAATTTTTTTGTTATACTAACTTGTTATACTGATAAGGTTAAAAATTACCTATTTTTAATATGATTCCATATCAAATGGATGTAAGTTTCAAAAGGCATTAAAGTTATTTATTTCTCCTCAGAATTTTTGGTCAGATTTTAATTTGGTCAAATGGTTGGCAGAAAATTTGGAATTTCTCAACTATATTTTTTAATATAGCGCTTTTAAATAAAAAAGTAATTCATACATATTTCTAATTAAAAAAATGTGCTCAACTAATACTCAACTTTTGATAAATATGAATTTGAAAAACCATCGTATTTCTTACCAATTAAAGAAAAAATTTTTCTTGGTTAAATGTGCGTTAAAAAAATATTAGCTGTATTTTTGAAACGTATAAAAAAATGAAAACTGCTGTTGAAAATCAAGAATTGGATCTAAGAGGCTTATATTTAGTTGTACTATTTACAAGAAAATGGAATTTATGGAACCAATTTGATCAGTTTAAAACTTGTTTGGTTGAAAAATAGATAAATATAAAATTTAATTATTTTTTTACCTCCAAACATCACTAGCTTTACTGAATATACTATTTTTTATCACTTCAGGTGCCATCCACGCATAAGTTCCCGCTGCTGACATACGAGTTGTTTTATACACTTCTCGTGCTAATCCAAAATCTGTTATTTTTAGGGTTTTATATTGAAAATCATCATTTTCAATTGGTTCACTTAACAGAACTAAATAAAAAAAAAATAAAGTTAAAAAAAAATATAAAATAAAAAAGTGATTAGATATTTTACCATTAGAACTTTTTAAATCTCTATGTATAAGACTAATTGGTGCTTTATTATGAAGATAGTCCATGCCTCTAGCAATTTGAATTGCCCAATCAACAAGTACATCAGGTCTAATTTTTCTACCACTTAAAACCCTATTGAGGCTACCACCACGAGCGTATTCCATTACAAGACACAAATTTGGCATTGCTAAGCAAACTCCTTCTAACTGTACAATATTTTCATGTTTTAATAGCCAAAATAATTTTGCTTCTTGTCTAACATTATCGACTGCTACATTTGGATCTTCATCAGGGTCTTGTCTGGCAGCTTTGACAGCAACTTCTTTCTTCTTCCAAAACCCTCTATAAAATTATATTTTCATATATATATGTAGTAGTAGTATTAATTCAGTAAATTTTGAGTATTTATTATCCTTACCGATAAACTTTTCCAAATCCTCCAATTCCTATGACCTCTTCTAAAGTTAACTCATCAAAATTAATTTGAACTGGATGAACTTTATCAATAAGTGAAGATACTCTATCAATAGTTTGAGTTTCAGCAACAAAATTTGATGGAAAAATACCCACTTTACCACGTATTTTTCCTATCCACCAACCTTCATCTCCAGAAATCTTGGAATCTTTGGATAAAACCTTCAGGAAAAAAATTATAATTGTTTAAAATAAGTTTAAGATAAAATTTTTATTTTATTTTATTGCATACTTCAACAATTTCACCACTTTGCAACGATAATTCATCCTCTCCTTGTGCTGAATAATTATATAATGCAGTAAATTTAGAAGTACTTTCAGGTCTAGAGTGCGAAGAAAGTGTTTCATGAGAAGGACTAGTATGTTGTGATAGAGTTCTTGCAGTATCACCACTGTGTGTATCAGACATACTGCTGTCTGAAACATTACTTGGTGCTCGAGTGTATAAATAATTTGAACTGACTGTTTGATTATTTCTGAGAGTATTTTGATAAGTCGCAGAAAAATTATTTGTATTAGATGAACCATTCTCAGAATAAAGATAATAATGCTCAGTCCGAAGACGAGCATCTTGTTGACCAGGGTCCATCAAGGTAAACAAGTCTTTTGCTGCAAATACAGCTGGTGGCATATAGCTAAATGCACTTCTGACTTTTTAGCCTATTAAAGTAACATTAATTAAGTTATTATTAATTAAATTAATACTGCAAAAATATTTGATTTATAAATAGAAAGAAAAAAATTGTATTATTCTAATAAACAATGATTTATTTTTAATTAAGTATGTGTCTTTTGTATCAATTAAATTTACCCAGCACATGCCACCAGAGACCAAAATATTTCTCTTGCAGCTGGTGACATTTCTAATCAGAATATTACAGAATTGTTGCTTTTGAATTAAATTTTCCATTCGGTGTAATCAAATATAACAATTTTGATCACTATAAAGGATTTCACCTTGGACGACGAAAGTCGTCTCTTCATATAAGTAATGTTCGCATAATAATTTATTTTTCTGATTTTCGAAAATTTTCAATTAAAATTTTAAAATCTAATATAACAAATTTCTAAAAATTCACTTTTTAACACATTTGCAATTCTTTCATCAGAATCAATTCACTAGTCAATTCACCACCGCCTTTTATAAACCACACAAACATGAAACTTCTTTTTATAACATAAAATTTTGCAAGTAATAATGCATTATCAAGTGAAATTGTATTTTGTAAAGCATATGTTTAAAACTTTATTGCTATTCTGCCTTTTAATGTTTCTAGGTATTTGTTTCAATTTTACGAAAGATTTTAACTTTAGGCGAAAAATCAAGAAAATATATTAACCCACGGTGAAGATGAGGTTGAGGATTGAGGAAGTCGTTGTGGGATACGTTTGGTACGACGCCATACGGAGGGCGACAAAACTAACACACTTTTTTTTTTTATATGTGTTGGTAAATAAATATTCTGCCAGAGTAGGTAAATGAACATTTCGGAGCTACTCGATTTTATTTGCAAGTAATTTTTGTTATTTATTTATTGAAAATATAGGTCAGGAGTGTAAAACATTAAAAAAAATTAACATTTTAAAATTTATAAACATTTTAATACGAAAAATAGTTATAAAAAAATAAAAGAAGCTTTCTCATGGGATACTAACAAAGAAGATATAATATCTTCTTTGATACTAATTACTCCCTATTTCACCAGTATTTCACAGAGATGACGAGCTACTACTGATGATCACCAGAAAAATATTTTTAATTTTTTAAGTAACTTATTTCAACAATGTCTTTAATTTCGCCATAAAAAAGTTTTGCGAATTCATTATGACATTAAGTATCATTAAGAATGGAGAAATTTTTAAACTATTCTGCTGACAAATTTAACAATTTCTTGGAGTTAAGATCATTTGCTTTTATACTGGCTCAAAAACTAATGCCTGTTATTATCTTCAAAAATAATAAAATTCCAATGGAAAGACGATAATATAAAAAGGAGGGAGTGCCAAAAAGGCTTCTCTCTAAATTTTAATATGGGTTCACAAACATTAGAAATTTTACGCCAAGGAATCTGGGCCAGTCTTACTGGTGGATGGTTTTATGATCCACATCTTGACGTTTTTTCAAACACTTTTCATCTTTACATTTGGCTTTTTCTTCTCTGTCTTCCATTTTCAATTTACCTGGTAAATTTTATTTATTAAAATTTTGAATATATATTTTTTAACACCATTTCAAATTCTAGTATTTTCCACCAACATTTTATGTTTGGATAGCATACTGTTCATCTATAGCCATTTTATTTAGTACAGTTAAGTTCGTAAATCATGCCCTTCACTGTGTTTATGATACTACAGAATGTCTAGAAGAACCAAATCAAAATGTAAGTTTACAAAAATTGGAAAGTGAAAAGAAACGCGATGCTCGCTCTAAAAGGCGAGATCAGCCACAAGATCAAGGGGACATTGGAATAGAATTACAAGTTTTAAATGGTAAATAATCTTTTTTTTTTTTAATTAAAATTTTTTTTAATCTATAAATTTATTTTTAGGTAAAACAGATACACCACCTGTAGAATGTTCTTCCAGGAATTCTTACATTGAACCAAATGCTCCTAATGCAGATGCTGATAGTATCACTTCAGATTATACAAGAGATAAGCCAAATTCAACGATAGATTTAAAAGTTGAAATTCATAGAAAAAATAGCTCCGAGAGTTCAGAAGAAGCAGCTCATTTAAATAAACCAATTGTCACTTGTATTAATATTCATGAAGCTGAATTAATTAATGAAAATGACTGCGAACAACAATACAGGAAGAAACTCAATGGTAAAATGAAATAAACTGTTAAAAATTATCTTTAACTTTTGTAGCATTAACATTTTTTTTTATAATTTAAAGCTGCAGTTGAAAAAAATAATCTGCCAAGAAAAGTATGCAGACATCCTTCTGAAGCACATTATACAAAAACAAATAATCTTGGTAAAACAGGTTCAGAAAGTCAAATAAAGCAAACAGGTTCATTAGAATTAGAACAATCAGATGATTTTCAATATTGGAAGTATAACCAAAGTGTTCGTAGATTAAATTCTAGTTCTATTCCCATGGAAACTCAATTGTTGAATCAGCACCCTCAGAGCTTAGAAATTATTGGATATTATGTGAAAACTGATGATATTGATAAAAACAAAATTCCTTCCCATCCCCAATCTCTTGAAGTAAAATAATTATTTTTTATAACGATATTTATTAATACATAGTTATTCTACTTAATAATATGACTGATTTAGATTATCTCCAAAACGTCTCATCAACAGCTTGTACATCCACAAAGTTTGGAGACCATTAGATCATCAAATAAAATAACTAATCCAAGAGATGAAAATAACTTGCCTCTTCATCCTCACAGTTTAGAAACTATAAACTCAAAAAAAGTAAATTTATTTTTTATATCATCTAATTTATTTCAGAAAAATAATTGAAAACATTTTTTATAAGGTTTTACCTCCAATTACATTGAAAAGACATCAGCTTCAAATGCTGCCCTATTTAAATTATGGTTCAGAAATTGTACATCCAATAGTTGAACAAAGCGATGAACAAGCAGCAAATGAAAACTCAAACCGTTATCAACAGGCTTCTATTGTAAATTCTATTGTTAGCCCATTATTAAATCGAAGGGAAAATGAAAATATTAGCTCTAGTTCAAATTCTAATTACGATAGAAGCCTAAGCTCTGGTGGACATGGAGATAAATTTTTAAAGTAAATCATATGCAAGTTTAATAAATTTTCTTTTTCTTTTTAAATTCTTGATACTAAGCTTTTATTTTCAGATATGTTATTGACACAAATGTTGATAACGATTCTGCAAATTCACGTGATGCTCTTCTTGAAGAGACTAAGCCAATTAAAAGAAGATTTAGTAATGCTAGTCAAAGTAGTTGGGATCTTTCAAATAATGGACAGCGAAAAAGTGAAAGAAGAAGTCAAAATTTTGATGAAGATGATGAACCAATAAATTCTGGTAGTATTGTTGGAATAAACTGGTTGTTTGAAAATGGTGACATAGAAGTTGAACCATGGTCGAGTAAAGGTAAAAATATTTTTTTTCTCAATCTTTTTTTTTAACTTTTAAGTTGTTAATATTTGGATTAATATAAATATTATACAATACTATTTAAAAAATTAAATTAATGCTGCCAGTTTTTTGGACTTCAAAGAAATCTGACGATACTGATACGTCTGATAGTTTACAAACAACTAGTACAGATTGTAAGTGTGTAGATTTAAAAATATGTGGAAATATTTTCTTTAACTGTTAATTTAATACGTTTGCGGTAGTAAACTTTTAGTAAAATAGAATACAATAAATTATTGTAAATTATTTCAACATTAAAGCTTGTAACTGCAGCAAACATGTTAAATTTAAATTTTGAGTTATTTTAAGTAGAATCATCTTTTTATTGATTAATTTTTAGTTACAATTTAGTTGTAATATATTATATATATATATATATATATATATATATAATTATATACATATATATATATGATATGAAGAAGGAAAAAAATTTTAATGCATGAAAAGTAACATTTAAGTATCATATAATTTGTTTTTACAGAATCTGAATTAATGTTATTAGGATTTGGCTTATTACATTTAAAATATGTATTGAAACCACCATTATGAATAATTTTTTAAATTTTAAACAATTTTTTTCTACACTTTTTACAAAATTTATATAAGAATTTTTATTAAAAAATTTATTTGCTTATTTACTAGATTTTTTTTTTAATCCTTTAGATCTTGCAAGTAAAGAACCAGATTCTGGTTCTTCTAGTACAACAACGCTAAGTATAGAGAATGAAGTAAAGCGAAAGCTGTTACCTCAGCAGGATATTGAAAATATTCATCAACAACAGGGTGCTATTCCAAAATTTAGTCGAACTCGACGAAACAATATCAAATCAAACGCTGAATCATCTTGTTCAATAGATAATTCAAAACACAAACAGAAACGTTACACTCACGCGACTCGAGAAAGAAAAAGCAGTTTTAAACATAATACTAATAATAGTCAAAGTGTTAATAATATTGTGTCTGTTCAATATAATAAAGCTCATTCAACAACTGTTAGTGTGAGCAGTGGTTCTAATAATGAGTTAAGTACTTTGTTACCCAGTCCTGCACCGCCTTTACTAGCTCCTTTATTAAATAACAATGGAAGAGATTTATCTAATAATCATCAAAATCACTCCAACATAATTCATAGTGATTTAAATAAAATGACTAGTGATATTCGGAGATCTCGATCAAGGTGCAGAAAACTTAATCGATCAAATAGAACTCGTAAGAGACCTAGACACCCTCATCAAGATCCAGAATTTATTACTTTAACCAGATTTTTGTATCATATTTCTTCTAATTCAGAAACTCACGATGATGCAGTGCATTATTTCCGAGACGATTACGGAAGATTGCTAGCATGCACATTAGATGAAAAAGATAATAATAGTACAAATAATGCTTTAAGTTCAACTCAGATGCCTGCCGAACAAAATGATAAATTGTTAAATACGTTACTAAGACAAAAACTCAATCAGAACATTTATTGCGATGGAAATTGGGTATGTCCAGATTATCAACCACGTAATAGTTGCAGCAGTTTATCTTTAAATTCTGCAGGTTTGTTAAAATTTTATTTTTTTTGTAAACATGTAACATGTTTTTAAAGAAGGGTAACTCAAAAAATCCATTAAAGGGGGATGAATTAAATGGGACTTAAATAATTTCACTTTAGTGATACTTTGATATTTAAGACGTATATATTTTTTAATATGTAAAAAGTAAACATGTTTCATGCTTGGTATTTGTATGCATGTAAAATTCTCTCAAGTTTTGTTACTTTAAATCTTAAAATTTTTATATTTATTTAATTTTTTAGGACTAACTGTTATAATTGACACTCCACCAATATTAACTCCTCCGTCTTTATCGTCTCCAGTAAATAATAACCCTCAGATTCAAAATACACTGCCATGTAATATAACTTCCTCCAACGCCAGTGGTTCAAGTCACGGACCTCAAGATAATTCTCAAAGGTTACCATTTCGTCAAATATTAACTGATGCTGAACGGAATAGAAGGCTTCAAAATCTTTTAGGTAATATGGAAACCAGTAATCCATCCCCAGCTGATAATAATGGTCAACTTATGTTACCAATGCCTCAAGAAAGTTTATCTTGGAATAAATTTATTAATGAATTTATTGGATTTGAAGAGCCAGCTCATTTAAAAACAAAACCAACAAGACATTATTATAAATGGAAAATTGGAAAATTTCCCCATATAAAAATAAGATTTGATAGACTGTCATTGCTTGCTTTACTAGATAGAAATTTAACTATTATTGAAACCGTTGTATCCATAACTCTTGCAGTTCTTGTTGCTGGGTTAGCTTTAGCTGTGCTTCAACAGGGATTTTATCGTGATATTTTTGCTTTTTTATTTTGCTTTGTTGCAGCTGGTTGTCAATACTCATTACTCAAATCAGTACAACCTGATGCTGCATCGCCAACTCATGGATTTAATCGCATTGTAGTTTTTTCAAGACCGATTTATTTTATCATAATTAGCGGAATTATATTAGTTCTTGAAGAATCATTAAATAATTATAAAAATATAGATTTTCAAATATATGGCTTGCGAATATTTGATTACAATATTTTGTTTTATGCACGAAATATAATGTTGACAGTTTTACTTTCTTTTCCAATTCTATTTTCTCTTGGTCTTTTTCCCCAATTTAATACTTTTCTAATGTATCTGTGTGAACATATTGATATTCACATATTTGGTGGAAATGCAACTACAAGTCTAGTCTCTTCTATTTATTGTTTATCACGTAGTCTTGTAACTGTTTTAGTTCTATATGGTTTTGCTTATGGATCCCTCACAGAGCCAAAGTCTTCACAACATATTTTGTTTTCAATATTTGCTGGTTTATTAGTTGCTGTGTCTTATCATTTAAGTAGATCTTCATCAGACCCTAGTGTCATTTGGGAAATTTTAAAAAGAAATTTATGGCCTCCAGGAATTTATCTTGAAGAAAAGCAGGTTCAGGTTATTGAAAACACATCTAGACAAGAACCTTTAAGTAACTGTACATCATCATCAGTAACAAACAAAGCTGAGAAAAGAAAATTAATGTCAAAAAAGAAAGACATGAAAATCTCTATTGAAAATCTGCCAGATTCAGAAATTTTTGATCCTTTACCCCAAAAATTAAAAGCTACTGTTAAGGCCAGATTAAAAAATGATTTAATTGTTTGTTCGGTTATTGGAGTTATTTCTTTTTTAATTCATTCATCAACTTTATTTACAGCATTGCAACCTGAATTGAACCCAATTTTATGGGGGGTCACAAGTTCACTTGGATTTTTGTTACATTATATTTTACCTCAACTAAGAAAACAATTGCCTTGGCTATGTCTGGCACAGCCAGTACTTCGAAGCTTTGAACATTCTCAGTTTGAAGTAAGAGAACAAGTAAAGATAATGTGGTATGAAAGAATTTTTGTTTGCTTGTGTTTTGTTGAAAGAAATATTTTATATCCACTTATTATACTTGGAGCTTTGACTGAATGTTCTGGAAAAATATCTGGAAAATTTGGAGAAAGTATTGGAGCATTAATTATTGTTGTTTGTGGGCTCAAATCTTTGAGGTCAGCATATTCTGATTCAACAACTAGGTATTTAGTTCTTTTATTTTCTGTACTCCTATTTAAACTAGATTTTCGTAAATATAGTGAAACATTTCTTGTAGATTATTTTGTAACTGCTATAGGTTTTGCTAAGACGCATGAATTACTTTTAAAAATACGATTTGTTGTTACCTATATAGCACCTTGGCAAATAACCTGGGGTAGTGCTTTTCATGCTTTTGCTCAACCATTTTCTGTACCTCATTCAGCTATGCTCTTTCTTCAAGCCGGAATTTCCTCAATTTTAAGTTCTCCCTTAAATCCACTCTTAGGTAGTGCGATTTTTATTTCATCTTATGTTAGGCCAGTTAAATTTTGGGAAAGAGATTATAAAACTAGAAGAGTAGATCATTCTAATACAAGAATGTCTATTCACTTAGAGCGCAATCCTGGCGCTGATGACAATAATTTAAATTCCATATTTTATGAACAGTTGACTAGATCTTTACAACATAGCTTATACGGTGATTTGGCACTTGGCAGATGGGGTATTGTTGAACAAGGAGATTGCTTTTTATTAGCATCAGACTACCTTAATTGTTTAGTCCATATTATTCAATTAGGAAATGGTTTGGTTACGTTCCAATTAAGAGGATTAGAATTCAGAGGTACTTATTGTCAACAAAGGGAGGTTGAAGCTATCTCTGAAGGTATTGAAGATAATGATAATTGTTGTTGCTGTGAAATTGGGCATCCTTCCCATGTACTAAGTGTTAATGCTGCATTCAGTCAAAGATGGTTAGCTTGGGAAGTTGCTAGCTCAAAATATGTCTTGGAAGGTTATTCTATTTCTGATAATTCTGCTGTATCAATGTTACAAGTTTTTGATTTTCGTAAGGTTCTTGTTACTTACTATGTAAAAAGTATAATTTTTTATGCTATAAAATCAAGTAAACTTAAGCAATGGTTAGAAAATCGAGAAATTTTAGATTCATTAAGACAAACTTTAGAAAAAAATTTCGTGGACTTGGATCCAGTTTTTAATATGAACATTGATGAAGACTTTGATTATCGAGCTAGTGGTATAACAAGAAGCAGTTTTTGTAATGTCTATTTAGATTGGATACAGTTTTGTGCAATTAAGCAAAACAAAGTAAGTTCAAATTTTCTTTATTTAATTAATACTTTATTTTTAATTAAAAATATGCATTACAAAATTTTATTTACAGGTGTTAGAAAGATCAAGAGATTCCAATTTGGTATCATTGTGTCTTGCTCTTAGTTTGCTTGGAAGACGAGTTCTAGGAGCAGCTTCTCATAATACAGTTTCAAGTGTTGAATTTTTTTTATATGGGTTACATGCGCTTTTTAAAGGTAATTTATAATATCAGTTTTTAAAAAAATACGTTTAAAAAAATTTTTTTTTCTAAATGCTCAGACACATATTATAGAAACATCAAGATGTCCAATGTGCCTAAAGAGCATTGATTCATGCCTGTCAACCAAAATCCAAAAAATTCACGCATTTTTCGGATTTTCTCTTTGATTATTTAATTATTCATATTTAATTATTTATATTTGCTACCAAATGTAAAATTCATTATTAATTTACTAATTTTATTAAATCAAAATTGTTTTTATTAGCTCCTTTATTATTGATTGAACAATTATTATCTATAAAAAATAACAAAAATTATTTTTATTATAACTGAATCATAAATTTATTTTTTAAGGTGATTTTCGTATTACATCTATACGAGATGAATGGGTATTGCACGATGTTGATTTACTTCGTAATGTCGTAGCCAAAGGAGTAAGAATGGCACTGAAACTTCATCAGGATCATTTTATGAGCCCAGATACTTATGATGAAGCATCAGCACTTTATGAAGCTATTGATAATCATGATCGAAGTCTTGTTATTAGCCATGAAGCTGATCCACTTTGGAGAAATGCGATTCTTAGTGGTGCATCAAGTCTTTTAGCATTAAGGTATGATGCAATCAAAAATTTTTTTATATGAGATTTTTTATAATTGAATATCTTTTGTAGACATGTAGTAGATGATGGCATTGATGAATATAAAGTCATAATGCTCAACAAAAGGTACTTAAGTTTTCGTGTGATAAAAATGAATCGTGAATGTGTACGAGGGCTTTGGGCTGGGCAGCAACAAGAATTAGTTTTTCTTCGCAATAGAAACCCTGAGAGAGGATCGATTCAAAATGCCAAACAAGCTTTACGTAATATAATTAATAGTTCTTGCGACCAGCCTATTGGATATCCAATTTATGTTTCACCATTGACAACAAGTTATGCAGAAACAAATGAACAGCTTTCATCTATAATTGGTGGTCCACTTAGTTTAGACGCAATTAAAAATAATCTTTTTAAATTGTGGAAAAGGTAAAATTTATTTGACTTATTTTAAAATTTTATTTTTATTGTTTTTATATTTTTTTCCAAAGGATGAGGAAAAGATGTGGACAAGGCTGCTCATCAGGTGGTACCGTTTCTCATGATGATGGAGGATTTGGTAATGATGGAGTTTATTCAATGACTACTTATAATATACATATGGGTAATTGAGAAAAAAACAATTATTTTCATGTGTCATCCTTTTGAAGTTTATCATTTTGTGTATCAAAAATCTATTTAAATTTTATATTTCAAATCAAAAAAATATTAAATTTATCTGCTTGCTAAAAATAATCACTGAAAAAGACAAAAGGTTTTTTCGTTTTTTTTAAATCTAATTTTAAATTCTGCTATTGGAATAAAATAAATTTTAAGTACTGTTTCTAATAATGTTTTAGGTTTTCAAAAAATATGATATTAAACATTATTCAAATTGTTTTAAATCTTTGATAAAAAAATTTAAAGATATGTTGTTTATTTAATTTAGGTTATAGTCAATCTGGGCATAATACTTCTGGCTCACAATCAATGGAATCTAGTTGTCAAACAGGCAGAGGTTCTCTTACTCGAGCTAATGCAAGTTCTATTGGTGGTACTTGTAGGGGTTCTCTTGCCTCCATGGGAAAACCTACAAGTTCTACGTTAGCTAGTCTTGCTGGACTACTTGGGGCTGCAGAATCAAAATTAGAACCTAAAAGCGAAACTAGTTTTACAGCTAAAGTAGAAAAAGAAGATGTATTACAGAGAGTTTGTGTATGTGTAACTAAAATAGCTTTAAAATAAACATAAAACAATTATACTTTTACTTTTCAGATATTGGACCCTAATCAAGTTTACGATGCAATTAATTTAGGAAGAAGAATAGATGTAATTTGGCCAGATGAAAGAATGAGACAACAAGGAGGACGTTCTGGATGGCAGCATTGGGTCCCAGAAAAAGGAATGACTGGTACTGTTGTTCACAGGTGGTTACCAAGTCATAGAGATCCTAACAAAAGATCTCACGTTGATAAAGTTATTTTATTAGTGAAAATTGAAGATAAGTTTGTCCCTATTGCTGAACAAGGTGTCAAAGACTTGGGGGCAGAAGTTTAATTTATATTAAGACATTTAACTTAAGTCAACTTAAGTGATAATAATTAAAAGTGATATAAAGCTTGATTGTATTATTAGTAGCTCCAAAATTATTTGCTAATACTGGTAATTTAGATTTTTAAAAAGTTTGTTGGCCTCTGGTTATATAGTAAAGAATAAAGTTTTTATATTTGATGTAAATAATATGTAAATAGAAAATTACATATCGGTGCTCTTAAAATTTCATTACATAATATTTTGGTTGCATCTGCCTCCATAGAAAAAATATAATATATTTTTGTGCTATAATGTTTCATAGCATAATATTAAAAAAAAAAAAAAATGTCAATGGCCTTATGTGTATTGTGTCAAGAAGACCTAATATACTGCTTGTAATTAAATTTTTAAAGTCTGATTGTAAATATTAAATGAATTAGTATTGTTATGTCTGTGTACTTAAGTTAAATAAGAAATTTGTTGAAATTTTATATTATTCAAGCTAACATCTTAAAGGTACTAAAAGTTTATGTAAGTTCTGCATTTCTCATCTGATGCTAGTCTGCATTTGTTAAAAAAAACTTCATTAATTGTATATTACTTATGAAATAAGCATTTTTTTTAATTATAAATAAGTTTGTACATATAAACATTTATGTATATTATCAAATGATCTAACAATTGTTAAATAAAGTCATTGTAAATTTTTTTAGAAAATAAATAAAAACGCAGTCAATTATTTAGTAAAACAACAAAATAATAAATTTTCAGGTCCATCTTAACTCACCAGACTAATATTTTTTTCTAAATGAATTATTTTAGGTCTTGGATTTAAATTTTTACCGGAATTTTTGAAAAATATAAATTTTGACCAAAAATTTCTGATGCTTGAAAATTGGTTTTTTTTAGATTTTTGATTTTTAAGGCTTTAAAAGGCTTAATTATCTCAGAATTATTGCACTTTTTGTATATAAATATGATCGGGAAAAGTTTTAAATATACCTGGATTATTAGAAAAAAAACATTTTTTTCATTGTGGGCCACTTCTGGTTTAATTTTTAACGGTTTGAATTTTTCAAATCGACCGGTAAATCAAGTTCGCCATAACTATATTTGTTCAAACTTTCCCAGAATGATGGCCTATGTGTTAACTTGTCCCAAAAAATTTTTTGATATGTGACATTCAAATAAGTGCCTGCAATCATTATTTAAGTCTGTCAAAATTAGCTGAAACTGTTTTTGCTGGGAGAGTAAAATTTTTTTTTTCTCCTAACTAACGTATAAATTAATTTTTGGTATTTTTTTTGGAAATTTTTCCGATAAAAAATTACATTGATATCAATTCTACGTTGATTGAGAGGAAAAAAATATTTCCTCCCTTTTTTTTTAGCTAACTTTTACTAATTTTGACAGATTATTATTTTGATTGTGGGCGCTCATTTGAATGTCAAAAATTTTTTTGGAACAAGCCGACACATAGGCCATCATCCTGGGAAAATTTGAGCAAATATAATTATGGCGAGTTTGATTTCCGGTCAATCAGGAAAATTGAAACAACTAAAAATCATACCAGAAAAAAATTTTTAGTCAGGTAGTCCTGGTAAAAATAAAACTTTTTCCCAATCATATGTATATACAAAAAGTGCAATGGTTCTATGATTATTCAGCCTTTTTAAAGACCCAAAAATAAAAAATCTCTAAAAAACCAATTTTCAAGCTTTAGAAATTTTTGGTCAAAATTTATATTTTTGAAAAATTCCGGTGAAAATGCAAATGCAAAACCTAAAATAAGCTATTTATAAAAAAATTTTGATCCGGTGAGTTAAGCTGGACCTGGACATATATTAATAATGCAGTCATCTAAGTATAATTTTAAGTCTTGTTATGGCTTTTTTCTGTGTTATTAATTAAAGTTAATTTTTTTATCAAGTCTTCTATACTGTCTAAATCAACCAGGCCAATAAATTTGTGCACCATAAGACCATTTGAAAATGCAAGTATTGCAGGCACTGCTTTAATTTCATAATGACCCACTATTTCAGGATAAGTTTCAAGATTAACGTTAGCAAGATTTAGGTTTTCCATAGGTCCGATCATTGATTCTAACTTTGGTGTTAAGATTGTGCATGGACCACACCATTCAGCATGAAAGTTAACTATCACAGGAACTGTACTGTTTATTACTTTTTCACAAAATTCCATGTTGTTGCTAACCTCGAAAGCTTTTTGTCTTTGACTATCCAATGAAAATTTTCGCAAACAAAACGAAGCCACATTTCTTATTTTATAAAACATTTCTAAAATCTAATTTGAACTTTATATTGTCAAATAAGGCACTTGTTCAAAGCTATAAAAATTTCAATGTTGTTCGAAAACCCATGCATTGATTCTTTGAGGTTTTGCAATATCTGACAAACCAAATTTGATTAAGCCAAAAATTGCAATAATCGTGGATGTAGCTAGTAAGATCAAAAGAACCAAACGCCAAATGAAGAAATGATCATATGGCTAAAACATAGTAAGATATAAGAAACAATCATATTTAAATATTCAAAATTTACTTACCTTATTATCTTCGGCCACTGGATATTGAGGCGAGCGAGGTATGCTTACTAAAATTATTGTTATAATTGAAGCTATTGCTAGAGCTACAGTGCCAATTCTTTTTTCTAATCTTAAAGATACTAAAAAAATTAAAATAGCTGATATCCAGACTGTTAAAATGACAAAGAGGCCTAAACCAACTCCTAGTATGTATGTGGTCATACCACTAGCTAAAATTAAGCTACCAATAAAATTTAAATTCTGTTTCTGCAAAAGAGTTCATAATCATAATTTTTATGTCTTACATACTCATTATTTTACTCACAGATTATTCTTATAATTATAAAACTATATCGCTTACCTTTATATGTATAACTATAAAGGATTTATATATATACAAGTAAATTAGAATTTTTGTAACTTGACTTGTCTTTGGAGTGTAATCGTGGAGTCTAACATGGAGGCTCCATGGAGTCTAATATATATAATCAAAATGACGTGATGATATCATAACATTTGACGTAACCTATTTATATAGTGTCTCCACGGATGCGGCCTGGGGCCCTGGGCTATGCAGCATAGTGCATCAAACAGAAATAGAGATACCTCTCTGTTGCCTCTCTGATTGTCTGCGTCTTTCTATTATTTCAGCCAGATATCAGCTGCCCAGTGCAAAATGAATACACTTTTTTTTGCACTGCAATACCAGCAATACCTTGCTGATAGCAGCTGATAGCTATATTTCTGAAAGTATTTTTTAAAAAGTTTAAATGATATATTTACCATAAGGGCTAGTCGGCCCTTTAAAAAAAAATGTTTAATTTATTTTAATTTTTATAATAAATTTTAAAATTCTTCATTAGTATTATTTATTTATCAAACAAAGTCAACATTTAATTCAAACAAGCTGTTATATGCTTATACCTAAGATTATAGCACCTGTTACAGCAAGCGCTTTATTTAGTTTGCAAATTATATTTATTTATTTATAATATTATAATTTCAGTGAAAAGTGCTACCTTTCAAAAGACAATAAATCAAGATGAATAGTGTAACAGATCAACCTTGTTATACTCTTATAAATGTTCCTACTGACAATGAACCTTTAAATGAACTTCAATTAAAACAAGATTTAGAAAAAGGAGATATTAATACAAAAATTGAAGCTCTTAAAAAAACAATTTACAGTATTTTAAATGGTGAAAGAATACCTGGCTTGCTAATGACTGTTATTAGATTTGTACTGCCTTTGCAAGATCATACGATTAAAAAATTATTGCTAATATTTTGGGAAATAGTACCTAAAACAAATGCTGAAGGAAAACTTCTTCAAGAAATGATATTAGTTTGTGATGCTTACAGAAAAGATTTACAGCATCCTAATGAATTTGTAAGAGGATCTACTTTAAGGTATTTATTGCAATAATAAAATTATTTATAACCAAATAAAAAATTAATTATTAAAAAATTTATCATTCATTTTATAGATTTTTATGTAAATTAAAAGAACCAGAACTATTGGAACCTTTAATGCCAGCCATTATTGGCTGTTTAGAACATAGACATTCCTATGTAAGACGCAATGCTGTTTTAGCAATATTTACAATTTATCGAAATTTTGAATTTCTTATTCCGGATGCTCCTGATCTAATTGCTAAATATTTAGAAAGTGAACAGGATATGTCCTGTAGAAGAAATGCTTTTCTTATGTTATTGCATGTTGATCAAAGTAAAGCACTGTCTTATTTAGCTGCATGTATTGATCAAGTTCCAAGTTTTGGTGATATTTTGCAACTTGTTATTGTGGAATTAATTTATAAGGTAAATTTTCAATTTTAAGAATTATTTAAATGAATTTCTTTAACATTTGACTATGTATTTAAGGTTTGCCTTGCAAATCCTTCAGAACGCGCTCGTTTTATTCGTTGCATTTATAGTTTATTAAATTCTTCAAGTGCTGCTGCAAGATATGAAGCAGCTGGCACATTAATAACCCTTTCAAATGCTCCGACAGCTATAAAAGCTGCTGTTTCTTGTTACATAGAATTAATAGTCAAAGAAAGTGATAACAATGTAAAACTTATTGTTCTTGATAGATTAATTTCTATGAAAGAAAGTTCTGCTCATGAAAGAGTTTTACAAGATCTTGTTATGGATATATTACGTGTATTAAGTAAGACATTCCTTACACCCTTAATATTTTTGTATACTTAACTTTTTATTTATGTTGTAAAATATTTTTCAGGCTCGCCAGCTTTAGAAGTAAGAACAAAAACTTTAACCTTAGCTATGGATTTAGTAACAACTAGATTGATTGACGAAATGGTTCAATTATTAAAAAAAGAAGTTATAAGAACATCCGGTAGCGAAGAAGAAGATTCTGGAAAATATAGACAGTTACTTGTTAAAACATTGCATGCATGCTCTATTAAATTTCCAGATGTCGCAGGATCAGTAATACCAGTATTAATTGAATTATTATCCGATGCAAATGAAAATGCAGCAAATGATGTTTTAGTTTTTATAAGAGAGGCTATTCAAAAATTCGAACACTTAAGACCAACAATAATAGAAAAACTTTTAGAAGTATCGTAAATGAATATTATAAATTTATATTTGTATATTTATTTATTAAAATTATTTTTTGACAGAGTTTTCCATTGATTCGTTATGTTCAAGTTCATCGTGGAGCATTATGGATTTTAGGAGAATATTCTAATTCTAAATATGATCTAGATAATATTATGAATCGTATTAGAGCAGGATTAGGAGAATTACCTTTAGTGGAAATGGAAAATAGAAGACAATCTGGAGAAAATCTAGAGAATGAAACTGAACATACAACACCTGCACAACTTGTAACATCTGATGGGACATATGCTACTCAAAGTGCATTTAATACAAATACTAATAGTAAGTAAATTATGAAAGTAAAATAAAATCATTTATACCTAATTTAATGCATTTATGCACAGATAAAAAGCAAGCAAAACGTCCTATATTGGTTCAGTATATGATGGATGGAGACTTCTTTATTGCAGCAGGTTTAGCAAGTACACTTACAAAATTAGCTCTACATTATAAACTTATTGAAAAAGATGACAAAAAAGTTAAAAAAATGCAAGCTGAATGTATGTTTATTATGTCGAGTCTTCTTCAACTTGGGCATTCAGGATTGTCTACAAAAGCAATGACCCATGATGATGCTGAAAGAATTTCTCTTTGTTTGAGGTCTTTAGCTTGTCCAACGTCTTTAGTTCAGAAAGTTTTTGTTGAAGGATGCAGAGAAGCTGTTGACAAAATGCTAACAGCTAAAAATGAAGAAGAATCGCAAAGTCAAAAGGTATTTCAAATTAAAGTTCTTTTTTGAATAAAATTAAATCAATTAAGTTAAAATATTTTTTAATTTATTCACAAGGCAAAAGAAAAACCAAGCAATATTGTACAAGTTGATGATGCTATTCAATTTACTCAATTGGATCGTTCATCTGATTTAACAAATGGAACAGGTGATGTATTTGAACAAAGTCTGAGTGCTGCAGTTGCTGGAAGAGCTGGTGGCGAAAAAGAAACACCTGCACCAAGTGCTTTGAGCAAAGTTACTCAATTAACTGGATTTTCTGATCCAGTATATGCTGAAGCTCTTGTGCATGTAAATCAATATGATATAGTATTAGACGTTCTCATTGTAAATCAAACTGATGACACACTACAAAGTTGTACCCTAGAACTTGCAACAATGGGAGATCTGAAACTTGTTGAAAGACCTCAACCCATTGTCTTAGCACCAAGAGATTTTGCCAGTATTAAAGCCAATGTTAAAGTTGCTTCTACAGAAAATGGAATTATTTTTGGAAATATTGGTAAGATATTTAGCGATTTAATAGATAAATTCTTTAGCAGAAAAACAGAAAATAAGTTGCTTGAGTAACAATTTTTATTGTATTTTTAGTGTATGATGTTACTGGAGCAGCATCTGATCGCAATGTTGTTGTCCTTAATGATATACATATAGACATAATGGACTATATTGTTCCTGCTACTTGTTCAGATTTAAATTTCAGACGAATGTGGGCAGAATTTGAATGGGAAAATAAAGTTTCTGTTAATACAACCATATCTGATTTAAGAGAATATCTTGCTCATCTTTTGAAATCCACAAATATGCGTTGCTTAACTCCTGAAAAGGTTTGCAAACTAAATTTAATTTATGCTTATTTTAAAACTTCATTATTATATTTTATTAATAATAATTTAGGCTTTGTCTGGACAATGCGGTTTTATGGCAGCAAATATGTACGCAAAATCAATATTTGGAGAAGATGCATTAGCAAATCTTTCAATTGAAAAACCAGTTAACAAACCAGATTCTCCAGTCGTTGGACATATTAGAATTCGAGCTAAAAGTCAAGGAATGGCTTTATCCCTTGGAGATAAAATAAATTCAATTCAAAAAAACGCTCAAAATAAAGTTGTTCAAGCGGCGTAAGGAAATTTAAAAAATTTTATGACTTGAAAAATATGTCATAATAAAAATCTATATTTATATTTTTTAATTATACGTTTTGTAAAATATTGAAATAAAATATAATAGTTATCGATGTTGATTAAAAAATTGACTAATTTTAAAGAATAAAAAGAATTTTTTTAGTTACTTTTTTTTTTCAAAAAAATTTTAAAACTAAAATCAATCACTGAATATATTTATGTAAACTAGATTATCGCTAACAATTAATGATATACTGTGCAAAGCATAAATTTAGTAATCCTTTGAATTTAACTTAAATCGTATGTTAAATTATTATATATTTTTATATAATTGGTAAAGTTTTTATTTATTACTATAGCTGCCTCCGCGGACATTAAGAATTTTTTGAAGCTGAAAAAAAGTTATAATATAAAAAGTTATAAGCATATTATATTTACAATATAATTACAGACAGTTTGATGTTTAAACAGGTATAAATGTTTTCTGGCTTTTCCTCAAACTTTGAGTTCATTAAATTATAAAGCTAAGAATAACATTTTTAGATACAAATTCATACAAATAATTAAAAAACAATTTGTACATTTTATCAGATAAAAATCTAAAAATGTTATTCTTAGCTTTATAATTTTATGAACTCAAAGTTTGAGGAAAAGCCAGAAAACATTTATACCTGTTTAAACATCAAACTGTCTGTAATTATAATAAAAGATTTAAAATAACTCAGACGTATTGTCTATTCAAATAATAACAGGGCAATAAAAATATAGCCTCGGTATATTTAAATTTCAATAGTATCTTTTTTTTTATAATCTTTTAAGATCTTAAAAATATATTAAAAATTAAAATTCATTTTTGGACAGTCAAAAAGTTAGCTTATAGTATAAATGTAATAATGGTATTATTATATATTTAAAATTTTAATTTATCTATTTTTAAAAATTATCGGGAATTACCAAAAATATTATTTATTTTTTTTTACTTGAAAAACGATACCGTGGGGTTTTCGATTTGATTTTAATTTTTTCGATTTGACCTGTTAAAGATCCTTGGATCTCTGTAAAAAATTTTATGATTGTAACTTTATTAGGAGGGGAGGGACAGCAATAAATGCCTCAAAAAAGTAACCCGGGAGAAAAAATACAACGTGAAATACAACGTCGTTTACAATATGATAAATGATATTCCTATAGATAGTCCTAAATACGACGTCGTAAACGATTGCTATCTTTTGGCCGAAAAAACAACGTCCTAAACGATGTTGCTTTCATAAATTATGCAAAGAAATTGTCAAAAAATGACTATATTTTTGAGAATATTTGTCAATTAAAAAAATTTTTAATTCTGATGTAGTATTGAATAACCCGGGTGTATCCTTTGGTTTATCCATGAGTGCAAAAAATTTCATACGAAAAAGTAAGTTATATTATTTGCAAGATAAATCTTTCTTATAAGCAGTTGAAAATACGTTTTATTTGCGACTTACAAAAAAGGTGAGAAGCCATCTACGTTTTAAGAAAAATAACTAAATTTTATGTTTGTTAAACCGTTGTAGATGGCACCTTTTGAAGTCACAAATAAAACGTATTTTCAACTGCTTATAAGAAAGATTTATATTGCAAATAATATAACTTACTTTTTCGTATGAAATTTTTTTCACTCATGATAAACCAAAGGATACACTCGGGTTATTCAATACTACGTCAGAATTAAAAATTTTTTTAATTGACAAATATTCTCAAAAATATAGTCATTTTTTGACAATTTCTTTGCATAATTTATGAAAGCAACATCGTTTAGGACGTTGTTTTTTCGGCCAAAAGATAGCACAATCGTTTACGACGTCGTATTTAGGACCGTATATAATATCATTTATCATATTGTAAACGACGTTGTATTTTTTCTCCCGGGAAGAAAAAAAATTTTTATTTTTTTTAAGGTAGCCCGTACGGTTCTAAAAAATCCAATAATACTAGCTAAGATACACCCGTATTAAAGAAAATTTAAAAAGAAATCCAACGAGCCCAAAAATTTTGTAGTTTTTCGATAAAATACAGGAAAAATGATGTTTAATTGAAAATTTGTTGATATAACACGCGTTCCTTATGGAATTTCATTTTGTTTTTTAAAATTCTCTTTGAATATCGAATCTTATAAAAAAAATTGCACAAGCATATGAGCAATTATTTTAAAATTGATACTTAATTCGAGCCTGGAATCGTAAATTTTTTTTTTGAGGGCACATCGATATGGCCCGTGTTTTCAGATAGTTTGAACCTTCAGAAAACCGAAAAAAATCGTGAACAAGAAATCGGCGATAGGTGCCAAAAAGATTTTTTCACTTTTATGTCAAAAACCGTGTTTTTCGTATCTGAGCTACCCTAAATTTTTAAAATAACTTTTTAGGTAAAAAAACGTTTTTAAAATAGATAAGAAAATCTGATTGCCAGGGAAAAACCACTCCAGAAGAAAAAAAAACTTATCTTTTTCGGATGAAATTTAGCCAAGTTTTCGTCAATTTAAGATTTTGCTCAAATTCGTCTTAAAAAAGATTGAAATTTTATTGAAAAAAGCCTGTTTCTGAACTTTAAACATGCATTACTCGCTTGATTTTCATCGTAAAATAATAATTTTTTTTTTTAAATCGATTAATTTTTTTCTGGCAATTCATTTCTCTAAGAAAAAAATTATTTTTATTGACAAAATTTTAATTTTTAGATCAAAAACTGTGTTAAGTAAATCTTGCTACTTAAAGTTTTCAAAGGCTTTTGACCTAAAAATTGAAATTTGGTCAATAAAAATGATTTTTTTTTCTTAAAGAATTGAATTGCCAGGAAAAAATTAATCGATTTTAAAAAAAAAATTATTAGGTATAAGAAAGTGACTTCTGATCGAAAACCGGCTCCTATACGGTATCATAAATTATAATATAATTAACAATAAACTTAAAGTTCATTCTGACTAACTTCAAGAGTACGTAATTTTTTAGTGTTTCTTTAGTAACATTTTAAAAATATTTAAAATAAAAAAGATAAACCCATAGCTATACTCTCTATATATACTCAATAAAGGATAAAAAAATGGTAATATTTTTTTTCATTAAAATTCTCATGATATTCTTTTGCTTTTTAGTATGCTATTATTTTAAATATTTATGCATGGTTAAAATTTTTTTAACGAAATTTAATATGATTTATAGGATATATCCTATCTTTTGTCTATCTGTCCGAAATTTTTTTTGACATATACTACAACCATTATTTTATAAATAATACGATACTTGTTAAATATTTGTTTTATAAATAAAAAATGTAGAGACGAAAAAAATTGTTTATGAGTATAAATAATAAATAAACTTTCAGGTTGCTCCACTTAAATTACTAAAAATTTTAAACATTTCCCTCAGAATTTCCGTACTGGACAAAATTCGTTGCAAAAATCTCTTGCAAAAAATATCAGACCAAAAGAATTTTGGAGCTATTTTGATCGATTAAAATGAATTTTATACATAAAAAATTCTTTTGACGAAATATTATTCAGGAAAAGAATTTTTTAATTATATAAATCTTTTTAAGTAAAAATTCTAAAAAAATTGTAAACAAAAATATTCTTACAAATTTTGGTTCTAAATAATAACTAATTTAGATATTTGCATATTTTATATTATTCGAAAGATTTCCATCCACGCCTAATGCTAAAATTTCTTGAAATTACGATATTTATCTAAAAACATTTAAATTTGAATATTATGCACAACAAATATTTATTTGTAATGATTTTTTTTGGCAGGTCTATTATGCACTGAAACTGCAAAAAATTTATATTTTTTATTAAAATAAATTTTATTTGAGGTTAATTACTATTTTTTTTAAAGCGTGGATTGAGTCAAATTAAACCTTATCAGCTAAATCCACGTTTAAGCAAAAGAGGTTGAGCGTAGATTGAGAGCTTTCCAAATTTAGTAAATACATTTGAGCAATTATTTTAAAAGTGCTACTTAATTTGAGCCTGGAATCGTAATTTTTTTTTTTAGGGCACATCGATATGACCCGAGTTTTCAGATAGTTTGAACCTTCAGAAAACCGAAAAAAATCTTGAACAAGAAATCGGCGATAGGTGCCAAAAAGATTTTTTCACTTTTATGTCAAAAACCGTGTTTTTCGTATCTGAGCTACCCTAAATTTTTAAAATAACTTTTTAGTTAAATAAAATTTTAAAAAATAGACAAGAAAATCTGATTGCCAGGGAAAAACCACTCCAGAAGAAAAAAAAACTTATCTTTTTACGATGAAATTTAGCCAAGTTATCGTCAATTTAAGATTTTGCTCAAATTCGGCTTAAAAAAGATTGAAATTTTATTGAAAAAAGCCTGTTTCTGAACTTTAAACATGCATTACTCGCTTGATTTTCATCGTAAAATAATAATTTTTTTTTTAAAATCGATTAATATTTTCCTGGCAATACATTTCTTTAAGAAAAAAATCATATTTATTGACTAAATTTTAATTTTTAGATCAAAAACTGTGTTAAGTAAATCTTGCTACTTACAGTTTTCAAAGGCTTTTGACTTAAAAATTGAAATTTGGTAAATAAAAATGATTTTTTTCTTAAAGAAATGAATTGCCAGGAAAAAATTAATCGATTTTAAAAAAAAAATTATCATTTTACGATGAAAATCAAGCGAGTAATGCATGTTTAAAGTTCAGAAACAGGCTTTTTTCAATAAAATCTCAATATTTTTTAAGACGAATTTGAGCAAAATCTTAAATTGACGATAACTTGGCTAAATTTCATCGTAAAAAGATAAGTTTTTTTTTCTTCTGGAGTGGTTTTTCCCTGGCAATCAGATTTTCTTATCTATTTAAAAAACGTTTTTTTACCTAAAAAGTTATTTTAAAAATTTAGGGTAGCTCAGATACGAAAAACACGGTTTTTGACATAAAAGTGAAAAAATCTTTTTGGCACCTATCGCCGATTTCTTGTTCACGATTTTTTTCGGTTTTCTGAAGGTTCAAACTATCTGAAAACACGGGTCATATCGATGTGCCCTCAAAAAAAAAATTTACGATTCCAGGCTCGAATTAAGTATCAATTTTAAAATAATTGCTCATATAGCTGAACAAAATTACAATATTTTTTAATCAATGAAAAATTTTAGTTTCCGACAAAATAAAAGAATAAAATAAAATATAAATTATAAAATGAAGAGTATATTTTTTTTATCCATTTGTATAAACAAAATCTCACGCATGCGTTTGTAATTTGACAATCAAAAATTAAGAGATAGCTATGGTAAAGTGTGCGTGTATTTAAGACACTTGAAATTTTGAATTTTGGCCTATATCTGGTTCAGAATTGTTAATACTGATTATAAAATCTTATATGAGTTATCGAAAAATGAGTTGTTTTTAATATTAGATGTTATGAAGCTAGCCCGAGCAACCTGATCAGGTTAAAATTTAAGATTAATGAATAATTATAGTCAATAAGTTCTAATGAATAAATAGAACTTCGCAAAAGAAACGCGGTTAATTTAATTTATAAAGTTCTTGTTTTGGTTCTGGAACATTTGCTCTTATAATTATTGTTATTATCAATAACAGAAACTAGATGTTACTTTTAGCTTAATTATTTCTGTATAAAATTGGAAACCTGGATAGTATGAATGATAAAGTTTGTATCTTTTAGTTTTAATAAGTAAATAGAACTAGGAAAAACAAACTTCAGTATTACAGGATCCCAGTTTGGTACAGAAACTTTTAATCTAAAAGTAACATCTTGACTCGGTTATCAATAATTACTAAAATTAAAAAAAAAATGTTTCAGAGACAAAAAAAGAACGGCAACATTTAGATAAATTGATTTGCTTTTGTGTAATTCATTGGAACCTACAAAGAAATAATTTTGGCCTATATATCTTGTGCAGAGTTATTAATACTGATTATAAAGTCTTATACGAGTTATCTGAAGGCTAGTTATTTTTAATATTATAGATGTTTTAAAGCTAACCAGAGCAGAATAATTAGATTGAATAGCCAAAAAAGGGCCTAAGATTTCAATATTTAAAGTCAGATTCCTCTGATAGCTTATTCTGAATGAAAAATAAAACCACAAATAAAACTTAACACAAATATTTCCTGTTATTTCTTTTTTATTTATAATTCTTGAATTATTTTTGAAACACAAAAATAATTTTAACTAACAAAAAAATACTATAATTTTAAATTATTTTTGTGTAGTTTAATTAAACTAAATCTAACAGAAAATTAGGTAAATAATTCATTAAATTTTTATTTTATTGTTATTTCTTATGCTATTTTTCAATTTCTATTATACTACTCCACCCAGGGCTGTTAAAGTTTACATTTTTTTAAAATTATGGAAAAATAATTTCTATTTACTTTTTTTAAATAGGTCTTCCGAATAACCGGAATTCCAGTTACCGTAACCGGAAAATCTGGTTGCCGCAACGAGAAAAATTCAGGTTGCCGCAACCGGAATTTTTTTTCAGTGTATCGTGTAAATAAAAAAAAAATCCGCTAGCTTCAAGCGGAATTCCGCTTTTGGGAAGCGGATTTCGCTAGCGGAAAACGGAATTCCGCTGGCGGCAAATGGAATTTTGCTAGTGGTAAGCGGAATTTTTTTTCATTGTATAAAAAATTTAAATTATTATTCTTAAAACATCTATTTTTATAGATAGAATTGTTTTATATTATGACGTAAAAAAAATCCATTTTTCAAAGCTGGATTTCCGGTTACCGTACCGTAATTCCGTTTACCGTAACCGGAATTCCGATTACCGCAATTGGAATTAAACTTTACGACATTTTTTCAAAATTATGGAAAAATAATTTCTATTTACTTTTTTTAAATAGGACTTCCGGTTAACCGGAATTCCGGTTACCACAACTGGAAAATCCGGTTGCCGCAACCGGAATTTTTTTCAGTTTATTGTTTAAATAAAAAAAAAATCCGCTAGCTTCAAGCGGAATTCCGTTTGCGACAAGCGGATTTCCGCTAGCGGCAAACACAATTCTGCTAGCGGCAAATGGAATGCTGCCAGCGGCAAGCGGAATTCCGCTTGCGACAAGAGGAAAAATTTGCTTGCGGCATACGGAATTTTTTTTCATTGTATAAAAAATTTAAAATATTCTTTGACGTATAAAAAAAAATCCATTTTTCAAAGCTGGAATTCCGGTTGCCGCATTATTGGCCAATTTTGAAATAATTTGTTAATAACAAAAAATTGACCACGAAATTCGCAAAACGGACCCCAGATTCGTGTTCAGCGGGTCAAAAAACATAAATACCATCTATTTTTATCCTCGGAAAAAGAAATTTAATTTTTGGGCGTAATTAGTATGGCTGGCGCCTGTATTATATCCAATCAGACTTTTAAATAATTATAAAAATTTTTATTACGACCAGAGAAGCGATAATCCAATCCCATCAATTGGCAACCCATTCTTACGTATTTGGTTTTTTATTTTCTAACTTCTGACGATTGGTCGAAAATAAAAATTTTTGTTCTCCTTCCCAAAAAAAATTTACAAAGTAAAAATTTAGAGGCGTGGTTAATTTTAAATGTTATCTTACCTGGCACGTACTAAGATTGTCAGTCAATAAGTTTGTTTCGTGAATCGTGAATCAACTATCATTCATAAAACATTGACTTTAAAAAAAAAATCAATGTACTTGTTTTTTTGTTTTGTTTTTTATATTTTGTTTTATTTTTTTTACTTTAAAAAGTGATTTAGTTTTTTATTGTGTTATTAAAATTATTTGATAAGAACAATGGTTTCATATTTGAATCCTCCATCAATTTATGATGAAAATGTTGGTTTGAATTTGGAGAATGAAGTGCTAATAAAAAATCATCAATTTTATCAGTACCATAATAATCACCATCACAATCATCATTATCCAAATTACCATTATCATCATCCATATTTACAGCATCAGGCGCATCATCAACACCAATATCATCATACATTGATGAATAATGTTGAACAAAATTTTGGATGGTATGCTCATACTCAAAATGAAGAATTTAGAAGAAAAACTGAAGAATCAGCTGCATTTATGCAAAAATTTTATGAACGTCGACAATTTATTTATCAGCAACAGTTACAGCAATTGCAATTAGGATTAAGTCCAAATTGCAGTAATGATAAGAATCTCAATAATGTCAGTGATGAAGAATATTTTGATAGTTTAAAAAATACTGATGGATCGAGTCCAACTTCAATAAATTCAAGTGAAGGTGATTCAAGCAGTTCCGGAACATTTAACAGCACCCCGTCGTCGTGTATGAGTATTGATTCAGCTTTTTATAAAAATATTAACGATTTTATCATTCCTGATGGAAAATCAGAATATGAGGTGCCACAAGAAGATGTACCATTTGATTGGATGAAAAAGACAAAACAAGCAAAAGCTTTGGGTAAGTTAATTTTTGTTTGATTGATTTTTTTTACGTTAAATTATACACTGAAAAAAAATTCCGGTTGCCGCAACTGGATTTTTCCAATTGCGGTAATCGGAATTCCGGTTACGGTAAACGGAATTACGGTTCCGGCAACCGGAAATCCAGCTTTGAAAAATGGATTTTTTTTACGTCGAAGACATAATATAAAACAATTCTATATCTATAAAATAGATGTTTTAAGAATAATAATTTAAATTTTTTATACAATGAAAAAAAATTCCGCTAACCGCTAGCAAAATTCCATTTGCCGCTAGCGGAATTCCGTTTTCCGCTAGCGAAATCCGCTTCCCGCAAGCGGAATTCCGCTTTAAGCTAGCGGATTTTTTTTTTATTTACACGATACACTGAAAAAAAATTCCGGTTGCGGCAACCTGAATTTTTCCCGTTGCGGCAACCAGATTTTCCGGTTACGGTCACTGGAATTCCGGTTATCCGGAACACCTATTTAAAAAAAGTAAATAGAAATTATTTTTTCATAATTTTGAAAAAACGTCGTAAAGTTTAACAGCCCTGGGTGGAGAAGTATAATAGAAATTGAAAAATGGCATAAGAAATAACAATAAAATAAAAATTTAATGAATTATTTACCTAATTTCTGTTAGATTTAGTTTAATTAAACTACACAAAAATAATTTAAAATTATAGTATTTTTTTGTTAGTTAAAATTATTTTTTTGTGTTTCAAAAAGAATTCAAGAATTATAAATAAAAAAGAAATAACAGGAAATATTTGTGTTAAGGTTGATTAGCGTGGATTTTGATCACGATAGAAATCGATATAATTTTTATAGGGGCTTCATATTATAATAAAACACATAAAAAAAAATTTTTAAGAAAATTGTGTTTTTCATTTAGGAGATACAAAGCTCCAAAGTTGAGTTCTTATACATTGCAAGCATAGGAGCTGAGTAAAAAATCAGGGGTTTGAGATTTTTATGTTATGTCAATAAAAAAACTAAACGATGGATTTAAAAAAAAAATATAGCACCATGTAAATTAATTATTGAAGAAACTAGTATTCGATTTTTAAATAAATTGTGTTTTTCGTATAAAAGATATTTTAATTAGAAAAAATAAAAAACCGATAAAAATTTTAAGGCGACAACGTCGCTGTATAAAATACACGCATAATATTATAATAATAATCATGTAAATAAGAAACGCGCCCTACAAACATTCTGCGACGTTGTCGCAATTTTTTTTTTATTTAACCTTCAACGAAAAATGACCGGCTGTATACCGTCAAAATCTTGTGACCGCTAATGTACCTTAAGTTTTATTTGTGGTTTTATTTTTCATTCAGAATAACCTTTCAGAGGAACCTGACTTTAAATATTGAAATCTTAGGCCCTTTTTTGGCTATTCACTCTAATTATTCTGCTCTAGTTAGCTACAAAACATCTATAATATTAAAAATAACTAGCCTACAGATAACTCGTATAAGACTTTATAATCAGTATTAATAACTCTGCACAAGATATATAGGCCAAAATTATTTCTTTGTAGGTTATGTAGTTCTATTAATTCTTCAATGAATTAATAGAACTACACAAAAGCAACGCAATTAATATAAATGTTGTAGTTCTTGTTTTGTCTAAAATATTTGTTCTTATAATTTTATTTATAATTTTAAATAATAATTTTATCTATTAATTTTTTTTGCGGCAAACCGACAGATAGACCAACATTCTGAAAAACTGGGGCGAATTTAATCATGGTATACATGATTGCCGGCCAATTTGAAAAATTAAATCTGCTAAAAATGAAACCGGAAGTAGCCCAAAAAGAAAAAATTTTTTTTTGCATAGTCCTGGCCAATCAAACTCATTAGGCGGCTCTCGACCAGTGTTAGTGCTTTTCGGGAAAATGGTTAAAAATCATAAATATAAGCTTGAAAAAAAATTCTGAAAGAGTATCTATGTTGGGAAACCTTCAGTAAATCCATTTCTGCCATTAGTTTTTCGGAAAAACCCCGGGAAATTCCGGAAAATTGGAAAATGCGTTTTAAGAAAAATCGCAATATCTCATTTGCCGCCATTTTTTTTTTGAAAATTTTTTTCAACCGAAATCCCATCGATCTGTCCGAAAAAAAATGTTGGTTTCGGCCATTTAGGTCAACTTTAGCCTGTTTTAGAATAATTTCACATTTTTAATATTCCTTTATTTAATTTTCCATAAGGGGATAAAATAATTGACTTTTTTTCTTTCAGAATCGAATAGCTAGGGAAAAAGTAGTCCTAAATAAAAAAAAAATTACTATTTTCGATGAAAATTAACCAAGTTATGGTCAAGTAAAGATGCTGTCAAAAACTACTATTTTTATACTAATTCCAATTTTAGGTTCTAAAACGACATTATAACTTGAAAGAAAAAAATTAGTTTAGTCGATAAAAAGTTTTTTTTGGGTCAAAAACTAATGTAACATGTTAAAGACTGTTTTTGATTATTATCATTTTTTATCAAAAATAAATAAATTTCTGTCAAGAAAATTAATTTTTTTATTGGATAAACGAATAGCCAAGGAAAAAATATTCGATAATAATCCAAAACTTTTCTTTTTACGATAAAATTTAAGCGAGTTATGCATTTTTCAAGTTATAATGTCGTTTTAGAGCCTAAAATTGGAATTAGTATAAAAATGGTAGTTTTTGACAGCATCTCTACTTGACCATAACTTGGTTAATTTTCATTGAAAATAGTAATTTTTTTTTATTTAGGACTACTTTTTCCCTGGCTATTCGATTCTGAAAGAAAAAAAGTCAATTATTTTATCCCCTTATGGAAAATTAAATAAAGGAATATTAAAAATGTGAAATTATTCTAAAACAGGCTAAAGTTGACCTTAATGGCCGAAACCAACATTTTTTTTCGGACAGATCGATGTGATCGATGTGATCGATGGGATTTCGGTTGAATTTGAAAAAAAAATTTTGAAATAAAAATTTTCAAAAAAAAAATGGCGGCAAATGAGATATTGCGATTTTTCTTAAAACGCATGTTCCAATTTTCCGGAATTTCCCGGGGTTTTTCCGAAAAACTAATGGCAGAAATGGATTTACTGAAGGTTTCCCAACATAGATACTCTTTCAGAATTTTTTTTCAAGCTTATATTTATGATTTTTAACCATTTTCCCGAAAAGCACTAACGCTGGTCGAGAGCCGCCTAATGAGTTTGATTGGCCATAACACTGGCTGTTTAAGACCTAGAAGGCTGAAAATTTCAGGATTTTCCTATCTTTATGTTATAAAAACATGGGAAAAATTTGAGGCCGATCCGATGACCCGACCTGCCCACCATTGCTGTTTTGGCAAAGAAAGACTCATACGTAATTATTCGAAAATTTTTTTCTTAATTATTTATCTTTTTTATTAATAATTTTTAAAAGACAATTAAAACTATTATCTTTAATATTTCTGTATTATTAAATTCCAAAATACTGATAAACTGATTAAATTTAAAATGATTTTAAAAATTTAATAAATTATAGTATTATTAAAACTAATTTGAGTCTTGTTATTGTTTCCTAATCACAATTTTTTTGAATTTGAAGATTTTGGGTCCAGAAAATTAGGGTTTTGAGATTAAAATTTATTTGATTTCGTTAAAATATTCCTAATGAATCTACTTTTATTATATAATCGAACTTTTGGGCCATAAATGTTGTGAGATGTAATTATGTGGCCTAATAAGCTAAGTAAACTTTTATTACAGCAAAAGTATAAATTCCTAATAAATATATATTATTATTTTTGGGCCATAAATGTTCAGAAATGAAATTAAATGGCCTAGGCTAAGTAAATTTTTATTTCAGCAAAAGTTTACAGTAAACACACAGGTGAAAAATTTAACTCATATTTTTACGTAATTTTTTACCTAAATTTTTATGTAATTTTTTACCTAATTTTTTACGGAACTTTTGGGTTATTTTTTTTAAAAACTTTAATTACTCTTACTAAAAAGAGTAATTTAAAAGTTTTTTAAAAATATAGTACAATAATTATTTTTATGATTATAAAAAGTTTTGGATATCAAGGAATCGGGCCAAATAAGATGTACAATTAAATTAATGAAAAAATAACTACATTTTATTTACAAAAAAAAAATTTAATACAATTTCATGTCTTGATGCATTCCAAATAACTTGTTAATTTTTGCTGAATGAATTAATATCATTGAGTGGCGTTCAAGAAAGCAGATTCATGTGACATCTCAGCTTTCATCATATAGGTGATAGGTTGAGTTTTTTCCAAATTTCTTCAAACCTGTATATTACAGAAAATATTTATTCAAGTTTCTAAACTGAAAAAAAGTTCCGCATGCAGCAAAAAATCCGTTAATAGCAAACAAGATTCCACTGATGGCATCGGAATTTTTGTTTCCTCAATGAGGAACCATTGTGATGGGTCAAATTTTGGTTTTTGATTTTTTGGCATATAAGCACGTACGTTTTGAGACCTCAGGAAACTATAAAAAACTGGTTATTAAAAAAAGTCTGTATGTGTGTGTGTGTGTGTGTGTGTGTGTGTGTGTGTGTGTGTGTGTGTGTGTGCGCGTGCGTGTGTGTGTGTGTGCGTGCGTGTATGTATGCAATCGGTGGAATTAAGACCTAATTTTTTATTCAAACATTTTTTTACCAAAAAATCTCGAGGTACTTTTTTTTTTTAATTTGCATGTAATACCTCATTTATTTCCATGAAAGTACTTATATTCGAAAGTATGATTTTTACTCAATATCTCGAATTTGATAATTAATTTGTTGAGAATTTTTTCCTCAAAATTTTCGTCACAAAAAAATACAAAAAACACCAAATACTTTTTTCTTTTTGGACGTAGTACCTACTTTATTTCTATGAGAGTACTAGTTTTAGAAATTTCGTTTATAGTAATTTTTTGGATCTAATACCGATTTTTTTCAAAATTTTTTTCTCAAAATTAAAAAAACAAATTAATTAAAAAAACTGCAATATTTTTTTTTTTTTAAGTATAATACCTCATTTAATTCCATAAAAGTACTAATATCTGAAAATATTATAACCGGTGATATTTCACAACACTTTTGGAATTAAGACCTAATTTTTTTTTCAAAATTAAAAAAACAAAAAAATTTTTAAAACTGCAATATTTTTTTTTTTTTTAGTGCAAACCTCATTTAATATCATTCAAGTACTAATATCTGAAAATATTGTAACCTGTAATATTTCACAACCATAATGAAATTAAAAAAGTAAAAATAATATTTTATTGACCGAATTAAGACCTAATTTTTTTTTCAAACATTTTTTTATCAAAAAAGCTCAAGTTACTTTTTTTTTTTTTTCAATTCGGATGTAATACCTCATTTATTTCCATGAAAGTACTTGTAATTGCAAGTATGATTTTTACTCTATATCTCGAATCTGATACTTAATTTTTTGAAATTTTTTTATAAACTTAATTTTTTTACTGTTTACTCAATCTATATATAAGGGATAATTGCGATACATATATTTTAAATATATATTCTGGCATAAATATTACATAAATGGTATTTCACTCGAATACATTGAGCGAGATCATCAGTAAGAAACTCAATGTATTTTTCTTATATACCAAACTGAGCTTGACTCAAGCTGAGTTTTGGTAATAAGAAAAATACCTACATTGAGTTTCTTACTGATGATCTCGCTCAATGTATTCGAGTGAAATACCATTTATGTACTATGTAGGAAATATGAAATTTTATTTCTTAATAATTTTTATATTCTTATGAATTTAGTACATGGAATCAAAATCTAATATATATTTATATATATTTTGTTTGATTATAAATATTACATAAATAATTTCAGTTTTACTTCAAATTCCAATGTTTTTCGCTTTCTATAAAAATTTATCCAGAAATATATATATATGTATACAGAATATATATATGTTACGGGTAGAGTCCGATCTCTGGATAGTCCTAGGTCTATCCGGATAAACCTAGGACTATCCAAGCGGAGTTGGATAAAGTCCGATTCTTGAATTTTTTCATCTTTTTTGTTCAACTTTATCCGGCACCGCTTGGATAGTCCTAGGATTATCCAAGAGGCTTGGATAAAGTCCGATTCGTAAAAAATGTATGTAAACAAAAAAAAAAAATTATTTCACCGTATTATTTTTTTATTTTATTTGTCATAATTTTATACTCAAATAATTTTTTGATTTAGTCAAATTAAATATAAAAAAAATACAAAATACAAAATTTTAGCTACAATATATAAATTTATTTTTATTTATTTATACAAGAGAAACTGCCGTGACATTTTGAGTTGCATTTGAGTCCATTTGATTTGCACTTACATTTATTAGTTTTGCAACCTTGTTTGCAGTTACACCTTTGAAAGCCTTGACCACCAAATTTAGATGCCATTATTGCAAATTGGCGTAAAGTTTTCTTTTCAGTGGATATTTTTGATATGTGGTTTTCATTCGTAGGTGTTAATTGATTCCACGAAAATTTTTCTTCTATTGTTCCATGATAATTAGCTTATTTATACAATCCGTTATCGCTGATTTCTATTATTGTCATTAATATGTTTCTAAAATCTCCGGGACCTCTGTCTACATCAGGAATACCCACTCTGACTGTATCTCCAACTTTGCAATTTAGAAACTTAGAATTTGATCTTTTGATCATTTCTGAAGCTTGATTATCTAACGCACGTTTTGCACTTTTTCTATTATCACTTATACTAAACTCTTTTGAACAAATTTCGCATGAAATGTTATTAACACAGTTTTTACAAATATTTCAGTTGTCACGTTCATAGGCTGGAGAGTTTGAAGTTCATTTTTCTGAAATTGAGTTTCTCCAAAATAAAGTTGCTTTCTAGAATTATTTAATTTGACTAAATCAAAAAATTATTTGAGTATAAAATTATGACAAATAAAATAAAAAAAATAATATGGTGAAATAATTTTTTTTTTTTTTTTTTGTTAACATTTTTTACGAATCGGACTTTATCCAAGCCTCTTGGATAATCCTAGGACTATCCAAGCGATGCCGGATAAAGTTGAACAAAAAAGATGAAAAAAATCAAGAATCGGACTTTATCCAACTCCGCTTGGATAGTCCTAGGTTTATCCGGATAGACCTAGGACTATCCAGAGATCGGACTCTACCCGTAACATATATATAAAATATATTTAAAGCAATTATCCCTTATATAAAGGTTGAGTAAACAGTAAAAAAATTAAGTATAAAACACTTTAAATTCAAAATATAAAATTTTTAAATTTTCACTAATTTTGAAATTTTGTACTTTTGAAATTAGATACTTCTAGAAGTAGTTTAAAACCGGTTTTAAGTGAATAGCTCAAAAATTGAGTCCAAGAGCGATTTTTGACCGTTTTGCCCCACTGTGCGGCGTTTGAAAGGTTACACTTGTACTAAAAAAATGAGACCAGAAAAAAATCTTTTGGTTAATTTTTGAGGTTGCAGTATTTTATTAAAAATTACCGATAACCCTTATTTTATAACATTCAGCCAACCTTAAAAATTAATCAAAACACTTCTGGTTGATCTCATTTTTTTGGTGCAAGTGTCACCTTTCAAACGCCGTAAACCGCGTTCTTTTATCATTGATCCTCTCATCACTATAGCCAATCAACCTGACGGTAATTTTTGACTAAAAATTACCAGTTTTTGATATTGCTTAAATTAATTTAAGCTTAAAAAGGACAAATGGTGCAATTTTCACCAATCTTTGGGAATCGATAGTTCAAGGGATTTTGAAACGAAAATGTCCTTTAAAAAAATCGATAATATTCATTCCCTTCTTGAGATACGGAGGCAAGAAAAAAAAAAGTTAAAAAATTATTTTGCTGATACTGAAGATGTAGGTAAAAGATTTTGTTTCTAGGGATTATATCTGAATCAAGACTGGGTTTTAATATGTTTTATGGGCCACTGATTATGAATATCAGGCTCCTAAATCCTTACAAGATGCACATTACCCTATACTAGGGCAAAAAATGCCCTAAAAAGTCGCGGGCTCACGGGCTCTATATAAGAATCATTAAAAACTGCTTCAAATACTCAACCTATAAGTTTTTTGTTTTTTGTGTCGCTAGTTCCAATAAATATGGTCCCAAAAATCCAAACGTATGTGTTAGCCCTTAAAGGGCAAACATGGCCCTTTTAAGGGTTTCTAAGTACAAATCAAAAATGCTTATTTCATAATTCAAACTATACGATATTATGAAGGCTAAATTGAATGATGTTCGTCACGAAAGCCAAATGGTATATGAAGAGGTGTAGTAATTGGTGATTTATGTATCAAAAGCCAGTAGAAGGGTTGTTTTGCCTTGTAAGGGCTTTTGATGCACTGTAGGAGTTTTGGGAACACCTAATCTAATTTAATCATGATATTGTGGTATAGTTTGAGTACTTGATGAATAATATTAATAATATTATAAATGATTTATATATAAGAAACCCTGAAAAGGGCTACTTTGCCCTTCCAGGGCTTCACATATACCGTTAGGTTTTTGGTACAATCATCATTCAGAATATAGTAATGTAACTGACGTATAGTTTAAGTAATTAATATATAGTTATTAATGAATCATACATAGTAAGCCCTAAGAAGGGCAACTTTGTCCTAGGATAGGGCTTTAGAAATACTGTTAGGATTTCCAGGTCGTCATCAAGTAATTTTGCCACTCAAAAAGTGTTTATCTTGAGTTCTTTACATTGTTTTCAAAGATCTTACAAGAAAAAGACCTAATAAGGGCAATTTAGCTCTTTGAAAGCTCTTATCTTCATATACACCATTTGGGTTTCGTGTCGACCATCATTGAATTTAGCCTCCATAATATCGTATAGTTTGAATTATGAAATAAGCATTTTTGATTTGTACTTAGAAATCCTTAAAAGGGCCATTTTTGCCCTTTAAGGGCTAACACATACGTTTGGGTTTTTGGGACCATCATTATTGGAATCAGCGACCCAAAAAACGTATAGGTTGAGTATTTGAAGCAGTTATTAATGATTCTTATATAGAGCCTGTGAGCCCGTGACTTTTTAGGTTATTTTTTGCCCTAGTATAAGGTAAGGATTTAGGAGCCTGATATTCATAAACAGTGGCCCATAAAACAAATTAAAACCCAGTCTTGATTCAGACGCTAATCCCTAGAAGCAGAATCTTTTACTTACGTCTTCTGTATCAGCAAAATAATTTTTTTATTTTTTTACACTTCTAGCCTCCGTATCTCAAAAGGGAATGAATATTTCCGATTTTTTCAAAGGACATTTTCGTTTAAAAATCCCTTGAATTATCGATTCCCAAAGTTTGGAGTAAATCGCACCATTTGCAATTTTCCAATGCTAATGGTGCGGGGTCCTTTCCTACAAGCTTCAAATTTCCAAAAATTCTTTTTTCACCGCTTTTCAATAAATTATTATTAAACAGAGATGATAATTTAAAGTCAGAGTCCGAATTTCAGGGTTTTAAAAAAAATGTCAAATTTTATCATTATCTTTGAAAAGCGTTATCTTAAAGAAAAGAGACGAGTAAAAAAGTTTTGGAAATTTGAAGCTTGTAGAAAATTTTTAAGGCTTATAAAACTCAATTTCGTCAAAAATTAAACTTTGGCAGTAATTTAAGCAAATTTAAAAATTAGTCATTTCCGATTAAGGACTTATGACCCCAATAGGAAAAAAAAGCAAATTACTCCAGTCAAATCACGGGGAGGGGTGGCATTGTTTGTGGCCGCCACCAGATTTGGTCTACTATAGGTTTTTTGGGTCGCTGAAGACGAAAATCGGGGTCTTTTCTATGCGCAATTGGGGCTTGACCCTTAAATCGGGCAAAACTGCCCCTAAAAAGGGCATTTTTGCTGTATTCATTGTAAGCCTTTGAAATTTGGTATACAGGGGTTTTTTAGGTCGCTGAAAACGAATGTTACAGTTATAACTATGAAAAATTACCCCTTTACCCTTAAATTGGATAAAACTACCCCTAAAAGGGGCGTTTTCACTACTTTCACTCTATCCCTCCAAGATTCAACCTATTAGGGTTTTTCGGGTCGCTAATCACAAAAATCGTTGTCTTTTCAATTAAAACTTAACTTTTCACCCTTAAATTAGCCTAAACTACCCCTAAAAGGGGTATTTTTGCAACTTTCACTCTAGCCCTCCAAGATTTGGTCTAATAAAGGTTTTTGGAGTCGCTGATCACGAATATTGAATTTATAACTATGAAAAATAACCCCTTCACGCTTAAATTGGCCAAAAGTACCCCTAAAAGGGGTGTTTTTTCTACTTTCGCTCTAGCCCTCCAAGATTTGGTCTTAAAGGGTTTTTTAGGTCGCTGATCTCGAAAATCGCGTTTTTTTCAATTAAAAATTAGGTCTTCAGCCTCAAATCTGCTAAAACTACTCCTAAAAGGTTTGAAAGGTATAAATAAATGAATCATACATTTTACAAGTTTTCTTATTTATAAAATAAAGGTAAGCAAATGTTTTATCATTTGAAAAACTTTTCAAAAATTAAAATTAAAATAAAAATTTTTTTTATTATGCCTCAAAATAATCCTTCAAGGGCTGTTTATTGTGATCAGTGACCTAAAAAACACTATTAGACTAAATCTTAGAAGGCTAGAACGAATATAGCGATATTCCTATATTTTACGATATTCCTATATTAGCGACATTTCCGAAAGCCCCCATTTTAGGAGTAGTTCCGGTTAATATAAGGTTGAAGAGTTACGTTTTAATTGAAAAGACATCGATTTTTGTGACCAGTGCCCCAAAAAACTCTATCACACCAAATCTTGAAGGGCTAGATTGAAAGTAGTGAAAACACACCTTTTAGGGGCAGTTTTGCTCAATTTAAGGGTGAAGGGGTAATTTTTCATAGTTATAACTGCAATATTCGTTATCAGCGACCCAAAAAACCCCCGTATACCAAATTTCATAGGCTTACAGTGAATACAGCAAAAATGCCCTATTTAAGGGCAGTTTGCCCAATTTAAGGGTGAAGGGGTAATTTTTCATAGTTATAACTGCAATATTCGTTATCAGCGACCCAAAAACCCCCCGTATACCAAATTTCAAAGGCTTACAATGAATACAGCAAAAATGCCAAAATTTTTAGGGGCTGTTTTGCCCGATTTAAGGGTCAAACCCCAATAGCGCATAGAAAAAATCCCGATTTTCGTGTTCAGCGACCCAAAAAACCTATAGTGGACCAAATCTGGTAGCGGCCACAAACAATACCACCAAAACCGTGATTTTAGTGGAGTAAATATCCACATTACCGACGCTATTTTTTTAAATAATTTGCAGTTTAAAATAAAATTAGTCGTAAAAATATTAAAAAATGTGTTTATTATGTAATATTATTGCAAAAAAAATTATCTAAATTTTATAAATTATGAAAAAACATTGTTATTTTAGTTTAAGGTACTTGCTAAGACTTGGTTTTCACTGAATAATTAATGATTGAATGTGGTAACTTGTGTCTGGTAACTTAGATAAAATAAATTGGAAATATAATCTTTGAAAATTTATTTATTATATTTAATTAGTTTCATCCCCCTGTGTCATCATTATTATACTTTCTGTAAGCTCCAAATGTGAATTTCTATAAGAGCAATGTAAAACTGCCTATTTTTAATTTGCAATAAAATGAAAATTAATGTGGTAACAAAGGTAAAACCAAGATCTATTCAACTTTAAAAATGTTTAGCTTTAATAATTTTCCTGTTTCATTCAGTTCTGTCATCATTTCCAATTAGGGTCATAACTCCTTAAAAATTACCAGTGAATAATTGTCTATAGCGCTGAGAGAATCAATTAACCAGAAGTGTTTTGGTTAATTTTTGAGGTTGCAACGTTTTATCGAAAATTACCGAAAAACCCTGTTTTATAAGATTGAGCCAACATGTAAATTTGTGTTTCTAAACCAAGAATTACCTTTGAAATGAATGCAGGGCTGTTTGCTTATCTTTACAACATAAAAAAAAAGGTTTTCCATTAAAAATTAGCCTTTTAAAACGTGTGGCCTCTGTAAAAATTTGTAAAGCTAAACAATAAAAATTCCAATGTTATTTAAATGGGAAACTTCAAGTGCTCGGTGGCACGGGTTAAAAAAATCGAAAATCAAAAAGGAGCTGGGGGTTTTTATGACCAAAATTTTCGAGAAAATGGGGAAAGCCAAAAAGTATCAAAAAAAACTTATAACCGGTTTGTGTATACACAACCAAAATGCATGGAACATGTTTACTTACATCTATAATCTTACAGCATAGACACACAAAAAATAATACAATTTCCTATTTTTATAATTTGTAATTATCACCTTTACTAAATGTTAAGATTCTAAACCCAAACTATTATGATTTCCTAAACGCGTATTATTCTAGGTCCCTAAATCAAAAAAATTTTCTAAGTCCCTAAACCCAAATTATTCTAAGTCCCAAAATTGAAATTATTCCAAGTCCCATTTGACCCCCCCCCCCTTAAATGGGACAAATTTGACCCCCCCCCTTAAATGGGACAAATTTGACCACCCCCCTTAAATGGGACAAATTTGACCACCCCCCTTAAATGGGACAAATTTGACCCCCCCCTTTATTTTCAAATTCCGAAGTACCCCCTCCCTATAAACATGTTCCATGTTAAAAAATAAGACACACTCTAAGCACACACAAATACAAACTTTTTTTAAAAACCGGTTTTTTAGCTTCCTGGGGTCTCAAAACGTGCTCAAATTTTGATTTTTGATTTTTTCGCATATAAGCACGTTATATGCGAAAAAAATCAAAATTTCACCTAAAACAATGATTCCTCTATGAGGAACAAAACAACACAGAAAACAACACTATTTTTTTCTTTTTGGATGTAATACCTCATTTATCTCTATGAAAATACTATCTGAAAATATGGTTTTTACTCGAATCGGATACTTAATTTTGTGAAAATATTTTTCTCAAAATTTTTTGCATAAAAAAATAAAAAAAACAGCAATATTTTTTTTCTATTTGGACGTAGTACTAAATTTTATTCTGTATGAAAGTACTAAAATCTTGAATTATCGTTTTTACTAGTTAATATAGACCATATTAAGAAACTTTTGTTATTGTTAATGAGAAACCATAGTGCCAATTTACTTTGGCATCGTTTTTTGTAATTGGTAAATTTTCAATCCGCAGTGTCTAATTTTAAAAATTGGGTGTTGGATTCAGACTCTGTATGCCCGAAAACTCCCATAACTAGTATTAAATTATTTCTTTTTTATTTTTAAAAATTAACCATATAGTTCTGTAATTGCCCAAATTTCGTGTTTGGGTGTTAGATTCGGGTTTTACGAACGCCCAAAAACCCTAGTAAGCATAATGGAACTAATATTTTTCAATTTGTAAAAATTCAAAAACCATATTTTCTGTAATTTTAAACTTTTTTTTCTCAAAACTTTTTGCATAAAAAAATAAAAAAAAACAGCAATATTTTTTCCTTTTTGAACGTAGTAATACCTAATTTATTTCTATAAAATTATTCTTCAATTAATCTCAAAAACTGTGAAATGGAAATTTGACCAAACACCGAAAAATATGGTAAATTTTTAGGAATAAAAACAAAATTTAAAATTATTAGTTATATAAAAAAAAAAATAGTTCCAAACTTGCGTGCCCAAAAACCCTCGTCAGCTGTTTTAAATTGCTTTTTTCCTATTCTTGAAAATCAACCATTTTTTTCGGTAATTGGTCAATTTCCAGTTCACAGTTTTAAATTTAAAAATTTAGGTGTTGGATTCAGATTCTGCGTGCCCAAAAACCTTCGTAACCTGTATTAACCTATATCGATTCTTAATTAACAGTTCTTGGGCACTTGAATTTTTCGTTAATAAAAATTATTTATTTTAGGCTGAAAAACTCACCTGGTAGGCAATTTGGGTCGCTCTTTTTATTTCCGGAGTCTGTTCTCACACACAACTCCTGCAAAATGAGATATCAACCCCTAAAATGGGGCAAAATTTCAAAAAGTTCTTAAAGAATCGTCCACCTATCAGTGTTCAGTTAAAAAAATTAAAAATTGATTTCTTGGTTTGGTTAATCATTACGTTAACTTCTAAATTAATTAATTCTTAAAGAAACTTACGATGTTCCCAAATTTAAAAAAATTTTTATTCGGCATCAAAAATAATTACTAAGACTCACAAAACATGGAAAAAAATAATCAAATACGCGTGTATTTGTCCTTACAACCCTCCCTGGAGGTATCTTTAGTATAAGCAAGAGATTATTTTCACAACTAAAGAAAATACTGAATATTTTGGGTTGTAAACTCTCTAATTAAGTAATTTCTATAGTCCCTTTTCACATACGCTGCCGTACATTAAAAATCTCCCTACGTGGATAAATGAGTTCTTTATAATATAAGGGCTTAATCGTCTCGAAATTATTTATCAGATGGTGCAAATAATAATAAAAGCTCGAATCGGATGCCTAATTTTTTGAACTTTTTTTTCTCAAAACTTTTTGCATAAAGAAATAAAAAAAATAGTACTAGTTTTAGAAATATTTTTTATAGTCAATTTTTTGAATCTGAAACCTAATATTTTTGAATTTTTTTTTTCTTCAAAATGTTTTACAAACTATGCTTGTCTTGTCATGAATAGATTTCTATATGACTCAAATAGATTTTGTTAAAGAAGATTTTCTATTTGAGACAAATATAGATCTTTTTTTTCAGTGCATGGAAAAAAATAAGTTAGTACGCTGAATAAAATAAGTACAAGAAAAATATATTTAGCTCTTATTAATACCGTACTGATACCGTAGGTATTGGTTAGACAAGCGTGATTACATTTAATAAAATTAAAATATTACAAAATTCTTTATTTTTTAATTTTTATATTAGTCTAAAAGAAAATACAATTGTCTCAAAATTTTCACATAACAGCATTCCGGAGCTCTGTAATTACCGACATTTTCTATGGGGAATCTAGTAAATTTTGACTGATTTGAGCTAATCGGTTCCTAACTTTCTGAAGCCAAAAACCAATTAAAAAGATTTTCCTCTTACAGAAAATTTTCTTTTTAGTTCCTCTACTCCGCTATCGACTTCGATTTTTGATATTCGATCACTTTTTTTTATTAAACAATAATTTATAATAATAAACAGTTCGCGTCCATTCAAACGGGTTCGAATAGATACGAACTTATTAGTCCAGGTAAATGTATGAAACCACCTATACCTAATTATGAAAGTGGATGAATCGAGTTGAAACCTTTTGCATTCTCTTCAGGAACATCTCAGGAACAAAGCGTACCCAGGAAATTATTCTCGTATGAAAGGGGGCAATTTTAACCCTATTCCCCCCCCCACTTACCACACAAGTACAAGATTATTTATGAAATGATTTTTTTTTAATTTCAAGAAGTGTATAGAGGTTTTTTGGGTCACGGAATTCAAAACTTATGTCAGAATTACTATTCAAGCTATTGCTGGGGGTGAATTAGCCCTTTTTCACCCCTTTTTACCCCCAAAATATGTAATTCTTTAAAATTAGTGTTTTTTCAAATTCGAAAATGCCTCTATGGATTTTTTGGGTCACAAAATTCAATACTGATGTCAGAATTACTATTTAAGCTATTTCTGGGGGTGAATTGGCCCTTTTTCACCCCTTTATACCCCCAAAATATGTAATTCTTTAAAATTAGTGTTTTTTTAAATTCTAAAATACCTCTACTATTTCTTATCTATATAAATGATCTTGGCCTAAAAATAATTTACTCAAAATGACTCATGTTTGCAGATGACCTGCAAATCTACATTCAAGTGCCCCATAAGGACTTAAACTTAGGAGTCTCCCTTTTTCAAACTGATCTTCATGCAATAGAAAATTGGTGTTCATCTAACAATTTCAAAATTAATATTGATAAGTCTAATTTTATGATTTTCGGTTAAAAATCTTCAAATTTTTTTGATACAAATACTTCTTTTTACTTCAGCGGTACCAATATTAAACTCTCTAAAACTGTTAAAAACCTTGGACTCTTTATCGATCAGGATATGAAATGGAGATCTCATGCAAATCATATTATTAAATCGGTCAACCATGTCCTATACAGACTTAGGCACTTCAAGCACCTCATCAATCAAAATCTCCGAAAGCAGCTAGTCACTGCTCTAGTCTTCCCAATCCTTGACTCTGGTGTTTTCCCTATGAGAAAGAGCATCCCGAAATATTAGGGGAAAATCTGCACCGGAATGAAATCTAAAAAACCTTTTGCAGATTGTTTATACATTAAAAAAAATAATTTCCCCGTTGGAATTTTGCCCCCGGCTGCCCTTCAAGGGGCAGGGGGGGCAAAAACGAGCTATTTTTCTCTTTTTTTTTCAAAAATCATTCAAAAATTCATATCTCTGGTTCCTTAGTACCAAAATAGGTTTAAATGGTCTTAAAAAAGTCGTATTTTATATCGCTTTCGCGTTAAAAAGTCAAAAAATAATTTTGCCCACTTTAGGAACCCTTAAATTCAAAAATACTGGAGACTAACGTTAAAAATTTTACTTTAAAATTCAATTATTTTGCTATATCAAAAATAACCTCTCTGGAAAATTTATATATTTTTTGTCTATCAAATAGCTTTAAAACGAGAGCGGTTAGAGCAAATTTGAGCCGCGAAAACCGTCAAAATTTCAAAAAAACCAAAATTTTTTATGGGGGTTTTTTGAAGATAACAAGGGGATTCTCAACTGTTTGGGAATAAGATTTGCTTCTAACTTTCAAAACAGGTTGTGGAAGTTGAGAAAACATCCTTCATACCTTCAGTTTACCTGAATGGGCCTCCTGGTCCTAGAAATTAGACCCTATAGCAGGGTTATATGCTATATAAGATAGGACTTTTTAGGCTATCTGCTAAATGGCGCTGCTACCTTGTAATTGAACCAAATACCTTCCGGTTAGTCTCATTTTTTTTGAGTATTTACCACCTTTTGTGCCTCGTAAACCGCATTTTTTTATCAGTAATTCTCTTACCGTTTTAGTTAATAAACCAAATGAACATATTTGGCCAAAAATGACCAATTTTTAAATTGCTGCAAAAATTGTAATTTTTGACTTAAATGGGTCTTATAGAACTCAAAATTTTTGTGCAAGCTCCTAGTTTTTAAAAGTTTTTTACTCGTTCCTTTTGCTTCTGTTTTTTTCGTGATTTAGCTCAATAAAGATAGTCTTTAAAATATTAGCGTTTATTAAAATATCTTAAAGCGGAACTCTGACTTTTATATCTCGCAAACAATTGATCGAAAATAAATGAGTAAAGAATTCCTAAAAACTACGAGCTTGCACAAAAATTTTGAGTTCTATAAGACCCATTTAAGTCAAAAATTACAATTTTTGCAGCAATTTAAAAATTGGTCATTTTTGGCCAAATATGTTCATTTGGTTTATTAACTATAACGGTAAGAGAATTACTGATAAAAAAATGCGGTTTACGAGGCACAAAAGGTGGTAAATACTCAAAAAAAATGAGACTAACCGGAAGGTATTTGGTTCAATTACAAGGTAGCAGCGCCATTTAGCAGATAGCCTAAAAAGTCCTATCTTATATAGCATATAACCCTGCTATAGGGTCTAATTTCTAGGACCAGGAGGCCCATTCAGGTAAACTGAAGGTATGAAGGATGTTTTCTCAACTTCCACAACCTGTTTTGAAAGTTAGAAGCAAATCGTATTCCCAAACAGTTGAGAATCCCCTTGTTATCTTCAAAAAACCCCCATAAAATATTTTGGTTTTTTTGAAATTTTGACGGTTTTCGCGGCTCAAATTTGTTCTAACCGGTCTCGTTTTAAAGCTATTTGATAGACAAAAAATATATAAATTTTCCAGAGAGGTTATTTTTGATATAGCAAAATAATTAAATTTTAAAGTAAAATTTTTAACGTTAGTCTCCAGTATTTTTGAATTTAAGGGTTCCTAAAGTGGGAAAAATTATTTTTTGACTTTTTAACGCGAAAGCGATATAAAAGACGAATTTTTTAAGACCATTTAAACCTATTTTGGTACTAAGGAACCAGAGATATGAATTTTTGAATGATTTTTGAAAAAAAAGACAAAAAAAGCTCGTTTTTGCCCCCCCCTGCCCCACGAAGGGCAGCTGGGGGCAAAATTCCAACGTGGAAGTTATTTTTTTTTATGTATAAACAATCTGCAAAAGGTTTTTTAGATTTCATTCCGGTGCAGATTTTCCCCTAATATTCCGGGATGCTCTTTAACGGATCAGCAGTACAAACGTCTTCAAAAGCTTTTAAATGCATCTGTTAGATATGTTTTTGATATCAGATATCCGTCACGTACTTCCCCTGATCATACGGAGATCCTTAAAGGCTTTGACATATCTGCCCTACAGATTAAAAACCTTCATATCTAGATTTTAATGATTTTAAGTTATTTAATAAAACGCGTTTCCATTGATTTAATTATGTACTATTCAAGGTCCCTGAATCAAAAATATTCTAAATCCCTAAACCCGGATTATTCTAACAAGGGGAGTTCAATACATTTGGAACACCAAATTACACCAAATGGTTATGGATGAGTTTATTATTTTAAAAAAACATGTCGTCTACCCTCCGTTCATTCCAATGGGCTTTCTGGGCCTGAAAACGCAGGGTTCAATGTTATAAAATAGCGTCTTTTGGTAATTTTCAATGAAACGCGAAAACCTTAAAAATTTGCCAAAACTTTTCTGGTTGGTCTCATTTTTTTGGTGTAAGTATCACCTTCCAAACGCCACAAACCTCAATTTTTTATCATCAATTCTCTCATCACTATAGCCAATTAACCGAATGGTAATTTTTGGTTAAAAATGACCAATTTTTAAATTGATGCCAATTTTATAATTTATTACGAAAATGGGTTTTATAAGTCTCAAAATATTTCCACAAGCTTCAAATTTGCAAAAATTCTTTACTCTACATTTTTAAATTATTTTTTAATAAGATATGATAACTTGAAGTCGGAGTCCCAATTTTATGATTTTTTAAAAAAGCTCATTTTTAATGTTAACTTTGAAGAGCCATTTCTTAAAAACAACTCAAGGAAATGAGACAAGTAAAGAATTTTTGGAAACTTGAAGTTTGTAGAAATTTTTCGAGACATATAAAATCCATTTTTGTCAGAAATTACAAATTTGGCAGCAATTTAAAAATTGGTTATTTTTAGCCGAAAATTACCCTTTGGTTAATTGGCTATAATGATGTGAGAATTATTGATAATAAATTGTGGTTTACGATGTTTGAAAGGTGACCCTTACAACAAAAAAATGGAATTAAGTACAAGTGTTTTGGTTAACTTGTGAGGTTTAAGCGTTTCATTGAAAATTACCATAAAACCCTATTTTATAACATTGAAAACACGCAGGTGAAACGCATTGCAGGCCCAGAAGGCCCATTGGAATGAACGGAGGGTAGCTGGAATGTTTTTTCAACATAATACTAATGTATTCTAAGTCCCTAAACCAAAATTATTCTGAGACTCTAAACCCGGATTATTTAAACTCCCAAAATTGAAATTGTTCCAAGTCCCATTTGACCCCTTCCCCTCCTTAAATCAAAGAATTTCGAACTCCCCCCTTGATTTTCAGATTTCCAGGGTATCCCCTCCGTATAAACACTTATTTTATCATTTTCCATGTTAAAATAAATTGAAAATTTCCAATTTTGTTTTATTGAATTTAATTGTAATTGTATTTAATTGGAATCAATTGTAACATCAGAAAGTTGGATTTAATGATGACTAATTTGATCGGATTTTAATCTAATTGCTTTTTATTCCAACTAATCGTGATTTCATTCAATTGGATTTAATTGTGATTGTATTTAATTGTAATTAATGGTAATTGTATTTAACTGAAATTAATTGTAACAAAAAATATTTGATTTAATTATGGTTTAATGTGATCCGAGTTTAATCTAGTTGCTTTTTATTCGAATTAATCGTGATTTTATTTAATTGATTTTAATAGTAATTGGATTCAATTGTATTCTAATTTAATTGTAATTAAAAGGATACTTCGGTCAGGGTGCAGGCTGATTAATAAAGAACAAAAAATATTAATTATATTTTAAGATCTGATAAAAAAAATTAACAATTTATTTCTACAAATTATAAATATAGGATTTCATTAAAAATGAATAAACTGTATCAATTAATTATTGAATTAAAATAAAAAAAAAAAATTAATTTTAATGAAAAAAAAAAAAATTCACTTGCCAGGTATAATTGGCAGCGGCTATTTATGTAGCTTAAAAAACTAGTTTCAGATATTAATATTTTTTTTGGTTGTTTAATTTTCTTATGTTTATTTTACTGTGCTCAAAAAACCAATTAATGTTCATTTTTTTTCGTGTGCAACTTCATTTCCACCTTCATACGAACGTGGAGAATAACATTCCAATTTATCTTCATAAAAAGGTTATTTAAAAATGTCTTTTGTTAACATTCATAAAAAGTTTCTTAAGAATGTTATTTTGAACGTTATTAATAACATTTAATAAATTAAAATTATTTTTTTTTTTAATTTGCTTTAAATTTAGTATTATTATTAATAATAAGGATGCTATGAATAAGAAAAATGTTTTAATTTTTTTTAAAGATTTTTATGTTTTAATGAAACATAAAATTTAATTTTTAATCTTAATAAAGTTCATAAAAGCCTATACAAACTTAATTAACATTTAATTTTCATTAATTTATTAATTAATGTTTTTCTAGTTTAAATTGCCACAAACTTGTAACATATGCATAATAAAGAATAGAAACAATTTTTTCCTCACATGCATATGCAACAATTTTTATTTTTTACAGAGTTTATGGCAATTTAAACTAGAAAAACATTGTTTGTAAGACAGCGGTAAACTCCATATTGCAGAACTACTGTAACAAATTGTTACAAATAATTATATAAATTTTATACGCTTTAATTGTGATAACGTAGGATGTTTTGAGAGTATTCACTGCACGTGTCGGACATTCTGTAACTAAAAATTCTGTAACTAAAAAGTGAAATCCTGAAATGTGACTTGCTATTATCGGTTCACAATCCTAAATTTTGTTTTTTCCGTTTCCCTAAAAATCCAAAAAATTGTAAAAATTAAAGAGTAAAATTTTAAAATAATAAATTATATCTTGTAAACATACCAACATAACTCCACTTGAAAAGCTTCATCTTATGGATCACATGAAAAAATTGCAGCACAAAACTAGGTCAAGATACTTTTCCTGGACCTAAATCACCTAGGATCTACCTCGCGTCAACATACAAAAATTGAAAACCTCTGTAAAAAATAAAAAATTACATTTATATAATATTAGTGTTCAAATTACTATAGAACATTAAAATGGACTACTTGAAGTAACTTACCTATTAAAATTTGAAGTAATCCATTTCATAATTGGTCCCATGTTTTGCATATTGTAAGCGCATTGATCCAAGCCAGTCTTTTGTATATAAAGTCTGAAAAAATAAAATAAACATTAACATATTTAGAAAATATAATTTTATACTTTTTACTTACCTAAATCATCATATAAGAGTATTTTTGGTTAGTATCCTATACCACAAAACCTGAAAAACAACACAAACTATCAAACTCCACATAAAGTATAAAAAAAGAAATAAAACAATGTTATACTTATCTATAACAATTTATCTATAATTTTAAACTAATAAGAAGAAAATTTAAAAGAGTAATGTACATTTAATTATTTAATTATTTAATATAAAAAAAACAAATAAATGTAATGAACCACATGTTCATCTCAAAATTGTTATTAGATCATAACAGCCTGCCTTGACCAGAAAAATGTTTTTATAGGGGGCCATTCATAAATGAGACCGGACAATATTTTGCACTTTTGGACTTTCCCTGTTGAAAATAAGACAAATGAAAAATTTTTCATTATTTTACAATCTTTTTTTACAGAAAATTCAAACCCCTCCTCCCTACCTCCATTACGTAAGTTATGGATAATTCCTAGTAAAATTTCATTTTAATAAAAATCAAAAATTTAAATTAGCCAAAAAGTTTTCATATTTGAATTTATCCATTGTTTTATAAAATCAATCAAAAAATTCAGATGTTTACAAATGTACATTTTTTATAAAAACTAAACAAAACTTAAAATTTTTTTGTTAATTTAATTAAAATTATTTACTTTTTACAGGAAAAACCAGGACAATAGAAAAATACAGGAACGTTTATAGCAAAGAACAAAAACTCGAACTAGAGAAAGAATTTCGGTTCAATAAATTCATATCAATGGACAGAAAAAAGGAAATTGTAAGAAACCTCGGACTAACCGAACGCCAGGTAAAATAAAAGATTTTTTAAATTTAAAGATTTCTTTGTTCTAATATAAAATTAAATAAATTTTTCTAATCAACAGATTAAAATATGGTTTCAAAACCGCCGAGCAAAAGATCGTAGAAAAGGCATAAAACACGATGACGAAATCCTGAACGAAGTACCAAAAGATCACCAAGAGATTCAAGATATTCAAGAAGTTCCTATGAATCAAAGATGCTCAACCCCACCGATGCCAACCAATCTTTCAACATCTCCATCAAACAGTCTAAATTTAGTTTATGATCGTTTTAAGCAAACTTCGCCAATTCTCAATCCTCCAATTTTGTCTGGACGCACTTATCCATTTTGTATATATTAGAATTGTAGTGTATAGTGATAAGTTTTAGTTGAACCAAAATACAAAAAATATATAAATTTTTATTTTTTAGACTGTAATTAATAATTTTAAGATTTTAGTTAATGATTTAGAAATTATAGTTAGTGAGTAAAAAAAATTTCCTAATATCCTGCCTTGATCTCCGAAGTAAAACTAAATAAGATTTACTAAGGTTGTTGTTCGGTACATGCGTCAACGTCAGAATTGAATATAATTTTAGCAGGGGATTAATAACATGAAAATACATCTACTGTTAAAAAGTTAAGATAATTTACCGTTTAGTTTAGTTATTAAACTCTAAAGTTCAATTCTTATACATTGTTAGGATAGGAAGACGCGTGAAAATGCATTGAAATCTAGCGTCTTTTTGTAAATGCTTCTAAACGAGACGTCAGATGTGAACGAAAATTCATTTTAAAGTTAATGAATAGTATTAGAATATCATTTTAAAATTTGAAGTGAATTGACCATTTTGTATCAGATATATTTAACTCCAAAGATGAAAAAAAACAAAATTTTTTTTCGTAAATTTATAATATTTTAAGTTTTTATTAATTTTTATTAATTTTTATAAAAAAAATAAAGTATTCATCAATAAAAATAGTCATAATTTTTCTTCTGAAATTCGTAATAAGCAAATATTTTTATTTTTTTTTTACTTATAATAATAATAAAATTAAATTTTGTTGAACTTTTCGAAATAATCCGCTAGGTTCGCTAGCTGTACTGAACAACAACCTTAACTTTCTTATCTAAGTATAATTAGTATTCTTAAGTGTAAATGTAATTAATCAAACATTTTTTGTAAAATTTATTTTAAAAAAATGTATATTATAAAAAGCTATTTTATAGCTAAAAAAAGAAAAAAAGTTAAATATAAATAAATAACGTAATATATTTTTTTAGGTACTATATAAAAAAAAAAAAAAAAATTTGCTGGTTCAAATTTTACAAAAAAAAAAAATTAAAAATTATTATAAAATGAAAAATTTATATTTTATATTTTCTGTGTACAATTTAATGTATTTTTAAAGAGTTTTAATAAAATTAAAATTTTAATATCAAATAATTATCGTAATTTATATGTATTTAATCTGATTTACTAATTTTATGATTACGGCTGTTAATTTTGATGATTCAGGTTTTTTTTTGGGTATCTGCTGATTTTAATGATTAAGTATCTAAATTTCTGTAATTAAAAAAAAAGTCAATTGATTTTATTGCTTAAATAATTATTTAGCTGTGACTTACAATTCAGCCCCCAAAGCTGAATTTCGGGTAACTTTAAGTGACTATAAATTGGAATCTAAGAAAAAAAATTCTTGTCAATAACAAAAAAAAAAGAACACTATATTTAAAACTTACATAACCTAATAAACAACACAAGTGAAATTTTTTAATTCAGTTTTGTACGTAGTTTTGTACATAGTTTTGTACAGAGCTGGGCGTGCACGGCATTTTGGGCACGGAAAACTAACAGCCGTATATACGGCCAAGCAGTGTAATGATCCGTGCGCAGTCTGTCCATACTTTGTTTTTATAAGTATACGGATCAGTTGGTAGTATGTTAAAGTTTGAATGCATACTGCCCACGGACCCGTCAGCATTATGAAAAACCCAAGTCTCATACGCATACGGACCCGTATGCATATAGGACCTGGGTATTTTCATAATGCCCACGGACCCGTATGCGTATAGGAGAGGGTATTTTCATAATGCCCATGGGTCCGTATGCGTATGAGACTTGGGTGTTTTCATAATGCCTACGGATCCGTACACAGTGTGAAAATACCCAAGTCCTATACGCATACAGACCCGTATGCATATAGGACCTGGGTATTTTCATACTGCCCACGGACCCGTCAGCATTATGAAAATAACTAGGTCTCATACGTATACTGACCCGTGGGCATTATGAAAATACCCTCTCCTATACGCATACGGACCCGTGGACATTATGAAAAACCCTCTTCTATACGCATACGGGTCCTTGGGCATTATGAAATTACGCAGGTCCTATATGCATACGGGCCCGTATTAGAAAAATATGGGGCCGTATATTCTTATGCCGTACAAATAGGTGATTTTCGGGTGATTTTGTACTGATTTTTGTCGTACGATTTTTCATACGGCATAAATAAATACGGGAGCCGTAGGTAATATGCCGTATTAATGGACTATTTTATACGGCTCCCGTATTCAAAACGGCAAAAATCAATACAGGGGCCGTATAAAATGATCCATTATTACGGCAAAAGTCAATACGGGAGCCGTATAAATTGGTCCATTAATACGGCATATTTTGTACGGTTCCCGTATTGACTTTTGCCGTATGAAAATCTATACAGAAAAATCCAATACGGGAGCCGTATAAAATAGTCCATTAATACGGCATATTTTGTACGGTTCCCGTATTGGATTTTGCCGTACGGATTTTCATACGGCAAAAGTCAATAAGGGAGCCGTATAAAATAGTCCATTAATACGGCATATTCTGTACGGCTCCCGTATTGACTTTTCCCGTATGGATTTTCATACGGCTGAAGTATATACGGGATCCGTTTGAAATTTGCCGTATTAATTGGCTAATTTATACGACCCCTTTCAGGGGCCAAATCACCGTACTTTTTCGGAAATGGTCGTTATCAAATCTATATTCTAGCTAATTTATGTTACTATGTAGCATGTTTATGTAGTTTGAATGTAACATATATACTCCAGTCATTACGAGTTAATAGGGTTGTCCAATGCTATTGAGTTTTTTTGATATTCTGAAAATTTATAAAAAAATATTCGACACGTATTTTTTTATTTTTCATAAAAATTGAAAATGACAGAGTAATTACTAATTAAAGAAGCTAAAATACTGATAGTGGGGGGGAACTGTAACGTCACAGTTTATGAGACGCAATGTCAAAAGTATAGGGATTCTGGATTGTGACGTCACGCGTAATTTATTTAACTCTTTATTTCACCGGTAAAAATTGTTTAAATATAAAATAAAAAAATACGTATCTAGCATTTTTTTATAGACTACAAAACCAACCAAATAGAATTTAAAAATTTTTTTTATGCATAAACCTATTGTTCTGACAACCAATTCGCGAAAAGGTTTACTACGAGTTTTTTGGGGACGCTAAATCTAAAGAAGTATAACCTACCCTTTTTAGGGCTTTGTTTGCAATATTTTGTTATAGAAGCTAAAATGATAAAAAAGATGCCGTTTGAAGAGTAGTTAACAAAATAATGGGGTTAATTAATACGAGGCCGAAATTGGGATAATAGGGCTAATCATAGTGTAAAGTAAGGAAAATTATGAAAAACATAAGAACGGAATATTTTTTTTTAATTTTTGATTCTTAAATCTAGTATTTAATAACAATTTATAGCATTTTACCATTTTAACCCATTAATCGACACATTCAAGCCATTTGAATTTTTTTAAATGAAAAAATCGATATTTTGAGCTAAAAATGTTACCCAGTAGGTAATAGGGGCTGCTCTTTTCATTTCCGAAGTCCGTTTTAACGTGCAACCCCTAGAAAATGTTATATCATCCCCTAAAAGAGGGGTAATTTTGGTTCCCCAAAGAGGAACCATTGTGATAGGTCAAATTTCGATTTTTGATTTTTTGGCATATAAGCACGTTTTGAGACCCCAGGAAGCTAAAAAACCGGTTTTTAAAAAAAGTCTGTATGTGTGTGTGTGTGTATGTATGTAATTGGTGATATTTCACAAACATTATGTAGTTAAGACCTATTTTTTTTTTTAATTTGGATTTAATACCTAATTTATTTCCATGAAAGTACTTATATTTGAAAGTACGATTTTTACTTGATATCTCGAATCTGATAATTAATTTTTTCAAAAATTTTTTCCCAAAATTAAAAAAAGAAAAAAATTAAAAAAACTACAATATTTTTTTTTTTTGGTGTAATACCTCATATAATTCCATTAAAGTACTAATATCTTAAAATATTGTAACCGGTGATATTTCACAACCATTATGGAATTAAGACCTAATTTTTTTTTCAAAAATTTTTTAATTAAAAAATTTCAAACTACTTTTTTTTTTTTTAATTTGGATGTAATTCCTAATTTATTTCCATGAAAACACTTATATTTGAAAGTACGATTTTTACTCGATATCTCGAATCTGATAATTAATTTATTGAAAATTTTTTTCCTATCGCCACAAATAAATACAAAAAAACACCAAATTTTTTTTCTCTTTGGACGTAGTACCTAATATATTTCTATGAGAGTACTAGTTTTAGAAAGTTGGTTTATAGTAATTTTTTTGGATCTGATACGGAATTTTTTCAAAATTTTTTTCTAAAAATTAAAAAAACAAGAAAATTAAAAAAACTGTAATATTTTTTTTTTTTGGGTGTAATTTGGGTAATTTTTTTTTTTGGGTTTAATACTTCATTTAATTCCATGAAAGTACTTAGTAAGTACTTACTTACTACTTTTACTCGATATCTCGAATCTGATAATTAATTTTTTAAAAATTTGTTCCAAAATTTTTGATCAATAAAAAAAATTTGTAAAATTTAATAGAAATGTATGTATATGATTGCATGCTTGTTATCTGTGATATCTGTAGCATATTGAAGTATTAAGCTCATTGTTTGAGGAATCTTAGTGCCAGCTAGTTGGCAGGGTATTTTTATAATTTTTAGACGTTATTTAAATTAATATAATGGGCACAAAAACTATTTCATGACATTAAAAACTTAATATGGGACTATCAGGAGCATAAAAAAATTGAATTTATGCCAATTTTTTATCTTCAACCCCTTGAATAGGGTGGATTTGTAACATAAAAGAAAAAATTAATGCTAAAATTGTCATCCAGTAGGTATTTTTGCCCAGTATTTTCATTTCTGAAGTCGGTTTTTACATACGACCCCTAGAAAATAAGATATCATCCTTAAAGATAAGGTAAATATTACATTATTTTTTCGATGCAAAAAGGGGTAATATCTTATTTTCTAGGAGTCGTATGTAAAAACCGACTTCAGAAATGAAAATACTGGGGAAAAATACCTTCTGGATGACAATTTTAGCCCAAAATATTCATTTTTTCTTTTATGCTACAAATCCACCCCTTACCAAGGGGTTGAAGATAAAAAATTGGCATAAGTTCATTTTTTTTATGTTCCTAATAGTCATCCCATATTAAGTTTTTAATGCCACGAAATATTTTTTGTGCCCATTATATTAATTTAAATAACGTCTTAAAATTATAAAAAAATTAACCCCACTTTTAGGGGACGATATAACATTTTCTAGGGGTTGCACGTTAAAACGGACTTCGGAAATGAAAAGAGCAGCCCCGATTACCCACTGGGTAACATTTTTAGCTCAAAATATCGATTTTTTCATATAAAAAAATTCAAATGGCTTGAATGTGTCGATATAAGATCTAAAAACTCTTTTTGGAAACATGGAAAGCTACAGAGTTTAGATTTTTTATACTTTATTGTGCCCCAATGATACTAAAAGGTATATTACCAGATGATTTGTACGAACATTTCTTATATCTTTTTATAGGGATTTGGTTACTTAATTGCAAATCCACTATTAAAAATTACACGTCACAAGCTAAAGATTATTTAAGAAGATTTGTGCTTCATTCTAGTAAAGATTATAGCCTGAAAAATTTTTAGTTCCAAATGTTCACGCATTAATTCACTGATGATGTTAAATTTTTTGGTTGCACATTAAGCCAAATTACAGCTTTTCCGTTTGAGAATCTATTAGGAAAGATAAAAAAATTGTTACGTAGCGCAAATAAGCCATTACAACAGTTATGCAGAAGATTAAGTGAACAATGGTCTGTTCCTGTAGAAAAGGCTTCATTGCCACCAAAAATAGAAATAATCAAAATTAAAAAACTTAAAAAAGACCAAACAAATTCTGAAATACTTATAGATTCTATAAAATATAAAAGCTTTCTTTTAAGCTGCAAAACCCCAAACAATTATATTTTATTAAAAACTAATGAATTCATATTAGTTACAAAAATTTTTTCAGAAGATAAGCAAATTAAATTATACGGTAAAAAGATCCATGTTTTAGGCCCTGCTTTTAATAACCCTATAAATTCTAATGAATTAAATATATTACAAGTGTCTAAAGCCTTAAGCCAAAATGAAATTTGTGTGCCTTTATGTGAAATGTAAGTTAAATCTTTATTTTTAAATATTTTTGAGCTCGAAGATGACATTAAAAATCAATATGTAATACCAATGCTTCATGACGACTAATTTTTATTTGTACTTTCTGTACTGATTTTATGTAAATAGTATTAATAAAAAATTTTATAATTAAATAATAAATACTCTTTTTTTGGTACAAATAAATTTACTGCTTATATTTATTTTGAAAATAAAAAATATTTATTAAGAAATGAAATCACATTCTCTAAAAATTTCCTTATAAAACTAGCAAGTTCATATTTTTTTTAAAAAACATTTTTCTTTATTAACTATACAAACATATAACAGGTACAATTTATTTTAATAATAGGTAGGCTATAATTTACTTATACATTTTTGTTAATATTTTTTTAAAAAAATACTCAAAACTTAATTTTTCTATTAATTATTTTTGACTAAAATAAATTAAACAAAATTTACCTTAGTATTAATTAGTATTAATTAAATTTACCTTAGTAATAATTTAAACGTAAAAACATTGAACCTTTTTCAAAACTTATTAATTATGAACTACCAATAATATCATTAACTTTTTTGGTTTAGAGTACTACAACGTTAATAATTTAAATTATATTTCACTCTTCAACATCTATTTTTCTTTTTTTAGAAGCTTCAGCTTCTTTTACAACAGCTTCCTTTTCTTCAGATTGTTTTTTTCCAGCTGATGCAATAGCACGAACAGTTCTATTTCCATCCCAATCATGAGAATTATTTATTACTTGACGAACAATTTTTAGTACTTCAGTTTCTTGAACAGGGTTGTCTTTAAATTTTTTAGTAACAAAATCTAAAAAAGAAAAAATTTACTTAAAATCAAAAAAAATTTTGAATAAATTTTTAACGTTACCTGAAATACAATGGTAAAACATTGTAAATTTAAAGTATATTTTTCCTGATTTTGTTTGTGATGCAATAACTCCCAGTAAAAAAGTCCTGGTAAAAAACCGTCTAAAAATTTTTGTCATGGTGTCGAGGAGGTCATTTTTCAAACTACTCGTTGATACAAGATAAGTAAACTTAAATTTTATTAATTAACATTGATTATTTGAATTTATATTGAATTAAATCTTATTAATTTAATATTTTACCATATCAGCATACATGTTGCTCTTTTGATCATTGAATTTCTCTTCCAGTTTAAAAAAATTTTCATTTGTTAAATTTGGTAATAAGTCCTCAAGATTGTGAATAGTTTTTAGTTCTTCAAAAGTTATGATTACTTCATTATTTAATTTTCTTGGTTCACTGACAAAAGTTTTTATCTCATCAGAAGTAACTGCTAAATTATTGATAAGGTTTTTCCAACACTTAATAGCTGATACGGATATTTTTATAGCCTCGACATCAATTTGCATGCTGCTTAGTATTTAATTTATCAATTTCCTTTAAGAGACTTGATTTTTCTAATGTAAGTGTCTGCACTTGAGCTTCTAAATTTTTAATTGAAGAATTGGATTCTGTGTGATAAAAAAAAAATGTTTACAATATATGATAAATAAGTTATCGCATAATTTATTTTTATATTACCTAAAGTAAGATTGTTTAACATAGATTCATCTTGTAAATCAGAAGCATTAGCAGATTCATGTAATGGATTTGTGTTTTTATCAGCATTGTCTTGGCTACTTGCATTTGAAAAACTTTCACTCTCTTCTAAAAATGAATAAAATATAAATATTTAATCAATTTGTTTTTCAATTATTTGTTTTTCTAAAGAAGTAACTGCAGCAGCAGCTAAAGATCGTTTTCTCTTGCTTTATTTTTTTTGCGTTATTTTTTTTAAGCGCCAGGAGTAACTCTTGATTTGTGCTTAATAAAATACACTTATTTTTAGCACTATTAAATACTACGTAATCCTCAAGAATTTCACATTTATAAGATTTCCAGTTTTCAGGAGGAGTTACTTTTTTTTTAACGAAATACTCTAAAGAATCTAAATCTTCATCATTATGTGGTGATGTAATTAATTTTGTTGTTATTTAACCAGTTAACTAAAATCTGTTTATCAAATCCCTCTTTCTCTAAAATTTCAACTACAACGTAATTAACATTACTTTTGTTCTTAGGAGGCATCTTGATAACTTTTTAAAAATCACAATGCTTTCACTTTAATTTATTATATTGAGGTTAAGTTTTGGTCGCGTACTCGCGCGGTAATAATAATAATAACTCGTGAAAAAAACATAAATCTTTAAGGCGCCTTTACGCAACTGCGATAATTTCCTTTAAGGTGCCTGGCTGGTTTCCAAAAAAGGACCGTATAAATTAAACGTTTTCCACTAGAGGGCCTTACGTTTTCCTGATTGTATTTACCAAACGGGATGTTAGATGATGTTGTTGATCGATTTGATGATCATGTTGAAAAAATTAATGCTATGTCAGATGAATTACATGGTCTGAGAGAAAATGTTGACACTCAGTCTGAGAACCATCTTTTAGCTGTTAAAGAATTTAAGGAGCAAGCAAAAAGAAAAAAAAAATTTTTAGTTTACAATTTTCAAAATCATAAAGATGCTTACAAAACAGACAGTAAGTCAATTAAAGATTTACTTATTTGTTATACTGATCTAGATTTGCCATTAAACAGACACGCAACTAGGACATCAAGAGTAGGGTAAATTCAAGAATGATAAATGTAGACCCCTTGTTGTTTATTTAAAGAACAAGGATCATGTATATTGGTTTTTCAAAAATAAGAAAGACATCTTCCAAGATGATGTTCACCTAAGTAGAGATTTAACTAAATAAATCACAACGTGAATATTATTACATTATTAATAATGAGCGTAAAAAACGATTAGAAAAAGACGAAAATGATCTTATTATTAAAATTATTGAATGAAATCCTACCATTGTAAGTAAAAAGAAAAAAGAAGAGAGTAAACATCATTCAAAAAATGTGAAGTAGGCGGGGCAATCAAAGTATTCTATCAAAATGTGCAAAGCATAGTTGGTAGGATTCCATTATTTAAAAAACAAGTGTTATTACTTCCTGATTATTATATTTTATGTTCAACTGAAACCCTTTAAATGATACCGTTTCGTCAACTGAACTTGGCTTATTGAAAAATTTCCATGTTTTCAGGGCGGATCGCACTAAACATTCTAGTATGAAAAAAAGTGGTGGTGGAATTATCTTTGCAGTGAAAAAAAAGTTTAATTGTACTAAATTAATAGAAAATGAGTTATTGGACCATATAACTGTAAAAATTTGGGTTGGTGACTTCAGTCTAGTTATTTTTGCTATTTATATTTCGCCATTATCTCCTGTTGAAACATATTTATTTATTTATTTAATTTATTTACGGTTTCCCTTTTACATAAATTATATTGCAACTATATGTGCTTATTAATACAATGTTTTAAGATTAAAAATTAAAATTAATATAAATTTAATTACGTTAAAAAAAATATGTGCAGTATAAGACCAAAAAGTACAATTAATGTAAGACAACTTCTCAACAAAACTCTTTTGATTGGCACAATAAATTGTTTCAAAATTTAAATTTAAATACAAAAAATTAGTATATTATATATAAAAGACCTTGCTAGAATATGGTTATATGAAAAATTTGAGAAAAAGAAAACTAAGTTAACCATATTCATGCAACGTCTTTTTTACATGATATGCAATTGTAGTGGTTTTCGAACTTGATTTTAGGATGTTAGGAATTTTTATATAACATTTATTATAAAGGGCCGATGATATTTGAATCATCTCTTCAAGAGATCTTTAAGATACTTAGACTTAATAGTAATACGTTTAAATGGAAGGTTGCATCTTAATGGATAATTATTTAATTTATTAATGGGGTATAGATCATATAGGGAGGGGGAATTTATTTCCCCATTCATGACCCTATGAGTGAAAACGACATCACTTACTTTTATTGATGACTCTGCGGTTGGTATATTTAATTTTTTTCCCATATTGGTGTAATCATGGTCATACTTATCCATGGGGGTTCCTGATTTGTATGCCAGGTATCTAACCGCCCTATGGTTAACCCTTTCGAGCCTTTCCATTGCGCAATCAAACACCGGGCGCCAAATATTAAAAACATACAAAATTTTTGACTTAACGAAACTGAAATATAACATTCTGATAGTAGTTGAATCAAAACTACCAGTATGCCTTTGAATAAAACCTCATATAATGGAATTGGTATATTGGAATATTTATTAAATTTGGGCCTTGAGTTTAGGGTAATATAAAATAATATATCATACAAATTACCTTTAATTTAAACTTAAGAATAATTTATTTACATAAACGTACAAAATTAACTATTTTAAACTATACACTTAAAGTTTTCTATTTATCTTAAGGTTCACTATTTTTATTTTACACTAATAATATAATATATTATAAATATAATAACTTTGCTTAATATTAACTATTATTAAAACTACAGCCTATGCGACTCTCCGAGATCTACTCTAATTGAGATCCGGGAGAAGAAGGTCAAACTTGACATAAGTCATCGGTCCCAAGCTTCTCCTATTCTTCTTTATTAGAGGCCCGAGATTAGGCATGCGTACTAATTATACACATCGCTATATATATTTCTATATAAATGAGTGTATTTTACCAAACAATTTTTACATATTAAATTTTAATAAGGCGGGAATAGAAACCGCATTACACCCAGGACCTATTAGCTTTACTAACCACTGATGATATGTGGTCGTTGAAGTTTAATTTCTGATGATGACACCAAGATCAGTTATGGCTTCAGTCTTCTGACAAAAAACATCATCTGCTAGTTGATACTCAAAGTCAAAAGAAATAGAAAAGCATTTATTACAATTAAAATTTAAATTGTTCAACGAACACCATTTTTTTATGTTATTCAAATCACTCTGAAGATTTACATAGTCAGCATAGTCATTAATTTTTTTGAATAGTTTGATATCATCTGCAAAAAGTAGTCTTTGAGAAAATTTAATAAACTCGGTAATATCCTTAATAAAAATTAAAAACAATATCGGTCCCAAGTGTGACCTCTACGGTACTCCAGAGCCAGCAACAAATGGGTCCGATATTGTTCCATTAATATTGACATTCAAGGTTCTATTGCTGAGGTAATCTGATAGCCAGTTATTGAATTTCTGGGGAAACCCATAACCCTTCATTTTCAGCAACATGCCTTCATGGTCAACTAGATCAAATGCTTTTTTAAAGTCTAAATAAATTGCATCAACTTGTGATTTATTTTTGATGGAACTGAATAAATAATTAGTGAATATGGTTAAATTCGTTACAGTAGATCTGCCGCTCATAAAGCCATGCTGCCGTTCAGAGATTAAATTGCCAATCAAAGATTTTAATTTATTACAAAAGATGGAATCAAGAATTTTGGGAATGGCACTCATAATTGTTACAGGTCTGTAGTTATCGACCATCTGCTGAGAACCTTTATATTTAAAGTAAGGTGTAATGTATGCCGATTTCCAAAATGGATGATTCATGCTTGTACGTAGAGACAGGTTAAAGAGTATAAAAAAAGGTTTTATTATGGTCGAACAGCAACCTCTAATAAAGATCGCTGGAACACCATCTGGCCCTATTCCTGGAGAGTTCTTTAATAACATAATGCTATTTTCTATTTCCTTGGCTGTGTTATCAAAGACCGTCTCATCTATTAAGTCTTTTTCTATAAATTCATTAATAGTATTCATTCTAATAGCTATTAGTATTGTTATTACTATTAATTTCTTTAAAATTGTAATTCTACACACTACCAAAGTATTTGGGCAATAAGTTACTTATGTCAAATGCGTTGTTGGCAGTGATATCGTTTAAACCCATTACATTAGGAAATTCCATATAATAACTTTTTTGATATGGTTTATAATAATATAAGTGATAATGAAAATTTTTGCGTACTTGGAAATATAAATATAGCAGGTTATAAGTTGATTAATAATAATGGTTTTTCTACAATGCAAGGCTATAATTCAAGTTGGATTATACGAGATGCGGCTATGCAGCTTAACTATTTATGTGAATTTTATAAGTTGTATCAGTTTGATAATCTTGTTAATAGTTAAGGAAATATCCTGGACATATTTTTATTTACAAAAAAGATTGTAAATTTAAATATAACCACTGGATTATTCGATGATAATTATTCTACTCATTATCCATTAGAAATTGATATTAGTATTTCATATAATTCTTTCAATAAAAAATCACTTATTCGGAATTTTAATAGAGCTGATTTTAATCTCATTATTAAATTCCTTTCTGATAACAAAGCTAGTGAGATCATTGATCCTGATGTCGATATTAATTGTAACTTAGAAAAATATTAATGAATCTGATTCATAAGTCAATTGAAACATATGTTCCTTATACCAATAAAAATATTAAAAATAATTTTCCTACTTATTTTTCTAATGAATTTAATTAAAAATTAAAGATAAAAATTATGTGCATTATAACTATAAAAGATATGATCATTCTGATTATTACTATAATTTATTTAAAGGATTGCGTAGTAACTGTAAGAAATTAATTTATAGGGATGATTTGCAATATAAAAAGAATGTTGAGTCTAACATAATTAATAAGCCGACTGGGTTTTATAACTATAAAAAAGCCAAAATGATAAATGTGATATCATGACTATAATGAAATTAGATAATGTAATAGTTAATAATCTTAATGATACTGTGAATTTATTTGCTAAAAAATTTGGAAGTATTTACACAAAAAGTAGTTTAACTTAAAAAAATGTTGTTATTATCACAAATAATAGTATTGGTAATATGGTTTTTACGGAGCAGGAAGTTAGTGATTGCATTGATAGCTTGGCTGACACCTTAAGTGTTGGTCCAGACCATGTTCATAATTTACTTATAAAAAATTGTAAGGTTGTACTCCTAAAGCCAATTGGGTTTTATCATGAAAAAAATTTTAAAATTCTATTTGGTTGGTTTTGTAGCTGGCTTTAAAATATTTGATACGTATTTTTTTATTTTTAATTTAAACAAAGTTTAACCCGAGAAATAATAGATTTAATTTTTGAATTAGCTAAGTGACGTCAGAAATTTATACAGAGTTATATGGAGCGTTTTTAGCAATATGGCGTCGCTACCCCCCACTACTAGTTTTTAACGTTTTAAAATCGCTATATCTTCGTTAAAAATCATTTTTATTAAAAATAAAAAAAAACTTATCGAATATTTTTTTGAATATTTTTAGAATATCCAAAAACCTGAATACCGTGAGAAAGCCCAATTACTGATCTATTCAATTTGTCAATTAAATTGGGTGTATACCCAATTTGTGGAAAAAGTCATTCACAACACCAGCTTTTAAGAATGGTGATATTCATGATGTATCTAACTACAGACCTTGAGTAAAAATTTGTATTTTAGCTAAGTTCTTTGAAAAATTAGTTCATGAAAGGCTTTATAGGTATGTAGTTGGGTACATTATTGATGAACAACATGGTTTCTTAGTGGGAAGATCAACTATTACCAACTTAAATGTTCTGGTTGATGATATTGTGTATAATTCTTGTGAAGGTTATAATACTAACATAATATACACAGATTTTCAGCGGCCGTTTGACAAAGCTGACTGTATTATTTTAATAAACAAATTAGAATATTATGGAATCCATAGTAATTTATTTGAATCGTTTAGATCTCTCCTAATTGGAAGAACGCAAAGAGTGAGAATTGAGAATGTTGTATCAATTGATGAAATTACAGTTACATCTGGAGTTAGCCAAGGATCTAACCTTGGACCACTTCTTTTTCTTATTTATATTAATGATATTAAGTACTCTGTACAGCACTTTAGATTCCTACTCTTTGCTGATCACCTTAAACTGTATAAATGTATTAGAACTTATGATGATTTAATAATGCATGATTTGTCTAGTGTTAATGAATGGTGCATTAGGAACAATATGATATTGGAAATAAAAAAATGCTCAGCTGTTACTTATGGTAAAAAAGAATTGTTTAATATGAATATAAAATTAATGACAAGGTGTTGAATCGAAATATAGTCATAAAAGATCTTGGCATTTACTTTGATTCAACATTAACTTTCCAAAATCATGTTTATTTTATTGTAGCCAAAGCATCGTTAGCATGAGGTTTAGCTAGTTTTTTGCCAGGGCCCAATTACCTAATTCGATAAAATAAATAAATATTTTTCATAAACAAATATTGATATTATAAATACCTGTATTCTGGAATATTTCTGGATGAGGCCATGAGCCTTATCAATAGCTGGATGTTGGATCATGGACTCAGACTGGCAGTCCCGAAAACGGAGATTGTCCTTAAGACCCGGAGAAGGGTTGATACCATATTCAGTGTCAGCTTTAACGACGGAGGTAATCCCCTTATGATCCAGACCAAATCATCGGTTAAATACTTGGGGGTCTTCTTGGATATTAAGTTGACCTACAATAGACAATTCCAGCAGGCCTGTGAAAAGACTGGCCGGGTGATAAAGTCCCTCTCGTGATCAGGGAAGAGGAGGCTGTTGATGACAACAGTCAGCTCAATCTTGCTCTACGGTGCAGAGGTGTGGACGGACAATGTCTGCATAAAAATGTACTGCAAGAAACTAAAGGCAGTACAGAGGCAGGGAGCTCTTCGAATCACTTGCTCGTACAAGACTGTATCAGAGCCAGCGATCCAGGTAGTGGCTGAGGTAATTCCCATCGATCTGCTTGCCTTGGAAAGGCAGGCGATCTATAACCGTGAGGAAGAAGATTCTTGGATAGCGTGGCTGCTCTCAACGGTCTGGACTTGGTAACGGTTTTCTCAAAACTGGTAGGCGAAGCAGAACTTCTCTAAACACTCTTAGTAGTCGGAACAAAAACACGTTCACGTGGGCAAACCAGATAATGAAAAAGCTAACAAGGGAATTAAGATAGCAGTACTAACTGCCGTCATCGGAATCCCTTGGTGCGAGGTTGTGTCAGCTACCTCTGACTTAATGGGCAGGGAGAACGCAACGGAGTGGACGGAATCAAGGGAAGCTAGGCAGTCCAAAAGGGCCCTAGGTAACTGCTTGATCTACGAGTGACGTGACGAACTACTGAATATAAATAGAGTCATAATCATTTTAATTGCAAAAAAAAATAATTTTAAACATTAGAAAGTATAAATAAAAAGAAAAAGTTTTTTTAAATTTTACCTTAAATGAAAAACATAGAATCCTTAATGTTAAAATCAATTTTAAAAAAGTGCGAAGAATTAAGGTTTTCATTTTTTGTAAAATTTTTCATATGCAAATGGTGATGAAATTTAAGTGAACGTTGTGGTTTATAAACAAGTGAACTATCTGCAGATGATGCGGATGAATGTTGAACTCAACTCTTATCTCTTCCTTATGGTATCAATGAATGCTGATTAGGTAAATCTAATAATGACGATGTTTTTAATCCTTCTATTTTTTTGTTTAGATACATAGTTATAGTGATTGTTTTGATATTCTCAATTATTCTTTGATGAAATAGCATCGCTATTGGTTTGTAAGCAAATAAATTATCTGCTGATGATTTTGATGTTGATATTAATGATCCACTTGGTTTAGCAAATAAAAGAGATGATGATGATCCATTTGGTTCAGTACATAAATGCGATGATTATACACTTGGTTCAAAACATATAAGCGATGATGATATAAATTGATAATTTAATAATGGTTTTTATAATAAAGTTTCTTCATTTGAATTAATCCTTGTTTATTTTTTTGTCCTCTGTGGATTAAAATTATAATTAAATTAATAATATTAAAATTGAAACCAATGTTTGTGCCAATGATCTCAAGTGTCCCGACAAGGGAGAGGCAATTTCCACATTTGGTCCGAGTGCGGAAAAACAACTTATATAAGTTTCTATCTCTCCCCAAATGACTCAGATTCAGTGCTCGCTGAAAAGCTGGCCAGCATCAAAGACACGATCCGCGGGGTCGCCGGCAGCGTTATCCTCGGTGGAGACTTTAACGCTAGGGCCTTAGAGTGAAGTCTGCCTGCAACCAACCACAGGGGACGAAGGGTACTCAAAATGGTCTCTAGATATAAACTTGTGGTTCAGAATAGAGGCAACAGTGGGACCTACGGTATAACCTTCGCAATAGAAGGAGCGTCTAGGAGGATTGCTGACTGGAGGGTGATGGATGGTGAAACAGGTAGGGACCTGGTATAACCTTCGCAATAGAAGGAGCGTCTAGGAAGATTGGTGACTGGATGGTGATGGATGGTGAAACAGGTAGCAACCATAAATACATCATCTTCGGAGGGTTAAGGGGAACATCTCAATGACCTTCGTACAAGAGGCCTAGGTCAGAACGTGCCAAAGATGGTAGAGAAAAGATTAGAAGAATATCTTCTGATTGAGTCAGCATCCATCCCTGCTTGGCGCGGAGGACTCACAAGTCTCTAAGAAGCTGAAATCTTAGTAAAGAAAGTAACATAGTTACTACGTGGGGCTTGCGACGCCTCCATGCCTCGCCGGCGGACATGGAAGGGAATATAGCCAGTTCACTGGTGGACCCCCAAAATAGCAAATCTCACAGGGAGGATAAAGGGAGCGACGGAAGGCGCAGAGAGCACGGGGATGACCTGAGGCCGAGGTGCTTTCTCAGGAACACAAAGACGCTAAACATCGGCTGTCCAAATCCATCCGCCAAAGCAATGCTCGTTGCCTGCGTTCATTACGCGAAGACATAAACAAGGACCCCTAGAGCCTTGGTTACAAAGTCGTAATGGAAAAATTAAACCAGGAGTCCGATAACCCGGCGACGAACGAAAGGAAGTAGAGGAAATACCCAGCGATGAAGAACCATTATGCAACGAGGCTGAGATGGTCAAGGCTATTAAAGCTATGAAAAATGGCAAGGCATCGGGACCGGATGGGATACCAGCGGAGATCCTCAAACGGGCCGTTAAAGTAATCTCTGGTATCCTGGTGGGCATGTTTAATGCTTGCTTGGGGCGCCCGCCTTAGAGGCCAGAGCAAGTGGTCCCGGAAATGCTACGAAGTCTTGAAAACTGGAATAAAGTAGCAGAATACGTGAGGGCCACTTTGTTGTTGAAACTGGAGTAGGACTTTCTATCGAAGAGAGCTCTTCCGTCCCTAGACAGGGGGGAAGGCAGCTGCCAATTGCCTAGGCTGAACGTCATAAACAGAAGTTATACCTGAAAAGGGAGTTCCAGTTTGGGGCAAACAAGCGCAAGGGGGGTTTAAAGTGTGTTTACCCAGTACGAATCTGGGACATAATTGGTGACCGGATTTTTTAAGGCCAGCAAACACTCCATGGCTGATGCAAGATTCACATATTTTCCTTCAAAAAAAAAAATAATAATAATAATAATAATAATAATAATAATTTTACTTTAATAAGTATACTTAAAAATCGAACCTTTCAAAGTTTATGAAAAGAATAAAAATGTTTATGCAACTTTATGCAACATTTTTTTTTGAAACAAGGGCGGAGATTTAATGTATATATAAAACAATTTATAAGTTTTAAAAATTTATATATATTAACTAAAATTAAAAATGAACACAATAATTAAGAAAAAACTTTTCATAGAAACACTATTAAAAATTTATTTTTAAACTAATTATACATTATTTTCACTTGCACATAACTTTTATTTTATTAAGTTAAATAATAATTAAATGATTAGATATATTCAATCAAATAATTAGTCTTTATTATAATTAAAAAGACTTTAATTATAAAATTCTTGACAGGAACAGTTTCTACTTGTAAAATGTAACGTTTTTTTTGGTTATGCAAGTTTATGTAGATACACTGATAAAAATTAATATGATTTTTTTCATATACAGTGTGATCTCTTTTATCATGAATCAAAAAGTATTGATGGCGCATCATAGAATTAAAATATTTGAAAATAATAAAATTAAATAGAAGAAAGAAAATTGAAAATTAAAGAAATTTTTAAAAAGTTTTATTGTATATAAAAGGGAGTGTGGTGTAAATCTTTTTTTTTTGCATACATGCAAATTTTGAGATTCTGAATAACCGATCATTACGAAAAGTATTCTTTACGTGAAAATTTTTTATAAAATCTATTAAATCTATAAAAACTTTTTTTTTCATTTGGGCGCATGTACCTATTATATATACTGCTTCGTACAGTATTTCGTATTTTTATAATTTATATTGATATTTAAATTCGTATATAAATTATTTTAAAAAAATTTTTTTATTTTCCGTGCGCTTAAATATAGCCAAACGTTCCTCCAGTACTTAAAAGAAATTGGATTCTTACTCAGATACTAAAAAAATAAATTACTCTTTCCTTTTACATCATTTTTCAGTGATTTTTATGTCTAATTTGCTTCCACTATAACAAACGACCAGCGAAAGATGATAAAGTAGTCAAGTTCAAATTTATCGACTCTTTAAAATTTATGAAGTCATTGTCAGACAAGCTTTCTTTTTAGTTACAAAAGCATGATACTTTAAAGAGTCAATTTCCTGGCTTAAGCGATGAATTAATCATACTTTTATGCCGTAAAGGAGTATTTCTATAAACTTACATAGAATGCCTAGAAAAATTGGAGGAGATCGTTCTAGCTCCAAAAAAAGAACTTGATAATATCTTGATTGGTAAACCAATTTCAAGAGACACGCTCAACATGTGAGGGATTTATTCCATATAAAAAACTTGGGTAAAGATTTATATCTGAAACTAATGTTTCAGACAGAAATTAATTACGATACACTCGTAGCATCAATCTTAGCTAAAAATCCTTCGAACGAGATAATAGCGAAACTAAAAAACATCGCTATACTTCAAGACCAGGATCCAAGGCTCTTAAAAATTAGATTTATATCTGAAAACTGATGTTATGCTACTAGCTGAAGTAAATATTTTTTTTTTATATTTGTAATTTTTTAATTTATACTAATTTTAAATAACATTTACCAAGGCCTCATTACTAAAAATATATATCTTAGATAGACATTATTTTAGCTAACGCCTGCTAATACAGCAGACCAAAAGAATAGTTTCTGATTCTTAAAAATTATTTTCCATTTTTAAGGGTGCATTCGCTGAGTTTTGAAATTGAAAATCGATTTTTTTTTTTAATTGATTTGTGTTCAAAAAGTATTCAAGAATATGGAAAAAAAATTTTAAATAAATCCCGCAAATAATAAACAAATGACAGCGTCTGAAAGTCACAGCACTAGTATATAAGAATACAAGATTTGAAACTTTAAACGTATTTTTCTCAAAACGAACTTTTTGAAAACGGCCCACATGATAACAAAAAAACAATTGGTCCGATTTCAATTTTTTTTTTTAAATCTATTTGTTATGCAATTCTACAAGTTATGAACTACAATGAACCTGATCGGAAGATTTTTTTGGTCTCTAGGTTCCGTTTTTAGGCAAAAAATACGGTCAAATTTCGATTTTTTTCTATTTACCTTCATAACTTTTTTAATTTTTAATATTTTTCATTGGTTGTAGTTCATTACCTGCAAAAACTTATATACTTTATGGTGTTTTTTTTTTATTTCAAACGATCCCAAACCGAGTTATGATGTGGCCAATTTGGACCTTTTTTTTAGGCACCAACTTCAGCGCCATCTCATCACATGTAAAAAAAGAGAAAATAAAAAAAAAATTTTTTTTCGTGTTCATTATAAGTGCATAAAACAACTGTAAAAAAATCTTTGTATTATTCAATAAATTTTTTGATAAAATTAATTTGAAAAATAACGTGGTTTTTACTCAAAACTCAGCGAATGTATCCTTAAACAATAAACACTGCCAGTGTAATAATAAAAAGAAAAAATAATAGGGAATTTAGTTTTTTAAGTAAATATTTCTTTGATTTTTCAGAAACCTGATGCGCTGTAGGCTAAAAACGACTAAATATTCAGAGTCGGCGAGAAATTTTACTCAGGTCTACTATCTGTACCATTTTTTTGTCTATCTATAGTCCGTTTTGTAAATTTATTACTAATAAAAGTTAAATAAAATTAAAAAATTTTAAACAGGACTAATTAAGACAGTTTTATACTCGGAATTTTAGAATTCAAAATTTGAGAGTAACAAAACGAGGTTTGCAACTGTTGCACTTTACAGGTAGTTTTACCAATTTGCATATCTAATAAATAATATTTTTTTAAAAAAAATCTACGTACTCAACCATAAACAAAAATGTGTCTTTTATTACTGTTTTCATTATTTAACCATTGTGCAATCTATACAATTTCTATTTTACATACTAATTTATATTGTATGCATATTATCACTTTCTTTAATTGTTCATTTATTAAAGAAAAATAATGATTTCGCATTATTTTCAGTTACAACCACGTAGAATGAACAATTTTTAAAATTACCTGTCATCGACCCTTTTATTCTTTTATCGTTTAATATGCGTATTAAATTGGATTCTTTACATGGTGGGTATTCTTAATGACATGTTGTATATCTTTATGATTTTCAGTAAATATAATAATACTTTGCGACTTAAAAAAAACTTTGCAAAAGAGAATTTTTTACGTTTCTATATCATTCGTATGACAATGAAACTTGAAATTTTTTTGGAGCGGTAGATCCAAAAATTTACTTATGAAGGAGTCAATTTAGTAAAAATTTGGGGGTTTTAAAAAATTTTTAAAATTATCTAAAATTTTATTAAGGAAAATATACATTTTTTGTTCCCAGGAGGGGGCAATAGTCATATTATATATCATACAATATACTCTTCATAATATGAATTCTATTTATTTGGATATCTTATTAAATTATCTTATGTAAATTTTTAATAGAGTAAGGAAACAAACCGATTTTGAATTCAAACAATTCGTAATGCCTACTCACGGTGCCCCTGAAACATTTTAAATAAAAATTCAAATTACCCCTGAGATTCCAATGGAAATTTGTTTTTTAGTTGTTCAGAGCCACAAAAATCAAAAAATTTAAAAAATCCGTTTGGCGCTTTTTTTTAGCTAAAAACTGTTTCATTACTTGCTTGCAGTCATGTTATTTGTATTTCTGTTTTTATCTAAATAAATAAAAAACAACAAATTCGGTAATGTGAAAATAGTTATATCATATAAAAATTTATTTAATTCCCAAAGCATATAATGTTTAACAGGATTTAAGAGTACTAATTTAGTAGGTTCTGTATTCAAAGAAAGATAAAGGATTTAACTTCACCATTGAGTATTATAAAAAACGTTGGTCACATTTTCTTTTATTATATATAGATGGTACTTAATATAATTTTAAAGTAATTTCTTATTTAGAAAAAAAGTTATGAATGGTTCAATATCTTTGAAATTAAATTTCATCGCAGCGGAACAGCTATTTTTGAGATTAAATGGTTAGAACTGAAATTAAAATCTAAAATATACTTATTATTTAACCTTTTTAAAGTCAGCTATTAGAATTATTTCTAAAATGTACAAATCAAAATTTTATTAGATTAATAAGAATAAACAATAATAAAATGATAATATACTCATGAGTAAAGCGATATCGAGATGCGCGTGGGCTTAAAAAAAAAGAAAGTCAACTTTGTTATCGCTCTTTACTTTTTAATTTAATACAATGTAAATTCAAAAATTTTGTATTTCTTTTGTCATTATTAAGGGTAGAAATAAACTGTGAATCAAGTGACATAATAAGTTTTTTATAGTTAAATAGTGCACATAGCAAATTTTGTGTCAATAAACTCATAAAAATATAACCTTTTTTTTTTCAACGTCAATTTTGGCGCAATTACTATTTACATTGTTGAATTATTGTGTACTTCAATTCCTTTGATAACTATCTACAATTAAAATATAAGCAGATACTGTCGCATATATAAGGAGTTTAAGTGAAAAGTGGAAAGTTTTTAATATCAAAAGCAAACAATTTTATAATAATTTCTTCTCTTTGCTGATCAATCGTCGCGTTATACAGTCATAAATAAAAGTTAATTTTCAAATGCCGCTCGGTTTTCTATAACATTCATTTCAATTAAATTTTCAGTTTTCTCTTTTCATTTAATTATTTCAAAGTGCCAGTAACATTAAATTCTATTATACAGTCCACTTATTTTTATTTTAATTTTGAAATTTCGGGAAATTAGTTTTTACCATTAATCTAAAAGTGCCTTGTGCTCACGAAAATTAATCAAAATTACTAAGTGAAAAGTTCTAGTTTTTTTTGTATAATTAGTGAATTAAGTTTTTATTTGAATAAACAATTTGGTTGTCAAGGACAGATACCCATAAGTTCAAATTCAATTTTGTGAGTTCAATTTTTTCTCTATTTTTTCAAAAATTCTTTTTTCCGGAATTTCTCAATATTTTCCACGAAAATATTTCATGGTTTGACCACCACATTTATTATTGCTAAATTTTGTGAAGAATTAAACACCTTTACTTAGTATCACGTGAAACTCCAAGAAATTCTTCTTGATAAATTGAAAAGTGGCGTAGATCCCGGCAAGTCAAAGTACTTTTATCAAAGTATCCTGTCCTGCAGCGTTTTTCCATTTTTCATGTTCTTTATGGCCTTGACCATCTCGTTCTCGCTAAATAGCGGCATTTCCTTCCTGGGTATTGCCTCTACTAGGATTTCCCGGATGGTCTACTTAGGGTAGACGCGACAATTCATTTGGTCATTACTTCGTCCATCATGTTGTCAGACTCCCGGTTAAATTTCCCTTTTACGACTTTGTAACCTAAGCCCCAGTGCTCTTTGCTTAATCTTCACGTAATGAACGCAGGCTTCGAGTCTTGCTTTGGTGGATGGCATTGGCTAGCATCTGTTTCTCATTCTTGTGTTCCCAAGAAGGCACAGCAGTCTTGGGCCTCTCCCGTGCACTCACTGCCCATCGCCGCGTCCTGTGATATTCCTTGCTGAGCACCACTATTTCCGTAGTCCACCATTACACTGGTTTTTTCCTTTCGAGAGTCTTCGGCGAGGCATGGAGGCCTCGCTTTCGTCCCGCGTAATAAAGATGTTAATTTTTTGTCATAGCCATTCGTCACCCTCCCAGTCACCAACCCGCTTTCGCACCTTATATAATAAATTATTATTTATATAATTAATTAATTAATACATATAAATATGCTATACAATGACAGCAGTTACCCTATATTAATCTAACCAAACTATACTAAAATGAAAAATACTATAGTAAAATTGCCGAGTCTATATATTTTGATTATATTTTTTTTTATTATATAACATTACCTCAAGATGTTCACAAGTGAGGATTTTCTTACTCAAAAAGGTAACCCGCTAAAAAAAATATACGATTATATCTATTGTTTTAAAAGCAGGATCCAATCTGGCGTTGTTTGGAGATATGTTCTAAAAAACTGTAAAGCAAAAGTATGAATACGTAATAATTCAATAAAATATGAAGATGCAATTCACAAACATTCAAAAAAAAAAAAAGAAAGATAAATGAAGATACATAAAAGTTCAATAATTCATCGCTGGATAATCATAATATGGGAACAGATAATGTGAAGCTTAATGAAATACAAGAGAAAAGAGAATTTGATTCTACTAAACAATTAGCAAATGATAAACATATATATTGAAAACAATCTTTTTATGATAAAGCTACAAATATAGAAGGAAAAGCTTTGTTTTACCTTTCTACTTCTTTTTCTTTTTTACGTTATACCTGTTTTTCTGTTTATTTAAAAAAAACGAATTAAAAATTTATACATAAATATCTACAAGTTTGTGTTTTTATTTGAAAGTATTTACTATGTTTCTTTCTATCTGACAAGTTTTTTAAGTATTCATTGCGTCCACTGTAATTTAGAATGTACCCAAGGTAAAGTGTATGTTAAATTTGGTAGAAGAAAAGTTTTTTGGTGACAATATTGTGGATTTTTGAGTTAATGGTACACGAAATGGCTGCTAGATGCAAGCTAATAGAGGCAAAAGACCTACATATGAGAGGCTGGGGTGGGGTACCTCTCTCCTGAACATAACCCACGACAGAAGGTGCGTCTAGAAGAATTGGCGACTGGGTGGGTGACGAATGGCTAGAATAGTAGCGAGCACAACTACATCGCCTTCCGGCTGCTGCAGGGAATTTCGCAACGACTTCCGTATAGGATCAGTATCTCCGAATCGAATCAGCATCCATCCCCGCTTGACATGGAGGAGCTACAAGTCCCTTCGAGGCTTTAATCTTAGACAAGAAATTAATATCTTTATTACGCGGGACTTATGACGCCTCCATGCCTCGCCGAACACTCTCGAAAGGAAAAAAACCAGTGTAATGGTGGACTACGGAAATAGTGGTGCTCTGCAAGGAATTTCACAGGACGCGGTGATGGGCAGTGAGAGCACGGGACAGGCCCGAGATTGCTGAGCCTTCTTGGAAACACAAGAATGAGAAACAGATGCTAGCCAAGGCCATCCACCAAAGCAAGACTCGAAGCCTAATTCGTCCTCCACTCGCCCCGGCAGTGCTGTGCCCCTTGGACCCTTGTGAATTGATTTTTCCAAAAATATGTTGTTTTAGGTTACTCAATATTTTGTAAAATAACCTTTTATTACCCAAAGCATTATCTAAAATTTACTGAATCATAAAAGTTACGGGCATATGAACCTAGACGCATAATTAGTAATCAGAAATACAAAGCTTCGCTACCCTTCCATGGGATCCATAAGCAGTAATTGTTTCCGCCTGATAATAACTGTTCAAGCTTTTTTTAGCTATTATATTCAGTTACTTTTTTTGAATTTTGTTTTCCTCCGTCTGTTTTATTGGTTCTTGAACGTGTTCTTGTTGTTGGACCATTGTAGACTTCGGATTCTGTGTCGATTGGTTTACTACCGCTGTTTGTTGAGCATCCTTCTGGCTTGGTATATTCTTCACCTTTTTTTGTTTGGCTTCGTATAGTTTCGCCTTTCTTTGATTTCTTCCCGTTGACATCTTGGTAATATGGAATTAATTGGAATGAGTTGAAAATACCACGCTCTGAAGGATTATCAGGATTTATTAATGTAAAAGTTGATTTCCCAATTCGTTGGGTTATTTGGTAAGGCCCTTTATATATGCTCATGAATTTGGCTACCATCTTTGTATTTGTATCCGAAGTATTTAGCGCTTTGACCAATACTAAGTCACCGACTCTATATTATGTTATTTGTTATTTTTGCATTATTCATTCTTATAGCTGCTTTTCTTTTTATTCTTTTTTCGGCTAACATTAGTTTTTGTTCGTGCGCGTTATCGTCTACTTTTTTTATTTTAAAATAAGTTTCCCAAAATCTTTGGGGTATAACGTTTGAGTGAAATTCAAGCGGACAAAATTCCGTCGTGTCATGATAAGACTCGTTCATACAATTCTGTATTATTTCGGTCCATCGTGCCCATTCAGTATGTTTGTTTTTAATCAAACTACGAAAGGAACGATTAATTTCTCTGTGTATACGTTCAACTATGTTAGATTTCGGGTTTCTAAAGAATTTGAATTTCACTTATAAATTTTTTTGATGTAAACTGAGTACCATTATCGAATAATATGCGCTCAGGCTTACCATACTTTTCAAAGTAATCGTTTTTTAATTTACTAATCACTACATTTCCGTTATATTTCTTTATAGGATATAACACAACGAATTTTGATAATGCGTCTATTGTTGTTAATATATATTTTACACTTCCTGTTGATGTAGGGAAAGGACCTACAAAGTCGTTCCAGTTCATTTGGTTTATTTGCTATTATCGCTTGTGGTGGAGTTGTAGTACTGAACTGGTAGTACTTGTTTCTTTGACACGAATCACAACACTTTAAAATTCTTGAGATTTTTCTTCTTGTTTTATTATAGGTGAATGATTCATTGAATATTCTAAAACACTTATAACTACCGATATGTCCATATATTTAATGGATTTCTTTTATTAATAATGAAATTAATGATTTCGGAATTACGATTTTGTTGTCTTTATAGAAAATACAATATTGGATTTCAAATTATTTTCTTACTTTTGATTTATTTTTAATCATTGACTTAATTTTTAAGAGCCTTGGATCCTGGTCTTGAAGTATAGCGATATTTTTTTGTTTCGCTATTATCTCGTTCGATGGATTTTTAGCTAAGATTGATGCTACGAGTGTATCGTAATTAATTTCCTTATTGTTAGTTTCATCGCAATATATGGTGTGGCTAAATAAATCAGCTATTATATTTTATTTACCAGCAATATATTGGATTTCTAAATCATAATGCTGTATGTAGAGAGCCCATCTCATTAGGCGAGAACTTAAAAATTTACACTTAGTCATTAACGACAGTGCTTTATGATCAGATTTAATTATGATTTTAGCTCCGAATAAATACGTTTTAAATTTTTCTAATGACCACACAATCGCTAATAATTCTTTTTCACTTGTAAAGAAATTTAATTCTGGACCTTTCAGTGTACGACTAGCACATAGAACTATTTTTTCTTCTTCGTTGTCATTTTCTTGTGTCAGGATGGCACCCAGTGCGTAATCGCTGGCATCTGTGAGCAATTGAAACTCTTTGTCAGGGAATGGATGATGCAAAACTACTGTATCAATGAAGAGCTTCTTGACTTTTTCAAAGACTTCTTTATAGCGTTGATCCCACTTCCATTTTGTTTCTTTTCGAAGAAGTTCTAGTAAAGGAATTGTTTCTTCTAATTGAATGTCTAATTGAAAAAGCAAAAATTTGGTTAAAGACATTAAAAGGTGACATAACTTATAAAGAATTTAAAACGAAATTTTTAGAACGATTTTGGAGTCCATCTATTCAACAGAAATATATTATAAAAAAGATTCAATGTGGCTTCTATAGTTATGAAGATAATGTATCACGAGCTGAATACATCATTAATTATATTGGTTGATCTGAAGATTCAGATGAAAAAATTGATGAACAAAAACTTATTACAGAGCTAATACAGCATTTTAATGAAGAAGAAAGAACTATACTAGAAAATTGTGATATTCAAAACGTACAAGAATTTTTAGAGATTCTTGATGGCTTCGATCATCGACTCAATCAAATTAACATAGAAACTACTAAAAAGATTAACAGTGAAGATCAAGAAGAAAATAAAAAAATACAAGAAGAATTCTTTGATGTAAACATAGAGAATTCAAATGAAAATATTGAAAAAACTACTCAAAACAAAGTTGTGAAACAAACAGAAACTAAAAATACAAGCAAGTCAATCTGCTATGCTGTAGATCAGGTAGTAGAAAATTAATTAAGTATTATAGATTAAACAAATATAAATATTTGTTATGTTCCAAATGTTTAAGAGTTTTTTATAAAAATTATTATTATAAATAATAATAATGATCAAGAGGAAATTTATTAAATAACCACAGTCATCACAGTGGATGCTGTGGAAAATCTACAAAAAATAAAAGTAATATTTATAAATTAAATAATCATAACTTAACTCATTATACCGTAGAGCGGGTAATGGGCAAACTAAAAATTAATCATAAATATTATATTAGATACTGTGATAAATTCACAATAATAAGCCTAAACAAGGGAGCAAAAATACCACCACCAATAAAATACTATAAAAATGAAACTCAAGAAATAAAAACGATTTATGCAATGCAAAATCATAAATTTTTGCAACAAAATGTAAAACAAGACGTGAACTATGTTCACACAAAATCATCTATAAAACAATTAACAGCATTATTATCTCATCTACCAATTACAAAATATATTTCGACTAAACTTAATATTTACAACTGTAAGTAACAAAAACAACCAATTATGACACTTAAAATGAAAGGAAGTAAGTTTAAATGTTATCCAGATATTTTTCAAATTTGGCAAAGAAAAAGACACTGTATCAAGAAAAAGGGAGTCAAATTCAAGAAAAGTAACGCAGCAACATCCATAGCAAGACTTCAAAAAAAAAAAAAAAAATAGGAAAATTTCCTAATAATTATATAAAGACAAAACGTTTTTTTTTTTTTATATATAGTTACCAAATAAAATCTAAGATTATAAACAATTACTAAATGCTACTTTAAGATGACAAAGCACTCAAAAATTGAAAATGCTTTCTTTGACTGCTTTCGTCAAGGGGGGGTTATGCGGCGTATGCATTGAAGCATAAAAAATTGCATTAAATTATTGGACATTTAAAACAAAACACATTCTAAAGTTAAATCATTATTCTTTAAATTTTAAGTTAGGTTGGAATCTTGATGCGAGTTTCCAACATATAAAAACCAATACAAATTAAGTAAAATGTTAACTAATACACGCAAATCAAATTTATATAAAAATTATAGAAAAAGTAGGGATAAAATAGTTCCCACTTATTAAAATTAAAATATTAATCATAAATGTAAATGAGTTCATTACGCAACTATCATAAGAGAGGGAACACCGGGGCCTCGCAAAACCGAGGTAACCTAATAAATCGAAAGCAGAATTTCTGTCTCTTGGGGAATAGATATTTGGGGGAATAACTCTCTTAAAGAGCAGTTTAAAACAATAAAGGACTCGCGAGGCGTTTCTCTCATTATAAGCCTAATAGACTTATAAATTCTAATAAAATATAAAATTTGGACTTAGAATAATTTTTGAGATATTTATTAAATTTAAGGGGACTTAGTTAAATTCCAGTAAATTTAAGAACTTAAACTTTTACTTTATTTTAATTTTTTTTATTGTATCTCAAAGATCATAAATCAAAATTTTCTTTTTCAATTTCAATTAATTTAAATAAAATAAATTTATATTTTTTTATATTTAATAGAGTTCGTGCTTATTCGTCCAAGAAGTCCTTATTAATTAAATGAATGATATGATGCATGAAACCCAACGTAAATTAAATAAATTAACTTTTTAAATATTTTTTTTTTAGTTTAGCTCAACGCAATTATGTTCAAAGTTGGATGCTATAAGTAGGGGTCGTTGGATGTAAGATTAATTGGGCAAAGCGTCTCAATTGATTTTGGAAAATAAACCTTTCGATTTGACCTTGAGGAAGGTTTCATCCGAACTAACCCTGAGAAGCATCTCTCGGAGAACATAAAATAACACTAACTAACAAACTAACTTATTCTTGAACTTAGTATATTAGTTACTAATATTACTCGTATGTGATCAGAGGTAAGGCACAAAGTCCAAGCTTCTGATCGTACGGTAAAGTATTGTATAAATTATATTTTAGTAGTTACTTACAACCAAACGCATATGATTTAATGAGAGCATAGTGTCTCAAGTTAGATCTTGCTTTAGAACTTAGTTGCATTTTAAATATATGATTATTAATTCTAAATTTCCATTTCAGAAGTAAAAAATAAATTAAGTAGTGTTCAAAGCAAGTTATAATTAAAGTTGTGACGATAAATCACGGTTATTCGGATAAAAACAAATGAGATAAAGTGTCGTTTCATCCCGTGTAAACGTGTCCGTCGCATCTTATGGCTTCTCTTCTATCTTCCATCTATCTTCTCTTGATAAGAGAAGCGTGCGTAGAAGTTAATTAACCCCAAAAAACCACGTAATTGTTTAATATTCTTTGGTGCAGGAAAGTTTTGAATTTTATCGATTTTCTTCGGGTCCGTTTTTAACCCTTTTGGGGATAGAATGTATCCTACGAATTTCATTTCAGCGCGGCATGTATTAGATTTTTTAAAATTATGTTTTTATATTTTTTAAAGTTATTTTCTTTCCATGCTTGAAATAACATACCAAGATGCTTTAAATGTTGTTCAAACGTAGGTGAGATGCACAATAAATCATCTATGAAACTTAGTAAAAATTTTAATATTTTTTTTAAAGGCAATTCTTGTACCTCGGCATAAAGCTGCGCCAGACATTTTTGTTCCGAATGAAACCACTTTAAATTAATAACACTTCCCTTCGTATAAGAAGGCTGTATACTTGCGGGATTCGTCAGCTAGTTCAATTTGCCAAAAACTCATATTTAAGTCGAAGGAACTTAGAAAGCGTGTATTAGAACATCGTGCCAGAAGTTCTTCAATTGTTTCTGGTCCTTCATGATCCATTTGAAGGAATGAGTTCATCTGACGTCCGTTTAGACAAACTCTCACGTCGCCATTAAGTTTTAGAGCTACCACTAATGGATTTATGAATTCACTGGTCGAAGGCTCTATAATGTCATCTTCTAACATCCTTTCTATCTCGATGTCCACTTTATCACGAAATCTTATTAGCACAGGATATGTCTTGTAGAAGTACGGATTCGGATCTTTGCCAATAAACTTATATTGGAAGTTCTTAAGTCTTCTGGTTTTTTGAGAAAACGTATCAAGATAACTCATTATTAATTGCTGCATTTGTTGCATTTGATGAGAGTTAAAACCTGTTGCTTCAAACAATTTTTGTTTAATTTCTTCCTCTCTAGGCAAGAAATTAATTGTTGTTGGCGCTTGGACCTCTTGAATGATAGCTTCTTCACCGAAGATTGAAAAAAATTCTTCTGTAATATAATTTATTATTTTCTGATCTTCTTGACCGATTTCATGAGTTTCCGTGCTGATAATCTCGTTTAGTGAATTTTTGATACGTATGGTAGAGTCAGAAGTGTCAATTATTATACCAAATTTAGACAATGAATCGAACCCCAAGATACACTCTTGAACTAGTTTTGGGATGACCAGAAAATGATTTCATCTTCACACGAACCAATGTACACATTAGCTAATATTTGTAATTTAAGTTTATTGGACTTACTGCCATTAAAGCCAACCGCTTGAACACTCACAAGTGGAAATTTTGGTATGTTTTTAAAGTGATCTTGATTTTTCTTATAAAAATCTTCGGAAAGGCAGGAAATGATGCTTCCCGCGTCGATAAGTGCACGAACTTTCAAACCTTGTATTTTTATACTTATTTGTGGACATCTCAATTTTTTTCTTGGAACAAAATTTTTATTTTCGTCGTCCTCATAAAATTCTCTTGGGTCGCTTGAAATTGTATTTATCGTTGCATTAACACAATTTTCCGAGGTCGTTAATGTAACGCCCTCTAGTTTTCCGAATCAGGAAAATCTTGATTATTGCAAATTTCTACTGTAGGAGATAATGGTCTAATAATATTTACGTCTGCTTGCTCCTTTTTATTAGAATTACCCTTAGAAGGGGTTTTTTTTGTATTAGTTTTCTCATTTGAAGTTTTTTCATTTGACGACCCTGCTTGAATTTGCTGAACACTTGCTTGTTCTTTATTGTTTTGGTTTGTAGAACTCGTTGAAGCTTCGTTGTTAGCATTACTTTGACTTCTACTTTGTTTTGCACGTTGGATGCGGTCATCAGAGTCAAAATTTGCGAGCATTTTCATCATATCATGCATCGTGAGTTGACTAAAGAGAAGGGGTTTCACATTCCGCTCGAAATGGTTTGGCAGCATGGCTAATATACTGGATTCATCCAAACCTAAATCTTGCCCTATACTCAAGATTTGAGTCGCGTATTGTACGCGTGTGATTTTTAAGTTAGGTTGATAGTGGCCATGCCTTAGCCTCCATCGTAGATCATGCTGTACAATGTTGTTCCAATAGCGGTCTCTGAATTCCCTTTCAAAGTCCTCCCACGTTCTGACTCGATTCTGCACCAAGTACCACCAGGTCTTTGCTTCGCCCTGGAGACTTTTTGATAAATAATAACTTATTGTTGATGAATCTGGACGAATTAAGTCAATGTATCTCTTGAGTCCATTTAAAAACTTGATCGGTTTTTCCAGCGGCTCGTCCTTGGTGGTCGCTCGTTGTTATTGAAAGGTTTTGAACTTACTCCACTTAATAATGTTGAGGACCGTTGAAATAATTCATTTTCTTGGACATTGCCAATGGAAAGTTGGTAAACCAATTTGAGGTTATTTTCCTCAAGTTGTTTTTTTTATGACGTTGTAATTTTGACAGTCCGTCATGGAATCTTTTTCCAGTATATCAAGACGGTGCATAACCGTATCCATTTGAGTATTGGTGTAATTAAAATGTTGTTTTAATTTACCATGTAGTTCGCTACTCGTCTGTTTGACGCATGCTTGTGTGTCTTGATCAGTGGGGACATGTAAAAATTTTTCGTCAAATTTATTAGTTACTTGAATTAATTGATTAACCGTTTAGTAATAGATTTTTGCCAAGTTAATAAAGTACTTGCAGATGCGTATTCTGCGTTTTCTGCTATATTAATTAAGCTAGGCTCCAGAAACGTATTATTATGCATTTCAATTAACTCTTTCATAGATGATTTTACTTTCTTGAAATCGTCGTTCAATCGTTGCATATCAGCTTCCATAGATACAATATTGTCCAGTGCCACAGTATCGTTAGGTGACTCCATTTTGCACATACACACTGTTTACGCGCACTATTCTCTAGTTTTTATATTATAAAGAAATTTAACACAAAATTTTACTATTACACGCACTTTTACCCTAACCAAATACAGAGTATCCGGGTTTCGGCACCATATGAGACGGTCACCCAGGGGGGTGAGCAGTCAGGGTTCTTTTCGTACACTGACTATAGATTACACTGTAATAGACTGGGTACAAATAAGTACACTTGTTTATTTATGAAAGATAACAAAAAATAATATAGTTTATTCAATATAAAAGTTCTACGTTGTGTTTACACTTTGTCACTTTGATTTATAATCATAATTAAATAAAAATAAATTTTTTATATTTTATTGCATACAAGCAAAGTTTTAATAAAGCAAATAATAGCAGAAATTAATTTATAATGACAAATTATTTATAATGCAAACTTTAAGCAAAATTATTTATTAAACAATATTTATATGATGTAAAAATATTAAATAAGCAGAAATACATATTAGATTATTCATAAAGCAAAAATATAAAGCAAAAGATAATTTATAAGTAAGTGCAAAATAAACTAAATATAAAATAATGTATAAAAGCGAGACCAACTGCCAAAGCTGCTAAATACATGCGTTACAAGGGAGAGTCAAGTGGATTGACCGCTTTGAGTGGACTACCAACCCAGAGATGTCCCAACCTGAGATCTACCCTTAAGAAGTTTCTGGAGTGGACTTCCAACCTTAGAAAGCACCACCTGAAGAATATGAGTGGATAGACTAAGTCGAGAGGACTGCCAGCTCGACGTTGTCCCAACCCGCGTTCTTTTACTACCAGGATTTCTAGAGTGGACTACCAACCCTAGAAAACCAAACAGAAGAATGTGAGTGGATTGACAAAATCGAGAGGAATACCAGCTCGACGTTGTCCCAACCCGTGTTCTTCTTCGATGAGAACTCCTAGAGTGGGATGCCAACTCTAAGAATTGTACTGCTTGGAGAGTATGAGTGGATTGACTATTTCGAGAGGAATACCAGCTCCACGTAGTCCCAACCCGTACTTTACTAAGAGGCAGAATTACCTAGAGGAGCCGTGGAATACCAAGCGGGCACTAGATAACTTGCTTGTGCGATGAACATAAGACAAATCAGGCCGATTGTAGAAATCGCTCGTTATTTATAGTCTGTCGTGCCCTATCTTTACAATGTAAAAGAGAGTGCGCGGCATACTATTAGAAAAGAAAAGAAAATATAATAATTTTTTGAAGTTTATTTGCTTACCTAAGTTTTTATTGAGTGTTTTTCTAATTAGTTTATATATTAATATATATTTATAATATTCATCTATCTTATTTTTGATAGCACTCATATAACAAAATAATTATTAATACTTTTAAAAAAATAATAAAAAATAAATTTATATGATAAAGCACTCTGTATATAATACTGTGTTAACTGTATATTATCAGATGAGAGGGACGCGCGCATCTTATGAAAGACTTTATATCTTATTTTTGTATGTGTATGCGCGAGTCGCTCTTTTTATTGCTTTGCTTAGGAGTGGGTCTTATGAGAGGGTTAGATTAAATATTATTTATAATTGATGTAATATTTTTTTATTAAATCTGAAGGTGTATATCTGACCGTCTCAATATGTATAATATTAATTCTAAACTTTTATTTTTTGTGTGTCTTTATGTGTGTGTGTGTGTGTGTGTTATCATCAGGATTAAACCAGTTAACGCAATTACATAAAACCGGTGTCAAAATATAGAAAAAAGTCCGCGGGTGACATAGGCTATAGATTTTCTACTCAGCTATCGTAGTTTTTGAGATATTTAATTTTTAGTGTTTTTGAAATTGATAAAATTTTTAAAAATTAAAAAAAAAATTAAAATATTTCGAGACTACTGACTATCGAGACTAATTTCATTGTCACAAATTTGTTGTATTCGATTTGGCACCAATATTTACGTATTCTCCTAAATTTTTATTTAAAACGGAGGTATCTTTAAAATTTTATAAAATATTTTTGAAGCTGGTAAAAAAAATTTTTTTAATTTTTTATTTTTTATGGTATTTTTAATCTTTTATTTGTGTGCCTGTGCGTCTATGTGTTTCATCGTGAGGCTCAAACAAATAAAAGAAATTACATAAAACCGGTGTTAAAATAAAGTTAAAATAAAAAAAAGTTTACCATTTTTGAGAAAAATTAAATTTTATAAAAATTTTGTTAAAAAGTGAAATATCTGAAAAATATGATAAAATTTTTATGTCGCAATTGGTATTACTTGATTCAGTCAATTCCAGAACCATCTATATATACATATCTTAATACTATATACTGTCTTACTACTATATATATTTGAAAATTTATTTGTCTGTATGTCTGTCTGTCTGTCTATCTGTCTATTTCTAATAAAAATATGCGGATAAACTAGGCTATAGTTTTGTGACTCAGCTTTTGTACTTTTGGAGATTGATTTGGAAATTTTTACTATTTTTTGGATTAATAAAATTTTTTGAAAATTTGCTGTCTCAATTGGTATTACTTAATTTTGCACTAATTTATACGTACTCAGTTAAATGTTTTTATTTTCTCTATTATAACTACAGAATCAATCAGAACCTATAATTTTTCATTAATGTCTTACCTACACTGCTCTGAATAGTTTAAATGTGTTTGCATAATTATAAATTTGTAGTGAAACATGATTTTTTGAAGCAACACAAACAGAAGTAAATGCGAAACAGGGAAGGGGCAGAGCCCCCCTTCAATTTTTGCTAGTATAATATATATATAGGATTATTAACTTATTATATATAGAGTTATTATCCAACTAATTTTTGAAACAATATAATATTTTTTCAAAAATTTAACAATTTTTTAATTATAAAATTGATTTTACTTATATGCTAAGTCACGTGGCTAAATAACATAATCATGATGATAAAAAGGAAATATATAAAAAAAAGCACATAATTAGTTCTTAACTGTTTTATTAAACGCGTGGTTGTCACGTGGTTTTGCAGATTTAAGTATTATCAAATGTTAAAGTCAAATCAAATGGTTAGCGTGAAAATAAAATAACAATAAAAGAAGAACAAAAGGATGATCTTGATATCAATGAATTTAGTTAATTCTAATTTTTTAATTTATAAAATTATTATTTTTTAATATATAAATTTTTTTTAATTTATTAAATTTTAAAATTTTTTAAATATTTATACAATTTTTTTTTATTTATAGTTTAAATGAATATTATGCACAATCACTCTACTTTTGGAGTAAAAAAAAAAGTAAAATCAGAGATGAAACTGCTTTCAGATACCTATAATTCTGAATATGTAGATATTGATCCATTAGGACGTTTCACAACTAGGAATAAAGGAATTTAATATCAATCAATACAACATTACATTTTTTAATGACTATTTCAACCAATATGTTTGTGAACTATGTGGTGTGACAAATAAATTAAATGTAAACAGAAAAAGATACATGCTTGTGCTTTATCGGCATCGTTCGCAGACATAGGTTGTTTTAAATATTTGCAAGCTTACTTAAAAGTTTTTCATGATCGAGAATGTTATGATTGTTTATATTATTTAATAAAGATTTGGATACAAATATAAAGTCCCTAATATAAAAATATTTTACTAAATATTATATTTGCTATGCAACTTTTAAAATTTAAAATGAACTTATTTTGTTTTTAAACTCTGACATTAAAAAATATGCTTATAAAATATGTTATATGTAATGTTTAAAAACTGTGATTATAAAAAAAGAAAAAATTCTAATAGTATCTTTTAAAAAATTGTAATACTAATAATAATAATTGGTCAGGAAATAATCCATTCTTGAATTCCTGACACGCTAAGATGATATGAGATTCTTGGCCTATGGATTGGCTGGAGCTACCGGTTGACACGACGCTGTATAAGTCTAGAGAAGCAACGGCAGGAGAAAGGAAAGAGACAGCAGCTGCTACAGCAAGTAAGAGCGCAGCACCAGCAGCCGACTGATCTCAACGCCGGGAATAAAAAACATACAAACAAGGTGGAAAAGAATAGCCGTAAAAAGGAAAGGTTGGCTGCTGCTAAATTACAGCAAATACTGGAGCTGAAAACTAGCCAGGTTGGTCAGACTGAAAAGTCTAACCAATAGGTAGTACATCATTAACAGCAACAGAGTCAAGTAGATAAACCCCCAGAGAAATGGGAAAAAATTAAGGAGAAGGCAAAGAAGAAGAAGAAGAAGAAGACGAAAACGAAGGAGCAGGCTAAAAAACCCAAAGCGAAAGAAACACGGAAACTGAGGCAGAAACGTAGGTTTCAGAGAAGGGAAGATGCCTTTCAGGTTACTCCTGCGGTGGGAAAAAGCTACAAAAAAACAATCCTTGAATTTAAAAGAGTATGAATCTTGTTGAATCACGAAAAATGTTCGTGACTTGATACCCATTCTTAGACTAAAAATTTGAGATTTAGATGGGGTCACGAAAGAACATGAGATTCAGGCAGCTGTCGCCAAGGCGATAGGCATCGAAAATGGATACCTACTTCAGGTCACCATTTTTGAAGGGTACTCGAAATAGTCATTAGACGTAAATTGCTTGTTAGAATAGAGGTAACAGTCAGGACCTGACCGAGTCCGACGGGAGAACCTCCCGTGGAGGAACCCTCCATCCCCGTCATAACCTTCGCAACAGAAGGAGCGTCCAGGAAGGATTGGTGACAGGAGGGTAATGGATGGCGAAACAGGTAGCGACCATAAATACATCACCTTCGGGAACCTCCTAACCTCCTCCGTACAAATGGCGTCCCCTAGGTTGGAACGTGCCAAAGATGGACGAAGAGAGATTCAAAGAATATCTTTGTTTGGCGCGGAGGACTTGCAAGTCCCTAAGATGCTGAAATCTTAGTAAAGAAAGTAATATAGTTAATACTTGGGGCTTGAATTGCCTCCATGCCTCTTCGGCGGCCATAGAAGGAGATAAAGCCAGTTCACTAGTGGACCCCCAAAATATCGGATCTCACAAGGCGCGTCACAGGGAGTGTCGTAGGGTATGACGGAAGGTGCAGAGAGCACGGGAACTACTTGAGGCCATGGTGCTCTCTCAGGAGCACAAAGATGGCTAAGTATCGGCTGTCCAAGGCTATCCGCTAAGGCTTGTTGCCTGCATTCATTACGCGAAAACGTAAATAAGGACCCCTGGGGCTTTGGTTACAAGGTCGTAATGGGCAAATTAAACCAGAGGTCCGATAATAGTATATATTGCTGTTAACAAATTTGTTATTATCTTTTCTCAGATAAAAATTAATATCTTAAGGCACATAGGTAAAATTTGATTTAAAAAATTTTTAACATTTTCTTTTCAAAGAATATGGAAAATTAAAAGATTTCTTTGGTTTTTTTCAGGATAATATGCACTTGAAGATTTAGATACTTTAATAAAATTTAGTAACTCAAAGTATATTTTATATTATCACAGCACATTTTGGTAAATTGTTATAAAGGAAAGTTGGTGTCAGTTTTATTGATCAGTAATCTTCAGCAAACAATCTTGTTATAGTGAAAAATAAATAAGAATAATCTCAACCCGGTTATTTATAGTAGTATGATAGGTACTTTAGGAGAGCATCAAAAAACCTTGTGAAAAAGAATCTTGTGTGAAAAAAACCTTGTGAACATATTTTATATTTATTTACATAATGTATTGCGGAAGTAACCTTCGTTAATTTTTTAATTTAATGTAGGTGAAAGACTTTATAAAAATATTTGATAGCAAATGTATTTTATCGTTCCTGACCTTGATGACATAGCAGCTTCTCGAGTTACACGTTTATAATATTTTATCGTTATAAAAGATTTAACATATAAAGGAATGTTATTCGTCTGTATGTATGGGAAAATAATATTTTTTTCTCTACTTTTGACTTTCATGTATAATTGTTAAATTTGCTTTTATTTTTTGGGAGGTTTTTATAAAAAAGTATTTTTTAGGCACGATTACCTTATATATCTAAGGTAGTAGTTAAGTAAATTGATTCTTCGTGGGAAATCGTTGAATTTTTGCTGCTCACTTGCAAGCGTTTTTGGCGCTGCGCGAGCCTGAGCTTACTCGCGATGCGGCGGCCCGGGCGCGCGTGCCACCCCTCGCCCGCTCGCTCCGCGAGCTTTTTTTCGTACCCTAGCGTGATAATTTAACGCTTTCCCGCAAAAAATCAATTTACTTAACTAATACCTTAGATATATAAGGTAATCGTGCCTAAAAAATACTTTTTTATAAAAACCTCCCTAAAAATAAAAACAAATTTAACAATTATACATGAAAGTCAAAAGTTGAAAAAAAAATATTATTTTCACATGCATATAAGTGTAGTTTAAATATCCCCAAAATACAAATATCCCCGAAGCGTAAAATTATATAGCGTACGCATATTGTCTTCTGCTACTATATATATAAAGTACGGAAGCACGAGGTGACGCTTAAATATATTATTGTATATATAAAGTAATATTATTAATTTAAATATTAGAAATTATAAAATTTTAATAATTAACAAAGTAAACATTAGTTTTTAATTAAATTAGTATTTAAAGTTAGTGTTATACACTGTTAGTTATGTGATATAGTTGATATAGTGCTGGACTTGAAAACTTTGAAATCAGTATATGTGTTTTTAGTTAAGTGAAATAATTTTATAAATAATTATTTATAATTATAATTATTTTTGAATAAAAAAAAAAGGAACTTTAAAATAAATTCTAAGTTTATAAAGAGAGCATCGCATTATTATTGGTAAGCATAAGCGTAACCTCAATTTATAACTGCAGAAATTAAATGTTCTTGAGGTGCCCGCAGGTCATTTAATAATTATAAATATTTCTTTTTGTCATAATAAATCTATGTTTATGTCTGATTAGCCTGCTGGGTGAAATTAATAACTTGGATTAGGTCTAGGTTAAATAACAATGTTTGAAAAGCTTTCGTTAGCAAGAACCATTGTCCATTTCAATCATTCAGTATTCGGCACAGTAAAAAGAAAAACAGGATGAACTGAAATACTAAAATTTTGATGTCCAGGTAACTATATAACCTAATGGTATTTACTTATAGAATCATTTGTTTTAATAAAACTCTAATTTAAGGTAGTTCAGTCCAGTACGTGCCAGTGACTTGCAAATCGCATCATATGTTATTGGAGCTCAATTTTGCTTATCAACTTTTAAAGATTATAATTTTAACGTTATAGGAAATACAACTCGTTCTCTTCTTTTTGTACTTACTAAGCAGCCTGTTAATTAATCTTGCTGATTTTCGTTCGTTATTTCCATGATCCTCTAGGAGACGTATTTCGATTTCACGACAGGTGGGCGCGAAAGACGACTTCTCGTTGGATCATGAAGATGGCGTCACCGACCGGTAATGCCATAAGAAATATACCAAATCATAATAATAAAAATAACATGAATTGTAATAATTACAATTGATCATAGTATAATTTCTTAAATTTTTGCGTTTTATTTTGATATTCGTGTCGATTTTTATTAACAACAAATTCGCGTTCTATCTAACTAAAAATTTTAAATATAAAATAAAGTCCCTAGAATAGTAACTTATTCCGGCCAATCAGCGCGCGCGTGGAAAGAGATGGAGAGAGGTGGCGTCCCTTTAGACTTCGGTTGCTCCCTAGCGTCTCATTCCTCTTTCGGAGGTCTTGCTTGACGCATCGTATATTTGTGAACGAGAACTTTCTTGCTGTTGAAGCCGCTGTCCAGGAGTCAATTATTAAATTTTCGTAGTTTGTGTGTGTGTGCCTGCTGAAAATAGAATTTGTGAGGATCCCTGGTGGAAACTTCGTAGCTTGGCCAAGTGACAGGATTTTCCAAACAAAGTGGAAAAAGTGGGTCTCTTTTATAGACCGTGACTGGAAGAGTTCCAGTCAGTGTACAAAAAGTGGGCTGAAAGGCCGCGACTGGACGTGGTTCAGTCGGTGTTTATCTTTGAGTAACTACCAGGTTTTTTTTTATTGTCTTTGTGGGATTGAGTGTGTGAATGTGTTATTTTTTTTTTTTTAAATTGATTTCTGAGCAGCGTCAACAAACCTCATAAGCCTTGCCCTTTTCAGGGCAGGCACAAATAAATTATACGTAAGAACGTCTGCTCAGTTTCTGCTCAAGTCAAGTTTCTTTCTTTTAATAAAATTATAATAAAAATTAACCTCACTTTCCTCATCCTTTTTCCTTCCTCTTTTTTTTTTTATATTTTATTAATATTATTTATTTACACAGCCAATTACTTATCCAAGAGTACACTGGTTAAGCTGATCTATGAATAAATTGTTAGTCGAAAAATGATTTGGAGCAATATATCTTTATATAACATAAAGTTAAGGTAATTCGACTTATAAGATACCAAATTTTAGGATGTCTGTGCATGTTTAAGCTAGCGAATATAGCTAAAAAACAACTACCCTCATTTAGGATGTTTTTAGTAAGTAGCAATATAATAAAATTAAAAATAATTATCTCTACAGGAAGAGAAAAAGATTAAGTATTTAATTGATATTTTACTCAAAATCATTTTTTAAATTTAGTAAAAGACATATTAATTCCATCAAATCAGTTTTATTAATTTAATTAGTTATGAAAAAATTGCAAAAGAAAATTTATTAATTCTTATGTTACAAAAATTTACATATTAAATAGGGGAGTGTTTTTCTTTAAGCTACCCACCCCCAGGTAAAAGTAGAAAGTGCATTTTTTCATATTTTCTGGTACGCCATTATGGAAAATTGGAAAACATGTTGGCGTGAAAAATTAAAAATTATACCTCCAAGATATCAACTTTTCCTAGGAGGTTTCATGTTTATCTCGAAGATTCTCTAGGAGATAGCAGAAATCTTTTTGGGATAATAATATACCTTACGGTAAATCTTATCATATCATTTACCATATGTTTCAACCACTGGTAAATCAGATGAGAAATAAATGATTGTTTATAAATAATTATGTTTGTTTTTGTGCAAGACCCACTGTAACAGCGTAACATTTTTTTTTGAAGAACCCCTTAGTGATTAATAAATGAAAAAACTTCTTTTAAAAATTAAGTAATTTTTATTCATATTTTTGCAACTTTTATTGTTCTACTCCTATAATATAAAAATTTATTAATAAAATCTTAAGAATTTATTTTAATTAAACTTGAAAATGATAATTGTTAAGGTTTCTTTAAATATAAAAAATAAATTTGACATCTTTTTTTGCTTTTGAGCTACAATAAGTTTACACCGAGATGAACTTTCCGCAAAGTTAAAAATATTCATTATGAATACAATTAATTTTTGAGTATTAATTTGCATTCGAGACATTTATTTTACTTTTATACACTTTGTTGAAAGAAAAACTTTTTTCCTCCAGTACCATGATCCAATCAGCTATATTCGCTAGCTTAAACATGCACAGACATCCTAAAATTTGGTATCTTATAAGTCGAATTACCTTAACTTTATGTTATATAAAGATATATTGCTCCAAATCATTTTTCGACTCACAATTTATTCATAGATCAGCTTAACCAGTGTACTCTTGGATAAGTGATTGGCTGCTTAGTAAGTACAAAAAGATGAGAACGAGTTGTATTTCCTATAACGTTAAAATTATAATCTTTAAAAGTTGATAAGCAAAGTTGAGCTCCAATAACATATGATGCGATTTGCAAGTCACTGGCACGTACTGGACTGAACTACCTTAAATTAGAGTTTTAATAAAACAAATGATTCTATAAGTAAATACCATCAGGTTATATAGTTACCTGGACATCAAAATTTTAGTATTTCAGTTCCTCCTGTTTTTCTTTTTACTGTGCCGAATACTGAATGATTGAAATGAACAATGGTTCTTGCTAACGAAAGCTTTTCAAACATTGTTATTTAACCCAGACCTAATCCAAGTTATTAATATCACCCAGCAGGCTAATCAGACATAAACATAGATTTATTATGACAAAAAAAAAATATTTATAATTATTAAATGACCTTCAGGCACCTCAAGAACATTTAATTTCTGCAGTTACAAATTGAGGTTACGCTTATGCTTACCAATAATAATGCGATGCTCTCTTTATAAACTTAGAATTTATTTTAAAGTTCCTTTTTTTTTATTCAAAAACAATTATAATTATTATTTATAAATAATTATTTATAAAATTATTTCACTTAACTAAAAACACATATACTGATTTCACAGATTCAAGTCCAGCACTTGCTTTTATGTCACAACTAACAGTGTAACACTAACTTCAAATACTAATTTAATTAAAAACTAATGTTTACCTTGTTAATTATTAAAATTTCAAATTTTATAATAAAATTTTTTCTTTATAAGTTTTAAATATTTTTATATAAATTCGGGTTAAAGAAAATTTTCGAATAATTATGTATGGTTTTTACAAAAAAAGAAAGAAAATGTTTTGAACAAATAAATAAAAATTTATACTGTAAATATAAATTTATTTACTTGTGATTCTATTTTTAGGAGGACAGTCCCTAAATTCCTCTAGGGCCGTACTGACTATTATTATATTTAGTTATTATTAATAAAATTAACAAAACGTAAAAAAAAATAATAAAAATATTAAATGATTAGGGGAGAAGCGTGTAGGTTGGCAGATGCGAAAAAATTGAATTTCAAATTATTTTTACTCTTAAAATAATCAAGTTTTTGAGATAATATTTTTGTTAAATTAAAGTTTGGACCCTTTTTTTACTAGCACAGTTATTTTTTTGAAAAGATTCTCTTATGTAATGGAAAATATTTGTTAAAAAAAAAAATAAGTTTTTCGGTCGGTTGGCGCACATTAAAATGTTAATGTTTTTATAAATAAAGTAAATAAAAACATTTAAATTCTTCATCAAATTAATTCTTAACATCTTTTTACATAAAAACATAAATTTTTTTTCGTAATTTTCAAAATTTCCACTTCACTTATTTTTTGTAAACACACAACAACGTAACCTTACGCTTGGAACCTACATATTTTTACAAAAATTAATGAATTAATTAAATATTTTTATATAATTATCATAATATTATGTAATTTAATAGTTATAGGTTCATTTTTTTCATGAATATTTAGAATAATAAACAAAATTATTACACTGTTTTGCAAAACAATTCCTACTATTCTTGCACCAAGTAACCCGTCTGGGCTGCGCCTACCAACCCGATTTTACACTTTTTTTAAAATTTTATTTATTGTTTTTTTAATAAATTATTTAAAAAAATTGCGATGATGTATTTTTAAATTAAAGCGTATATAATTACATAAATAAAACTTTTAAAGATATTTTTCCATGAATAAATTTTTGAGTTTTTGAACCCACATTCAAACACAAAAACACATCATATATTTAATTACTTTATTTATAAAAATTATGCAACTTAATTAAATTTTATTGTTTTTAACTTAGATAATAGTGTTAATATCTTTAATTTGCAACAAAAATTTTATGAAAAAAGTAACCGTGTTTTAAGGAATAAGGGTGTGCCAAACGATACGCTGCGCCAACCAACCCGCTTTTCCCCTACTTTTACTTTTAGTTTTTTACTTTTAGTTTATCTGGTGAAAATTTGTCCAAAAGATAATGATTAATGATTTTTTGAAAAATGAATTAGTTAACAACGATTTTAAGAAATTATTGTTATTTATTTTGAATTTAATAAAAAATTTGTTAAGTGAGGAATTACACATAAAATACTAATACAAATATTAATAGTTAAACTTTTTTAAATTGTTTAAATAAAAAAAACTTATGATATTTGTTAAAAAGATTTAACAAAAACTTAAAGTTAAACTTACCGCGAGTACTACGTGTGTAAGGTTTCAGCTCAAAAATTAAAAGATCCCTACCAGCCTAAACATGGGTTTTTATAAAAATTGATAAGAATATTCTAGTTCTCTACTTTCCTCCCACGCGCTGAATCCGATATGTCGACCTTTTATTGGTCGATAAGTTTCCCCCATTAGACAAAAATTCCCTCTTAGAGAAACTTTCCTATTATTATTCTTAATGCTAGTTTCTCCCATAATAAAATAGAGTGGAAAAATGATGACATCGCAAGATCTTCCGATATTCAGGGTATATTCTTAAGCTGATAGCGGCTAATTTATGTATTTTTAAAACAAAAGGGCTTTAAAACAAAAGGGGAGTTCCCGTTTTTCATTATTCTAAACTTATGCTCATGTTTTTCCGGTTACGGAAAAACTTAACTTATTCTATATTTTTAATTTATAAAAAATTGCGAACATTAAAACTTAATTTAAACAATTTAGCAAAATTTAGATCCGAAAATTAAGTCATTACGACAATGAAAAAGTTAATTTTTATTTAAAACTGATTTTCTTTTAAAAAGAAAACCACGTAAAATTCCTGAGTTAATAGTCATTCCCTTTTAGATACGGAGGCTAGAAGTATAAAAAGTTAAAAAATTATTTTGCTGATACAAAAGACGTTAGTAAAAGATTTTGTAGGGATTACCGTCCGAATCAAGACTGGGTTTCAATTTGTTTTATGGGCCACTGATTAAGAATCATTAAAAACTGCTTCATATACTCAACCTATACGTTTTTAGGTATAATTTGAGTACTTGATATATTATAAAATTAACTATATAGTTTAAGTAATTAATATAGTTATTAATGATTCATACATAGCAAGCCCTAAGAAGGGCAACTTTGTCCTATGAGGGCTTTAAAAATACTGTTGGGATTTTCAGATCGTCATAAAGTAATTTTGCCACCCAAAAAGTGTTTATCTTGAGTTCTTTACCTTGTTCTCAAGGATATTACAAGAAAAAGACCTAATAAGGGCTATATAGCCCTTTTAGAGCTCTTCATATACCATTTGGGTATTTAGCTTCCAGAATATCGTATATTTTGAGTTATAATGTAAGCATTTATTATTTGTACTTAGAAGCCCTTAAAAAATCATTTTTGCCTTTTAAGGGCTTACACATACGTTGGGTTTTAGGGACCAATTTTATTGAAATCAGCGACCCAAAATACGTATAGGTTGATTATTTGAAGCAGAGCGCGTTAATCTTCAAAACCTGATTCCTCTGGAAGACCAATGATATCAATGACTTAATTATCAATAACTTTAACCAAATTTTTATGGAATAAACTTATCCGAAGAAGTTATCGGGTTGTAAACGCCTAAACCATCAGTTTCTCCTCTGCTGTTAGAAGAGTTTTCAGACGACGCATCTGATTCAGATGCTAAAAGATTATTATAAACAGTATTTATTAATATTGAATAATAAATAATATTAACAAAAATTTCAAGAAAATAAATTAGTTCTACCCTCGTGATCTTCTTTCTCGCTCAAATTAATTAAATATTTAATGTTTGGCAATTCACATTTATTTAAATCTTTCAAATTAAGATGGTAATCTGAAAAATTATTATGAATAATGTTAATCAATATTTAAATAAAAACAATATTAACAATCAAAGTTTGCGGAAAAAGACTTATGTTGTGTTACATGTATATATTGTACATAGTGTGATGAATGTGTGTGTGCGCGCCCCCCATGTTCTTACTTTTTCGAGTTGCCGACGCTCAGTAGTGCGTCGCCAACTCCCTTCAAAGATAGACGCAGGTCCTTGACCTAGCTTAAATAAAGTAATTAGTATCATAAAGTTAATCTTGATTTACCATTTATTTCTTAATCATCCTTCCACCCACTCCTACATCATTATTGATATCAACATCTGGCATCCTATTGTGGTATTTTTAAAAAAAATAAATATGAACGAATAGGAAGAGAAAAAAACGGCAAGTCGAGTGACAATTTTATACAATTTTTGGTGATAAGTGGAAGTGATTTAATTATATGAAATCTACGTTTTCTATAATTGTTTAAATGATTTTATGTGTCAAGATTTTTAAATGTCACATGGTGAATATTAAAAAAAAATCTATTATGAAAATTTTTGTGAACAATATTAAAATCAAAAGATTTTTCGTGCAAATATTAAAATCAAAAGAAATAGAAGAAAATAGTTTTGGACATTTTTTCGTAAAAATAAGAAGAATTAATCTAAAAATTTTTGAAATACTTAGAGAAGAATATTTAAAGATTAAGAGTTAAAATAATATAAGCAACAAGTGGTTTTAAAAAAAAGAAGAAGCATGGCGTCCTCGTACATAACACCGGCGCAGCATGTACCGGCATCATAATATACAACAACAACGACGACAAAAAAAAATCCTTTTTTCTTTTTTTTGTTTTTACGTTATGTCATATGGCGACGATTTGGCGATTATTTGGAAAATTCTTAATTTTTAATCAAGAAAATTATTCAGCGAAATAATATCAGGAAATTTTCTATTTTTTTTCAAAAATTTTTTGGAGGGAGTGAACGCACAAAAAAAAAAAAAAAACTTTTTTTTGGATGAAGTTTTAAAAAAGAAAAGTCTTGGAGCAGAAGATTATTGTTTGGTTGTTTTTTCTCTACTTCAAAGTCATTTTCAAAAGGTAGATATCAAGTTTTTAAAAAAAAAAGCAGTTAAAAGAAAGGAGATATTTGGCGGTTAAACAAATCAGAATTTTGGGGTACATGAACCGGAAGAAGAACATCATAATCACATGGTCAACATCATTTTTTCTCCGGCGAATTAAACATGCCAACCTGTTAGCAGCCATTTTGTTTGCAATTTTAGAGTCGCCTGCGCAATCAATCATAACTGCTGAGATAAGTAACCTTATTTCCCCTCTTCTTTTTTTTCTTTCTGCTCTTTATAACGTATAGAAATTGTATTATAAAAAAAAGAAAAGAGATAAAATTAAATTTTTATTTATCTCTCTCTTTATTTTAGTTTTGTATATAGTATTTTCTGTATAATATTTATTTAATTAATTGGTAAAATTTTAGTTTGAAAAATAATAATAAATATAAATAAATTATAATTTTTGGTTCCTCATAGAGGAACCTTTGTGATAGATGAAATTTTGATTTTTGATTTTTTGGCATATAAGCACGTTTTGGGACCTCAGGAAGCTAAAAAACCGGTTTTTAAAAAAAGTCTGTATGTGTGTGTGTGTGTGTGTGTGTGTGTGTGTGTGTGTGTGTGTGTGTGTATGTATGTATGTAACCGGTGAAATTCCACAACCATTATGGAATTAAGACCTAATTTTTTTTTCAAAAATTTTTTCATAAAAAAATCTCAAACTACTTTTTTTTTTTTTTAATTTGGATGTAATACCTCATTTATTTCCACGAAAGTACTTATATTTGAAAGTACGATTTTTACTCGATATCTCGAATCTGATAACTAATTTTTTGAAAATTTTTTTCTCAAAATTTTTTTCACCAAAAAATACAAAAAAAACTTAATTTTTTTTTATTTTTGGATGTAGTACCTAATTGATTTCTATGAGAGTACTAGTTTTAGAAATATCGTTTATAGTAATTTTTTGGACCTGAAACTTAATTTTGGTTCCTCATAGAGGAACCTTTGTGATAGATGAAATTTTGATTTTTGATTTTTTGGCATATAAGCACGTTTTGGGACCTCAGGAAGCTAAAAAACCGGTTTTTAAAAAAAGTCTGTATGTGTGTGTGTGTGTGTGTGTGTGTGTGTGTGTGTGTGTGTATGTATGTAACTGGTGAAATTTCACAACCATTATGGAATTAAGACCTAATTTTTTTTTCAAAAATTTTTTTATCAAAAAATCTCAAACTACTTTTTTTTTTTTTTAATTTGGATGTAATACCTCATTTATTTCCACGAAAGTACCTATATTTGAAAGTACGATTTTTACTCGATATCTCGAATCTGATAACTAATTTTTTGAAAATTTTTTTCTCAAAATTTTTTTCACAAAAAAATACAAAAAACACTAATTTTTTTTTTCTTTTTGGACGTAGTACCTAATTTATTTCTTTGAGAGTACTAGTTTTAGAACTATGGTTTATAGCATTTTTTTGGACCTGATACCTAATTTTTTCAAAATTTTTTTCTCAAAATTTTTGTTGCCAAAAAATACAAAAAATGCCAAAATTTTTTTTATTTTAGGACGTAATACTTAGTTTTTTTCTATGAAAGTACTAATATTTGAAAATTTTGCAATCGGTGGTATTTAACAACCATTATGGAATTAAGATCTAATTTTTTTTTCAAAAATTTTTTCATCAAAAAATCTCAAACTACTTTTTTTTTTTTTTTTAATTTGGATGTAATACCTCATTTATTTCCATAAAAGTACTTATATTTGAAAGTACGATTTTTACTCGATATCTCGAATCTGATAACTAATTTTTTGAAAATTTTTTTCCCAAAATTTTTTTCACCAAAAAAATACAAAGAATACCAAATTTTTTTTTTGTTCGGACGTAGTACCTAATTAATTTCTATGAGAGTACTAGTTTTAGAAAGTATTCATAGTAATTTTTTGGATCTGATACCGAATTTTTTCAAATTTTTTTTCTCAATATTAATAAAACAAAAAAATTAAAAAATCTGTAATATTGTTTTTTTTTTAAGTGTAATACCTAGTTTATTGAAAATTTTTTTCTAAAAATTTGTTAAATAAAAAACATTAAATCACAGCAACATTTTTTTTCTTTTAAAATACGGTATTTAACTTTTTTTTATGAAATACTGATATCTCAAATTATAATTTTTATTAGATAAAATAGACCATTATAAATATTTTGCTATTGTTAATGAGGAACCATAGTGCCAATCACTTGGCAGCGTTTTTTGTTTTTGTAAAAAAAAAAAAAAGCTTTATTAAAATCTCAGAAAATTTTATGTTAAATTTTTTTTTGTTTTAAGTGGTGGCGCGCATAAGTGTGTAAATGAAATTTAAAAGTAAATAAAATTGTTCAATTATTTGTATATTATTAACTTTTTTTTTAATTCAATAGAATTATGTATAATTTAAAATATTAAAAATTAAAAATAAATTTATTCTTTTTTCCATTTTTAATAAATAATTAATAAAATCTTTAACAATTAAATACAAAAAGAATAAAATTGTGTTGCTTAATCAGATATTAAGTAATATACATTGTTTTATTTTTTCTCATTTAAAAAAAAAAAAATATAGATTTTCTTTTTATAGTTTGAACCTTTTTTTGTTCTCTTAAATATAAAAAAATAATTAAGGACATTAAATTATGTTTTTTGTCCTTCTTTAATTTAGAATTTTTACTAATTATTTTGGAAGTTCCTAAGGTATTGGCGTTGGAGTTCTGGAGTTTTGGTCATTGATATACACTGCTGCGTGACTGGCTTTTGGGATCTTTTTGGACCTTGGAGATCATTGTTTTGGCTGTTCTTGGAGGTGCTTTGGCTGATCAGGGATTGGACCGCGTCACGTCAGCATTTGGAAAAGTATTTGTAAAAAATTATTTATACAATAATTTTAAATATTTTTTATTTGGCAAGGTTTTTTAATAATATTACAATCAATTCGTTTAATTTAATATAATCAAAATTTCTTATTGTTCATATTATAATATTATAACCTTATTTTTATTGATCTAAAAAAAAAAAAAAAAAAGTCACAACTTGATTAAAAAAAAAAAAAAATTGTTATTGTTTATTTTAAATTTATTAATAAATCAATATCATTCTTTTTCTCATTTTATAGTATTTTAGAATTTTTTAATTTATTGATTTATTCTTTATACATTGATAACATTGAATTAGCTTAATTTTTTGGTAACAAATTTTTTCCTTTTTTATACTGAACAAGTTCTGAATTTTTTTTTCAATTTATTTTTTAATATTGTATTCGTGTGACCATAACCACCACAATGTCTAACCTATTTTTGGAACAAAATACCCTTTCAGATAGAATGTTTAAAGCTTTTGATAGATTTTATTCAGACCAAACGAAATCCATTGCGTCGTGTAAAGTTAGAATGGAATCATTAACCAAAAACTTTATAAAATTTGAAAATAATCATAATACTATGCTTTCTCATCCGGACTACCCTTCAGTATCTAATCACGTATATTTTTCAGAGGATATTTTTGGTAGGGTAGAGGAAAATTATTTAATTAATTTAGCTAAGTTTCAAAATTTCTTAGATGAAAATAGCGTAGCCATCCCTATTGTGCAAGCACAGCCCCCAAGGCAAATTATAACTTTTGATAATGATAGGCTGCCTCCTCTTTCAATACCTGAGTTTGATGGGGATTATAAGCACTGGGAGTCGTTCCGCGACATCTTTACTTCTACAGTAATAAATAAGCCGAACATTTCCAGTGTAGTTAAGCTTAGGCACCTGAAATCTCATGTCAAGGGGGATGCTCTGGATTTAATACAGCCCTTTGACATTACTGAAGCAAATTTTGAGCTAGCTTGGGACAGATTAAAGAGCAAATACGAAATAAAGAAAAGATTAGTTAACGCTCATGTTTCTGCCATTTTTTCAATTCCTAAAATACAAAAAAATTCTGCTTCAGAGCTTAAAAGGTTGTTAAGTAGCATCAATACCCCCTTGGCAGCATTGAAAGGGTTAGGCAGACCTACTCAGCATTGGGATGACTTAATGGTTTTCCATGTATTGTCATTATTAGATTTTAAGAGTAGAGAACAATGGGAAATTTTCTTGAGTAATTCATACTATAATAGTCAAATGAATAATTCTAATAATGATGATTCAGTAAGTGAATCTAATGATGAGACTTTTACTGTAGCTTCTAATGCTGATCCACCTGCTTTTAGCAAGATCATAGAGTTTTTAAATAAACAAATTGAAATACTAGAATCAATTGAAGAGACAAATAGTGCCTCAAAACTAAATATTGATAAAACTAAGAACAATACTAGTTCAGCCTCTGCTAAAGTGCTTCATAGCAAAATTGAATCAAGTGCAAATAATAACAATACTAAAAAACCTGTTCAATGTATAATCTGTAATGAAAATCACTTGCTTCAATTTTGCTCAAAATTTAAAAATAAATCAGTAGATCAGAGGAAAGAATTCCTTGATAAGAATGATAGATGTTATAATTGTTTAGGCGTAAAGCATAAGGCTGAAAAATGTTTTTCTAAAAAGAGATGCGAAGAGTGTAGTGGTAAACACCACACAACCTTGCATATCAGTAAAAATAATAATAAAAATACCAATAAAAATTCAAAAAATAATAATACTAATAATAACTCTAATGGAAATCAAGCTAAAAGCACAGAGAAAAGCGTAGTAGCTGTAGAACAAACAAGTTTACCTAGTACTTCTTGACAATCATTGTCTGAATCCTTGCTCGCGACTGCCATGATAAGGGTTTCTGGTATCAATGGACGGGAATCTTTGGTTAGGGCTTTAGTGGACCAATGTTCACAGGCATCTTTTATAAAACAATCTTTGGTTAAAAATTTGAATCTCCCAGTTCATTCAGTAAAATTGCCCGTATCAGGGATTGGAGGAAGTATTGCATATACTTGTAGCAAGGTAGCATCCTTTTTTATTAAACCTCATTTTGTGTCTGATTTTAAATTGGAAGTTGAAGCTCATGTGCTTCCTAAAATTTCGGGTTATAACCCAAATTCTTCAATTAAATTTAAGGAACTTAATCACTTAAAAAATTTGGTATTAGCTGATCCAAATTTTAATGGTCAAGGTAATATTCAGATATTACTTGGCACAACGATCCATGCAGCTATAGCTAAAGATGTTCGTAGGGATGGTCCCTTAGACCCTATAGCTACGCAAACTAAACTTGGTTGGATTGTTTCTGGAAATTATGGCGGTGGGCCAATTTGTAGCTTAGTAGATGAATCTAATTTAAATAATAGTAATCTAAATTTTGATTTAGAAAAATTTTGGCGTCAAGAGGAAATTTTTGATAAATCAACTCGCTTCCTAACCCCTGATGAGCAAGCTTGTGAAGACCTATTTGTTAAAACTCATTATAGGGATGAAACAGGCCGATATGTAGTTCGTTTACCATTTAAAAAATCATCAGATGGATTATCGTTCAAAGGTTCTTTTTCCATTGCTAAAAAATTTTTAGGTAGAATTGAATCTCGTTTTCCTAAGGATCCTGAGTATAACAAAGCTTATCATAAATTTTTTGTAGATTATAGAGAATTAGGGCATATGGAAGAATCTCAGATTTTAGGCTCTGTAGATTTATATTATTTTATTCCTCATCATGGTATATTACATAATGGTAAATTTAGGTCAGTCTTCAATGGTGCAGCTAGAGATTTTAATAAAGTGTCAATAAATGACCTCTTGCATTGTGGAGCAAATTTGCTTCCTGACCTAGCTGAACTATTGATAGGCTGGATGAGGTATAAGTATGTTTTCGTGTCTGACATAGAGCATATGTTTAGGCAGATTTTGGTTCATAAGGATGATAGGCGCTTTCAACAGATTTTATGGCGTGATGATATTAATGAAAATATCAAAACTTGGTCGCTTAATACGGTCACTTATGGAATGATTAGCAGTCCATTTCTGGCTATTAGAGTCATGAAGCAATTAGCTTTAGATGAAGGCAAAAACTATCCTCTAGCTGTGGAAATTTTAGAAAAAGAGACGTATATGGACGATACTCTTTCTGGTGGGCATTCTTTGCAAGAAGCATTGGATAAACAAAAAAGTTTAATTAAAATCTGCAAGGTGGGTGGTTTTTCGTTGCATAAATGGAAGGCCAACCACCCTGCATTGTTGGATTTCTCAGATTCAATCTGTGCAAAAGTTGGTTCATCTAATTCATATTTTGACCTTTTAGGCTTACATTGGTCGGTAGAAGGTGATTTTTTCTCCTTTGATTTTAAAAAAGATGACCTTAGTGGTAAAATTTCAAAAAGAATAGTTCTGGCTAGTGTAGCGAAGTTCTTTGATCCTTTGGGGTGGTTAGCACCAGTAATTATCACTGCTAAAATTTTTATGCAGAGATTATGGCTTTTTAAATTAGGTTGGGATGACTCGTTGCCCATTGAATTAAAAAATGAATTTTTAACGTGGTACGATAGTACCCCAATTTTAAAAAACATAAAAATTAATAGATGGCTTGAATACATACCAGGAGCTAAATACGAACTTTTTGGCTTTGCTGATGCTTCTAAATTAGCTTATGCAGCCTGCACTTACTTCAAAGTTACTCATAAAGGTAAGAGTACGGTTCATTTAGTTCAGGCTAAATCAAAAGTGGCCCCCATAAAACCTTTACAAACAATACCAAGGTTAGAGCTCAGTGCTGCCTTTCTCTTAACTAAATTAGCAGTCAAGGTTCTTAGGGCGCTGAATTTGGAGTCAGTGGGAATATTTTTATACACGGATTCCATGGATGTACTTCAGTGGCTTAAGGCACATCCTTCCAAGTGGCCTACATTTGTGGCTCATAGGTGTTCTAAGATACACTCGTATCTCCCTGAAGCTTACTGGAACCACGTCAGCACGAGGGACAACCCTGCTGACTGTGTTTCCAGAGGCATATCTCCTAGTGAATTGGAGCCTTTTTCTTTGTGGTGGGAGGGGGGTAGTGTGATTAGAGCTTCTATGAGTCCTACGAGTGGTTTTCAATGTAAGTCGGTTAATGTAGTGTCTTATAATTTTAATATTAATTTAAAAAAGAATAAAAAAGTACATCATTGGGATCTGTTAAATAAATATTCGGATCTTCAAAAACTTTTAAGAGTTACGTCGTATGTCTTACGTTTTATTGATAGACTTTTAATAAAAACTAAAATTAAGATTAAATTGGCTAATAGAAAAGATTTGAAGTTATTTATTAATTGTTGGTTTGAAGTAGATTGTAGATTGAAATGTTTTAAAACTCCTTCTATTTCTGAATTAATTAGAGCTAGATTTGTCTGGATTTTTGTTGTTCAGCGGGCTCATTTCAAAAATGACATTATATATCTTGAAAGTGGTAGGGATATAGAAGATTCCAATTTGCAAAGTATTGATCCTTGTTTGGATAAAAATTTACTAAGAGTTGGTGGTAGGGTACAAGCATCATCATTAGACCCAGATGAAAAGCACCCTTTCATACTTCCGTATAATTGTCAATTTTCTAAATTAATCATTGGTCATGTTCATGAGAAAAAATTGCATAGTGGCATAAGATTGACTCATTCTACAGTTAGGCAAAATTTTTGGATAGTAAAATCTAAGAGAATGATCAGATCTTATTTAAATAACTGTAATACATGTCGTAGATATAGGGCTGAAACTGTAGCTCAAAAAATGGGTAATTTACCTCCAGTTAGGGTGACTAGACCGGATAAACCATTTAGGTATACAGGTGTCGATTACGCTGGTCCAATAGATATTTTACGTTTCAAAGGACGCGGTAGTCGCACTTATAAGGCTTATATAGCGGTTTTTGTGTGTATGGCTACAAAAGCGGTGCACCTGGAGTTAGTTTCAGGGTATTCTAGCGAAGATTTTATAGCCGCCTTCCGTAGATTCACCTCAACACGGGGTCAGTGTTCTGGGCTGTATAGTGACCAGGGTACAACCTTTGTCGGTGCCGATAAGCTCCTAAGGCAGATGTACATGGAGTCCTCGGACTACATGCAGAAGCTGGTGGGCTCATTGGCTGATGAAGGTACGTCTTGGTCATTTAACGCCCCAGGCGCGCCTCATTTTGGTGGAATCTGGGAAGCGGCTGTCAAGTCAGTCAAATATCATCTTAGAAGGGTTTTAGGAACCCATAAACTTACTTTTGAAGAATTTTATACCCTTCTCAAGCAGATAGAATGCTGCTTAAACTCCAGGCCCCTGATACCCCTAACTGAGGACCCATCTGACAATTTATTTTTGTCACCCTCTGTTATCTTAACTCAGGCTCAACCTAGCATTCTCCCTGAACCAAATTACTTGAATGATAAAATACCAGCCCTGCAACGCTACAAGTTAGTGCAGCAGATGTTGCAGGACTGGTGGCGGCAATGGTCACAGGAATATCTGCAAACCTTGCAACAACGCCATAAATGGCAAAAGACAAATACTGATTTAAATGTGAATGACGTGGTCTTAGTCGTTGATGAGACAATGCCACCATCAAAATGGCCTTTAGCAAGGGTCATTAAGGTTTTTAAGGGTCCCGATGGTCTAGTGCGAGTAGTCGACCTCAAAACTAAATCATCAGAGCTCAAGCGTCCGGTACACAAATTAGTACCTCTAAAAACCTTAAATAATGAGGATGACATTGATTTAAATGATTAAAAATGTATATTATTTAAAATTTTGTTTATTTATTTATTAATTGTTTTATTGTAATTTTGTCGTTCAGAAAGTTTTTTATTTGAAAAATGTTAGTTAATAATTTATTTTTGCATGATTATTAAAAATTTTGTAAATATAAGAAAAATTTATAAATTAATTAAAAAGTATGAAAATATAATTTAAGATAAATCAAAAATATTATTTGTAAAAAATTATAACTTATTACTAGATCTTTTTTTGTATAAAGCTATTTTAAAAAAAAATTGTAATATTTTAAACAAATGATATAAATTATTGTAAAATTTTTTGTAAAAATTACAACATTGCCATCACCCCCATTCATTTTTATTTCTTTTTTTCATTTTAATTGCATTAAAATGGGTGGGTGGTAATGTTGTGTTACATGTATATATTGTACATAGTGTGATGAATGTGTGTGTGCGCGCCCCCCATGTTCTTACTTTTTCGAGTTGCCGACGCTCAGTAGTGCGTCGCCAACTCCCTTCAAAGATAGACGCAGGTCCTTGACCTAGCTTAAATAAAGTAATTAGTATCATAAAGTTAATCTTGATTTACCATTTATTTCTTAATCATCCTTCCACCCACTCCTACATCATTATTGATATCAACAACTTACCTTAATTATTTCGTTGTTAGAATCCAACTTTTCTTCGAATAGGGCATGCAGATTTAAGTACTATTGTTTAAAAAAACATTTTTTGATATCACTCCCTTAAATGGAGTAACAAGATGATATTTTCCAGAGATTCTATATGAAAATGGATTTTTGGAAATAGGGACGGGGATAAACATCTGACAACAAATTACAGGCCAATCTCTTTAATATCCAATCTGGCTAAAGTTTTTGAAAAGATAATACATAATCAACTTTTAAAGTTCCTGTCAAAAAATAACATAATAAACAAAAATCAATTTGGTTTTTTAAGAAACATAGGTACCAAAGAAGCCCTTGCTAAAGCTGGTGATTTGATCTATAACAACATTGACAAGAAAATTCCTACAATCATCACCTTCCTTGATTTAGCAAAGGCTTTCGATACCGTTGATCATAGAATTTTATTATCTAAACTCTACAGACATGGAATAAGAGGTGGGCCTCTGGAATTGTTGAGAGATTACTTATCAGACAAAACACATAGAGTTAAAATAAACAACGTTTTTAGTGATTTCAAAAATGTCTCAATAGGTGTACCTCAAGGTGCAATACTTGGTCTCCTACTTTTCTTATTATACATTAATGACATCTTTTCTATTCTCCCTAAAAACTGTATTTTCTCATACGCAGATGACACTGCAATAGTAAGTAGTGACAAAAATTGGGAATTGGCCAAAAAAAATGACTATATATCTTAACAAAATTTATAATTGGTTGAATCAAATCTATCTATCATTAAATATGAAAAAACAATTTTCATGGCATTTGGATCTTACACTAATAGTATTCCTAAAAAAATTGAGATTTTTATTGAGAACCATAAACTAATCAGAGTAGAACAGATAAAATATTTGGACGTCATATTTGACCCTTACTTAAAATGGAATCACCACATAGATTCAATATTAAAAATAACTCGATATTTATTATTTGTACTCAGAAAAATGTCTTTATATGTTAATAAAAATGTACTGCTTTTGATCTATTATGCACTTTTTCAAAACATCGCTTTTTATGGTATCGAGACTTGGGGTGAAGCCTATAATAATGTCTCTAATTCTTTAAAGATATACAATACAGATTACTAAAAATTATAAACGTTGACCAATATAATTTTCATTCCATTAAACAATCTTTTATCCTTCATTCCATGCTTACTCATTATGACCGACTCAAAACTGAATTCATAAATAGTACTAGTATAACTAGAAATAAAAATCATTCTATAAAAATTAATAAATCAATTGGCTTTAAAAATCATAAATATATAGCTACTAAATACTTCAGCTCACTTTCTACACAATTAAAGACACTAAATTTCAGTAAAAAAACAATAAAAAATAAACTTAAAAAACACATACTCTCTTCTAAGTTTAAAATTTAAAAACCTCTTTTTTTTAGTAAAAAACATCTTTTTTTTTTTAATATTAGCATTGAACTTTTTGACTTATAATTGTAATTTATAGATTGTAACTCTAAATTGACTAAAATTTTATTATTGTGTTAAAATTTTTACATTATATAGTCTCTTTTTTTTATTTTGTTTTATGAATTCAAATTTTTTATAATTATTGTATTGTATACTCCTTTATATGTACCAGTACATGCACACGGATTGACTTGACAATCTCTGCATGGTACTCTAATATTTTTGTTTTTTTACATAAGTATTTTGTATTACTGGTAACAATAAATAAAATAAAATAAATAAATAAAAAGGGCAGCACCGATTCCCTACTATGTATCATTTTTAACCGAAAATATTGATTTCTTCTATAAACATTGTAAACATTTAAAGCTGTTAATGATAATAAAATTCATCTATTACTTATTGTTAATTCCACCAAATTTAATATTTATATTAAAATTATAAATGTGTATTAAGTATATTTATTATTACTATTATAGTCTTTATTTAGCCAAGCAAAAATGATATAATACATAAATATACAATATATACATAAAAAATAAATAAAATTTAATACATTAGAATACTTATAAAATGTATCTGTTAGGATATTGAATCTATATACAATTATTCTATTAAAATACGAAGCTAGTAATATATAATCAAAATATATGACTAGTAAAAGTGATTTTGGTCAAATCTTTGGATTAATAGTCAAATGCATAACACATTGGAATGTACGTCAAGTCGGTAATTAATAAAAAGAAAAAGAAAAATTTTGAATACTTTAATACATGACTTTGGTTGATTTAATACAAAATGTATAATGATTTATAAATCTCTGCTGTATAAATACTGTCTAATGGTCTTTTTGAAACGTGTAAATGAATGTAGGTCACGTATACATGGTGGAATATTATTCCAGAAATGAGCATATTTGACTTAAAAATTATTCCTCAGTCAGTTGTAATATAAGATGGTATTTTCAAGTCTTTAAGAACACCGCGTGATGGTTTGTCAGATTTGTAAGGTTCAAATAAAGATAGAAGAAAAGGAGGTTCCTTCATGCGTATTAGTCTATACAAGGTTAAGGCTGCAAAGTAATTGGTACGGGTTTTTATACTCATCCAATTAAGTTATCGCCTAAAAAGTGTGATGTGGTCTTGTCGTCTTAGGCAAAAAATATAACGTACACAGGAGTTTGACAGTCTTTGCAGTTGGTCAGTCAGTTCATTGTAAATTTCTGAGTACACTGCATTACAATAGTCTAGATGGGGGACTACTAAGGTTTCTACCAGACGCTTACGTAAGGTTTGGGATGTGTACGGTTTAATGATTCTAAACATAGTGCTCTGTTAACTTTGTTTGTTATGTTTTTAATTTAATACTGCCTTTATGTATTGGGAAGATAACTTCAAGCATCTCTTTTAGTTTCTCACGCGGTTAAATCCTAAAAAGTCATTAAAAAAATAATTTTAACCTATTATAATTCAATATTAGTTTATGCTAATTGAATAACTAAATTTCTTGTAAGCACATAAGAAACAATTACTTTATTTTAATTAACAATTACGTGTGATTCGAATCGCAGTCTCAAAAATACATTCAAATAATATTTAAAATATAATAAATTTCAATTTTGTTTTTGGGCCCTCAAATTTGAGGTTGAGGGCCCAATACCCACTGAATTTCCCACTCTCCAGCATATATGATAATATCATAGAATCCGGACCGGGACTCCCTGTTTAGGTATTACTTCGGTCCAGAAAAAATACAGCCTAGGCATCAGGTAGAGATTTACCTCACCATGATCACAATTCATCCACCTATTTAAGTCGATAATGAGGTGGTGCGTTTAACGTCCCCTTGGGTCACCATTCCACCTATGCTGCCAACATTTCATTGTGCGGGAGTGAGCGCGAATGAAAGCTACGTCGCGCTCTTCTTCATCACGATTATAGATCGCCTGCCTTTCCAAGACAAGCAGATCGATGGGAATTACCTAGGCCACTACCTGGATCGCCGGCTCTGATACAGTCTTACATTACTTTTTTATGCGGACATTGTCCACCAACACCTCTGCACCGTAGAGCAAGATGGAGTTGACTGTTGTCATCAACAGCCTCCTCTTCCCTGATCTGGGACCGCCGATGTTTGTCATCAGCCACGAGAGGGACTGTAGGTCAAATTGTTATCCAAGAAGATACCCTAATATTTGACCGATGGTTTGATCTGGATCATAAGGGGATTACCTCCGTCGTCATAGCTGACATCAAATATGGTGTCAACCCTTTTCCGGGTCAGAAGGACAATCTCCGTTTTCGGGACTGCCAGTCTGAGTTCGTGAGCCGACATCCAGCTATTGATAAGGCGCATGGCCTCATCCAGGGTATTCTGCTGGTCCTCTGTCACTCGAGCTGCTATAGTTAGAGCGACATCATATGCGTATCTGGCCCTCATAACCACCTTCACGACCTGCTCGATGGCACCGATCATGGATTGCGCCTCACGGAAACCGTGTTGGTCTTCGCTTAGGATACCCGCCTCCTTAATTGCCAGGCCGCAATCTTCCTCTGAACATGCTCTTTATCACCTTGCCAATGGTATTTAACATACTTAATGGTCTGTAAGATAATGGAGATTCTGGTTCACCATTTCCCTTGCTTATAAGAGCCAGGCGGGCCATCTTGCAGTCCCTCGGAAAGACACCTGCTACGAGGCACGCATCAAACATGCTAAGGAAGAGGCAAAGGATTACCTTTGCAGTTGCTTTAATTATTTCCGCGGGTATTCCGTCTGGTTCTGGCGCTTTCTCTTTTTTAATTGACCTAATTATCCGAAGCATCTCCTCCTCGCTGAATAGTGGGACTTTGTTTGCCCATGATAACCTTATATCTCAGGCCTCATGGGTAGCTGTTGATATCATCTCTTAGCGACCGAAGACAGCGCGCCTTGATGAGGTGGATGGCTTTCGCCAGCTGATGCTTGGCTTCCTTCTATACTTCAGAGTGCGTAGCCAACTCTGGGCGGCCATGTACTCCATGTGCTGTCTTTTGCGACTCTGTGATAAACCCATCTAAGCTTCGCAATTTCCTCATTCCACCAGTGCATGCTCCTTTTCCTCTTCCAGGGCCGTTTGCGTGGCATAGAGGCATCGCAAGCTCACCTCAGAAGAGCAGTTACTCTCTTGACAAGAGTCCCTACCTATCCCGTGGTGGTTGGTCCTCCATGCAAGGCTGAGATAGACGAGGACTCTTTAAGAATATATTCTGCAAATCTGTCCTAGTCCATATTTGACACATTCCAGCTTAGTGGGCGCTTTTTGTACGGGGGCCGATTAACGGCCCTATCATGTACTTGGAAGGTGATGAAGGTCGCTATCATTGGCTCCATTCATTACCCTAGACGCTAGACCCTAGTACTATTACCTATTACCCTAGTCTGTCTCGCGCACAAGCTGATCGAGCAAAAGTTCGGCAAGAATGGTCTTGTTCATATTCCCTTGTAGGACTCCGAACATTACCGATGACACTTTATCTTCCTTGCCGTAAGTGTCTCCCGATAACACTTACATGCTCCGCATCCTGGAAGGTAGTCGGTCTTGGCCTTATTGGACAATTTTAGTGTGTTGGCCTCTGGCAGCTCTACGACCGCCATATCCGCATTCGTGCCCTAAGCCTTGAAGATGGCTACTTTTATGTCGTCATCGTTCTACAGCTTTGTTGCATCCTTTACCACCTGCCTCACTTCGTCGCTGCTAGTAGTACAGTCAAGGCCTTTGATCTATACGGATAGGTGTATGATAGGATACAGATCAGTTCTTTGACTGTACTTTCTGGGCCTGCGACAGTTTTTACAGCGTCTAATAGCTTTTGTCGATCTTTCGACGAGCTCAGGTCAATTAGGAAGCTGCCAGCCTGGGTCTTCTAGATTTGGTGTACTTCCGTCCCTGAAACCTTCAGTTGGACACCTCGTTTGATCTCCAGCAGGGCTGTCGCATAAGACTTCCCTTCAGGAGGTTTTTTTATTAGAGCTTAAGGATCCTTATAAGCCGCTTCTTCCTCTTGCCGCTTCGGAAGAAGGAGATTTACCAACTCCTTCTTTTTTCGGTGGCTTTTTCTTTTTCCTTCTTTTATTCTCTGCCTAAAGATGATAATCTTGAAAAATAATAATCTTGACCTAACGCATGATAATCTTAATGTAGATTATTTAAAATACATTAATCGTGCACAATTTCAGACCTTTGAGGAACTATTGGCAAACAAGTTGAGATCCAATCACAAAAAATAAAAAACCGAATTAATACCCAAAAACCAAATTCGGCTAAGAAACAAAACGGTAATGCAGTAGCTGCTGCAGCTGCGATTTCTGCAACCCCTATTAAAACTCAGCCATATCAGAGTGATAGTTATCCCAAACCAAATAACAATAATAATAATAAACCCAATAACAACGGCAAATCCGGTAACCCAAATAATCCAAAACCTCAAAACAATTCGGAAAATCCTCAGCAAAATCCCCAACAACAGCAGAAATCCGGTAACAGTAATAACCGAAATCAGAAAAAATCTGCGAATTCGGGAAATAATAAGAATAGCAGCAATACTATTGCAGCTACGCAACCAAAAACTTCTGTTACTATGCAACAAACTTCTAACGTTAACAAATCGCAATCTACGGCCGACGTGCAAAACACCAATTGCCACAATTGCGGTAAATTCGGCCATCGACACAACCAATGCCCTCTTCCTAGGAAAGGCATTTTCTGTTTTATCTGTGGTGAAAATAACGTGAAATCTACAGATTGCCGAAATGCCTAAATGGTCATTCGGGAAACTAAATCCGGAATCAATCAATTCAGACCCAAGATTGGTTCCGTTTATTTCGGAACCTTTGCGTATATCAAAAATGGAAAATCTTGAGGATAACTTTTCCCGGAAAAACTCCGTTAAATTTAAAACTTCACAACCGGCTTCTAGTCCTAATGTAGCCTTAAATTTCGGTAATAATTGTTCTAAAGAAAATCCAGGCATTAGAAATCCTCGAGATGTTAGTTCTCAGGAAAATTCAAGTGCTTTAGCAGTGAATTCTGGAGATGTAAGTATTCCGGATTTATCACAAAATTTAGGTAATCAAACAACACCTTTTGGTAGAATTAGGACTTTACGCCATGTTTCTATCATATCTTCGCAAAATTTCAATTCTGGGTCTTGTTCTGCAGTGAAAGATGTTACATCTTCTCTCAGAACGTTTACGTTCGATAATAGGTATTATTTTGAAATTCACCATAACAATCGCTCGTTTTTTGGTTTACTCGACTCCGGTTCTACTAGAACTTATGGAGGCAAAGCAATCGGTGACTTAGTAACTTTAAGTGTACAAGATACAACTATGACTGTTGCAAACAACATAAAAATCCCGGTTGAGGGAATTTGTAATATGAAATTTTCGACGGGAGATGATTATGCACAAATACCTATTCGCATTGCAAAATGTTTATCCTACGATCTTGTATTAGGGATAGACTTACTCATGACTTTTGATTTTGTTATAAATTTCCATACGGATACCTATAGTTTTTGAGGAGGGGAGAAAAGAAAGTTTTCTGTACCTCCAAATTCAGTTTCAACACCGATGATCGTGGAACAATCCCACGACTGGAGCTCCAAACTCGGTAACAAGTTATTATTTGGAAATTTTCATACAGGGACATAAAATCCGAGCTCTAATCGATTCTGGTTCGACAAAAACTTACGTTGGTAAAATTTTTAAGAAATTCCTTCAGGAAAGTTTACGCTCGTCTAATGCTACTGTCTCTGTAGCTACTGGTCACACTGTACCCGTTGAGGGCGAGTCTGATCTTTTGATCCAAATTGATGAGCAGGAGTAAGTCCTGCCTGTTCGGTTAGTCAGTTCTTTTGTTTACGACTGTGTCTTAGGAATTGATTTCCTTAAATTTTTCGGTTTCGAAATTGATTTCATCATTGCTGGAGATTACCCGGAATGTCAGACTATGTCAAGTTCGAATTAGACGACGATTTTAATTTTTAAAAAAATGTGAAGGCTTAACAAAATTTATGGAAGAACAACGTCAAATGGTTGACAAACTCGTTCGGGAATATGTGGAACCTCCAAGTGAAATCCTGAAAGCTACAAATATAGCTAAACACACGATCGATGTACAAGGCCACCCGCCGATAGTACAACCAATGAGACGATATTCACCGAAAGTTCTTGAAGCCGCAAACGAATCGGTAGATGAACTATTGAAATCCGGTAATATTGAACCGAGTAGTAGCCCGTGGTGTAGTCCACCAGTATTAGCGCTGAAAAAAGACAATACTTACCGATTTTGTGTGGATTTTAGAAAAGTAAATTCGGTAACCCGAAAAGAAATACACCCTTTACCGAATATTGACTCAATTTTGGATAGGCTACGCAAGGCTCGCTATTTCACGAAAATTGACATTGACGGATAATGGTACGGAATTCCTAAATAAGTATATTGACAGTCGTCTCGAAAGCTATGGCATAAAACACACCACAATACTAGCTTATCACGCACAGGGGAACGCCGTGGAGCACGTGAATAGCCAAGTCAAAACCATGATTAGGTCCTTCCTAAAAGACGACCATAGAATGTGGGACGAATATCTTTCGGAATTTAGTTTCGCCAACAACAATTCATTACACGATTCGGTTCGTTTCTAGCCGCTTTTCTTGAATTACGATAGGAATCCCGTACCTCCTTTTTCCTCACAGCTGGCCGACATTCCACGTCGTCAAAATGTCAAATCTGACCCAAATAAAGGGGGGGACCACATGACACGGCTTGAAGCCTATCATGATCTGATAAAAAGATTTTGGTTTAAAGCCTCGCCCTCGGCTAGACAGGCTAAAAATTATAATAAAGTCCGTAAGAAAGACAAATTTAACGTGGGTGACCTAGTTAGAGTAAAAAAGTTTCCCATCTCTTCAAAAATTAAAAGATTTTCGGCAAAATTAGTTAGACCTTTCTCTAAACCATACCGTATTACGGTAATTTCCCCAAACGTGTATAACATATAGTGTGTAAAAATTCTCTACACAATTATAAATAAATATTTTAAATAGTTTTAGAGTCATGAGACTTATTCAAATAAAGGGTATCAACTTATTAAACCAAAAATGTAACTAAGGACTCCTTTATTAAAAACAAGTTCAAAGGGGGTCCGTATAAAGGGATATAGCACAAATATTTTCCCTTTATACTAACGGGTATCAATCAGGAGGTTCTGATTATAATTCTAAACAATAAAAATTCAAGTAATAATAATAAAGTACAATTTATAAGATTTACCCATATATATGTATACTGAGGGTATTAAATTTAGAAATAACGAGAATACAAAAATACTGATAATTAAATAAAATGATAATATTTATTAAAGAAATTGAAATGTTCCATAATATAATTTTTAATATAATCTATGTACAAAATTCTTAACCTAAAGAAAATATTCGTATTCGTGCGAATACGACGCGAAGCGATTTTTATTTTAATTAACGGCGCGATAATAATTCGCGGTGAAATATAATTATGATTAATTAGATAAACACTGGCCACGTGTTTTAATTAATAATACTATTTTTAATTAATATGAGAGAGAGAGAGAGTAAGAACGATGGGCGAATTTATCAATCTCAGTTAACAAATATTTATAAGTGCACTAATTAAAAATAATAATAATTATTCATGAAACTAAGGAAAATTCAAGGACTAGGAATCAATAATTATTCTTCTTAACTCCAAAAATTCATAATACTAGTTACTTGAAATTCTAATAATCGAAAATATACCTTAATCTTCTATTGACGACGATATACCAATTAAATCAATTATCCAATAAATCCAATAATAAACCAGAATCAATATCAATCCTTTTTAATATATATATATATATAGTTGACGCCACAACTCCTTTTATAATATTCTTGATATAATTGACCTCGTGATAATAAACGGCGTGTATGAAAAATAAACCACCTGCTTGATCTAACACTTTACGCCAAAAATGCCGTACTATAAAAAGATGACACGCCAAACTTGATATACGAAATGGTACAATAATTATTAATAAAGATGATTTAATTCAATTAAACTTATGATCTTAAAAGATTCTATTTTAAATTCAAGATTCAAAAAAACTTGAGAGCCGATGCGTGTAGTCAAGCAGTCGGCCATTCTAGTTCTGCAGACGATGCGCATGACATAACTAAGGGAAAAAGAAACAGGAAGAGAAAGAAAGACGGGAATACATCGGACTACTCTCTCTCTTTGCGTACTGATAACTACTGCCCTCTAACTTTCGCGATTATTCACACAAACAACGTTCGTCCTGCGCCCAGTCACTCATATATGTGTAATTGAATATTTGAAAATATAATTCTATAAAATTTACCACGCTACAAACATAGAATTTGACTCTAATCATAAAATAGCCAAAGTTCACGTCAGGTTTTTAAAGCGGTTTAATTATAGTTTGGTTATAATTTAGATAATTCTGTCTGTAACGCCCTGACTGACGAAAATTTATGTCCTTTTCAGATGGAAAACTATCAAATTACGGCTAATCCTACTTTCCGCGTAGGACAACTTCAAGGATCAGGCGATTGGGTAAAACTGCTCGACTTAGAGTCCATTCTTGCTGAGAAGAGCGAAGTCGCTTTGGTTCAGGCGGTCGGCGAAAAATTTATCTTCTCATCGATCACCCCCGTATTCGACCAACTACAGTCACCAAAACCTACTGACTCTCCGGTACTTGCTTCTAAAAAGTCACTTCCACAGCTTATGGAGCTCGTTACTGTCAAACACTAGACCGATGATCTAATGAATTTTGACAAGATGTCCAAGTCTCCTCCCAAACGTCCGCTTAAGGCCATAGAACAAGCTAAGTTCCTTTACAAAACTCTATGTTGGAATTGTGGCAGCTATGAGCACCGAAATCGCAGCTGTGAGAAAGCCCAACTAAAATATTACTGTATCACATGCGGAAAAGCAGGAGCATCAAAGGAGACTTGTAACAATGAAAAATGCATTGACACAAGAGCTAAAGATTACCTTGCAGGACTTCTCCCTAATAATCCAACATTTGACTATTATGGCTCCACCTGATAGGAGCCCTATTATAGTCAAAGTTATCAATACTGCAAGGAAGAGCCAAAATAGTATAGACGAAAGTGAACTTAGCAGATATGCCACGAATAACCTATTAAACTGATCTTGTCACCCTGTACATATATTTACACATATTTACCTTTTTTCTCTCGCTTGATATAAATGTATATGGGTGTATCCATTACTTTTCATACAAAAGTGGGCGCACGCATGTCACCGATTAGGCTCAAATTTTTAGATTATGTTTGGGGTTATAAAAAACTCACCTAGCCAAATTTTTAGCCCTCTAGAACAATATGGGGCCAAGTTATGACCTCCAAAATGTCCAAAAAATGACCTATTTTAGCCTATTTTCAAAATTTCGCCATTCCCTTATTTTTCAGTCAAATTACTTCCGGTTGGTCGCATTTTTTTGGTATAAGCTTCAGAATTTACCAAAAGAATTTATAGACACTTTTATCACGTAGATTTTATTTGGCGATAAAAAATGTTAGATGACTGAAACGAAAAAAAACAGGAATTTCAAATTGGTGCCAAATCTGGAAATCTTTATATAACTACTTCCAGTTAGTTGCAAAATTTTGTACTACTCAAGACCTTTCGAATGCGACCTACAAAATTAACAACGGCTTATTTTATCCGGAGTTATGCGTATTTTAGTTTGGTCGTTTTTCGAAAATTTTGATGTTTTTGCGTTTTCAAATTACTATAACTTTTTTCTATCATAACCAAAATGGCCAAAAATTTCAGAGAATATTCTGCAAACATTAATAAATAATCTCTGAAATTTTGGTGGATGATATTGGCTTCTATCCGTTTTTATACATTCCCCAAAAAACCTTATTCTTCACGTATTTTGTGTATTAAAGTGGACCTATTTTTGGACTTTGTCGAAAAACTTTGCTCCCCGGGTTTTTTTGTGAATTTTTGGTCATAAAAAGTTCCCAGTTCCAAGGATTTTGCTTTTGCGTTGCAAAAACACGTGCTTGTAAGCACCTCAATTTTCCCATTTAAATAACATAGGAATTTTGACTTTTCAGCTTTCTAATTTTTTACAAAGCTTGCAGAATGTTTTGAAAAGCTACTAATCGATGGAAAGTACTATTTAAATATATAAAAAATGATACCCAACCTCAAGTAGCCAAAAAAAATATTTTTAAAACGATTTTACCGGTAATAAACGAAAAAAAAGTACTCCATGGCTTCATGTAATTTAAATGTAGTACTTTTTTTTTCAGAGATTATTCAAAATTTCAGAGATTATTTATTAATGTTTGAAGAATATTCTCTGAAATTTTTGGCCTTTTTGGTTATGATAGAAAAAAGTTATAGTAATTTGAAAACGCAAAAAAATCAAAATTTTCGAAAAACAACCAAACTAAAATACGCATAACTCCGGATAAAATAAGCCGTTTTTAATTTTGTAGGTCGCATTCGAAAGGTCTTGAGTAGTACAAAATTTTGCAACTAACCGAAAGTAGTTATATAAAGATTTCCAGATTTGGCACCAATTTGAAATTCCTGTTTTTTTTCGTTTCAGTCATCTAACATTTTTTATCGCCAAATAAAATCTACGTGATAAAAGTGTCTATAAATTTTTTTGGTAAATTCTGAAGCTTATACCAAAAAAATGCGACCAACCGGAAGTAATTTGACTGAAAAATAAGGGAATGGCGAAATTTTGAAAATAGGCTAAAATAGGTCATTTTTTGGACCTTTTGGAGGTCATAACTTGGCCCCATATTGTTCTAGAGGGCTAAAAATTTGGCTAGGTGAGTTTTTTATAACCCCAAACATAATCTAAAAATTTGAGCCCAATCGGTGACATACGTGTGCCCACTTTTGTATGAAAAGTAATGGATACACCCATATATATAAACATATCTATAAGACTAAAATGCTAGTCTGAAAAATTTAGTTCCTGATCATTTTATTTGGTTTACTCTTATTATATTTTTCTACTTTTTTTTATATATATATAAGTCAAAAATTCTTGACCATATTCTTATATTCTTTTTTTTTGCTGACTAACGTTAATATTAAGGCAATAAAGACTGATTAGCCCTAATAAAAATCATATATATATATATCATTACTAAAATTATGGTGCTTATTTATTTATTCCTTTCCTAAACCTCTTTTCTTACAGGCTTTCCGGAAAAAATATATATTTAAGTATACACTGTTTATTTCATATCTAGGTTAGGTTAATTCGTCTTCTTGTTACTAGCCCACGATTGTTAGGTAGGTGAGCACATTCGGCGTTTCATCATGAACTACAGTTAACCCCTTAACTACGGTTGAGAGTGGGGAGGGGTTTGTAACAGGGATGTTACATATAAAAAAAATATTTTTATTTAATTATATTAAAATAATTTAATATTTAAATTAAATTATTTTGCCGCTATTTCATCGGCAAAAATAATCACATGCTTCCGTCGGAACGTTAACGCGGACTTTCCTAAAAGAAGAAACGCGTCGCGAACCGACGCCGGTGCACGCCGAGCTCGTGCGAGAACGACACGTATTTTTGATAAGCACTTGTGCATATGCTTAAATTTCATATTAAATGTCGTATTAAATAAATTTTATTAATTTAATTAATTTTCTAAGTTTTGTAGATAATTAATAACTTCACGCGGATTAAAGAATCTGTGCTTTTCCTCGCTTAATTTTTGTGAATTAAAAAATGTGATCTTTTATTCATTCCGGAGTCATAGCACGCAGTCGCTAGGACTCCATTATCGATATATATTCCGGCTTGAATATATCGATAAAGTAATATCTCACGCGTTTTTATAAGTTTGGTCAGCAGTCGATGGAGGCCTCACCAGGAAGTTTGTTTCAGGAACATCTCTTCGGCAAGGTAAAAGAAGTCAAATTTTATCTGTGCGCGAATGTGCTCCGCGACGATTAGTTAAATAAATTAGGTTAAATAGCTAAATTATTTTGTATACGGAAAGACGCCCTTATTTTCATGCTCGTCCCTTCTTTCCTTTATTTACGGTTTTTCTCTTATTAAATTCAACCCCTTAATTTTGGTTAATTAATTATTTCGGATTTAAGAACCCGTGGCGCTCAACATTTATTTTGTAATCTTTTATCTTAGTAAATTAAATAAATAATTATTGTTCATTAATCACTTTTTTAGTTATTTACCGCCTCTTAAAATCTTTGATTTTCAGGGTCACGTAGCAAGCAACGAGCAAAGCATGGTAAGTCACGGTTGTCCTTAATGGGTTCCAACCCGAAATGCGTTCTGACGTTAAAATTTCGATTGATTCTTGTCAAGTACACTTACCTTATATAAAAAATTTCAATTTTGAAAAAATCCGTCGGGCGCTTTTTGAGAAAATCTCAAAAAGCACCCGAAAACGGGTATTTTTGCGTAAACAAAATTTCAAAGTTTTTTTTTTGTAGGTAAACATAATATTTGCTTGTAAATAGTATTTAAAAAAAATATTTTTTCCATAAATAAGCATATTTGTGTAGAAAACGATGATATTAGCCCACAGGAAGCTGATTTAATGGTTGAAAATCGTTTAAAACGCTGTAAACATATGCTTTAGTATTTCTTGAAATTTTCATTTAAAAAAAGTTATAATTAAGTATAATTCGTAAGTACCTCTTCGCTAATTACCACTTGTCTTTTTTTGTCAATTTGGTATTCATCCATAACAAATATTGTCCAATCTTGAATTAATTCATTGATTTTGATATAAAATTTTTTTTTGAATAGAAATAGTAATATGTTTATATAGTTGTCTCCAGATTCCATATCAGTATATTTTAAATTAAATTTATTTAGAAATTTGGGATAATTACAATTAAAAAATTTATACCTCATTGTTTTTTCAGTTAATTACACATTTGTTAAATTAATTTTTTTATATTTTTTTGATTATTTAACAATAATGAAAGATTCAAGTAAATTTCTTGAGGCGGCGTTGTTGAATATTCTAAATGTAATTCTTCAAGCGAGTCCTTTGAAATTCAATTAATTAATTCTTCATCAATTGAAATATTTGATATAACGATCTTTTTAATTTTTGTTTGCATAGATATTAGCAAGGAAAGATTATTAACGTCAGTGAAACTTGTTAATTGCAAAGTCAGTTCAGTTATGTTTTGAATTTGGCCAATTATTAGTGAACCGACTGATTCATATATTTTGTCAGTTCGTTGTAAATCAAGGTGATTTAAATTCTTCAAGTTTCCCAATAAGGCGTTTAGTAAACCGTCGTATTTGAAATTACAATGGGATAATTTTAATTTTTTTATGTTATTGGTATTTAGAGCTGTTAAACATTCTCCGTTGACTTTGATACACGATAATGAAATGCAATTCAAACCTGGATTTTTTTTTTGAATAAATTTTTTAGATTTTCTTTATTTATTATATCGTGTATTCCGGATATTTCCAAATCAGTAATGTTGTTGCAGTATTCGTGTAACTTTCAAAATAACACATGAAAATGTGACAAACTTTCCATGTTCAAAATGTTTAATGACAAAACGTTCAAAAAAATTCCGCATCTTTCCAAAAAATTTTTGATGAATTTTGTATTTTTTCTTAACAGTTCGTTTTTTATTGTGGGAGGTTGGTTATCGAAGAATTTGTAAGGCAAAATTTCATCTAAGTTTAGATTTCTTACATCATTCCATGAACTTTTCGCCTGTTTCCAAAAATCAGTTCGATATTCTGGCCTCTCTATGAGAGGCGTACCAGATATCAAGCTGATAAGAACAGATTAATAATATATATTTTAAAAGAACTTCCCCCCCCCCCCTACAAGGGGAGGGTAACAGTTACATTTCATTTTGCGAAATTGCGAGGTCTCCAGTCCCCTCTATTAAATTCATTTTGCTGAATTTAACATATAATGTACATTTACATAAATCATTTTATATAAATTAGAATATACATAGATAAATCTGTTTACAATATAAAATATAAAATTATTTGTCAACAAATAATATAAAATTTGAAATATAAATTATTCAATTTCTTGCTCAATAAATAAATCAATAAATAATTGAATATGGCCCTTAAGACGTGACTGGGCAGGCATTACAGCAGATTAATATTTAAAGATAAATGAAAATAAATTTGAAAAATATAAAAATATAAAAAAAGAAAAAAAAAAGTCTCTAAGTAAATAAAGATATTAATAATTTTAATTATACTGCCGTACTCCAGTAACGTGTTCGACATATATGTCTCTTGACCAGCGAATCGTATCGCTTATCATCAGGCTCCTCATCATCTGCGCATAGCGCTGGTTGATGTTGAGAAGTCTGATGATCCGCTCGTTTCGCCAGTCCCACCCACCAAGAGAGCCGACGAAAAATGATGCTACTTCAACCGAGTAATCCTTTCCTCTGAGACTCTCAGCTAAGCGATGGTAGTGATCAATTTTATGTTGTCTAGCTTCATCGAATGCAACCATACGGTTCTCAAAGGGAACGGTTACGTCGATTATGATGATTTTACGCTTGACATTGTCACGTATGACAATGTCAGGACGTAGTAGCGCCAAATCGCCGATTTCTCCCGGTACAGTCTGGTTTCTAAATAAATTTAATTTAAAATATACTGATATGGAATCTGGAGACAACTATATAAACATATTACTATTTCTATTCAAAAAAAAATTTTATATCAAAATCAATGAACTAATTCAAGATTGGACAATATTTGTTATGGATGAATACCAAATTGACAAAAAAAGACAAGTGGTAATTAGCGAAGAGGTACTTACGAATTATACTTAATTATAACTTTATTAAATGAAAATTTCAAGAAATACTAAAGCATATGTTTACAGCGTTTTAAACGATTTTCAACCATTAAATCAGCTTCCTGTGGGCTAATATCATCGTTTTCTACAGAAATATGCTTATTTATGGAAAAAATATTTTTTTTAAATACTATTTACAAGCAAATATTATGTTTACCTACAAAAAAAAACTTTTAAATTTTGTTTACGCAAGAATACCCGTTTTCGGGTGCTTTTTGAGCTTTTCTCAAAAAGCGCCCGACGGATTTTTTCAAAATTGAAATTTTTTATATAAGGTAAGTGTACTTGACAAGAATCAATCGAAATTTTGACGTCAGAATGCATTTCGGGTTGGAACCCATTAAGGACAACCGTGAAGTTCAAGGCTTCGCTCGTTGCTCCAAAAATTATTTTAATATTTTCCTTATTTTTTAATTTCCCAATTTATTATTAATTTTTTTATGTATGTATGACCACGGTCATACATTATAATCAAAATTTCAAGTTTATAAGAATTTATTTTTATTTTTTTATTTAGATATGAATCTTTTAATATTTAAAAATGGTAATAATATTTTAAAAATTCAATAGACAGCAAAATTTGATAATGGAACAAGATTTATAAACGGTGATATAGAGTATTTGTAGCTTGAGTTGCTGCTTGATGAAAATGAATTTCATGATGAAAGAAGCTTGATGTAAAACAATTTCATGATAAAATTTCATGATGAAAAGTCTTTATTACGAATAATTATGGAAAGGAACCCAATAGGACCAAACGCTTTAGAATATGTACTAAGACACAGCCAAGAACTCGATAAGAATGATTTAGAAAGCTTAAAACATCGTAATATGATAAAACAAGAACAAATAGATTCCAACGACGAAATAAGTCCTTATGGTAAATTTTTTTCCTCAAATTTTGATTGTTAATATTGATTATATTTAAATATTGATTAACATTATTCATAATAATTTTCCAGATGATAATCTAAAGTTAGATGATTTAAAAAAACGTGAATTAAGAAAGATACAAATTATAATAAATTTGAGCGAGGAAGAAGATCACGAAGGTAAAACTAATTTATTTTCTTGAAATTTTTGTTAATATTATTTATTATTCAATATTAAATAATACTGTTTATAATAACCTTTTAGCATCTGAATCGGATGCCTCGTCCGAAAACTCTTCGAACAGTAGAGGAGAAATTGACTTTGAAGACAACAATAGAATAAACTTTTTAGATTTAACCCTAATAAAAAGCAACAGCAAGATTATTACAAACTGGTATACAAAAACCACTTTCTCAGGTAGAATTCTAAATTATGCTTCCAGACATCCAACACATCAAAAAATTGCTATGATATACATCCTTGTAAATAGAGCCATCATATTAGTTGACACGACATATAACAAAGACAAAATCCTAATTGTCAAAAACATCTTGTTAGCTAATGAATATCCACCTATTTTATTGAAAAATACATTAACAAAAGGTAGTAATTATTAAAAAACAATCATACAGTTCCAAGTACCGTAAACCCACAACCCACCACCTTCAGGAACAAAATATTGGACAAAAATCAATACCAAGCAATTCCATTACAGAATCAAGAATTGCAAAAAATAGTCAGAAAAGGCAAAATAGATAAGTTAGAAAACAAAACTGGTGTTGTGTACAAATTTACTTGCAATGATTGTCCTAATAACTATGTGGGAGAGACCAAAAGATCATTATTTATGAGGATTGAAGAACATACAAGAGATAAAAAATCTGTTATAGCGACCCATTCTGCCACACTCCATCATACTTTCAACTTTATAAAGCCGAAAATAATAGATCAAGAAAATGTATAGAAAAAAAGGAAAATTTCAGAAAGCATGTACATACAAATAAATAGTCCAACAGTTAATCTAAAAGAGGACATAAACATTTTAAACGAATCTTACATACACAGCATCAATACACTTAAATGAAACACACAACGTTAAACACGCCGTGTAATCATAACAAAAAAACAGCTGATATCATACTTTTTTTCTTTTAAAAAGGCAATTGTAAAAATACATTTTTTGTTAACAACCAACACACATTTAATTTATTCAAATATTATAGTTTTAAAGTTTTATATGAAGTAATTATGATAAATAAAATTATTTTGTTAAAGTTAAATAACTTATATATATATATAAATTAAGTGCAATAGATAGATTAAAAAATGCTTATTTTTAACATGGGATATATAGATATAGGTATTTAATTTTTTTTATAAATCTAGCAAATGTGAATATTAAAATTATGTTTTATTTTCAGTTATTGAAAAGGCCTGTAAGTAAAAAAACAGGCGAAACGTTTAACAAAAAAAATACCACATCTTTTCAAAATTTAAAAAATTTTTTAATTTTTTATACCTCAGCCGAGTACAGGTAAATTTATAGAAAATAATAGATATCTATTGAAAAAAATCATGAGCGATAGAAACAACAACAATATTGATAATCAAAAATAAATATTGTATTTTAATTTTGATAATATAAATGAATGTTTAAAAATAATGATTTTCAAAATATAAGAAGATAAAAAATTGACAGATTTATAAAATCTAAATGTTATTTTTATTATAATAATCTGAAGAGGGTGCGATTGATAATATTTCTGCTAAATGTAAAAAATTGATTAAAAGTAGTCCTAGTTAGAGGAAAATTCATTTAACCCATTTACGCCCAAGCAGACGTAAACGGAAAGTCAAAAAAAACATAGGTTCCCGTATAGATAGAGGCTTTTAAATTACATGTCTATAATAAAATTTCATGCTCTTATCGAATCTGAAGTCAGATTTTACTTACAACCCTTTCAAATGCATCAAAAATAGGGGTAATGGGGGTGAAAAAGAGGCTAAAATAAAAATGACGGAATAATCAATATAAAAATAAAAAAATGATACCAAAAAACATTTAAAATTACTTATTTGTGCAAAAAACATACATTTTTAGGTTTATGGGATATTTAATTGGATTTCAACCCTTATATTGCAACTAGGGGTTGTTTTTCCCAAAAACTTCAAATATTGTTTTTTTAGTTCCAAATCGGTTCTAATAGGTAAATTTGACTCCTAATTCCATTTTTTGAATTTGTTTTGAGCTAAAATTTTTTTGTGAGCGTAAAAATAGGGGTAATCAGGGCAAAACGGAACCAATAGAATTTATTATTTTTTTATAGGAAACTAAATTTTAGAATTTTACGTTCACAGAAGCGTTTTAGCTCAAAACAAATTCAAAAAATGGAATTAGGAGACAAATTTACCTACTAGAACCGATTTGGAATTAAAAAAGCAATATTTGAAGTTTTTGGAAAAAACTACCCTTAGTTGCAATACAAGGGTTGAAATCCAATTAAATATCCCATAAACCTGAAAAATGTAAGTTTTTTGCACAAATAAGTAATTTTAAATGTTTTTTGGTATCATTTTTTTATTTTTATTTTGATTTTTCCGTCATTTTTATTTTAGCCTCTTTTTCACCCCCACTACCCCTATTTTTGAGGCATTTGAAAGGGTTGTAAGTAAAATCTGACTTCAGATTCGGTAAGAGCATGAAATTTTACTCTAGACATGTAATTTAAAAGCCTCTATCTATACGGGAACCTATTTTTTTATTTGACTTTCCGTTTACGTCCGCTTGGGCGTAAATGGGTTAAAGTAATTTAAAGGAAATGCGATAGAATGGAAGACTATTATAATGAAAAATTTATAGATCACTGATTTTCCCAAGAATTGTCCTTCTTTCGGAGTTTATTTTAGGTATTTTAAGCAATTAATTACTTTACTTATAATATCTCAGAAATATGTTGACTAGTTTTAATTTATTAAAAGATTTTATTTTTAATAATGAAATACGACCTTTTCTAAACACTATTAACAAAAACAAATTAACAAAATGTTAATTAATTATAAGTGCAGATTATTTATATTTATTATGACTATTATATTATTGACGATATAATTAAATCTAAAAGTAATATCAAAAATTAATTAATTATACAATTGGTGGTATCCTATATATATATGTAAATCTTTAATTTTGTATGTTTGTTTGTTTGTTTGTTTGTCCCAATGGATATATATTATGGATGTGTATAAAATACATGTGAAGAGTTCAATCTTGTAACAGACTAGTCAAGTTTCTTACGCACGGTGACCTGGAAGCGTTTTATTATGTGATCAAAATGACAAAAAAAACTGTATGTTGGGGTCTTTTCTACACTAAAAAATGTCTAAGAATTTCCTATCCGGACCTTCTATCCAGCTACTTTAAGCGTTTGCTGTCAATATTTTCATAATTTGAATAATGATGATTTGAATTTTTTTATAAGACTGGTTTTTTTTTCGAAGTATCTGGGATTCCTAACGCGCCTGCAGAACTCGAAAATATAAGTAAAAAAAATAAGTTTCTTGTTGGATTTAGATCAAAACATCAATTTTTGAGCCCACGATAGCTCTCTTTTTTTTGGTCTCTTCAAATTGGTATTTTCTTAAAACTTTCAGTTTTTCTAGTGGATTTAAATACAGATTTAGATTATGTTCAAATTGATATCTCGTAGTATTTTTTCCCCAGGAATCCGACAAAACCATTTATGTTAGCTTTCGACCACGTTTTATAGGATAAAAATCGATTTTTGTTACTTTTTAGGGTCTGAAATTCAAGGGGAACAATTTTAAAAGTTATGTAGTTTTCTGAATAAACTTTTATGTATAATATTTACAAGAGGGACTTGTCTATTTTTTCCCCCAGGCATCCAATGAAACCATTTATTTTAGCTTTTGAATACGTTGTATAGCAGAAAAATCGATTTTGTTTGTTTTTAGGGTCTTAATTTTAAGGAAATCTATTAAGAAAATTTTGCAGTTTTCAAAATAAGTATTCTGAATATTATTTACAAAAGGGTCTTGTATATTTTTTTCCTCAGTAATTCAATGAAACTATTTATTTTAGCTTTTGAACACGTCTTATATGAGAAAAATCGATTTTTGTCGTGTTTCAGGGTCTCAATTTTAAGGAAGCCAATCACAAAAGTTTATTAGTTTCAAAAATAAATTTTTCTTATTTTTTTATGAATTTAACGTTCGAATTGATGAAATTAATCAATTTTAAGGCTTTAACGATGATTAACCGAACAAATGAAATCAATCTTTGATTTCTTTAACTCAACACTGATAGGTGTACGAATTAATCATCTCTTTTTTTATTAAACCTAACATGTAGTATTTAGTTAACGATTTTTTCAAATCATTATATCAAATATTAATTTTTTTTTTTTTTTTTTTTTTTTTTTTTTAATTTTAATTTTCAAGAAATTAAATTTTTAATTTATAGAAAGATGTTAGATTGAACTGCTGGTCTTAAAAAAAACCGGAAAAAATATTTTATTTGAGATAAAAAATTTAATTAAAAATTAAAAATTAAAAATTAAAAATTTAATTAAAATTTAATTAAAAAATTTAATATTTTAAATTCTTAAAAAAATAATTATAAATTCAGCTTGGATACGTAACAGCTGTATTTGAGATAACAAAGCGTTCCTGGAGGCTGAGAATCTCCGGTCCCCCTGGTAGTATAGTTGGTTAAAACACCAGTGTACAGAACTGGAGATCGTGGGTTCAAATCCCTCCCAGTGCCCGTTTTTTTATCTCAAATAAAAAATTTTTTCTGCTTTTTTTAAGATCAGCAGTTCAATCTAACATCTTTCTATAATTTAAAAATTTAATTTCTTGAAAATTAAAATTAAAAAAAAAAAAAAAAAAAAAAATTTAAATTTGATATAATGATTTGAAAAAATCGTTAACTAAATACTACATGTTAGGTTCAATAAAAAAAGAGACGATTAATTCGTACATCTATCAGTTTTGAGTTAAATAAATCAAAGATTGATTTCATTTGTTCGGTTAATCATCGTTAAAGCCTTAAAATTAAATAAATTTTTCTAAATATTACTTACTAAAGGGACTTATGTATTTTTTCTCCAGGAATCCGATGAAATAATTTATTTTCGCTTTTGACCGCCTCTAATATGAGAAAAATCGATTTTTGTCGCGTTTCAGGGTCCCAATTATAAGGAAATCCATTATAAGAGGTTATTAGTTTTCAAAATATGTTTTTCTGAATATTATTTACAAGAGGATCTTGTATATTTTTTACCCAGAAATTCGATTACGTCTTATATGAGAAAAATCGAATTTTGTCGTTTTTCAGGGTCATAATTTTAAGGATATCCATTATAAAAATCAAGACAATATTGAAAATATGAAAATATTGACAGCAAACGCTTAAAGTAGCTAGATAGAAGGTCCAGATAGGAAATTCGTAGACATTTTTTAGTGTAGAAAATACCCCACCATACGGTTTTTTTTGGCATTTTGATCGAATAATAAAACGCTTCCAGGTCACCGTGTACGCTTTCTCGTATCTAAAGAAGGTGATATAAGAAAGGGGGGCATAATTTTTTTTAAATTTTAATTAAACGATTAGTAATTCAAAAAAAAATACAAAATTTGCAAAAACTTAATTTAAAAAGGTATTCAGTTATAAAATTAATAAAATTTTCAAAGTTTTTTTAACAAGCCCCTGAAAAGGCTCTCTAAAAACTCTTCACGCCGTGATAGGGTCCCCTTAAATTAATTAATTGACTATGTAAAACCAAGAGTAATAACTATATTTTTCCTCCCACATAATAAATTCTATAATAATAATAATAATAATAATAACAACAACAGTAATATAATAATAATCAAGGCTCGATGCCTGCGTTCATTACGCGAGGATGTAAACAAAGACCCCCTGGGGTCTAGGTTACAAAGTCGTAATGGGCAAGTTGAACCGGGGGTCTGACAATATGATGGACGCGGTGTCGACCGAACAAAACGTCGGTGCTCTCTTCCCTGAGCAGCCCATCCGGGAAAACCCAGTAGAGGCGATACCCAGGGAGGAAGTGTCGCTATTCAGCGAGATCGAGATTGGACCATCTCGACCTTGCTATTTTTCATGGCCATGAACTTTATTTGTGTGAACAAAATAGTAAATATACATTTATAGATCCTAACAGTCTTTACAAAGTATGTAATATAATGTTATAAATGTTTAAAATAGTAGTTGTAAATAATTTAAAAAATATTAAAAAAATTAAATAAATGTAATATTAAATGTATATGTATGTATATAATAGTAATTGTAAATTAAAATTTGGTGTTGATAAAGTTTGTTACAGTCATTTTAAGAATTAATGTATTATAGTAATCTATCAGACTAGAAAGCACAGTAACTTAGCTACTTATAATTAAGGATCTAGCGTAAGTAAATGATTATACAGAGCAGTTTTAAAACTATTTAAGGAAGATTTAAATCGGATCTCGGAGGGTAGGGAAATCCAGAATTTAGTACCTTGCAGTTGAAAAGAGTGAGATCCACAATTTTTTGAACCAGGAAGGTCAAGTTCTTTTGTGCGACGTTGGCCTCTGGCATTTTATCTGGGCACATGTCTCACAAAAAAGTCAATTAGATAGGAAGGTTCACGTAAACGTAGTATCTTGTAAATTATAATGCCTGTAAAGTAAAGTCTACATGAGTCAGTGCACAACCAGTTTAGTTTTTTCCTGTATGGTGATATATGTGTATCCCTACTCACTCCGTAGATGTATCTAAGTGATGCACTACTCAGTCTTTGCAGTCGAGCTTTTAGCATAGTTTTTGCGTCAATATATAATGTATTGCAATAATATTGCGGTGCAATTAGAGCCTTCACTAGTCTAGTCCTTAAGGTCTCTGTCGTGCAATATCGAATAAAACGTAATGTGTAGAGAATCCTATTAAGCTGTTATTTGTGAGTCCCATGAGAGTTTACTGTCAATTATGACGCCCAAACTTTTAACCTCTTTCACAAAAGGGATTTTTATGCTGTTGCCTACCTCTATTTCTAAGTTGAGCGGATTAAGGCGGTTAACATAGGTAGATGTGCCAAAGAAAATAGCTGTGGTTTTTTTTTGATTGAGGCGGAACATAATATTTTCAGCCTATCTTGAGACCTTTTCAGCTACCTGAGACAATGTTTCAATTCCAGATGATACTTTTTCAGAGGGAACCTGTACATAGACTTGAAGATCGTCTGCATAGAGCAGATAGAAGACTCCGTTAGGTAGACGAGATTTGAGGTCGCTTATATACAGGCAAAATAGCAACGGGCCCAGGACAGATCCTTGAGGGACCCCAAGGTTGGTAGTAAGCAAGTCTGAGCAAGATGTTTTAGAGGCCACCTGGAGTTGTCTGCCTTGTAGGTAGGATTTAATTCATAGCAAGGCTATTCTAGAAAAAGGGGTAGTTTTGGCTAATTTAAGGGTCAAGCTCCGATTTCGCATGGAAAAGACCCCGATTTTCATGTTCGCCGACCTAAAAATCCTATAGTAGACCAAATCTGGTGGCAGCCACAAACAATACCACCCTCTCCCGTGATTTGACTGGTGTAATATGCTAACGTTGGAAAATATTAATGAGAAATGAACTTATTTAAATTTCTTATTTCAAAATTGAACCCTAGCTCCGTGTGTCCTCTATGACGATTTTGTATCTTAAATACAAGTAACTTAAATCAATAATAGAGCACACAAAGGGTAAAAAGGAAACGTATAGGAAAAGAAATTGGCTAAGTAGGAAATATCAGTGAAATTACTACACTGAAAAAAAATTCCACTTCTGGTTAGCGGAATTTATTTTTCTTCGCAAACAATTGCAAATGACTTGAAACGTAAAGAAAATTTTAAAAAAAAAAACATTTTTTCTTTTCTTTTTTAAAAAAATTTCTCATATCTCATCATACTGATATACGCCTATCCTAACTAAGCGGGAAAAATATTTTATTGTTAATTTTCTTTACTTTTCAAGTCATATGCAATCGTTTGACGAGATAAAAGTTTCCTCTAGCTACAAGTGGAATTTCGCTTGCTGCAAGTATTGCAAATTTATGAGTACAAATATTGTCTTTAGAAAAAAAAAATCTGCTTGTCCCAATAGGAAATATTTCGGCAATTTTGAAAATTTCATTTGCAGCTAGCGGATTTTTTTTATTTCGTAAAACGATTTCAAATTTATTAAAACGTAAAGAAATTAAAAAAAAAAAATGTATTACAACTTTTTTGGGATATTTGTGTATCGGTATATATAATGAACCATCAGAAATTTTTTTTAAAAAAATAGAAAAAATTGTTTCTTTAATTTTACAAAAAGTCATTTGCAATCGTTTGAGTAGAAAAAAAAATTTCGCTTGCCACCAGCATAATTCCGTTTGCCATTATCGAATTTTCCGCATGCCGCAAGCAGAATATTTCCGATTGCGGCAAGCGGCTTTTTTTTCAGTGTGGAACCTTGAATAAATATTTTCTGTAACCCGCAGGTTTGAAGGAATTTGGAAAAAATCAACCAATATGATCAAAACTAAGGTGTCGCATGAATGTGCTTTTTTGAAGGCCACTCAATTTATTAGTATAACAGCATTTTATTATACAGTGGAACCTCCCATAACCGGATCAATTAAAATCACTAGTAGTCCGGATATTAGAATTATCCGGATACGGGAGCAACTTCAATTTTTTAATAAATGATTAGGATAAAAAGATTTATTTTAACAAGAAGATATTTTTTTTCTTTAAAATTTGTCTCTTTATTTATCTAAGCAAACTGTAAATATTTTAATCTTTTTTTTACAATAAAAAATATAAAAAACATAATTTATTTATCCATATTTATTTATATTCTCCTTGGTGTTGTCATCTTAAAGTTTCAAATTGAAATAAACTATTTTAAAATGTACAAATTTTCATAAATTTAAAATTAAAAAAAAAAAAAATATCCTGAACACCGATCCGGATATGGGAGGGTCCGGTTACGGGAGGTCCGGTTATGGGAGGTTCCACTGTATTTAGAAAAAATTAACAATAATAATTTTGAATCACATCATGACATAAAATTGTATTACATTTTTTTTTTTAAATAAAAACGGTTGTTTTTTCATTAATTTAATTGTACACCTTATTTGGCCCGATTCTTTAATATTCAAAATTTGTTATAATAATGAGAATAATAATTATTTTAAAATATTTTTAAAAAACTTTAAAATTAAGATACAAAATTTTAAAGTTTACTTTTTAAAAAAACTTTTGCAACTTAAAAAAAAAAGAAAAATATAATAAAATGAAAAAAAAATTTAAGTCCTGAAACAATTGAAAATCCTAGTCTTTTTTTATACTCTTTATTTTGCATTATTATTTGAATTGACTACATTTGCTTTGATTTTTTTTTTTTAAATAAAATATGGATACGTATTTAGACAGTATTTAGATATGTATTGGGATACGTAAACATTTTCACCTGTGAATTTTTAAAAAGTTTTATTCGTATTTTTTATTTATATTTTATATTTATTTTATTTTATTGGTTTAAATAAATAATGCGTAATAAACAATATAAATTTATAAAACTTTTAAAAAGTATAAGAAGTTTCAATTATTCTTCTTAACATATATTTTTTTGTATAGAATTGTTTTATATTAACGTAGAAAAATCCATTTTTTGAAGCTGGAATTCCGGTTACCGCAACCGGAATTTTTTGTCAGTGTAGTTTCAATAGCTATTTTTTAAACAAGGGGCAAAATATTGGTTTTGATTTTGCTTGCAGTTGCAGACAGCATGCAAAAGTCGAACCCCATATTTTGTCCTGTGATTTAAAACACAGTTTTGCATATAATGGGCAAAAAGCCGTCTCCCTAGGGCCGAAAGTAAGTCTTTTTGGTCATAGATATTTAAATTTTGTTTACATTACGATATGGTTTAAAAGTACCCCAGAGCTGTACGAACTTTATAAGGGTGAATTTAGATAGGCTTTTTATCTTTCTACTTCTTATGCTTTTTAGCGCTAAAATTTAAAATAATTTAAAAAAATTTTTTTATTTTTCAATTTTAAGTTAATATAATTAATCAAATAAATCATTAAAATTAATTTTTATTATAAGTTTTAACGTAATTAATGTCAGTATAGCAGAAAATTAGGTTATTTGTTTGAGTAATTGTAAATAAATGATTTTATTTGTCATTATTAATACAAATGTATGTTATTATAGTTGCTTTAAGGTCTCTCTTTGCAAAAAAAAAACAAATTTTTACAAAAAAGAAATTAAATTCAAATCTTAGCGTGCTAAAAAGCAAAAGAAGTAAGAAGATTTACCCTAACACGTTTTGATTGAACAAGCAGTTTAAAAACAGTTAGTTCGTTTGAAACCGGAAGAGGAAATGTTCAAGGCGTGCAAATTTTAAATAAAAAATTTTAATTGAATTAAAATAATTTTATTTATTGTTTTAATCAAAAAAATATAGATACTCTTATACTTAGATATGTAATTAGTTAAAATTTTAATTCGGTAAATAATTTTTTTTTTCAAATAAAAATAAAGAAAGTTTCATATATAATATGTTTTCGAAAAAAAGTCAGTTATTTAAAAATATACAATGTTCATTATTTAATTAAGAAAGCACTCAAATATAAAATTCAGATATTTTTTTAAGTCCAAAATCTTTTTATTCCTTATTATCTTATTATTTGTCGTTTTTAGCCTCATCCTCGTTCTTGTCTGAAAAAAAATTAAATTTTTTTTTAATAAGTAATTCTAAAAATTTGATGTATTTGAAAAAAGGACCAAAATAAGAGTCTACACTAAATAAACAATATTTTATAAAACTTACTTCTTAATGACCATAGTAGTCTATCGCTTAATCTTTTACTAGAATTAACAATTTTTTCAATGTCTGGATGGTTTCTAAATGCATTTTTATTTTTAATTACAAATATAAGAGATTTATTCAATAATATTTCAGAATTGGAAGCATCAGCCGCTGTAAGAATTTTCCCAATATTATCGATACTTAATTCATCGCACAACGCCTCCTCGCAGAGTTTCTTTAAATCGCTGATGGCATATTTTTCGGCAGCCACAATTAACTCATGGGCTATTTCAAGCAAATTGTCTACTTTGTTGATGTATATAAACCGTAACAATTCTCGGATGACTACAAAACTCGTATCCATTATTTCTATGGAATTCGCTGATGCCTTTTCTTTTTTTAAAATTTCTAAAAATACAGGACTTGCAGCAGCTAGTACATTTTTGTGAACTTTGATTTCTTTTTTACCAATGAGTAAAGTACAATCAGCAAATAAAGTATCTTTATATAAATTTTTCCACGTGTTGCTTACATTTTCTAGCACAGCCTTTGATGATAATGCAAATTCTGTATCCAAATTATTATCTATATCTGATAATTTCATTGTTTTTGAGTTAAAATCTTCCACTAAACAAGCTTTAATGCAACAAAGTAGAATAAGCTTATCATTTTGTAAATATTTTTTAAGATCCTCTTTCTTTATAAATTTATCGCAACCGTACATACTTATATCTCTTTTAAATTTTTTATTACCAGTTACTGACTTTTGTAATACATTTTCTTTATCAAATAATGTAATTGAAAATTTAGCTTGAATTGTTTTTATTGGTTTTGAGAATTTCGGACATAAATAAATAGACACGTAATCTTTACTTTCATCTCTAGCTCCATTAGGATATATTAAAAGATACCAAGAGATACTGTCATTCCCTTCCATTTTAAAACATGGACTGCTTATGCTCAAGCTTGTAATTAAATAATTTTTTTCACTAAAATCATGAATTATGCAAAGAAAATTGCAATAAAATTCATTAGCAGTTACAACTTTGTCTTTCATATACCAATCACTCATTTGAATTTTTGTACCTTTTTTACAAAATTTTTTGGCAGCCAAAAGAACATCTTTATAATCTAAATCACTCATTCTTAGTCACTATGCTCTACAAAATTATTATATTTACAAAAAATATTCTCGCGAATATGATTGATAAATTTTTTTTTATATTTAAAAAATATCGGATCAATCCTGAAACAAAATTCGTAATCCGTAAATAACAATCTATAAATTAAAATACGTATCAATCATTTTATATCATAATTTCGTCCAAAAATATTCAGAACACTGTTGTACACAAACGTATTGTCTTCTATACTTATATTAAAAATACTTAATATTTCAATATATACACACAGTCAACTTTAATTTTTAAATAACTAATTTTGAATTTATATTAAATTTATAAGAAATTGTATTGTGGTCTTGCTGATAACTTAATTATTTGATTGAACGTTAGTTTACAGTAAATATACGTGGTTTTTTATGTTTGTAAACACTAGCACATGCTCTTCATTCTAGTTTTCAGCTTTCTGGCTATTCTGCTATACTTCTAAGAAGTAGTATATAGATGGTCAAGTATATGACTTCTATGGTCCTGAGCCAGCGCCACCTTACGAGAAAAACTTGGTACTTCATATATAGGCCCGAGCACTGAAGCAATCCAGTCATCATGCAGGGAAGGGGTCTGAAATTGAGGACTAACTTCATAGAAATGAAAAGGTCATAATTACTATACACTGAGAAAAAATATCCTTTTGTAGCAAAAAATTTACAATTTTAAGTTAAAAATTTTGCTGCAGATGGATTTTTTATTTGAGACAAATATAGCTCTTGTTGCTTCAAAAAATCAATTCAAGTTAATTAAGGCAAATACAGAATAGTTTTAATTTGTAACTAATATTAGAATATTATTGTAATTTATACTATGTAAATTAATGTATATTAATATATATGTATATTAATTTTATCATCAATGATGTTAAAATATTACAATAAATAAATAAATAAATAATAAGTATTTTCTTGATAAAGAAATGATAATATTTGGATACTATAAAATGAGTATAATCAAAATAATACATTATATATTCATAACTTTCTTTTTTATACAAAGAAAACGATGTTTTGGCCGCAAAAGGATCATTTTTAAAATCAAAAGAATTTTTTCCTCAGTGTAGGTTTTTTGGGCCGCCTAATATGGGGTCCAATTAAGAGGATGGAAATTAGGGTAAAACTCTTCAAATCAGTAAAAACAACCCTATTTTGGAACTAAAGCTAAGGTAATCAATAATTTTTTTTCAAGATTAATTTACAAAGTATTCGTTTTTTTGTGTAGAAATTTCCTAACCACTGGAGAGAAGGTCTACTCTATGTATCTTGGCTATATAGTTATTTTTTTAATTTTTTTATGTAAAATATTTTGAGACAAAAATTTTCAAAAAATTAAGTATCCGATTTGAGATATCGAGTAAAAACCATATTTTCAGATATTAATTCTTTCATATAATTAAATGAGGTATTACATAAAAAATAAAAAATATTACATTATTTATATTGTTGTTGTTTGTATCGCCCATGATTTTTTTAAATATATATCTATTGTTTTCTATAAATTGACCTGTACTAGTGATGGACGAGACCGAGACGAGACGAGATTTTGGGTCAGTCTCGTCTCGGTCTCGAAAATTTTCAAAAATTGAGGTCTCGACTCGGTCTCGTCTCGGTCTCGCCTCGGTCTCGTCTCGATTTTCGAGACAGTCTCGAAAAAAACTCAAGTTATCTTTATGTGCATTTAAAAATGTATATTGCGATATTTTAGGCATTTAAACTGGTTAACCTTATTATTTTCTGATTGTAGATCATTTTTCATTTCCAGTGACAATTTAATAATAAAAAAAATAATTTGTTTATAACAATTATTTAAATTTTTATCTTTCTCTAATGCCCTGTTAGTGCTAATTCATCCAAGTTTAATGCTGAAACGGCGCCAACGAAGAAATATAATTTTACATAATTCTTCATAAGTATTTAATTAATATGCATCAAAATATACCAAATCAAATATTTCACAATATCAATAATTAATCAAGACAAATAATTTTCATGAATATTAGACAAATTTAATAACCATGATAACATTTTTGGGATAATTTTTTTTATATTTAGCATGTAGTAAAGGAAATTAACACCCCCCTCGCAAAGGACTTAAAATTAAATTGCTATATTTTTACAAAACATGAAATTATGTCAATTTTAAAAATTAAATATAAAATTATATAATTATATTCATTTTCCTATCTATTATAATAGCGAATTTATTTATACCTGTTCAATATTATTTTGATAAAGTTATTTATTACCTCTTTTATAACTTTATTATTCTAAATAATCAAATATTTTTTTTATTTATTATGAAGAATTTTTTAATTTTAATTCGTTAAATGAATTTATGATTTAAGTTGAACTGTTTAAAAATAAAAAATTTTTATTAGGGTAGCTGCGAACTTTATAGCAAAAATTAATAATTCCATTTTTTTTATTATACATAATAATAATAGTTATTAATTATCTTCCATTCGTATTAGTACTGAATGTACAAAAAAAATAAGAATAAATTTTTTTATTTCATTTTTTTTGTCAAAGTTTGATCCTACCATGAATATACATTTATTAGGTATGCAATAAAAGCTTACGTAAGACTTCTTTGTACTTAAATTTAAATTTGTCATATAAATTATTTTTCAAAAAAAATTTCGAGACCGAGACGAGACCGAGAGTCTCGGTGCGATAATCTCGCCTCGTCTCGAAAAATTGTTGCTTGGTCTCGACTCGGTCTCGTCTCGAAAACGAGACGAGACCGAGACGAGATCGAGACCAGTCTCGTGGTCTCGTCCATCACTAACCTGTACTGGGCTGAGCTCGAAAATAATAGATATAAAAATATTATAGTTTTTTTTATTTTCTTATTTTTTATATTTTCAGAAAAAAATTAGTGACTAGAAAATTCAACTTGCATGAAAATTGAAATTTCGAATTGCCCATTTTAGGGTAAAATTCTAATATAGGGAGTAAACAGAGTTTTCCCATCTGTTTACGCTAGATTACATTTTTCTCCCCGAATGGGGCCAATTTGGTAAAATTTGATAAAGACATTAATTCTGAAGCTTACAGTTTTCGTGATTTTGAAATGCGATCGACAATTTTTTATAATTTGTATTTGATGAATCTTAATTTTCAATTTGCAAGGTCATAGGAATACATTGCTATTTAAGTTAAAGCATTAAGTGCCATTTTTTACTATAATAAAATTTAATTTTACACAAAAAAAATGTAATATTACGTTAAATAAATTATCTCCCATACTACTAATCCAAGAGTTAATTTTATTTATTATATGATTTTAAAGTTTAAGTTGTTTAAACAAATAATGGGGTTGATTTTTGCAAAAAGAAACCTGAAAATCGTGATCAGAGGGTCAAAAAGTACATAAATAAAGGTGTCACACGTAATTTTCGAAAAATTTTTGTTTAAACAATTTATTAACAATTAACTATTGTTTAAACAATTAATCATACGACCTTATAAATTAGAAATTTTGGTTCAGTGAGTCAAAATATGTATAATAAAATCAGGGATTTATCAAAATTTTGAATTATTTTAGCTACAGAATATTTAACATTTAGATTTTTGGCCAAATAATTTTGCAATAAATTGTTAATAACAAATAATTGACCACGAGTTTTGCAAAATAGACCTTGGATTCGTGTTTAGCGAGTCAAAAAACATAAATCCCTCCCTTTTTTTCCATGGAGCTTTTATGGCATTAAATAACATGGCTGGCGGCAGGACTAATAAATAATGGCAAAATTTAAATTCCAAAATTTTACATGAATTTAAAAAAAATTTTATAACTTATTATTTTGAACGTGATTCTGCACAGTAAAAAATAATGAACATAATATTAATGCCGTTCAGTAATTTTACTACGATTTAGTAATATTACTACAAGTTTAATAATTTGACTACATTTTGTAGTAATTTTACTACATTTATAGTAAATTTAAAATTTATTGAGATTTCACTCCGACACCCACGTTAGAGCTGCTTTGATTGAATATTTAACCAAGTGATTGAAAAGCAGCTCTACCGCGGATATATCTAAGCGAAATATCAATAAATTTTAAATTTACTACAAATGTAGTAAAATTACTAAGCTTGTAGTAATATTACTACGAAACAGTAAAATTACTATTAGTAGTAAAATTACTACAAATTGTAGTAAATTTACTATTTTCGTAGTAATATTACTAAACCGTGGTAAAATTACTAAACGGTAGTAATATTGTGTTCAATATTTTTTAAAGTTTGGGTAATACTTAAATTATTAAAATGGGTTTTCAAGGTTTTTTAACGCAAAAATAAACATAAATTTATGTCAGGGTAAGATGTTAGTTCTCTTAGATTATTTTAATGGTAAATAATTAAACATTTTATTTTAAAAAAATTTTTCATTTGTTTTTGATGCCATTAAGTATTTCAGACTTGCTGAATAAACAAATGTTTAAATAATATTTTTATTAAATTTTTTTAAAATGTAATTATGATCAATAGATATTTCTCAATGTTAAGAATTAATTGCTAAATCGATTCCTAATATAAAAATTGATGCTTTAATTAATTCCAAATATATACACATACAGCATAAAACGTTTCTGAAACATTTCTAGAACGTTTCTAATGTAAACTAAAATGCAAACAGAAACGTTTATAGAACATTTTCAAAACGTTTAAGAAACGTTTTTTAGGTCTGCTTTTTCTTGGAAGCTAAACGTTTTAGAAACGTTTCTGTTTGCATTTTAGAAACGTTCTAGAAACTTTTTAGAAACGTTTTGTGCTGTATGTATAGTTATTATACTAGTTTTCGGAGTCACTGATCACGATTCTGTAATCAGAATTTTAAACTTCGAAATAGCCCTTTCAAAAAATTCAATTTCAGAATTGTGATTAGCGACCCCGAAAAATGTACAAGTGTACCGGAATTTGGCTTATTAAGTATAATATTTTTTAAGTTTGCAAAATTTTTACCTCTTTTCGACAATATATCAATAATTACGCAAAACTGTCAATCGATAAATGGATAAAACCTTCAAAATCGTTTTCAGCAGCCAAAAATACATAAAAATCACTGAATTGAATTTATATCACTCAATTTAAATTTTTTGGATGCATTAACATTGCTTGTGCCTTTACTAATTTTTTGTAACATTTTTAACTGAAACAAAGATGAAAGTTTGGGGAAAAAAAAAATGATTCGACAAAGCATTTTCTGTAAAAATATGATACCATACCACTTTTTAAGGTTGCAGTTGTTTTTCGATACATTTACATATTTTTAAAATTTGAACTTACGTTTTGATTGTAATTTTTTTTACGCTTGGAATTATATTAAGAAATGATTTTTAAATAGGAGTTATTTTATGTAAAATTCCCGGCGAAAAGGGAAACCCGGAAAAGCAAAAAAACTGATGAGAACTTCATATGCGAAACCGATACTTTTTTATTCTTCTAATTTGCTTTAAAATTTTGGATTTGCCATAAATTTTTTAAAAATGTAAACAGTTTTTGAGAGATTCTTGAATTTAAATTATTCAATTAAAAACTTGAATACTACAAAAATAAATTTTCATTTTTACTAAAAGACGAGAAATTCTGATAGAGAAATTTTGAAATTTAGAAAAATTTTGATATCTGCAAATAAAATAAAATAAAATAGTATAAAAAAAAAATAAGAGGCAAAGATTCTCGAATAACTGTTTGCCAACAAAATATTTGTGGGAAAACGAAAATTTTAAGGCTTACCAAAACAAAATAAAGGTTCCATTTTTTTTAAGTTCTCGTTGAATTTGGTTATAAACTGCAAACCAGATTTTACAAAACCATTATGAATTTTTAAATAAACTTTGACATTTTCAGTAAATATAGAACCACGTTGAATCAGAAAAAGATTACTAAGAGTGATAATTTTTCAGAAAACTGCTTTACATATTCAATTAAAAAAGCTACTCTAGAAATAGTGAAATGAAATATTATTTTATGTAATATAATTGTAATTTGTTAATGACGTTAAATGTAATTTCTTTAAAAGAAATTTCTAATAAACTGCATTATTACTGGAAGTAAGTTTAAATGTAGGCGAAAAAATTTTTTCCTGTTAAAAAACTAAAAAAATTAAGCTTGAAAGATTCAAACGTTTTTGGAAAATTCTTTTTAATAGATTGTAATTTTATTGTAAATATTAACATGGAACATGCTCCTAGGGAGGGTTATTTAAAAAAGACCCCGAATTTAGTCGGGGGGGGGGGTCAAATGAACTTAGAATATTTTCGATTCAGGGACTTACAAGGGGAGACCGGAACATTTGGGTCGCCAAATTACAATCTATACTTATGGATGATTTTAATATGTTGAAAAAACACCCAAGATACCCTCCATTTATTCCAACGCGCCTTCTGAGCTTAGAAACGCAGGGCTCAATGTTATAAAATAGGGTTTTTTCGAAATCTTCCATATAACGCTGTAACCTTGCAAATTAACACATTCGCTGCGGCATGGGCGAAATGCGCCCATGATCCCATGTATTTTAAATGGAGTCACGTGACCTGACGCAGCGAATGTGTTAACCAAAATACTTTCGGTTGGTCTCATTTTTTCAGTATAAGTACCATCTTTTAATTCCCGTCACCCGCAATGCTCCATCACCTATTCTCTTATCGCTATAGTCAATAAACGAAATGCTCATTTTCCGACCGAAATGACCAATTTTTAAATTGCTGCCAAAAGTGCAATTTTCAATGAAATTAGGTCTTGCAGGTCTAAAAAAATTTTGTATTAGCTCTAAGTTTTGAAAAATGCTTTACTCGCTTCTTTTTGGTTACTCATTTAGCAGATATGATAATTTAATAATTTAAAGACAAAGTCTCACTTTAAAGTTTTTTAAAAAAAATCATATTTTATCGCTATCTTTGTGGAGTAAATATCATATCTCCGAAACAATTAAAGCTAAAAGAACGAATAAAAAATTTTTGAAAACTTGGAACTTGTAAAAAATTTTTGAGACTTGTAAAACTCATTTTCATTAAAAATTACAATTTAGGCAACAATTTGAAAATTGGTAATTTCGCACCAACAATGGGCATTTGGTTTATTGACTATAGCGATGAGCGAATAGATGATAGAGCATTGCGGTTGACGGGAATTAAAAGATGGTACTGATACAAAAAAAATGAGACCAACCGGAAGTATTTTGGTTGAAATACAATGAAACAGCGTCATTTTGAAAATTGTCTTGGGTGTATATTCAAAATATTAAAGTAATCCATAACTATAGATTGTAATTTGGCGACCCAAATGTTCCGGTCTCCCCTTGTTAATATAAATTCGGTTCTAGGACTTAAAATAATTAGGGAGAGTAATAAGTTAAAACTCTTATATAACTGAACATTCTCCATATGCTCATTGGATGTGTTAATGAAATTCTTAAAACAGTTATATAAGTTTTTTATTAACTATTACTGCTAAAAATGTTTAAAAACTTATGCGTTATAAAATATGATGTATTTTGTAAAAAAATATTAAATACCATCTGGAAAAATGATTCATGCCTGTAATATTTTTTGACCTTTAATTAATTTGTAAAATTTTATTATTCATATTTGTAAGTAAAAATTTGATTCTTTGTTATTAAAAAAATTTTACACAAAACATTTTTTATTAATGGTGATATTAAATTTTATGATAACTATAATGTAGTAAGTAAAATAATTACTGCGATATTTTTGAATATTATAAATATTGATTAATAAATGTAAAAATATTATTTTAACTTTAATAGAACTACAAAAAGAATTTTCAAAAAAATAATTTAAAAAGACGAAAAAATTAATTTATTTAAATCCCAAATCCGAAAATCCTGGAAACTGCATCCTTTGCTGTTTTTGGTTCTGAGCCTTCTTCACAAAATCACATCTGAAAATAAAAAATGATATTTCAAAAGAATTTAATATTTACATACTTATAAACTGTAAAAAATTAAATAGCGGTAAATTAAAATAAAAAAAAAAATGTACAGTATTAATGTGTAAAAATTATTTACCAGTGACCGAAGTAATTTATTATTCAGTCTTTGACTAGAATTGATAATTTGCTCGTAATCTGGATGGTTTTTAAATACTGATTTGTTCTTAATAATAAAATTTACAATTGCATCCATTAATTTCATTGCATTGCTGGCATCAGCTATCAAAACAATTTTTCCAATATTATCGATGTTGATGTTATCAAGAAGTGTCTTTTCGCAAAGAACCTTTAAATCCTTAATGCCGTATTTGTCTGCAACCATAATCAAATCGTGAGCAATATTGTGCAAATTTTCTACTTTATTGATATAAATAAAACGTAACATTTCATGTATAATTTCATAGGATGCATCCTTTATTTCTACAGAATCTAGCGATACATCTTTCTTTAAAATTTCTAAAAATACGGGGCTTGCAGCAGCTAGCACATTTTTGTGAGCTTTCACTTCTTTTTTATCAATAATTAATGTGAAATCAGCAAACAATGTATCTTCATATAAATTTTTCCACATACTGTTGACAGTTTCTTGTACTACAGCTTCTGACATTGAATCCAGGTCGTCTTTTATTTCCCATAATTGCATTGTTCTTAAAGTGAAATCTGCTTTAGCCCAAGCTTTAATGCAACAAAAGAGTATAAGCTTATCGTCTTGCAAACAATTTTCTACAACATCTTTTTCTATGTATTTAGCCCATCCGAAACCAATACCATCTTTTTCGAATTCATTAGAACTTTCTCGTTTCATCTGTAATTTATTATTTTGATTGAACAATCTTATTGAAAAATCAGCCTGAATGCTCATAGATTTTGTAAAACTTGGACATAAGAAAACTGACACATAATCTTTATTTTCATCACTATTCCCATTTGGATATATTGTAAGATACCAAGAAATGCTTTTATTTTTTTCCATTTTAAAAAATTTACTTGTCATACTTGAACCAGTACTCAAATCTTGCTTTTTGCTGTAATCATGAATGATGCAAAGAAAATTGCAATAAAATGGATCGGAGTTTATAAATTCTTCGGTAGAGTACAGATCGTTTACTTGAAGGCCCGTGTCACCCGCACAAAAACTTTTTGCAGCCAAAAGAACTTTTTTATTTGAATAACTCATTATTTTTCTTAATTTCTTTGCTTTTTCGAAATCTTGCAAATAAAACTAAATTCACTTTTAAATTATCTGATAAAAATCAAATGTTTAAAGGCATTCCACGTGCACTTTGCCCATTTCACATCCAGTCGAACTGTTTAACTAGTCATATTATATTATGTTTGATGGTTTGTAATGTATTTATATGTGGATATAAAATTTATAAATTCCTACACATACACACCCATCTAACACTATTTACATCGTAGTTTTCTTCAAAATATTTACAAAGTCGTTGTGTTCAACTATACTAGTGTAAACATACAAAAAAATTCAAATGTAAATTTAACTGATTAGAATTATTCCAAGAATTTTTTTTAAAAATTATAAATTTATTAATTTCAACGTGTAATTTTGCATTTATTTCTTTATTTTCGTTTAAGTAGATGTCTGATTAAAGTATTTCTGTGCAAAAATTACTTTTTATGCAAAAAATAAGATTTCTAAACTTTTTAGTAAGCCTTTAGTTATAGAGCGAAGCTCTACCTTATATATGATGCGAAAATCGACACCTTGTTGGCAGGATATAATAAAAGCAATCGGATTGCTTTCATTTTTTAAAACTGAGTTTTTTTCATGGTTTTGATGATCTGTATAGTTTTTAGACCCTATACGAAATTTCTAAAGGCATGTTTATTCTTGTATTTTTGCTTCATACGGGTGAAAAACCTTAAAATTGTAAAGTCGCGCAATAAACTTCCTAGCTTTTTTATTAACTTGGCATCGGTGAATTATCATAAAAATTCAAAATAACATAAGATTTATTTGTATTAATTATGAAATAATTCACATTTTATTTAAAGCTATTTGTCCAGAAAATTTTTGTGTAAAATTTACTCACACATAAACAAAAGTGAAAAATATTTTTAACCTCAATATTTTCGAGGAGTAAAGTTATATATGCTTGCATTCCTGCATTCTGCACTATTTTTTGAAAAATAATTATTTCTTAAATTTTCTAATCTTTAAAAATTGTTAATTTCTTAAATTCTAAATTAAATTATATTTTTATTCAATAGAAACCTTTGAATAAAGTTTTGATAATTTTTTGGTTATTTGACCAGAAACAGTTGAAAATTTTCTGGACAAATAGACCTGGCCTTTATTTAAGCTTTTGTATAAAAGTACTATTACGTTATTTTGTTAAATAAATAAAAAAATACAAAAATAATATAATTGAAATTTTCGTAGCAACTTAATGTACTTGCTTTATAGATTATAACCTTAATGATAAAATTTGTGGGTTACAGACTTGAAATGTAAAACGTACACTAAAAAAATGAAATCAACAAAAATTTGGTAAAATAAGAAACTAGGCCAAAACTTTATTTAGAAGGCAGCCATTTATTACGCAAAACAAAAGCCCTTCGTTTCTAGGCCCTGAAGGAGTCATAATAATGATTTAGTGTGATTCGGTGTTCAAAATGTAGTAAACTTTCTTTGTAAGTATTGAGATTCATTTGTGAAGATCGCGTGGAAATAGATGTTTTAGTGTAGTCACTTACTTTTTTTCGCAAAATTGAATTTTATTAACAAATGCAAACTCTAAGATTTATAATATACACAGGCTGTGATCCTTAATTTTTTTTTCTAAGTTTTTTTTTCACATTTTTTTTATAAGTAATCACATAGCAAAAAAAAAATTTAATTTTTTGGACCAAAAATTTTTATTCAGAAACGTTTCTAAAACGTTTAGCTTCCAAGAAAAAGCGGATCAAAAAACGTTTCTTAAACGTTTTGAAAACGTTCTATAAACGTTTCTGATTGCATTTTAGTTTACATTAGAAACGTTCTAGAAAAGTTTAAGAAACGTTTTGTGCTGCATGTGTAGTAGAGAAAAAATACACTGAATTTTGTGAAACATTCACATTCTTGTTGTAGTCATTATCGCTACACTAGTAAAAAAATATTTATTGTGACTACAAATCTATCTTATTTGTCAAAATAAACATTTTTAAGATTCGCTTAAGGTGGCTCACGGAGTTTATGAAAAACGAATAATATGAAGTAAAATTTACTTGAGATGAAGATAATTAAAAAACAAATCCATTGATCCCAAAAAATACTCAGGTTCCCGATCAATTAAGAAAGAAAGAAGTAACTGAAAATTTTTAAGGTTAACACCGCGTTCTTATGGGAGTTGATATTGTTTTACTTCGTACTAATTCAATAACGAATCTTTTTAGATAAAATTCTACACACGTGTTATTTAACAAAAATATAAACTTTTCCAAGAAAAAAATACAATAGTTGCCGATCAAATTATACACACATAATTTTAGTCGCGGGCCCCATTCAATAAAATGTTTTGTATTTTAAAAATTTTGTTTACACCGCACTCATTATATAAGAAAATGCATTATCATTAATAATAACATCTAAATATTCACATATCTACAAAATAAATAATAAAATATAATCAATTAGTTATGCCCCCTCTGATGTTACCCTAAAATATACGGACCTAATACCGTGCGCCACCTTAAGAATGTACTATTTATTTACAATAAATAATTCGATTATCAATTATATAGCCCATAATGATATATCTTAACGACTTTTAAATATATAACATGGCAATCTTCTATATTTATATAGATAAACAGTGCATGCAGTTTCTTCATGCAAAACGTAGGATGAGAGAAATTCAAACCTGTAAAACGCTGGATCAAAAAATCTTTCAAATCATTGGCATACCATTAGGTTGCGAATTTAAAACATTAAAGATCTCCCTATTTACCATTGTTTTAAATTAATTACGTCTTTACCGAACAATTAAAAATATCAATATATTAATTCAGAGGCGGCTCTTGAGTTGCAAAGCCGCCCGTAGGTAAAATTCCGTGGGGTCTCCTCAAGACCAGTGAATTTCATAAGAATATTTAAAGATTCTAAAAAAGAAAAGTCATTAAAATTAATTACGCCAATTCATATAAAATAAATTTATTATTTACTAATTTAAGAATATTTTTGTTTTAGGAACTTCATTATTTTGGTGACAACATATCTGACAGGAAGAAGCTTTGAAGAAAATAAAGAGAATTTTTTAACAACAACATGTTTTAACAACCTGGAAAATAAAGATTTCAGATATAAAACAACTCAACTAAGTAATTTCATCAACACATCAATCTTGAAATTATAATTAATTTTTGTCAATAACTAATTTTTTCATATTCCTAATTAAAGTTGCTTTTTTATCTATTAAATGCTGTAGAGAGAGTGCAAGCATAGTGAATTCTAAAAAGTTTTTATGATAAGTCTTGTTTTGCTATAATAAAAAATAATTTAAAAAAAATAAATAATCCAAAATTATCCACTCTAGAAAATGGCCCTTTTATTATTAAATTTTTTTCTAAAATTGTTTCATGTATTTAGTATAAATACAAATACTTTGTCAATATTTTTTTTGTATATTTTAAAAAAATACTTGTAACATATTTTTATAGTCATCTAAACATTTTTACATATAATCATAATTGAAAAATTTCAAAAAAATAGTAAATTAATTATTTAAAAAAAAAAATAATAATGGAAAACTAATTTTATTTTATAAGCTTTCTATATTTATTAAAATCTGAGATCCCAAAATGGCATTCTATTAATTCTCGGTTTTGAGGTCTGCTCAAGTAATTACATCTGAAAATAAAAAATAATATTTTTCATTAAGTACAAAATATAATTTAATATTCATATACCCGTAAAAATTTTTCACAGTGTATATGAAATATTTAATGGATGTTTTGAATAAAATTTGATAATTACCAATGACAAAAGTAATTTATTTTTTAATCTGCTGCTAGAATTTATAATTTTTTCACAATCTGGATGATTTTTAAATTTTGCTTTATTTTTAGTAATAAAATTTACAGCGGAATCCATTAATATCATTGCATCGCAGACATCAGCAATCACAACAATTTTTCCAATATTATCGATGTTGATATTATTACTTAGAGTCTTTTCGCAAAGAGTCTTCAAATCCTTAATTCTGTACTCGGCAGCAAACTTAATCAACTCATGAGCAATGTTTTGCAAATTTTCTACTTTATTCAGATAAATAAACCGCAACATTTCCTGTATTATTTCGTAGGATGTATCAATTAATTTTATGGGATTGGCAGATGCTTCTTCTTTTTTAAGAATTTCAAAAAATACGGGACTTGCAGCAGCTAGCACACATTTATGGACTTTAATTTCCTTTTTATCAACAATCAAAGTAAAATCAGACAAAACAGCATCTTGATACAAATTTTTCCACGTACTACTAACAGTTTCTCGTACAGTCTGTGATATTGATACAAACTCTTCAATCGGGTCGTCTTTTATTTCTGATAATTGTATTGTTCTTAAAGTGAAATCTGCTTTAACCCAAGCCTTAATGCAACAAAAAAGTATAAACTTATTGTCTTGCAAACAATTTTCTACAACATCTTTTTCTATGTATTTAGTCCATCCGTAACCAGCACTTTCTATATTGAATTCATGATAACTTTTTTTTTTAATTTGTAATTTATTGTTTTTATTGAACAAACTTATTGAAAACTCAGTCTGAATGCTCATAGATTTTGTAAAACTTGGACATAAGTAAAGAGACACGTGATCTTTATTTTCATCATTATCCCCATTTGGATATATTTCAAGATACCAAGAAATACATTCGTTTTTTTTCATTTTAAAGTATTTACTTTTTATGCTCCGGACTTTGCTTAAATCTCGCTTTTTGCTGTAATCATGAATGATACAAAGAAAATTGCAATAAAATGGATCGGAGTTTATAAATACTTCAGTAGAGTACAATTCATTTACTTGAAGCTCAGTGTCACCCTTACAAAAATTTTTTGCAGCCAAAAGAACCTTTTTATTTGAATAACTCATAATTTTTCTAAACTTCGTTGCTTTTCCGAAACATAAAACTAAATTCAATGTATAATTATCTGATAAAAATCTAATATTTGAAAATTATTTGACATTCAATGTGCACTTTATACGATTTCAAAACTACTCACTAACTGTCGAACTAGTCGTATTTTATTATTTGATTTGTTGTGTTTTTCTTATTATACGTTTGATCTAAAATTTATCAGCTCATACCCCTACACACCAACGTGTAGTTGTGTTTAAAATATTTATAATGTCGTTGTATTCAAATTCATTGATGTAAACATATACAAAGCTGTTCAAATGTACACAGTAAATTGAATTAACTTAAATTTCCAAGAAATTTTTCAAAAAATTATAACTTATTAATATTAGAAATTTCAATGTATATAATTTTTCAATTATTTTTTTCTTTTTGTTTTTTTTATTAAATTTTATATTTAAAACTTTTTGAGTTTAGTTCCCCAAAAATATAATTAGATTTATAATTAAAATATTTACATGAATTTCTTTAAACTAGTATACTTTTAAATAAAAAAATTTAAAACTACGTCCAAAAAAGAAAAAAAATATGGTGTATTTTTTATTTTTTTAGCCAAAAAATAAAAAAGAATTGTAAAAATTAGATATTAGATTTGTATTAGATCCAAAAAATCGAGTAAAGGCGATATTTCTAAAACTATTGTACTTCCATATACAGGAAAATCCCGGTATCCGCGGTTAATGCGTTCTTAAAAAGTGCCGTGAATACCGAATCCGCCTGGAATCCACGAATACTGAAGCATTGTTTCTTATTTGTGCCGGTTTATTTTGCACCAGTTAGAAATGGTTTTCAGCTTTTCCCTTAAGCTTACAAAGTATGCAAAAACAGGCAAGAAAATAATACTTTTTTCTCGTTAAAATGGGCAATCTATTTTTATAAATATTAATTTTTATAAAAGTATTCTTTATTTTAAAATAATTTTTAAATTATACAACATTAAATAATTTTTACATTATTCAGTCTTTATACAAATAAATTAAAAACTATATCTATATTTACAAAACAAGAGCATGCAATATTTGAGGGAATTCACTCCAACTGGTTCCAAGTTGGACGAAAGGGTCACGGAAATCTATAGAAACTATATTTTTTCCTACAATGAAACTAATAATAAGTGCTTTCAAGAACTTTTAGCTTTTTAGGTCCAAGTCTCGATTTTTTTCAGCTATTTTTGTGTTTTTAGCCTTTTTTAAAAATAGACTAAAAATTTTGTTGTTAATGCTGCAAAATGTTTATCTTTCTTTGAAAAAAAGAAAGTTTTAGTTTAGCGATCAGAATAAGACTAAGCTTGTAGCGCGACGCAAGCGTGGCACTCGCTTGACCGGGGTAGAATTGGCAAGGGCCTCGCTAGCGTCGTGCCACAAGCCAATTTTGATTCTGCTGTACAAAATTTCCCGTAGAATTGCATGGTCTAAATGTTGAAATTTACTCTGCGTGCACGTAAAAATTGATATTTTTAATTTATAATTTAAATTCCTCTTTGAGCTGAAATATCTTAAGGCGTAGATTTCCTTCTAATTAATATTAAATTTTTTGTTTCATAATCTATTTTTATACTATAAAAAAGAATCCGTGAGATAAGCTAATCTGAATACTACAAAATCAAGTGATTATATTTCTTAAATTATCAGCTTTTTAAGAAATAGCTATTTATTAAACAAGGGATAAAATATTGGTTTTTGGCTTTACATGCAGTTGTATGCACTCGCTCGCTACGCTCGCTTGTGCATGCAAAGTCGAAACCAACATTTATCCCTTGTTTAATAAATTTTTGATTTGCATCTTGCAGACTATGAAATTCCACGGATTTTTGTAGGGGATAAAAATAATTAAATAAGTTATAAAGCAAGAAATTTAAGCCTAATTAGAAGGAAATCAATATTTTGAGATATTCAAACACAAAGAGAAAAATAATGATTAGCTTTTTATTATTTTCTTTTTCTATTTTTTTTTTTTTTTTTTTTTTTTTTTTTTTTTCATTTATTTATAATATCAGATAAACAAAAAAAGTATAGTTTTAGTAGGTATTCCTAAGTAATGAATTTTAATAACTAAGAAATTTGAAACCTAAAACTTATTTTTTAAATACAAATGTTACTACACGCGTAGTAAAAATTGATGATATTCAACATCTCTTTTCAACTGAAAGTTTTTTTTTCATATTTTTATCACTTTAGAAAAATTTTAGTGCTAACATGGAACATGTTTATAGGGAGCGGGTACCATGGATATCTAAAAATCCATGTTCAGGGACTTGTAATAATTCGGGTTAAGAGACTTAAAATATTTTTGATTTAAGGACTTAAACGGGTTTAGAGAATCAGAATAGTGTGGGTTCAGAATCTTAACATTTAGTAAAGGTCATAATTAGAAATTATAAAAATAGCAAATTGTATTGTAATGTTGCGTAAAATTTATGAATTATACCTACAGTCCTCAGCTGTAAGTGAACATGTTTAATGTACTTATGTTGTGTTTACACAAATGGTTATCTGTTTTTTTTTTACAGAGGAGATATTTAAATTATTCGAAGTTTGGTGGTTTAGCGAAATTTGTTTTAAGCGATAAAATATACGAAATACCTTTTTTGGCAAATTACTTTAGAACTTACTTTATTTTGTCAATGTATTAGGGTAGTTTTTGGCCCAAAAAAATAATTTCTGCATATAAAAAGTTTCTTTTTTGTAAATATTCGAATAGCCAGGAAAAAATTCGACAATTTAAAAAAAAAATTCTCATAAGTAGTATTCGATGTATCACCCATATTTAATTGAATATTATAAAGATTTTGTATAATAAATTGACCAGTACTGGGTTGATGAAATAAATTTATTTAACTAATCTTTTAAAAAATGATGTTTTTTTATTATTAAGTTATACGTTTCGCCTGTCTTAATTACAGGCCTTATCAATAACTGTAAAAAATATATGTATACATGTATAAAAAAGATTAAAAAAAATTAAAAAATTATTAATACAAAAATATATATATGAAATATTTACTTATAATATATAACATATTTATCAGAAAAAAGTTGTACATTTTTTATTATTGTTTAAAGCTATTAACAGTGTTGGATTTCTATACATTGTCACTTAGTTTTTATAACAAATAAATCTGTGTGTATTGGTGTGGCCGTTTTTATTGTAAATCTATGTGGTTGTGTGAGTGTAAAAAGTTGATTATCAATAACTGAAAATGATGACTGCTTGAAAATTAATATGAATTAAATTATATGTGTAAGATGAATCAGTGTGTTTATTGTGTGTATGTAAGAGTCATTTAAGTTATTGGTGTCTTCTTTTAAGTTGATGGTTGGATGATGTAGTTGGATTTGCATTACGAAAGGTATCTGAAAGTATGCAAATCCAACTACATCATCCAACCATCAACTTAAAAGAAGACACCAATAACTTAAATGACTCTTACATACACACAATAAACACACTGATTCATCTTACACATATAATTTAATTCATATTAATTTTCAAGCAGTCATCATTTTCAGTTATTGATAATCAACTTTTTACACTCACACAACCACATAGATTTACAATAAAAACGGCCACACCAATACACACAGATTTATTTGTTATAAAAACTAAGTGACAATGTATAGAAATCCAACACTGTTAATAGCTTTAAACAATAATAAAAAATGTACAACTTTTTTCTGATAAATATGTTATATATTATAGGTAAATATTTCATATATATATTTTTGTATTAATAATTTTTTAATTTTTTTTAATCTTTTTTATACATGTATACATATATTTTTTACAGTTATTGATAAGGCCTGTAATTAAGACAGGCGAAACGTATAACTTAATAATAAAAAAACATCATTTTTTTAAAAGATTAGTTAAATAAATTTATTTCAACCCAGTACTGGTCAATTAATTATACAAAATCTTTATAATATTTAAAAAAAAAAATTTTTATTTTAGACCGAAAAATAAGCGAGTTATCGTTATTTCAAGTTAGAATACTGTATAATGACCCTAAAACTGGGATTTTTGGAATATTTTTTAAAAAATCTTAAAATGATGATAACTTGCTTATTTTTCGGTCAAAAATAAAAATTTTTTTTTTAAAATCAGCTCATTTTTCCCTGACTATTCGAATATTGAAGAAGAAAAATTTTTTGATTGACCCCTTAACCAATTATTGGCCAATATTGGTCCAATTATTACACATTTTCAGAGTCTTATATCTACAAACAGAAGCCAATACCATCGCCCAAATTTTTAGGGAATTTTTTTTAATATCAAAAGAAGCTTCCCTGAAATTTTCAGCTCTTTAAACGCTCAGAGAAAAATTTTGTAGACGGTTAAAGTTGTTCAAAAATCGATATTTTCGGAAACAGCAAACTTTCAATTGCATATATCTCCGGTCTCTGATAAGCTTTTTTAACGTTTAAGGTCTCATTTGAAAGGTCTTTGCTAGACGCTTTGAATGAGACCAACCGGAATTCTTTAGCTAATGATGCTGAGTCACAATTTAAGTTCAAAAATCAGCATTTTCCGATAAAATGAATCTTACGTTAATCAATGCCAGTAAAAATCAACTCCATGAAACTTTTTGAAAATTTTTTTGGTAAAAGTTGAAAGTTCAAGAAAAAAAATGAGACCAGCTGGATGTTTTTGGACTAATCCTTGAAGCCCAGTAAATTTTTGAAAATTGGCTAAAAACAGCTATTTTTGGACCTTTTAGAGCTTGTATCTCGGCAACCCGTCCTGCAAAATGGCTGAAATTTTGGCTGGCTGAGTTTTTTATTACTTTAAATCACCTCTGAAAATTTGAGCCCGATCGGAGTCATGGGTGCGCACACTTTTGTATGAAAAGTAATGGATATGCCCATATATATGTCGCAGTGTTATAGAATAGCTTGTATTATAGGCTATAATACGGATTATAGAAAAGTAAAATTTTTAAAATCATTACTTTTCTATGATACTGGAATTTTAAGTGTCATAGCCTATAATCCGTATTATAGCCTATAATACTAACGCACTTTTGTATTATAGAAAAATGAAAAATAAAATTGTTTTCATCATTCCGCTACCATTCAATCATTTATTTTTTATACTACCTACATAATTATATTAACTTACAATAAAATTTTTAATTGTTTTATTTTAATTTTTGATTTAAATATTATTACTATTTTATTTATTTTTACATGGACCACTAAAATGACAACGTGAATTACATAAAACCTGAGCTTTATAACATTGACTTCTATTTATTGAAAACTGCTTAGCGGAAGCTCTGCAATTGCATTTTTTGTACCCCTGACCACCAGAAAGAGATTGTTTAGCTGCAACTACAGCTGCTGCTAGTTAACATACTACTCATATATGAATCGTGGAAAACTTAAAGTTTGGATAATCAAAGGTTTATCAACGAAAATTTTCAGTTTTAAATTTTTAAAACGCTCATACAAAATAAAAATGTGAAAAACGTCTGGGTCGTTTTCTCCAAGTGTATGCGGTATTTTACTTAATGTTTCTTGTTCAGTTTTGATGAAAAAATAAGGTATCCAAAATATGAGTAAATTTTTTGGCTTCAATCAAGAGCTATTTAAATATGAGCCTCAAAATGTGAAAAACGTCCGCATAAATAAAAAATCCCATAAGAATAACACGTAGAATTTATTTTCATATTTGTAGCAGTACCACTTAATATACAGTTCCCGTCAGAAGCACCCATTTATATTGACCATTAAAAAGATAAATAATTTAAATTTATAAAAATAATCAAAATAAAACAATTAAAAATTTTATTGTAAGTTAATATAATTATGTTGGTAGTATAAAAAATAAATAATTGAATGGTAGCGGAATGATGAAAACGATTTTATTTTTCATTTTTCTATAGTACAAAAGTGCGTTAGTATTATAGGCTATAATACGGATTATAGGCTATGACACTTAAAATTCCAGTATCATAGAAAAGTAATGATTTTAAAAATTTTACTTTTCTATAATCCGTATTATAGCCTATAATACAAACTATTCTATAACACTGCGACATATATACATATTATGTTATATACCCTTGCCTTAACATAAAGAAAATTTTAATTTTACTTCGTAAAAATTTGTCGCTAAAATTGATTAGAATGTATAGTTTTAATTGACAAGTATACTCATTTTGCAAAATCTAAATCTCTTGTAAGGTCAAATATAGGTTGTAATCAATTATTTATTAGCTTTCAAGCACTCCCAGCCTCAGTAGTCCAAATTTTCTTAGAAGTGCGCCATTTTTTTGGCGCTCACTTGGCGCTCACTTGGCGCACACTTGGCGCACCCGTGGCGCACACCTGGCGCACATTTGGTGTGCGCTGAGTGGACCGCCCCTTGCTTTTTTTACCCACCAAAGGCAGAGTTTATTTAAATGTAAAAATATTTTCAATTTTAATTTCAATCGAAAATGAAAAGCAAGAGCAATTCCTAATATGATGCAAAATACCGCTACTGAAAAAATGATGATTAAGAAAAATTTTAAATGCAAAAAATAGCCACAATAACTATTTTTAAGTTCCATTAATAAAATTTTATCATGATAGCATGTAATATTAAAGATTTTATCTGGTTTATCTTCATTTAATTGTTTAAATAATTTATCGATTATTGAACAATGGCAATTTAGAGGATTGTTTTGAAGGAATAAATTATTTATTGATCTGAAATATGTAATTAGAAGATCTGCATCAATAAATGAGCCAATGATATTGTTTGATACATTAAGTTCCTGAAAACTAATAAATATTTAATATTTTTTACTAAAGTAATAAAAAAAATTAAATTAACTCAGTAACGCTGGGGCGGAGAGTTTTGGAAGTAAGCAAAAATAAATATATTCCCTTCTAGATATATGTGGCTAAAAAGTTTCATATGGTAAAATTTCCCACTCTTTCATAATCTGAAATTAGTTTTCACCTACAACCCTTAAATATACCCTAAAAAAGGGAGTGAAAAGGGTAGGTCAGGTATTATTAAGAAATGTTAAGAAAAATCAATGAAAAAAGTATCAAATTTTATTGAAAAATGTTTGAACATGTTATTTTTCATTTAAATTTAAGTAAACTTTGTATATGTTACGGGTAGAGTCCGATCTCTGGATAAAGTTAGGACTATCCGGTTAAAACTAGCATTACCCAAACTGTATTGGATAAAGTCCGATTCTTGACAATTTTTATTTTTATAAAGCTTTGTATAAAATCCAAGTTACCTGGATAAAGCCCGATTCGTATAAAATTTAATACAATATAGTATAAAATAAACAAACATCTAGTAACTTAAAAAAAATAGTATATTTACGGCTCGGGTCCAGAAAAGTAAAGAATGGCCCAAATCGCACGTAAATTACCTTCCGAGGCGAAGCCGAGGATGGTAAACTGCGATTAGGGTCATTCTTTATTTACCTATGGACAAGGGCTGTATAAAATTTTTCTGAGACAGTAGCGAGAAATATTCGTGGCTACTTTCGTGGCTACTGAACAGAATAAAATATTTTATTATTTTAGAATCGGACTTTATCCAACACACCTTGGATAAATCTAGCTTTAACCGGATAGTTTTAGCTTTATCCAGAGATCAGACTCTACCCGTAACATATACATTGAGGCCTTATTCATTTTGGTCCTATTTACAACCCTTAAGAGGTGTATAGGGGTAGTTTCAAATTCAACATCAGTTTTGTGCAAAAATTTTACCGCACCCTCTAAAGTAGGTGTGGGCGGGATAAAGCAGCCGTATTAGGACTACGCTTTATGGCAAATTTGTCAAAGTCACCCCTATTTTAGAGGGTGCAATAAAACATTTGCACAAAACTGATGTTGTATTTGAAATTAGCAGACAATTTTACTTAAGAATATAATTTCAATTATAAAAAATAAGTTTTATTTTATTTTTTTTTTTTAAACTACTCCTATACACCTTTTAAGGGTTGTAAATAAGACCAAAATGAATGAGACCTTAATGTATACGACGTTTACTTAAATTTACATAAAAAATAATATGTTCAAACATTTTTCAATAAAATTTGATACTTTTTTCATAAATTTTTCCAAACATTTCCTAATAATGCCTGACCTACCCCTTTTAAGGGTTGTAGGTAAAGACTAATGTCAGATTCTGAAAGAAAGTGAAATTTTACTATCAACTTATCTAGAAGGGTCATCAATATATTTATTTTTGCTCACTTCCAAAACTCTCTGCCCCGACCTACCTACCTTCAAATTGTAGTTTAAAATATTTTCATCAAAATCTTTGATAAAATTGTTTGATAAATCTAAATAAATAATTTTATTGTAACCCTCTTTTATCATATCAGGAAACTCTGTAAGATTATTTGACTGCAAATTTAATTCAATTTTGGAAATATTTCTGATGTTTGAAAATTTTGGAGCTTCCGAAAGATTTTTATAGGAACAATCGACAATTAAGGAATTATCATATGGTCTAAAAGAACATTCGCATTTTCCATTTTCAATGCACCAATTTTTGTTATTATTTAAATGACAACTGAAATTTTGACGATCCAGATTGAAAATATTCACGTTATGAAGAGAATTAGGTTCACTACAAATCAGATCTTTCGATGTAAATATAACTGAATTTTCGTTTTTTAATCTTAGAGGATTAATTTTATAGATGTATTTTATAAAATTATAAAATTTGCAGTCACAGTGAATAGCGGCTTTATTGTGCTTAATATTTATATGCATACCACTTTCAATCTCGAACGATTCCAATAACTGTAAAGCATGTGGAGTCAATTTGCTAACAGTTACATTTACTATTTTAACAGTTGAAAAATCAAATTCTACGCTCTGCAAAAAATTATTTAATAAATTTTATTATTATATTTATTATTATTTTATATCGGTCTATTGTAAATTATTTACTTCAACGTCTGGAAATGAATTATTTGTTAGTTTTAAATTTCGCATGTTATGATTTGTAATCCAGTCGTTGTATATTTTGCTAATGTTGTTGCTTGAAAGATCCAAATAATATAATTGTTTGCAGTAATGTAAAGGTGAATATAAATTATTAATGTTGTTACCGTCAGTGAAAGATAATTTATTATTAGAGAAATCAGCGGTTGCTAGTAATTTTAAATCTTTAAAAGCGTTTTGGTTAATATGATGCAAATTGTTTTCACTAAAGTCAATATATTTTAACAGTTTTAATCCGTAAAGCGTATCCCTGTAATATAAAAGTCATTGTGTACGGAAAATTCAATGTGAAATCAAAAAAGAGAAAAGTTTACGTACCCATCAATCGATGTTAAATTATTCATGGATAGATCTAGATAATCTAGGTTCTTTGTATTCCTAAAAATTCCATGTGGTAATTTTTGAATTTTGTTTTTGCTTGCACTTAAAGATTGTAACCTGGTGAGATTTTGAAAAATTTTTTCATGTAATGTAGATAAATGGTTATTGTTTAAATTCAAAGTTTCTATGTTTTCGTTATACTGAAATACATTTTCTGGTAATGTTTGAATTTCGTTACTTTTAAGGTATAACCACCTTAAGTTGAGTAAATTACTAAATATTTCCAAAGGAATAACTGAAATTTTGTTATTACTCAAATATAAAGATTCCAAGTTTTTAAGACTTTTAAGCGATCCAATTTCTAAAACGCTTATATTGTTAAATCTTAAATCCAAGTATGTAAGCTTTTCTAAACCATCAAACACACCATCTTTAATGACTTCAATACAATTATGATTAATGACAACCATTCGAATATCGTTGGAAAAATTAAAAAAGCCAAGAGGTATTATTAGGCTAACATTAATAAACGATAAAAATGTTAACTCAGATAAACCTATATCATAAAAGTTTAAAAACTTCTTAATCTCATTTTAAAAAACAATAAAAAATAAAATTTTTTGCATACCTTTTATAAGATCCTTATCAATGTGACCAATATTAATACCATGCAAATACAGATTTTCCAAATCAGGATAATTTTTAAAATCACCTTTCTTTAAAGGAATTCCAAGTTTTTCAACTGAAATTTATTTAATGTAATCACTACCATTTTCATCCAAAATCATAACTCTTTTATTTTTACACTCAATTTTATAAGTCCGAATATTAATTTTTTGACAATCACAATCTTTTTCTTTTTTACAGTCAAATTTAGTTTTGGAATATGTTCCATCAATTAATATTATTAATAAAACGTAAAATAAATAATTTTTTAACTTAGAAAACCTGAAATAAATGCTTATAATTTTTGAAATTATAGCTTTGAACAAAAATAATATTTTAATTATTTAATACTCACATAATAATTTTATTTCATCTAAACGAATAAATTCAAAAATAAATTTTTTGAAATGAATAATACACATTTTTTAAGAAGTCTAAAAAAATATTTGATTGTGCCCCTTATCGATTGAAAAATAAAATTATATTATCAGTACCTGTTAATTTTAAATGATTTTTGATTACATAATTTTTTAAGGAGGTTCTGAAACACTATACGTTCGTAGTCGTGTACACCATTTTCAAGCTTACACACTAAACCTCAAAGAATTTTTCTTACCCAGAAAATAATTAATGTTTATTTAACGTTTTTTAAAGGAATTTTTTTGGTGGTTAATTTTGGAATTAATGTTTTAGGTGAAATTTTAATTTCTGATTTTTTGGCATATAAGCACGTTTTGAGGAAGGTATGTATGTATGTATGTATGTATGTATGTATGAATGTATGTACTAAAAAATCTAGAGGAAATTTACTTCGAAACCTTTTTTATAACATGGAACATGTTCACTGGGGTATTTGAAAAAGTCTGGCTTTGCAGGGGGTGGGGGTGAAATGGATTTAGAATATTTTCAATTTAGGGACTTAGAATAATTTAAGTGAGAGTTATAGCCTTATCAGGACCTGATAAGAAGAAGAACTTAGAATAGGTTTATGGACTTAGATAATTTATATTTCGGGATTTATCGTAATTTCGGTTTTTGGATTTATTACTGTTATGACTGAACATGTTCCACGATAGTTGATTATCTGAACATACAAACCAGTTAATAATTTTTTTAAAAATGTTTTTTAATGGTTTTATAACGAACTTTAAATAACGGTGACGTGAAGCTAATATTTACCAAAAAACTTTAGTGGCATAAAATCCTTAAAAATCTATAAGAACCTTTTGACACGGGGAATCATCGATTTTTTTTTTACCTTGACCATAATTTTGTGCTACTTATTCATGGAATTCCCCAAATATCTTTATATACAATTTTTGGATTTGATACTTAATTTTTTGAAAATTTTTTACGTTAAGCATTAATAAACAGCAATATTTTTTTTCTTGGATGTAGTACTTCATTTTTTCCTATGAAATTAATAATATCTAGATTATTGTTTTTACTTGATATCTCCAATCTAATACTTAATTTTTGGAACATTTTTCTTCCAAATTTTTTACATAAAAACATTTTAATATTTGTTACGTCCAATTATAATATTTATAATAATTTTTTCGACCTTCTTAAATCGAAAAGATTTATTATTGGTCTAGCAAGGTCGAAAAAAATTTAAAAAACACCATTATTTTTTTTCTTTTTTGACGTAGTACCTAATTTTTTTCTATAAAAGTATTAATATAATATGGTTTTATTGTTTTTACTCGATATCCCCAATCTGATATTTAATTTTTTGGAAATTTTTTTCTCAAAATTTTTGCTACCAAAAAATACGAGAAACACCATTTTTTTTTTCTATTTGGATGAAGTACTTAATTTTTTTTAATGAAACTATTAATTCAAAAAACATCATTTGTTCTCGATTTCTGAAATTTTTATCTCAAAATTTTTTAAATAAAATAAAAAATAAACTAAATTTTTTCTTCTTTTTTTTTATGTAAAAAATCTCATTTTTCCATTAGATTTTAAACTAACAATATCAATGATAAGATCATTTTTAGTTTTTCTTATGATATTATACTTTCTTAGGTAAAGTAGACCATTAAGACCACTTTGTTATTGCTAATGAGAAATCATAGCGCCAATTACTTGGCAGCGTTTTTTTTTAAATTCTTTGAGGTTTAGTATGCAGATGTTTCTCACTTATTTACTAAGAATTGTTTTGAGCCCTAGATAAAAAGTTTCATTGAGTGAATTTAAAAAATATTACTTATTATGTTTTGGGTCATTAATGCCAATAATTTCAGATCTATGCAATGTGGATTAAAATTTGGAATGTTTCTCTTTCAAAAGCATTCAATTTTATTGAGGAGAGATAAAAAGAAATTTTTTGAAGGGAGTCTGGGTTCGCGAACCTTTGAAAAATTAAATTTTAAATAATTGTTTATAAAAGAAAAGTAAATAATCTTTTTAATTTATAAACAAAAATTTATAATTTATAACTCAAAGGGTTGATTAAAAAATTTGAAATTGTCATTCCCCCTAAAATCAAAAGCTATTTACATGGGACGAGTGCATTTTTGTTTCAAATGTTCTAACCAAGAATGTCATGAACGTATTAGCAGAAATTTATTGATTAGTTTCTATTTTATTTCATTTTCTAATACTAAATCTTGAAAAGAATTATTAGCATAGTTTTAATATATATTAGTTTAAAAATAAGCTAAACATAGTGTGAAAAGAGCATCCTTAAATTATTTTAAAAAAAGATACTTATTATAATGTCAATCACTTTCATTTTGACTATAGTTATTTTTAAAAAATATACTTAATAAGTTCCTTTTATTATTTATTTATACTATTAACATTTAGTGACTTTTTTTAAATTAAAAATTTATATCAATGCCTGTTGCTTTTAATAAACTGTTGATTCGCGATAAGATATTCGCGATAAGATAATTTTTAATGCATTTATTAAAAGGTGTGAGTTTTTTTTTTAAACACTGTAAAAAGTAGTTACTCTCTTGGATAAATAAAAAAAATAGATTATTTTCAAAATGTTGAAAAAATTCCAAAAAAATGCAAATTTACGAAAAATAATTGTAAATATACAAGCTTTATCGACGAAAAATAACATAACTTCTATTTTTTTGTAACTATGGTTTAAAACTTTTTAAAGAATATGTTTAATGTTGTATTAATGTGTCTAAGTCACTATTTAAACTATATATTATTATTCTTTTATATATCCGTCTAGTGACTAACGTCAATACCTGGTACGTCAATATTTTTTGCAAAGTATTTTTTTTTTATTAATGATTACTGCACTTTCAAAAACCATGTAAAATGAAAAAGAAAGTCTTAAAGAGTTGGCATGTTTTAATATATTTAAAAAAAAACGCTGCCAAATTATTGGCATTACAGTTCCTCAAGCAATGAAAAAATATTCTCCAGTTGAAAAGAATTTTGGCCATGAATCGAAATAATCTTCAGCACTGTAAATTAAGAATGTGGCAGTTTAAATATAAGAAATGAAAATCAATCAAATTATCTAGAGAAGCTGATCTTAAAATTATAGTGCATATAAGACACGTTGTATAAAGAATGGATTCAAAAAAATATATTTACTTTCAACTGATACTGATTTTAGATAATATTTATTTCGAAAATAATCAATTTTTTTTGTCTATCTGAGAGCTACTTTTTACTGTGTAAATATTATCATTTAAATTCTATAATTTACTGATAAAAAAAATAAATATTATTGTTATGGTATGGAAGAGTAATAAAAATGTCTATAAGTAAAATGAGGGAGAGGTGATTGGTTCCTTTTCTTAATTGAAAAATTTTTTTTAATGAATAAATGATACTGCGTATATTATTCTTTATTGATACAACATTGTTCTTCAAAGTTTATTTTTAATGAAAATATTTTTTTAATGTGTTAAAATATTTTTTTTAAAATTGTATTAATCTTTTTAAAAAAGTATTATATTGATAAAAAATAAAATTTCGTAATCAATAAGATTATAAACTCGAGAGTTTCACGCGTGTCGTTTAGATGTTAATATCGAATACTGTTATTTTGAAGTTTTTTTAATAATATTTAAATAGAAATAAGTTGAACATAAAATTTTTTTTCTTCTATTTAATTTTAATATATTATTTGAAAGAATGCTAAAAGCACTTATTTGATCATTATTTGTATTAGGGTGTTTCTTATTTCCCGAAAATTGACCGTAGAGGAAAATACTGGCTTGAATATGATACTTCGGGTAATAAAACTATTTTCTAAAAAAAAATTTTTTACCTATAGACTAATTTAGTGTGCCGATTTGCAAATGAAAATCGGTAAAAATACGAAAAAAGGTTTTAAAACGTTTTAGAAAGCTTTTAGAAACCTTGCTAAAAACTTTTTACTACTAAAATGTACTAAAAGCTTGTTAGTACCAAAATATCAAAAAAAAATGTAAATTATAGCATATTTTATATTTGAATTTAATTTAAAATTTACAGCCGTCTATAAAGCAAATATCCACGGCATTTGCAATTTATACATTGATTTCTTAAAAAAATGATTATTTCTTATTTTAGTGAAGAGGCAATCAAAAAACAGCTTTTATAACTGGTCAAAAATCTAAAAATAACCTCTCATCTTATAATTTACAGTTTCTTTTAGATATTTTGTTACTAACAAGTCTTTAGAACATTTTAGTAGTAAATAGTATATTAAGTATCAAGGGCGCAAAAGTTTAGGCCTGATATGCCTTCACGCTAGTGTCTAAAGTATTTCGCCCATGGTGCTATTTTTTGCTCTACTGGGCTTAAAACGCGTGCTGAAATTTCACAAAAAATTTTACGCCCGGGCGGGAAAAAAATAGTGTAAGCACCATGCGCGAAATACTTTAGACACTAGCGTGAAGGCATATCACTCGTACCCGGCTTCGCCAAGCGCTCGTACTAGTGCTCACGTTATAGTGCCAAAACTTTTACGCCATTGATACTGAATATACTATAGCAAGATTTCTAAAAGCTTTCTAAAACGTTTTTAAAACCTTTTTCCTATAATAATTTTTATCGACTTCATTTGCAAATCGGCACACTACATAAAATTGCATGTAAAAATTTTTATTTTAGAGATTAGTTCTTTTACCTGAAGTATCATATTTGGGCTGGTATTTTTCTCTACGGTCAGTTCGGGAAATAAAAAACACCTTAAAATGTATATACTTAAAAAATTTACCGGTATTAATTTAGTCTAGGCAGGATGACTTTCTGAAAATCAATTTCATGTTTAAATTTGCTGTGTGTATTTAAGTTGTTGCGACTACAATTATTTTGGGTCAACATATTCTTTGCGTTTTCCAATCCTGATACCCAATTTCCTAGAAGTTTGATCTGTATACTTATGATCACACGGTTTATAATTTTTTAGACTACTCCTGAATTTTCACCTTTGTTTATATAATAATTGTAATTGACTAAAGGCCCAGGTATAGACACTTGTCTCTCTTGGAGTATGGCTTTATACAAGTGAATATTTTTTTTATTATACACCTGTAATAATAAAAAAATAAAGAATGAAAAAATAAAGTGTTTTAAATTTAAAAAAGTGTCAAAAACTTGATGAAAAAAGAACCAACCAATCAGACTCAAATTCATTCTTTTCTATTAAATCTTTTACAATTAAAATTAATAATGTATATTGTATATAAACAGCGCAAAAGCAAAGAATTTAGAATTCAATACCAAATAATGTAGTTAGCAAAAATTCTTTTTCATTGCAATTTTGGAATTTCATTCAGGCTAAAAAATTATGATAATCAGAAGTAAGAAATTCAATCAAAGTTCTTTCACTTTTGTACGTAACTTACGTTTTCAGGTGCGGACACCATGAATATTTTAGCTCTTTTTCAAAAAACTATCCCATTATTTGCTAATTTTTTCTATCATATTGCGTCTTTCAATATAAATTTTTTTCATCATCGATTCTTATGTTTCTTCATGTAAGGGTCAGAAATATTTTTGTCCTTTTTCCAAAAATGGTCCTATTATAAAGTCCAATCTTAGATATTTTTTCGTTTTTTTTTTTTAAATTAACTAGAGGAACCCTTTGTATTAAAACGTACAACGTGTATTTTTTACATTTAACATTTTATTAATTAATTTTATTAATTTTTTTGGCTACATCTGTAGCTTGTAAAATAGACCAAATAATTATTTAGGTATTTACATACCTTTCGTTGAATGCTTTTTGTTCTAGGATATGCCACTGTCAGTAATGTGCATGCGTTAGCCTGTTCAATGTCTACACTTTTGGGTAAAGGTACGAGTCACAAAATTTACACCACCGCATGTTAAGTTAGCAACAAAGAAAATTATACTCAGATAAGTAAATTCAAATTCTTAATTAATTTCTTTCTACATTTAGAGGCTTGGATACTTTGTGTTAAATTTTTTTTTCAGGTTCAGTTATTCATTTATATTAATGATTTCCTTAACGCTAAAAAGTTGGCCTTAAAAATTTCAATATTAATTTTAAATAGATGATGCTTACTATTGAAGTTTCAAAATAAAGGCATTTATTTTGCTCTGAGGAGTAAACATCTGCAAGAGAAAAACATTTATTATTTTCAAATAAGGTATTCAGATTTTTATAAAATTAAAAGATTAAATTTTATTTGGTGTAATTATTATGTATTACTTTTTTTTTTGCGATTTTTAATTAGAATAAACTACTTTAATTTCAAATTAAAAATCTTTTGATCTCAAATTGCAAAGAATCTTAAAAGAAAGAAAGAAAAATCTAACTTAATTTTTGGATTCCACGGGAAATCGTACATTGAAAACATTGTTAGGTAAAATTTTAGAGTTTTTTCATTTTCTATCAGAAAAAGCGAGAAAATTGGAAAATTCAGAAAATGAAGAATTTTCAAAATAATTTTTTCGAACCTAAAATTGATTTTTAAGTACTTAAAAGGCAAATGTGCCAAAAAAAAGAGTTTACCAGCATGAAAAGTATGGGAAAACACATGTAAAAAAATAAAAAAAAAAAAAAAAAGTGACGCTTTTTGAGAAATTTGTATTTTATAGTTTCCTTTATTTTTTCCAATTTTCCGGCTTTTCTTGAGGTTTTTACGGAAAAATATGGTCAGATTCAGATTGGGCGGGAATTTTTACTACATACCTGTATATAGAAAATATTTTTTAGGCATATTTAGGGCGTCCAGAAAATAAAAAGCAAACGGGTGGCTGAGAATTCAAAAAAAATCAAAATTGGAAAAACAGCTGCGAAATTGCAACCAAGCCACCTAGAGTCTTAAAAATTGGCCGCTAACCATATTTTTACATACCAAATACAGTATAATTCGAGTATAATTGGTATTTTTTAAATCCAAGACATCGATCTCAGACTTGGGTAAAAATAGCTAAGAACTACCGATATACGGTTCTCACAATTTTTCAACCGAATTATTTATATTAAAGATGGTATAGAATTTTCAGAAAAATTCCAAAATTTAATTTCAATTACTAAAATTAAATTTAAGCTATGGCTAACAAGAGAAGAGCACTAATTTTGGGAAACCTATTTTTGGGAATATTTGGGAATATATCCTTACAAAAAGTACTGAAGCCATATTTTGGAGAAAAAAAAATTATAGCAAACTTGATTTTTTGACTTCGAATAGATTTCAGGTATACATGTCCAAAATGATGCTAAAGGGATTGGATGGGGAAAAATAATTATATTAACTGTGTTATAACTAATATTTGCAGTGAAATATATTGCAAAAAAATCTTATTTCCTTTTTTTAAAAGTAAAATGCATTTTTATATTTAAATTCATAAAGCATTTGAATATTAAAAAAAAAATTTTCTTTTATTTCACGTTCTACAGAATGTTTCATGAAACATTCCATGGAACGTTCCAAAACAAAACACTCTATAATAACCTTTAATGAAATGTATTTGGGAAGGTTACGGGAATGTGTACTGGAAGATAGTACAGAAGGCGGTTTTTTAACCTGGGTGAGGTTGTCAAATAATTAAGAATAACATTTTTTTTTTTTTTTTAAATTGGTCTTTAATAATTGGCGAAAATTAATTCAAGCGGATTTGAACTTATTAAATTTCATAGATTTTCAAGAATAATAATTTCCACTATTTTTCAAATTAATATTTAATGTTGACTGATTAAATAAGCCAGTACACACCCTAGACAAACTGTGTAGGCCAAATATGAGTTGCAATTAAAGATTAATTTGGTAGACTGTCATGGCAAGGCTCTTAAGGTCAAGTATAATAAAAATAGGAGCTAAGTTAATGAAGTTTTTATTTTTAAAATAATTTTTTATCATACGCTTAAATAATGATCTATTTTTCGCACTCCAAAGATCATTGTTTTTGCTTTTAATGAAAAACCATAATATGTTATGCAACGAAGAAAATATCTCGATATACTTACTCCTGCATCTAACTGCATTAAAGGTCAAAATTTATATTTTATACCTTTTTCACAAGTAGTTATTGCGTGGTATCAAAGCATTTCTAATATTAAAAAGAAAAAAAAGAAAAATTTTAAATTTTACCCACCACCATGGTTCTCTAACCAAAAAATTGGAATTACTTGAGCAAATAGATACAAAAAAGTTTTAAAAATTATGAATATCTCTAGTTTGTTGGCATCCAGAATATATTAAATTTATTCTCTCTTTAATTTGTGAAGGGGCCTAAAGTTTTAGAAAAATTCACGAAGTAGTAAAAAAAATGTCAAGTATATTTCTGACGCCTGTGCAGATTGAGTAGACAGATGTTCATCATCAGATGTATAAGCGGATTGATCTACGAGATGGATAAACCACAAGGAATTCATTTATCATTGTAGAAAACTCCACCAACGCAAAAATCTGCATCTATCATATTATCACCATGTACTATTTTATCAGAGGAAATCGAATCTGTCAACTTTTTCCAACTGTAAACCTCTGGAAACTAGCCTTTGCAACAAAAATATGCGTATATAAATTTTTTTTAAATTAAAATGATAAATCGCTAGGGGGCGACGTTAGATTGACTATATTATTTTCGTTCTCTCTATTTTTAGTTTTTTTATTTTTTAATAAATTTATTCAATATAATCTTTATAAATTCTTAATCTTTATATTTTTCAAATTGTTTCTTTCAACAAATTCAAGTTTTTATACATATATTCTTTTCATAATCTTTTACATAAATAGTGTTAATCTAAAATTATTCAAGTTTATAACACGCGTGTGTTTTAATTATATTTTCACAATGACAAGAAATAGAAGAAGCAATAGTCATAACAATAATAGTTTTAAATCTCAAAATGATAGTCGCAATCAAATAATATTATAATGAAAATAGCACCGTTATTAAGAAAAAATGTTTACTTTGTATAAGTAAGGATTCTTTTTTCAAATCAATAAATGATGCTATCAAATGTATTGGCTATGAATCTTATTATCATCCAGGTTGTGTTAAAAGAACTGGTGTTAATTTAGATGGGACATTTATTAAATGCTGTGGAAAAAAAGATTTACCTAATGATTCGAACTTCTATAACTCTAATCTCAGCACTTTGAATTCTACAATGCTCGATACAATAAATGAACCTTTTGGTGAGTTTTTTTTTGCGTAGGAAGTGGAAAAATGCGTTACGCATACTGTCCAGCATCCGGACTGACAGATATGTGGGAATCGACTTAGTTTGCCTAAACCCACTAAAACTCCACTCCCTTCCTACCTTGTGCTAGCCTATCCCGGAACCATTTTCATTACTTCAGGACAGGTTCAAGGCCATTTAGTTCTAGTCGTGAACTCCATCTTTTGACTTGCGTTCAATGGCTCACCAGTCTGGTTAAGGACTCCGTCGTTCCATCTGATTCAAATTCCGTCTTTTGTGCTGTCATCTTCAATAAAATATATGTTAGCTGAAATATAAGTCATTTCCTATTATCGTCAAAAAGAGAAGGCAATAAATAAATATATAAATAGATAAATAAATAAATAAATAAATAATTATTATCCTACCATCTTCGAGTGATTGCGGTATTAAAAGTAAGTGCAGGAATGGTTGTATGTTAGTGCAATATCTGAAGTCATCTGGATAACCGCAGTACGTCTCAATATTAGCCTATACCTTGGACCTATACTAGCTGATTTCGGACCATATTTCTTCATTTCGAAGCATCAGGTCAACCATATTCTCAGGTGTGATTTGACCGATGTTAGCTTCTAATTGAAACTTTTTAGCAGCCCACCTATCGCATTTGAAGAATGTGTGTTCCGGCGTGTCTTCTTTGCCAGGACAGTATATACATTTAGCACTATTCATCTTCTGGCTCCGAAAGAGGTAGGAGCAAAAAAGTCCATGTCCGCTTAGGAATTGGGTCAAAAAATAATGAATTTCCCCATGCCCTCTATTGATCCAAGATGATATCTCTCGTATCAATCTCTTGGTCTATTTGCTCTCCGAGTAGTCAGTCCAACGTTTCTGCCAATCGCTTAGGCTGATCTGGCGCGAAGTAGCCTTTGCGCGGTCAATGCCTTCCATCTCTCTGTTCAGATAGATATACTGTCTCTCAAGAGCCAGCAGATCTGTAGGGATTACCCCGGCGATAACTAGAGCTGCCTCCAAGGACACTGTGCGATAGGCACAGGAGATTCGCAGAGCTCCTTGCCTCTGGACGCTCGTAAGCTTAGGCGCATAACTGACCTTCTTTATGCAACCAGCCCATACTTCTGCACCATACAGGAGTATTGAGTGGGTGACCGACATAAGAAGCCTGCGCTTTCCAGTCTTAAGTCCGCATGTTTTTTGTTTAACGCAGCAGTGAGCCTGGCAGCCTTCTCCGTGCTTCTCAGAATCTGAGCCTTAAACGTCAGCTTCGTGCCCAACCGCACTTCCAAGTACTTTAAGTAATCCTTCGTTTCTATCCTATCCACCCCAATACATATTGGGATGATGGTCTCAATATGTTTACGGGTGAATAGGACAATCTCACTTTTCGCCGGCGCAAGATTTAGACCGTGGTCTTTCATCCAGTAGTTGACTCCGTGCATTACCTGGTTCAGTTTCTCCTCGGTAGTTTGTACATCTTTTGCCTGGATAACTAGGACCAGATTGTCAGCATATCCGACGGTAAAAGTATCCTCCGGCATTGAGAGCCTATGTACCTGATCATACATGATGTTCCATAGATCCGGCCCGAGAACCGATCCTTGGACTGCTCCTGCAGTTACTCCCCTCAATCTTGTTCCTTGCGCAGTATCAAATATTATTTCTCGATCGCTCAGATAACTGCTGACGATTCTTCGCAGAAATTTTGGCACCTGGAAGTTCCTTAGCCCCTCCATTTAATCCCTCCACCTTGCTGAATTAAAGGCATTCTTTACATCTAGGTTCACTAGTAGCGTGATTTTTCTAGAATAGTGATTGCCTGTATGTTCATTCTTAATGACACGGGTCATACTGCTTATGGCATCGATAGTTGACTTCCCTCGGCAGAACCCGTATTGTCGGGGAGAAAGGTCTCCTGCAGTTTCTACAGCCCTCAGTATCCGTGGTTGCAGCATCTTTTCGTAATTTTTCCCGGCTGTGTCCAGTAATCCTAGAGGACGCCAATAGTTTGTAAGCCTAGGGTCCCCTTTACCCTTGCTGATTAGGACTAGTCTGGCTCTTTTCCAGAGTTTGCTGAAGACTCCCGCTCGTGCACAGGTATTGTACATACACAGAATAAGCTGTGGACACTCTTGTACGGCTATCTTCAGAATCTCAGTGAGTATTCCATCAGGCCCAGGTGCCTTTCCATTTTTGAGCGAGTCTACTGCTGTTACAAGCTTCTCCATGGTGAATTCGGGGATATCCTCTTCGTCATCCTCCTCTAAATCATCCTCTTTCTCCCTCTCAAAGTGGGTGGGGAAAAGTCCGCCAACCTCCTCTTCGTTCATAATGCCACTTGCAGAAAGAACCCCAATTCTCTTGGTGACTATTTTGTAACCAAGACCCCATGGGTCATTGTCCACCTCATTACACAAAGCTATCTCGCATGCTCTCTTCCTTCTCCTAACAGCCAGTCTCAGGCTTTTCTTAGCCTGCTTATGCTCTGCTATAAGCTCAGCAGCGTCCGTACTGGTCCTAGCACGTGAGGCTCCCTTTATTGTCGTTAAGCTCGCACTTTTTAGACGGGCTATTTCAGCGTTCCACCAGCAGCGTTCCACCAGTAGGCTGGTGGTCTATCTTCACAGGTTCTTTTTTTGGGCATGGCTTTGTTACATGCCTTTTCCAGCAAAGTCATGAGTAGTCAATACTATCTCTGCGTCGTCAATATTTCCTGGCCTTATTGCTTTTCCCAGAATAGCAGTCTCTCCTCTTTTAAGCATGTTCACAAATATTTCGCGGCTTGGCCGCTTAATGTTCCATCCACAACATTTCAGTGCTTCGTTTCGTTCTTCGCCATTCGTCATGCACCTCAAAAGAGATATATTGGTGGTCACTCGCTTTGCAGTCCTCCAGAACTTGCCAATCTATAATTCTAGCAGGTAAATCTTCTGTTGCAAGGGATATATCCGAGATGGTATGTCTGTAGCCAGGTCTTCTGAAAGTTGGAGTGTTACCTACATTTAGCACTGCTAAGTTGAGCCTGACCTTTTAGTTAGTTAGAATAACTTACTGTTAAAATGCAGATTTAAAACTATTACATGAGAAGTTGAAATTTGAGATTTATAAGAGTACAACTACTGTTTCAATCAAATATGATAAACTTTTTGTCAATTATCAAAACTTTAAATCTGACATATACAATGATTTAATGAGCTTACAGGAAAAAGTTAATTCGTTAGCAAAAAAAGTTGATAATTTAAATGTTGATTCTCAAACAGAATACAATCAAGAGTCCTTTTTCATTGAAAAGAACAATAGATTGGTAAAAGAAGGTAACATAGTATTTTATAACATTACAGATTTTAACTCGTATAAAGAAGATAAAAAGTTTATGAAAGATTTACTGAGTTTTGCTCCTTTTCAAATTGAAAGTATGAAATTTGATAGATTAGGCAAGTTTTAAGCAAACTTTAATCGTCCTTTAAAAATCTCACTAAACAATACTGAATACGTCAATTGGCTTTTTGGAAATAAAAAAGAATTTTGTAAAGATGAAATCAACATACAAAGAGACTGGACTGTTGCGCAATCTAGATATTATAAAAGTTTATGCAAGGAACTTGAAGAAAGAAATGCTACCATGAAGTGAAACCAATCTATTTATTAAATATAAAAATATGACACCATTTATAGCTTCCAAAGATATTAATATATCAAAAAACTAATTAACATGTGCACTTCTAATTTCTCAATATATTATCAGAATGTTGGTAATGTCAATAGGTTATCATTACGTACTAACTCATACGACAATATTTTTGTTGAAATTAAACTTTCTGAAGAAAATGTGCTATTCATATGAACTGTATATTTTCCTCTTAATTGTGATTATGAAGTCTATGAAGAATACTTAAATGCTGTTCAAGAATTAATATCTAGCTCTAAATTTCAAGACATTAATTTAGGTGATTTTAATATTACTAAATATAAATGGGCTAATAATAACCATCATTGTACAGCTATTGGTAGAAATTCTAGTCATATTATAAATAGAATTGTATTATTATTGAATGGTTTCTGTAATACTAACTCATTATCCCTTATACGTCAGACATAGTTTAGGTCACTTTTTAGACACATGAGGTTTTTTTGAGCCCATCAATTTTTTTTTAATTTTTTTTTTTTTAGAATTATCTTTGGGGTTTCTAGATCAATTCTGATATTTTGGAAACCTTTTTTATTTTAAGATATCCTTTTTTATTTAACTTAGGTAAAAAAAGTCTGGGGTCATTTTGACCTATAGTGACCTACGAGGGTTAAGGCAATTTTCTAATATTAAAAATAATTATGACAATATCCTTGATATCCTTGATTTAGTTTTCTCTAATATTGATAATATTCAGGTAACCGAATCTATTGATCCTTTACTAGATAGTAATAGTGTTTTTCATAAAGCTTTTGAATTTGATATTGTCATAAACAATTATAAATATATAAATGAAAATTATACGATATTTAACTTTAATATTACAGATTATGACTCAATTAACAAAGAACTCTGTTCACATAAATGGGATCAGGTTATTGATTTTGAAAGTGATATTAATTTAATTGTTAATAAATTTAATGATATAATAAACAATATTGTTTATAAATATGTTCCTATTTCTAGAATTTGTGATTCTACTCCAAAATGGTTCTCTAAGATTAAGAAAGAATCTTAAATTAAAAATCACATTTCATAAATTGTATAAAAGATATAACAAGTCTAAATGTTATTATTATCAATTTAAATATTATAGAAAACTTTGTAAAGATTTATTTTCCAAAGATTTTAAAAATAATGTGAAAAAAATAGAATTATCTCTCAAACTTAAACCAAAAAATTTTTACAATTATATCAATAATACTTCTAATAAAATTAATTGCTTTCCTAATAATATGCATCTAGATGGGAATACTGGATCTTGTAATCAAGATATTGCTAATCTATTTGCATTGAAGTTTAGTTCTGTATACAAAAGCAAAAATTATATTAATTTAGACTTAAGTCACATATCAATTGAAAATTCTTTAAATTCAATAAACTTGGTTGAAAAGGATTTGATATCAGCATTTGTGGAATTCAATGCTAATAGTAGTCCTGGATCTGATAAATTTCATCCTAAATTTATAAAAATAGCTATAAATTCTTGGTTTATCCACTATTAAAAATTTATAATTTGTCTTTAAGTATGGGTATTTTTCCTAACTTATGGAAGATTTTATTGATTTCTCCTAAATTCAAGAGTGGTGATAAATCAAATATTCATAACTATAGGCCAGTAGCCATTCTTTTGCAAAATTTTTCAGAGTATTGTCCGTAGATATTTAACTAAAAATTTATGTAGGATTTCTGCCAAAAAGATCTACAATTACTAACTTATTTATTTACATATAATCTATATCTAAATCTCTTATCAATAATCATATTATTGATAATGTTAATACATTATTTATATTATATGTTTATTTATTATTATACAGATTTTTCAAAGGAGTTTGATATTGTCAATACGTCCCTTCTAATAAATAAATTAAAAGCATACTATTCCATTTCTGGAACTAAAATTAATAATGATACTAGTATTAAAGATTTGAGATTATAATAGATAATAAATGATCGTTTAGTAATCACTTACAGTATATTAAAACAAAAGCTAATAAAAACCTTTATATTCTAAAATTTAATTCTAAATATTTTGATGATTCTGATGCATTTAGAACACTTTACTATTCGTATTTTTATCCAATTTTGTCATATGGTTCTGTTATCTGGAATGTTTTCAATAAACAACAGATATATAAGCTTGACAAAATTGTACATCGGTACTTAAGATTTGTAGCATATCATACTAACTTTCCTTTTGATATTTTAAGTCATGATTATTCGGCTATTTCTAGAAAATTGGTAATTCCTAATTTAACCTCTGTTTTTGAAAGATATGATTTACTATTTTTGTACAAATTATTTAACAATTATATAGACTGTAATACTATTAATAATTTCTTTTCACTAAATATTCCTGGCAAATTGTTGAGGAGAACTAGAATGTTTAAATGCGTTACAATAAATAACAATAAATATTCTAAACTTTTAATTAGCAATAGGCTAAGTCATTTAAGTAATAAGTTGATTGGATGTTTTTCACTATATCATTTAATAAGTTCATTAGTTTATCTAAAAGTATTAAAATATTAATTTATAAATAGTTAATCTTTTCTCTTCCTTTAGTGTTAATAATATCTAATTATTATAAACAATTTTATTTATATGGAAAAATTATTCTTTTTCTGTACATTTTTTCTGTAATTTAAAAAACGGGAAATTTCCTTCTAATTAAAAATAAAATAAAATAAAATAAAATTAGAATCATTGTTTTCATTTTGCTAATACTTGATTTACTTTATATCTTTATTTTTATATAACTTTATAAAAAATGTTTATCAAAATTATTTTGCTGTAACTTTTGTCGATTTTCTCGCCCATTTATTATAGTTATGACGTTAAATTATACTAAAGTTAAACTTACGATCTTTTTTTGTCTCTTCTTTTGCATCATTTACCGGAGCAGAATATGCATGTGATAATAAACAGACGCAAAGAAATAATAATTTTATAACGAAAATCATTTTAAAAAATAAAAAGGTTATCTATTTTGAAGTTTTTTAGCATACAATTTAGATTTATAATCTTAATATAATAATATTACGTAGACCTATTATTTAAAAAAAAGTAGTAAGCTTTTGTTTAAAAAAATATGTTGCCCCATAAAACATATTTAAGAAAAGCAAATATTTTCATTCAATTGAAATTCCAATTTTAATTTTTAAATTTAATAAAATAAGTTAGGTAAGTAATAGAAAAATATTTTTTTTTATATTTTCAAATAACAATCGTTCTATCCTAGAATTCAGAAAATATAATATTATCCATGAATAATCTATTCGGCTTATACAAATATTTTTCTTATCGATAATAATTAAAATTATTTGTTTTTAATAAAATATGCGTATCTTAAAAAAAAAAAAAATTATAATTAACTATTAATCATTCGAGTAAATAAATTTTAATTAACTATTAATCACCCTTTAACTATTTTATAATCATCTGAGACTACTTATTTCAGAGAATAAAGTAAAATTTTACTGCGCTGTAGGCCTTGTATACTATTTTCCAATATAAAAAAATACAAGCATAAAAAAATAAGTATTGAAAATTTGAAAAAAAACAATCACTAGTAATTATTGCTATTGATATAAATGGTAAAAAATATTTAAAAAATACCTATTTTAGGGTGTTTTTGAAATGATTTGCAACTTTCAATAATTTTACAGCTTTCAATAACCATTAAATGTTAGGACCTATACTTTATGTTTTTGGGATCTTTGATCACAACTTCTGGAGCCCTGCCAACATTCTTAAATTTGAAAAAAATACCCGAAACTAATGAATTATGTACGGATTTTTATATATGCACATTGTGCATGGTGAAAATTAAATGTGTTTGATAATAAAAAATTAGGAATCATGTCAGTGACTTAAAAGATTTTAAAAATTTTGGTTAAACCTCTAAAGATTTTGGAGTAGCTACTTTTAGATTAGAATAGACTTGAGAATTCAGTGGGTCAAAATACCTTACCTAACCAGAGTTTCATAACAATTAATTCTAGAAAATTATTTTTAAATATTTTGTGAATTTTTTGGCGTTATTACAAACGCTTAGGCCGTTGACAATTAGGAAACCATATAGTACCATAAGAATATACCATATAGAAGCAAAAAACTTTTAAAATGCTCAAAAAAAAAATAAATATGATGTGACTTGGAAAGGGAGCAAAACTTCTGTTTCTTACTCTTAAAATATACGAAGCTTATGTTAAGGGAGGTTTGTGGTAAATATTTTTTCTGAAATCAAAATTTTTTTGTATAAATCCTTTCATAAATGTCTCAAGAATATGTAAAAAAAAAAATATTTGTTAAAGCTACTTTCAGATGTAAATTTTTAAGCAAATTTTGTAAATTTACACGGTTGCTTACAAAGCTATACTTCGCAGCACTAAAATGGCCAAAAATGGCGAATGGGACCAGAAACAGAAAAATAGTCATTTTCAAGTCAAAAATAAGGAGGTAGAAGGGTTATTTTATACCCTGAAATCACTAATGACTGAAAAATATTTATTTAAAAAAAATTAACCTTCTAAAAAAATTTCTTTTTTTAAAAAAACCACGTTTTTAAACCTTTTCTTGTTATAAGTTTCTCTAAACAAAAAAAAATTTTTAATTAAAAAAAGTTTCATTAAAAGTATCAAAAAACTTGTTTTGAAACTTTAAATGCGTTTTTCTCGAAATAGGTTTCTTACGAATGGCGGGCAAGATTGCGAAGTAACTATTCCATAGATTTACTTTATATAAGTACTTAAAAAAATATAATTTTTGAGGGGTTGACTTCGTGTTTTTTTGAAAAAATTAATTATAAAAGAAATAACGGCTGCGCAAATTTAAAATATAGAAAAATGCCTAAAATCCTCACTTGAAAAACTGTACCCACTAAACTCCAATATGTGAAATTGGCCATTGGAATGGGTAAATCAGAAGTTTTTACTCATTTACATTGGTTAAATCAGTAGGTTTTACTCAATTAAATTGGGTAAAATCAAGTAATTTACCCGATTCGCTGCCGAATGAGTAAATGAGACAGCATTTACATAATAGGATTATTACAACCTCACTAAAATAAGCCAAGTCCATTTTTTGGATCTAAATATTGGTAAAAATCTACTGCAGTACTGGTCATGGATGTGGTCTCCACTCATGAATTTGTTGTAAACTTTAAATGTATTAGGAAAAGGATTATACTTTTTTGTTTTAATTTCCTTGTCATACCTTTTAACCTATAAACGCCTGAAATCGAGATTTTGCCGCGTTTCTCCTTTGGCTACGCGAATCTCGGCGTAATGTTTTTTAATTAACATAAAAATTGGTATCCAACTAGTTTTGAGTATGCTCTTTCAGAATCTGCCAAAACATTTCTTTTCATGCAAATTTTCTAAGAAATAAAAAAAATCACATTTTTTTTAAATTTTATTTTTAAAATACATGAGTTTTTAACCTGAAAAAAAATTTTGGCCAATTTCACCCCTTGGAACCTGTTAAATGTAATTTTTGATCCCAAATACTAATTAGGTGGCCTATATAACCACATTGCATCATTAAAAAGTGTAAAAAAAACATTTTTTTACTACATTTTAATAATGGGGGGAAAAGGGGTGACAAATGGGTGGGAAATTAACCCCATGACATACTATACATTTGTTATAATTTAATTTTGTTTTAATATTTATCATTACAATTAATTTCTACTACAATTTTTGTAAATCAAACAATGGCTGACAATAATTCTGTACAAGTTAGTATTAATAAAGAAGAATTAAATGGAAGCAATTTAATTAGTGAAGTTGAAGCTTCACGTAAAATAAAAAATTTTATTTGAAATATTTTTTTTTTTTTAGTAAATTATATTTTTTATTAAATTTTTACAATTAATTATTAATGATATTTAAATATTTTAGGCATAAATAAATTAAAAGATAAATATCTTCTTCAATTAGAATTATCAAAAGAATTAGAATAGAAAAAGTGTGTAAACGTTTGTAAACTGTGAGTATAAGTTGATGCCATTTCACCAAATTCAAATCTGATTTATTTGAAAAATTACATTGAAATGATAATCATACAAATAAATATTTATTCATTGCTTACCACAAAGTATTATCCAGAGGTGGATCTTTTTTAAAAAGTGTTTCTCTAAATTTATTTTTCTTCAGAACAAATATATATTACGCAATTAGAATATTAAAACTATTTGGTGATTTTTGTCAAAATATTGAGCATTTGAAATTATATGACTATCAGATAGAGTTTACAAAAATTGAAATTGAGTGCTGGGTGAAAATTTAGATAATATATTTTTAAGAAGCAAAAATTTGAAATCTTAAAAAATTGCATAAAATTATAACGTTTGGTTCTTGTTTAACAAGATTAATATCTCAACTCATAACATCAATTAATTTAGAAATTCTACCGAATCGTCCAAAATATTGTAATTTAAAAAAAGGATTAAGCAAATTGAAAAATTTACATATTTGTACATTGAAATCAAATTATGATGTTATGAAAATTGTTTTAGAAACAATATCTTTGGACCAAAATAAATTGATTTATTTTAGTCTTAAAAAAGATGATAATTTTAATGGTAAAAGTGTTTTAAAGAAAGCAAAATTTGACAGATATTTGTTCGCATTGAAAAATTTAAGAACAATTATATTAAAATTGGTTGATTTGGAAAAGAGTGCATTAACTTATTTGCCAAAGTCAATAGAAAAATTTCAATCTTTTGATAGTCACAAGTACATAGATTTTTTAACGTCAGTAAGATATTTCAGTAATCTTAAAGAACTTGAAATTTCTGGTAACATGCTTATAACTAATTCTTTATGTGATGAAATAAAAGAATGTCGTCAGCTGACAATGATAACTTTATTTGGTTGTGATAATTTTACTGACGGAGGAATAAGTAAAATTAGCAATCTGACACATCTTAAAATATTGAATTTAAGCACATCAGAAAAATTTAACCGATGCAATCCTTCCAGCATTAAAACATTTAAATAATTTATTTCTTCGACGTGTTTATAAAATTTCAAGAAATGGTGTGTTAAATTTTATAGAAAATGCTATAAATCTTAGATATTTTATATTTGTAGACACTGTTTCACATTATTACGAAACTGATATTAGTTTGGATCTTACAAGAGCAGCTAATAGAAATAGGAATATTTTCAACGTTCATATTGGTTTTAATTTCAAAAAATTTCATTTTGTAAAAATAGTAAATTAGAGACTTGATAAATTCAAACTTACCTCTCTGAAATAAAAATAAAAATTAATCAAAAATGTTTGGTAATTTTAGAAAATGGACTAGGTAAACAGAAATTTTTTTTAAATTCATTTATTAAATGCTAAACTGAAATTGTAAATAAAGCTTACTTTGTAAAAAATTTACTGTAATTTAAAAATATAAGGAGGTACGTGTAATTTTAAATATTGTATAAAAATTACAAAAATAAATTTTACTGCAGTGAAAACTTCTTGTTTTAGATCTGCTTGCCCCAAAATAATAGTTCCTTTTATCAGGAACGAATTCAAACGAATTTAAATAGTTAATTTAATTTTAAAAAATAGTATCTGAATGATTTATACTTTTGGGGGTATCTGGGGTGAAAAAGGCCAAATTCATCCCTTGAAATTTGTTAAATGTTATTTTTGACCCTAAATTATAATTTAGTGGCCTATATAACCACATAGCATCATTAAAAGTGTAAAAAAAACCTTTTTTTACTACATTTCAATATTGGGAGGGAAAGGGGGTGAAAAGTGGGTGGGAAAATAACCCCCTGACATATTATGTAATTTTCCGAGGAGACGCTTTGTTGGAATTATTTTTCTGAAGCGAATGCAAAAGGTTTAAACTTGGTTCATGAACTTTCATATTCATGCACTTTGAGATTTGTCCTTTTTTTCACACTATACCCTGACTAGGCGTTATTGGGTTAACAGAACCTATTGGGGAGTTACACAAGCTGCAGTAGATATAATGGAAACTGATTTTGAATTTTGCTCGATAATAAAATTTAAACCACTATTACACTAATGATGCCCCGCATAAGTTCTTCGAGGAGCTTTCTTGTGTATTTTATTTTTTTGTATTTTCCTGTTTTCCCTCGCTGTACCTGTACCAGGAAGTCTATATTTTTTTAAATGAACTAACAAATCGGGGCAACAAAATAAATTGCCCATGTAAACGTGATAATTTATAAGTTTGCGATAAACAAAAAACACAAGTAACAGTAAAAAATAATTTAAAAATATGATAAAGTAGCCTCAAGTTGTCTACTACGGACATCTGAATCATTTTTAGTAAAAAAAACTTCCATATTCGTGTTCAGTGACCTAAAAATATGCTTGACACTTGCAAATCTTGAAAAAAACCTAAAAATTAACCTAATGTTGCCTATTATAGGCATATTAAACTAGACCCAAAAAACATAAAAACATGTTGGAAAATTCCATTGACCTATTAAGGATAAAATTTGGTTACGGAATCGATCAGCAAGTTTAGTCTATCTATGATAATCATAACATCACATTCTGAGTCAAAACGCACAAAAAAATTTTTTTTGACCATTACAATTTTTTTTTTTAGGTCCTATTGATCAACATTTATTTATTTTTGGGAAGATGAAAATCCATTTTTGGCATGATTTTTAAGTTGCAACACAAAAAAAGCGCTAAAAATTGTCAGTTTTTTTGGATAAATATGGCCAAAAATCATACAAGGACTACATTTTTTTAAAATCTGACTCCGGATTCGAAATCTAAGACTTCAAAAACATAAGACAAGGTATTATAAAATAAAATTTTTTAATTATTTTGCTACAAATTATGCAGCTGAAATAATTAAAAAATATCTGTCAATCTTGACATTAATATGGGTTTATTTTTTAGTTTTTCTGCTATTTTCATATTATTTCTAGGAATTAGGATTTTCGAGTATCCTTAAACTAATTAAATAATTAAAATGCCAAATCTTCGTGCTTAGCCATTCGTAATTTGATTGCCTTTGGTTGTTTCAAACAATAAATTGAAAATTTAACCTGAAGCATCTAACTTTGAAGAAGAAAATTAATTTTTTATTTTGAAAAAGCGCCCCCTTAGAGACTTAAGACATCATTCACAGTATAATCAAGTACGATTTCCTAGGCCGCCTTCTGAATGATACTGCTATTGTCTCATTGCTTCCAATGGATGTCATATTATATTTTTGTCTAAAATTACTTAAATAGAATTAAAAATTATGTTTCAAATTACATAAAGTTCTATAAATGGACAAATAATGGAAAAATTTTTTCTCCTAATTTATATGACCGAAGCAGAAAATTTAATTTTTACAAAAATTTTCAGAGAAAAGATAGAAAGCATAATTTAGATTACCTTTCCTGCTTTAGCGAAAATTTTAGAAAATTTTCAGACAAGCATTAATTGTATAAATATTTTGGGGAAATAAATAACGTTCAAGCTTTGCATACAATTTGAAAACAAATAAATTCAAAACCAAAACCTACATCCTGTGATTACTTTATTAAATTTAGTTATTTTTTGATCACGATATGATTTACTACTTTACAGATTGAAAAGGATCCGGAAAATGATGACGAATATCAATTTTTTACTACTTTAAATGGAGAAGTAAAAAGAGGATCAATTTTGTGTAGTACTAAAGAAGGCGTATAGAATGTAAGTACTGCATGATTACTCGCAAACATATAAAACTCACTATTCTAAAAAAAAATTGTATCCTTGAAACTTTAAAAAGAGCCCCTACTTCGTAACTTGAATTTAAAAAAAAAATCATAAAAATTCCCGTTTTTTTCTTATTAGTTTTTTCTTTTTGAGACTCGAGTAGTTATAGGATTTTTTATACAAGCAAAAATATCCAATTGATATACGCCGTGCCGCGTAGTACCTAACTTTTAACATGGAACATGTTTATAGGGAGGGGGTACTTCAAAACTGGAAAATTAAGGGGGGGGGTCAAATATGTCCTTTTTAAGGGGGGGGGTCAAATTTGTCCTTTTTAAGGGGGGGGGGGGTCAAATTTGTCCTTTTTAAGGGGGGGGGGGTCAAATGGGACTTAGAATATTTTCGATTTAGGGACCTTTGGTGCAGAAGTACTTAGGGAGCATTGGTGCAGAAGTACCTAGGGACCTATGGTGCAGAAGTCCCTAAAGACCTTTGGTGCAGAAGTCCCTAAAGACCATTGGTGCAGAAGTACCTAAAGACCTTTGGTGCAGAAGTACCTAAAAACCTTTGGTGCAGAAGTACTTAGGAAGCATTGGTGTAGAAGTACCTAGGGACCTATGGTGCAGAAGTCCCTAAAGACCTTTGGTGCAGAAGTACTTAGGGAGCATTGGTGCAGAAGTACCTAGGGACCTATGGTGCAAAAGCCCCTAAAGACCTTTGGTACAGAAGTACCTAGGGACCTATGGTGCAGAAGTCTCTAAAGACCTTTGGTGCAGAAGTACTTAGGGAGCATTGGTGCAGAAGTCCCTAAAGACCTTTGGTGCAGAAGTACCTAGGGACCTATGGTGCAGAAGTCTCTAAAGACCTTTAGTGCAGAAGTACTTAGGAAGCATTGGTGTAGAAATACCTAGGGACCTATGGTGCAGAAGTCCCTAAAGACCTTTAGTGCAGAAGTACTTAGGGAGTATTGGTGCAGAAGTCCCTAAAGACCTTTGGTGCAGAAGTACCTAAAGACCTTTGGTGCAGAAGTACCTAAAAACCTTTGGTGCAGAAGTACTTAGGAAGCATTGGTGTAGAAGTACCTAGGGACCTATGGTGCAGAACTCCCTAAAGACCTATGGTGCAGAAGTACTTAGGAAGCATTGGTGCAGAAGTACCTAGGGACCTATGGTGCAGAAGCCCCTAAAGACCTTTGGTACAGAAGTACCTAGGGACCTATGGTGCAGAAGTCTCTAAAGACCTTTGGTGCAGAAGTACTTAGGGAGCATTGGTGCAGAAGTCCCTAAAGACCTTTGGTGCAGAAGTACCTAGGGACCTATGGTGCAGAAGTACTTAGGAAGCATTGGTGTAGAAGTACCTAGGGACCTATGGTGCAGAAGTCCCTAAAGACCTTTGGTGCAGAAGTACTTAGGGAGCATTGGTGCAGAAGTACCTAGGGACCTATGGTGCAGAAGTCCCTAAAGACCTTTGGTGCAGAAGTACCTAGGGACCATTGGTGCAGAAGTCTCTAAAGAAGTTTAGTGCAGAAATACTTGGATATAAATATTGATATTATGAACAGAATAGATACTTTATTATCAGTGTTAGTTATTAGTGAACATGTTCCATGCTCGTTGGTTGTGTAGTTACACAAACCGGTCATAAGTTTTTTTCTTTGAAACTAATAATATCTAGAAATAACGTTTTTACTCGTTATCTCCAATCTAGTGATTAATTTTTTTAAAGTTATTGTCTCAAAATTTTTTGTATTAAAAATTTAAAAAAACACTGAATTTTTTTTTTTTTTGGACATAGGACTGTTTATATAAAATAGTTTTCAGTCGATTTCTTGGATCTGATATTTGTCATTGAGGAATCGTAGTTCCAATAATTTTATAGCATTTTTTTCTTTTTAAAAGTTAATTTATGTTTTGTGTGAAAATAAGTGCTATTATATCTTTGTATTAAGCTGCACACGGCTAGGCTGCTTTGCTTGAATTTTCAAGCAATTCGAGTGATTCATTACATTACAAATTAACTACATTTAAAAAAAGTTTTTAATGCGGTACATTTCCTAGAGTAACATCTAGTTTGAGAGAAAAAGTTTTCAAAAAATTAATTAACCAATTGATAATATCAAGTAAGAATGATGTTTTTAAATTAACACTATTAGAAAAAAATTATGTACTACATTCTAAAAGAAAAAAAAAATTAGTGTTTTTTGTATTTTTTAAAGGGAAAAATTTATTTTTGAGATATAAATTTTCAAAAAATTAATTATTAGATTCGAGATATGGAGTAAAACCATACTCGTCTTAAAAAACATTGAAATTTTATTGAAAAAGGCCTGTTTCTGAATTTTAAACACGCATTACTCGCTTGATTTTCATCGTAAAATAATAATTTTTTTTTTAAACCGATGTATTTTTCCCTGGCAATTCATTTCTTTGTGAAAGAAATCATTTTTATTTACCAAATTTCCATTTTCTAGGTCAAAAGCCTTTGAAAACTATAAGTAACAAAATTTACTTAACACAGTTTTTAACCTAAAAATTGAAATTCGTTCAATAAAAATGATTTCTGTCTTGAAGAAATGAATACTCAGGGAAAAATTAATTGATTTAAAAAAAAAATTTATTATTTTACGATGAAAATGAAGCGAATAATGTATATTATTGCTGAAATTTGTCTTAAAAATGATTGAAATTCTATTGAAATATGACTGTTTCTGAACATATAATATGCATTACTAGCTTGATTTTCATCGTAAAATAATAAATTTTTTTTTAAAATCAATTAATCTTTCCCTGAGTATTCATTTCTTCAAGAAAGAAATCATTTTTATTGACCAAATTTCAATTTTTAGGTCAAAAACTGTGTTAAGTAAATTTTGCTACTTACAGTTTTCAAAGGCTTTTGACCTAAAAATTGAAATTTGGTACATAAAAATGATTTTTTTTCATAAAGAAATGAATTGCCAGGGAAAAATACATCAATTTAAAAAAAAAATTATTATTTTACGATGAAAATCAAGCGAGTAATGCATGTTTAAAGTTCAGAAACAGGCTTTTTTCAATAAAATTTCAATCTTTTTTCAGACGAATTTGAACAAAATCTTAAATTGTCGATAACTTGGCTAAATTTCATCAGAAAAAGAAAAGTTTTTTTTTCTTCTGGAGTGATTTTTTCCTGGCAATCAGATTTTTTACCTAGTTTTTAAAAATTTTATTTACCTAAAAAGTTATTTTGAAAATTTAGGGTAGCTCAGATACGAAAAACACGGTTTTTGACATAAAAGTGGCAAAATCTTTTTGGCAACCATCGCCGATTTCGTGTTCACGCTTTTTTTTGCATTCTGTAGGGTTCAAACTACCAGAAAATCATGGTGGCAGTCGCGGCCTTGTAAATTTTTTTTTCTTAATTTTTGGTGCTCATAAAAAGTACTTTCTCGTAGAAATGCATATATTTTTATTTTTTTATGTAAAAAATTTAAAAAAAAAAGATTTCCAAAAAATTAAGTTTCAAATTCAAAAAATTGATTATAAAGGATATATCAAAAACTAGTACTCCCATAGAAAAAAATGAGGTATTACTTTCAAAAAGGAAAAAAAAATTGCTACTTTTTTTATTTTTTTTAGCAAAAAGTTTTGAAAAAAAAGAGTTCAAAAAATAAAGTGTAAGATTGGAGATATCGAGTAATAATCATATTTTCAGATATTGGTACTTTAATTGCAAAAAATTAGGTACTACATCCAAAAAGAAATATAAACTACTTACTATAGAAATTTTATAGTTTTAAAATCAAAAATAGAATAAATGATAAAACTTAATAATTTATCCAAAAAATTAAATATAAAACATAAACTACAACTTAGTATAAACTAAGATAAATTTTGACTTTGCTTAAAATAAATTGGAAAACTAGTATTTTCAATAAAATAGGCAAATAATAGGTAATGCAACGTCTCATTACTTTTTGTAATGGTTAATGGTATTTTGGCAATTAACCATTACTTTTTGTAATGGTTAATCATTTTTTGGCCATTAACTATTACAAAATGTAATGGAGTAATTGGACACTGAATAATTACTATTAATGAAAAATGTAGTTAATTGGAGTAATATTACGAATGTAATGGAGATATGCTATCCCTGCTTCAATTCACTTAATTACAACCTCTACCGTGTAAAGGTTTCCGAATTCGACAACCAGAAATAAAAAAAATCTTCTGTAGGTTTTGTATGTCTACTGGGTTAGAAAATAGGAAAATACAGCAGTAACTTCCCTTTTATATGGACTTTATCAGAATATTTTGGAACTAATGATCAAATTAATAAAAGCCAAATTTTAATTTTTAAGAGAAATTAACTAAATATTGAGTTTATAATTTTATTCTGTACACTGAAAAAAAAATTGCAAATGACTTGGAACGTAAAGAAAATTAAAAAAAAAAACATTTTTTCTTTTCTTTTTCCAAAATTTTCTCAAATCTCATCATACCAATATACGCATATCCCAAGTAATCGGGAAAAATTTTTTTTTTGAATTTTCTTTACGTTTCAAGTCATTTGCAATCGTTTGACGATAAAAAAAGAATATTAGAGCTATTTATTAGGGTTGAAAACTCCAGAGTAAGATAAAATCAGAAAAATACAATGTAAGTTTTTTTCTTTATTTTTCTTTTAATCTTGCATTTGAAAATGTTTTATCTTATTTTAACTTTTATTTAATTTACTGACTCCTCTTTTTTTTTTTTTTTTATTAATTTACTTATTTTATAAATATTACACAAAATATTGAGATTACATTTGATTTAACATAATTGCATTGCACATAAAGATTAATTATATAAAAAGAAAGATAAAAATTTTAATGAAAAACATAATAATATAAGTATATAAATTCAAAATAAAAATAATAAGTATTTAAACAATAGTGTTAGTAAGTGTATGGATGAGTAAAAGGAGGAAACAGTTTATAAACAATTTATTAAGAAATTATGCTGGATTTTATAATTAAAATTCAATAATTTTAAATTTTATTTAAAAATTTTTTATTAAAAACGTGCTAAAATAGGACTTTTAATTTGAAATTTTCGTCATTCTTCTAAAAGCCCTTCAAAAGACCGACTGGTAAAATTTTTTAAAAAATATTTAATTTTCTAAGGAATCCAAATTTTCTTGTATTTTTATCCAGTGGCAAAAGATTAGGTCCCAGAAATTCTGTTCTAATTATCAAAATGATGTGGATTTTATGCTATTTGTTTTTTACTAAGGAAGCTTAAAAATAATTAAGTTTTAGTTTTTTAGAGTATAGTATTGTTAAAGACGCTTTGTTTATTTTTAAATTAATAAATTAATTATGTATTTCAAAAAATGATCTGATTTATTAAATTAGGATTAATTACATTTTATCATTAAAAATGTTGTTTCTCTAATGTAACAATCAATTTTTTTAGTATGTTGTTAAATTTCATAAGTTTCACGAAATTCCAGCTTATTTAATCACTCTCGAGTATCACCACGTGCTTATAAGTGTATACTTTGAGAAGTAGGCGTATTTTTTTTCAAATTAATCTTGAATAATAATACATTTAAAAATAAATTATTATCTGGTACTGTTTCAATCAGAACATCAAATCCATCTCGTACATCTTCAGGTGGCAACAATGACAAACCAAAAAATGTGGATAACCAAATGCCTACTTCTGATTCTTCGTTTTTGTATTCTTTTTTTAAAAATGTATTTTCTTTTATATACCTGTAAAAGTTTTGCCTCAAATGAAATTAGCAGCAGTGAAATTTGCAACCAAATATTGAGCAAGCGAAAATATGGGCTGGGACTTTAAAATCAGTGTAGAGTATATTATAATTGTGTGCAAAACTTAGGTTTGCACATAGCAACTTTAAATTATCTTTTGTTGTAAATATAATTGTTTGCCTAGCACCTGCATAACAAAAATTCTGATTATTTTCAGTAAAGGTAACTTCTTGAAGTAGTGGTGTAAGCCCCTGGATCGCCTCGTGTAAGGATTTAGTATTAAGGACTGTGCCGTTTAGTATATAATAAATAATAATAATAATAATAGTAGATGTCCAAATATTAATAATAGAATTAAAAATAAATAAATATAAACAAAGGAATTAAGCATCAATCTCAAAATATACAGTCTACCGTTCTCAAAGTATATGTTACGCTCCGTTTGAGGAATGGGCCATTTCGCGGAATGGGACGCTTATCGGCCCGTTTCGCGGAATGAGACGGTCACCTGTCCATTCCGCGAAATGGCCATAAAATCGGCCATTCCGCGGAACGGGACATCAAATCTTACTCTCGTTCCCCGATTTGGGATAGTTGGTTTTTTTAAAGAATAATTCGTGAATTTTAATAATAAAAAAAAAATTATTTAAGATTTTGAGTAAAATAATGAAAAAAAAATTATTTTATTTATTTCATAAAAAATATTTTCTTTTTAACTGTTTATTAATAGCAACTTTTTTTCTTTTTTTTTTTTAAATTAAATTTATTAATTATTACTTATTTAAATATTTTCTTTTTAACTTTTATTATTAAAAAAAATTTTTTTCGTACATTTAAAATTATATTTTTGTGTTGAATATCTCGCACAAAAAAAACATAATGATTTATCATCATGTTTTATCATATGGTTGGTATCATATGATTTACCATAAGGTATATATTTTTGATAAAATAATTTCTGTTATCTCCTGGAGAACCTTCGGGATGAAAATTAATCCTCCTAGGAAAAGCTGAAAACCTGGAGGTATAATTTTCATTTTTTTACCCCAATGTATTTTCCGATTTTCCAAGATGGCAGACCAAAAAAACATGAAAAAAACAACTTTCTACCTGACCTGGGGGTTTTCGAGGTTAAGAAAACGGTTTTGATTAATGAAAATTTTCATTTTTTTACTCCGAAATGTTTTCCAATTTTCCAAAATGGCGAACCAAAAAACATTAACAAAAGAACTTTATACACTACTTAAGAAAAACACATAAACACATAAAACTGACCGTACAAATTGAGTTTTTAGTTGATGAAGTTAATGATAAAGAGTATATTGGGTGAAATAATGAAAATTTTCATTCATAAAAACGGTTTTCTTAACCTCTAAAACCCCTAGGTAGTGTAGAAAGTTCTTTTTTTCAAATTTTCCGGTCCACCATTTTGGAAAATCGGAAAATACATTGGTGTGAAAAAATGAAAATTATACCTCCAGGTTTTCAGCTTTTCCTAGGAGGGTTCATTTTAATCCCGAAGGTTCTCCAGGAGATAACAGAAATTCTTTTATCAAAAATATATACCTTATGGTAAATCATTATGATTTATCATATGATTTACCATAAGGTATATATTTTTAATACCATAAGGTATTTATTTACCATATGGTCCAACCATATGATAAAACATGATGATAAATCATTATGTTTTTTTTTTGTACGAGATATTCAACACAAAAATATAATTTTAAATGTACGAAAAAATTTTTTTTTATTAATAAAAGTTAAAAAGAAAATAGAAAAATAAAAATAATTTGACCTTTTATCGAGTACAATTTAAATTATTTATTTATTGACGTTTCTACCCCTAGTTCGGGGTCCTTTTCAAAATCTATATAGAAATTTTTAATTAGTAATATTACACAAAGTATATAAAAATATTTGACAATTTTAAATTGTGTAATATTACTAATTAAAAATTTCTATATAGATTTTGAAAAGGACCCCGAACTAGGGGTAGAAACGTCAATAAATAAATAATTTAAATTGTACTCGATAAAAGGTCAAATTATTTTTATTTTTCTATTCACTAAACTCGAGTAAAACTTAAAAAAATTATCATTAAAAAGAAAATATTTTTTTAAGAAAATATTTTTTTTTTTATGAAATAAATAAAATAATTTTTTTTTTATTATTAAAATTCACGAATAATTCTTTATAAAAACCAACTGTCCCAAATCGGGGAACGAGAGTATGATTTGATGTCCCGTTCCGCGGAATGGCCGATTTTATGGCCATTTCGCGGAATGGACAGGTGACCGTCTCATTCCGCGGAACGGGCCGATAAGCGTCCCATTCCGCGAAATGGCCCATTCCTCAAACGGAGCGTAACATACACATACATCTAAAAATTACCTTCTCAAAGTATACACCAAAAAAGATTAATAAAAATCGGATTGGTCTCAAAGTTTTTGCTACGATCACCACCAAATACAAGCGAATTGGTCTCATAAGAAACAGAGTTATTTTCATGGTAATGCTTAATAGTGATTAAACGAGATATGATTTTGATACTCTAATTTTTTTGGTAAATGGTCAAATAATGGCAACTAATTTCACCTGAAAATCGAAGATCCAAGCAACCTTTTAAAATAACTGCCAGACTAATGTATATAAAATACAAAAAATAATTTATATTTATAAAGGTATTGCGATATTTATTTAAATTAATTATTATCTATTACCTGAATTTATACTGAATATAACTAGATATTTCAAATTATTTCTTTGTTCATGATAATAATTTTTTCATAATAATTGAATCACCGAATACATACTGTTGTTAAATAAATATCTATTATAATATGAAAAATTTGAATAACTCAATTGAAAAAGATGTTTTGTAAATAAATTTCATATTCAATGATAGGAATCTTCAATGGTTATGAGAAGCTTAAAAATTAACAAATGATGATTTCAGTTAATGTTAAAATAATATGCATTAGGACGAAAATAAGTGTTTGTAAAATTTACAATGGTAAATTATTATTAAAAAAGCAGTATCATAAATAAGATGTTTATATTATTAGACGTTTTGTCTATTTTTATAGGGGAACAAAATAAGCAAAACAAATTTAAACCAGCCTATGATTTATTTTTAATCGGTAATACACAAAAAGCTTTAAATTGCTTTCAATTTGAAAGTAAAACTAAGTTAAGACATATAAAAGTTTCTCGAAAAAATTTTGATTATTTTGTAAGGAATAGGAAATAATTAAGAGTAATTTATTTTATAAAAGAGCAACAGTATATTGGATGAAAAATATTTTAAATTTTAAAGGCATATCTACATATATTGTCTGCAATTTCCAAAAGGCAGATTTTTGCGCTTTTTTATGCCAATCTTTGAAATTTTTTGAAATCTCAGAACTATGGTCGTTAATTGACTGTAAGATTTCTATCATTGAATACGAAATTTATTTACAAAACTCTTATACATATTTTGAAGTTTTTATGAAAGATACCCCTTCCTCTTTTTCAATTGAGTTATCCAAATTTTTCATATTATAATAAATAACTATTTATTTCACAAATAGTATGCATATCGATAATGTATTTTTAAAAAAACAACTTTTATTTAATTACTATGATAAAGTTATTATCATAAACAAAGATATAATTTGAAATATCTAGTTATATTCAGTATAAATTCAGGTAATAGATAATAATTAATTTAAATATTATTATGGTTAAAGAATAAAGAATAACTTATAAGAATAAAGAATAACTTATAAGAATAAAGAATAAAGTGAAAAATTTATTTAAATAAAATTTATAATATTATAAATATATGAGTCATTCTGGATACCGTGTCATGGCCTTGCCAGGTCAGGTCTCCCGATCGGGCTGATTTTTTCACCACTTTTTTATGTATACAAAATATGTTTCCTGTGAAATTTTCAGCCCTCTAGGCGCTCAGGAACCCGAGTTATACCCAAAAGAAGCTTTTTAGATTTCTTCGGTTTTTTCAACAAAAAAAAAAATTTTTTTTTTTTTTTAATTTTTAAAATCGACTAGATGACTAAAAAAAATAGTACCCAGACATAAAAAAATGTAAAAATTCCCGCTGAACCCGAATTTGAGGTCAGTTTTTTGAAATTTTGCCCCTGGGCGGCTCAAACTGCTTTTTTCGGCTTAGAGCGGGAGATTTTGAACTGCCCAAATTCAACAACTTTTATCAGGCTCAAACCTGGATAGAATTGGTCTAAATACTATATACTTTGATGTCGTAAATGTCGCTGGGTGGTTATATGCCCTTTAAAAAGTGTCAGAAGCATAATAATGGCTTTTTTAAATCAAATTTTAACATTAAAATCACATTTTTTAAGCGCCTTATAGTATTTTTTAATTATATTTGTACTCAAATGACTTTTTTATGCTTTCTATACATAAAATTTATATTTTTCAATGATTTTCAGTCCATTAATTCACGCGTCTCCAATAAAATGCGTATCTATGCGTATTTCATTGAAAATTAAAATTTGAAAAAATTGACACTTAAACAGTTAAACCTCACAAAGTAACCAAAAAACTTCTGGTTGGTCTCATTTTTTTGGTGTAAGTATCTCCTTTCAAACGCCGTAAGCCGCAATTTTTTATCACTATTTTTCTTATCAATGTAGCCAATTAACCAAATGGCCATTTTTGGCTAAAAATGACCAATTTTTAAATTGCTGCCAAATTCGTAATTTTTGACAAAAAAGGGTTTTATATGTCTCAAAAATTTTCTTTAAGCTTCCGGTTTCCAAAAATTCTTTACTTGTCTCATTTTCTTGAGTCGTTTTTAAGATATGGTTCTTCAAAGTTAACATTAAAAATGAACTTTTTTAAAAAATCATAACATTGAGACCCCGACTTCAAATTATCATATCTGATTAACAAATGACTAAAAAAGGTAGAGTAAAGAATTTTTGGAAATTTGAAGCTTGTGGGAATATTTTGAGACAAATAAAACCCTTTTTTGTCAAAAATTACGAATTTGGCAGCAATTTAAAAATTGGTCATTTTTAACCAAAAATGGAAATTTGATTAATTGGCTACATTGATAAGAAAATTAGTGATAAAAAATTGCGGCTTACGGCGTTTGAAAGGGAATACTTACACCAAAAAAATGAGACCAACCAGAAGTGTTTTGGTTAACTTGTGAGGTTTAAGCGTTTCATTGAAAATTGACAAAAAACCCTATTTTATATTTTACGCATAGGTACGCATTTTATTGGAGACGCGTGAATTAATGGACTGAAAATCATTGAAAAATATAAAGTTTATGTATAGAAAGCATAAAAAAGTCATTTGAGTACAAATATAATTAAAAAATACTATAAGGCGCTTAAAAAATGTGATTTTAATGTTAAAATTTGATTTAAAAAAGCCATTATTATGCGTCTGACACTTTTTAAAGGGCATATAACCACCCAGTGACATTTACCACATCAAAGTATATAGTATTTAGACCAATTCTATCCAGGTTTGAGCCTGATAAAAGTTGTTGAATTTGGGCAGTTCAAAATCTCCCGCTCTAAGCCGAAAAAAGCAGTTTGAGCCGCCCAGGGGCAAAATTTCAAAAAACTGACCTCAAATTCGGATTCAGCGGGAATTTTTACATTTTTTTATGTCTGGGTACTATTTTTTTTAGTCATCTAGTCGATTTTAAAAATTAAAAAAAAAAAAAAATTTTTTTTTTTGTTGAAAAAACCGAAGAAATCTAAAAAGCTTCTTTTGGGTATAACTCGGGTTCCTGAGCGCCTAGAGGGCTGAAAATTTCACAGGAAACATATTTTGTATACATAAAAAAGTGGTGAAAAAATCAGCCCGATCGGGAGACCTGACCTGGCAAGGCCATGACACGGTATCCAGAATGACTCATATATATATTTATAAATATATATATATTTTTATAAATATATATATATTTTTTATTTTTAAAATTTATTTATTTTTTTTTTTTATCTTCAATGAATTAAAGAAATACCTTTATAAATTTATATTATTTTTTGTATTATAATAGAGCGAAGCTCAACCTTAATGGATGCAAAAATCAACACCTTGTGGGCACGATATCTTAACAACGATTAAACGGATTACTTTCATTTTTTAAAATTGGGTTTCCTTTATCGCGTTGATGGAACTTACAGATTTTGGGCCCCATCCAGTAATTTTAAAAGCATTTTTAATATTGTATTTTCGCTTTACACATGTGAAAAACCTTATAAATTATAACTGTGCAATAAATTTCATAGCTATAAACTTTGCATCGATGAAATATCATAGAAAGGCAAAATAACACAAGATATATTTTTATTATTTATTAATTAAACCCAATTTTATTGGATTAAACGCCCAAGAGCCTATCTATCTACGTGCACTAAATTAATTTTAAAACCAAAATTTATTTTTTTTAAATTGTATCCCTATTTTAAAAAATCTCTATTATCAGAATTTGATATCAAACTTACTATAAAATTAACCGGAAACTCAATATGTTTTGATTTAATTACTTAAAAATATCATTATTTATCAATATGTATCCCATTTAAAGTACATGGAAAAAGCCATTTAGTAGCGGTTTTTCTTATTTTGCTTCACAATTTTAGTTTGACCAAGCAACAAACCAACGAGAAAAATTTTTTTAAATATTCATTCAAATGCCTTCTTTATTATAAAGAGGATTGGTTATGGCCAACGTGGCAAAACGCATCCATTGTCTGAAAAATTGCATTTAAAATTGAAAAAATAAAGTTTTTTAAAAATTCTGTATATTAAATTATTTATATGTTCAAATTTATTTAAATTGAATGTCAAAAAAAAACTTTTCTCGTTGGTTTGTTGCTTGGTCAAACTAAAATTGTGAAGCAAAATAAGTAAAACCGCTACTAAATGGCTTTTGCCATCTATTTTAAATGGAGACATATTGATAAATATCTCGAAGAGGATGGCTGATTTTGAAAAATAAAATGGATTTGATCATATTTCTGGGTACCAAATAAGCAACCTTTCCTGAAAATTTCAGCCCGATACGAGCAGGGCGAATTTTGGCTTATTTTCTCCTCCCCCGAGAGACACGTTTTATCAAATAACTCGAAAGAAGCTAGATGAAAGACATAAATCCAAAAAAGTACGATCATATAGACTGAACATTCATTTTTAGCTATAAAATCCAAAAAACCCTACTTTTGCATAACTCGATCTTTCAGGCTAGCCGAGAGCCTGTTTCTGGACTTTAAATATGCATTACTCGCTTGATTTTCATCGTAAAATAATCATTTTTTTTTTTAATCGTTTAATTTTTGCCAGAGTATTCTTCAAGAAAGAAATCATTTTTATTTACAAAAATTTAATTTTTATGTCGCAGAAACCTTTGAAAACTGTAAGTAGCAAAATTTATTTAACACAGATTTTCATTGGTTTTTGACCTAAAAGTTGAAGTGTAGTAAAAAAAATGATTTTTTTCTTGAAGATATAAATACTCAGAGAAAAGGTAAGCGATTTGAAAAAAAAAAATTGTATTTTACCGTAATAATCAAGCAAATAATGCATATTTTAAGTTTAGAAAAAGACTTTTTTCAATAGCTTTTTTAAGACGAATTTGAGTAAAATCTTAAGTCGACGATAACCGTGCTAAATTTCATCGTAAAAAGAAAAGTTTTTGTCTTCTGGAGTAGTTTTTTCCTGCCAATCAGATTTTTATATCTATTTTTTGTAATTTTGTTTACCTAAAAAGTTATTTTCAAAATTTAGGGTAGCTCAGATACGAAAAACACGGGTTTCCACATAAAAGAGGCAAAATCTTTTGGACATCAATGGCCGATTTCATGTTCACGTTTTTTTTTGCATTCTATAGGTTCCAAACTATCCAAAAATCAAGATGGTAGTCGCAGCCACGTAAATTTTTTTTTTTAATTTTTGGTGCTCATAAAATTTGTCCTTTTTAATGGGGGGGGTCCTTTGTTTTTGTCCTTTTTAATGTCCTTTTTCTTTTATAGAAAAATTGGCTTATACTTTAAAAAAAGTAGGTTTCTGTTGGCAGAGCGATAAAATTTAATTAATCTGATAAATAATTACTTAAATGTTATGCTATATATCCATTCAATATTTCCTCCCGACTTACTTGTTTTTCAATACTGAATTCCTTGCAACAAACTTGCCGCAATTTTGCTATCCGTTCAATATTTCCTCCCGACTCACTGTTTTTTTAATACTACATTCTTTGCAACAAACTTGCCGCAAACTTGCTACTCATATGTTTATTCAATTACTTGCAGCAATATTTGAGAAATATTCGGAAGCATCTTTGAGTAAACTTTATTTAAATAGTTTTAACAGCAAGCTGTGTTATCGGGGAAGATAATACTTCAAAATATGTAAAATTAAAGTAAATAATAAAAAAATCTGTAAAAAAATTAGTTATAAACAAAATCATTAAAAACGAGACTGATTTTGTTATTTTAAAAATGATCCAAAATTGGTTTAATTTAGCTCTAGAGTTGTTTTCATCTGCTTTAGGTGATTTCTAAAGCTCGTAATTAATGAATTGTATTTTACTTAACTTTTTATTATTACCTTTTAATAATAATTCCACTTAAAAAAGTTTTAAAAGCTAAATAAGTAATCTTTATTTTTAAAAACGTTTTTTTAACTTTTGAGCTGCTTTGAGAAGCTAATAATCAAAAATTTGTATCCTTTCTTCTCGTCTTTTTTATAAAAATGCTTTTTTTTAGTGATTTGTGAGTAAAAAACATAAATTTATCATTTACAATGATTTTAATTAATTAAAAAAAACTTTCAAAAATTGGTTTTTTTAAATATCGAAAAAACGTGATTTTGAGCCTTCCAACTCAAAAAAACTATTGTACACGCAAAATTTTTTCTATTCATTGCTTTTTTGTGACTATATATGATCTAAAGAACATAAAAAAACGTATTAGCAAGGTGTGCGTTAAATTATTTTTTTTTTTTTTTTTTTTTAAGGTTTATCTTTTGGTGGACTTTCTCATATATATATGTCGCTGTGTTATAGAATAGTTTGTATTATAGGCTATAATACAGATTATAGAAAAGTAAAATTTTTAAAATCATTACTTTTCTATGATACTGGAATTTTAAGTGTCATAGCCTAAAATCCGTATATTATAGCCTATAATACTAACGCACTTTTGTATTATAGAAAAATGAAAAATAAAATCGTTTTCATTATTTCGATACCATTCAATTATTTATTTTTGATACAACCTACATAATTATATTAACTTACAATAAAATGTTTAATTGTTTTATTTTAATTATTTATTTAAATATTATTACTATTTTATTTATTTTTACACGGACCACTTAAATGACAGCGTGAATTACATGAAAGAGCTATATAACATGGACAGCTATTTGTTGAGCATTGCATAGCGGAAGCTCTGCAATTGCATTTTTTGTACCCTTGACCACCAGAAAGAAATCGTTTAGCGAATTTAAAATTTCATCAGGAAGTGATGTACAACTGATACCACATTTAATTGGGCCTTAAGTTACCTCGTACGTACATATATAAATAAATAAATAATTAAAATGAAAGTATTAAAAATTTCATCTTGTATAGTATAAAAAATAAATAATTGAATGGTAGTGAAATGATGAAAACGATTTTATTTTTCATTTTTTTTATAATACAAAAGTGCGTTAGTATTATAGGCTATAATAAGGATTTTAGGCTATGACACTTAAAATTCCAGTATCATAGAAAAGTAATGATTTTAAAAATTTTACTTTCCTATAATCAGTATTATAGCCTATAATACAAACTATTCTATAACACTGCGACATATACACTCTCTCTTGAGATAATTTGTTTTTAAATTTCAATTAGAATTTTCTAATCAGCCTAAAATTACAAGACGATTGTTCATTGAGAGATTCAGAAGATTTTATATTGTTATCTAATATTTTTTGCATCCAAATTATATTATTTGTGTTCATACTAGATTCAATTGTTGAAACATTGAATTTTAAAGCGTTCTCAGAGTAGCTATGATCAATAACATTCATAGGTGATCGAGATTTAAAAGCTAAAAATTTAATAAATTTATGATTTACTTTTTCAAGTCTATCAATACAATTTTTATAAATTGGCCTCCAGATACTAGATCCATACATAATTTGAGATTTTGCTAAACTATAATATAAAATTTTTATAATTACTTCATTAAATCCAGTAGAATGTCAATGTAATTAAACTCCAAGATCTGTTAGCATTTGCAATTGTAAAAGTAATATGATCATTGAAGGTAAATTTGGAGTCCATAATAACTCCAAGGTCCTTAATCAGAGCTACTCTCTCGCAAGATTCTGTTTCATTAAGATAGTAGTTAAAATCAATGAAATTGTTAAAACGATTAAAAGAAATGATAAAGCATTTTTTGACATTAAAGTTAAGTAAAAGCTTATGTTCATTTACACTCATTATTTTTCTGAACAATTTATCATATATATTAAAATATTTTAATAGCTTATTTTTAAAGGTATAAGGAATTAAAAAATAATTTTAAAAAAAATTGATTTTTTTTTGCAACGGGATCTATACCAAAAAAAAAATTTTTTTTTCTTATTCTAGATGGTACCTAATTTTTTTCTATCGAAGTACTAGTTTTAAAAATACCGTTTTTACTCTATTAATTGGATCAGATAACTAATTTTTTGAAATTTTTTTTCTCATAATTATTAACACCAAAAATTAAAAAATTAACATTTTTTTTTTCTTTTTGTACATACTAGCGATTTTTTTATTTGGAAGCAATAATTTTAGAAATAACGTTTTTATTCGATTTCTCGGATATGGTAACTAATTTTTTGAAAATTTTTTTTCCGTTTTTTGCATAAAAAAATAATTAAAGCAATATTACTTTTTTTGCATTTTGGAAGCAATACCAAATTTTTTCCACGGGAATCTAGTTATAAGGAATTCATTATTTCGCAATATCTCATATCTTTGTATTTAAATTTTTTCTGCAAAAAAATTAAAAAAAACTCCATTCTTTTTTTTTTGTTGACACAATACAAAATCTGGTATCACTTTATTTCTGAGATATGATTCATAAAATGTAAAAATTTTCAACTCGAGAATATTTTGTAATTATTTGAAGAATTGTAGTACCAATAATTTGGCAGGGTTTTTTTTATTGAATGTATTAAAAGATGCCAACTTTTTAACACACTTTTTTCATTTTCCATGTTTTTTGAAGGTGCATTAATCATTACTAAAAAAAAATACTTTGTAAAAAATTAAAAATTTTTAACCATAATTACAAAAAAAGAAAAGTTATGTTATATCTACAAGGGGAGACTGGAATCTTTGGGTCGCCAAATTACAATCTATAGTTATGGATGGCTTTAATATGTTGAAAAAACGCCCAAAATACCCTCTGTTTATTCCAACGCGCCTTCTGGGCTTCGAAACGCAGGGCTCAATCTTATAAAATAGGATTTTTCGAAATCTTCCATATAACGCTGTAACCTTGCAAATTATCCAAAATATTTCCGTTTGGTATCATTTTTTCCGTATAAGTACCATTTTTTAATTCCAGTCAGCTGCAATGCTGCATCATCTATTCTCTCATCTCTATAGTCAATAAACAAAATGCCCATTTTCAGAACCAAATGACCAATTTTTAAATTGCTGCGAAAATTGCAATTTTCAATAAAAATAGATCTCGTAGGTCTCAAAAATTTTTTTATTGGCTCTAAATTTTGGAAAATCCTTTACTCGCTGCTTTTTGATTATTAATTTAGCAGATAATTATGGTAATTTAAAGACAGAGTCTCAATTAAAAGTTTAAAAAAAAAAATCATATTTTATCACTAACTTTGTGGAGTCATATTTCGGAAACGTCTAAAGCTAAAAGAACGAGTAAGAAATTTTTAGAAACTTGGAACTTGTACAAAATTTTTGAGACCTGTAAAACTCATTTTCATAAAAAATTACAATTTAAGCAGCAATTTAAAAATTGGTCATTTCGGAACAAAAATGGGCATTTTGTTTGTTGACTATAGAATATTAGAGAGTAGGTGGAGCATTTTGGTTGACAGGAATTAAAAGATGGTATTTTACGGAAAAATTGAGACCAAGCGTTATATGGAAGATTTCGTAACAAGCCTATTTTATCACATTGAGCCCTGCGTTTCTAAGCCCAGAAGGCGCGTCGGAATAAACAGAGAATATCTTGGGTGTTTTCTCAACATAATAAAGTCATCCATAACTATAGATTGTAATTTGGCGACCTAAAGGTTCCGGTCTCCCCTTGCTAGTATTAAAAAAAACTCTCCTTTTAATAAATACATTAAAAATTGCACTAATATCTTATCGTGATTCCAGCGATAATAGTTTATTAAAAGCAACATTAATCTAAATTTATAATTTTAAAAAAATTAGTATTTCTATGAAACAGACACAAAATTTTGTATTTTTAATTTTAAAAAAAAGTCACTAAAAGATAATATTAAATGATAAAAGGAACTTATTTAGTGTATTTGTAAAAGATAACTATAGTCAAAATGAAACTGATTGACATAAGTATCATTTTTTTTATAATTTAAGGATGCTCTTTTCAGACTTTCTTTAGCTTATTTTTAAATTGATATATTAAACCCCCGTTACACATGCTAATAATTCTTTTCAAGATTTAGTATTAGAAAATGAAATAAAATAGAAACTAATCAATAATTTTCTGCTAATACGTTCATGATATTCTAGATCAGAACATTTTGAACACAAATGCTACTCGTCTCATGTTAAATAGCTTTTGATTTTAGGGGGAATGACAGTTTTACATTTTTTAATGAACCCTTTTAGTTATTAATTATAGATATTTGTTTATAAATTAAAAAGTTTAATTACTTTTCTTTTATAAACAATTATTTAAAATTTAATTTTTCAACCTAGACGATCGTCAAAAAATTTCTTTTTATCTCTCCTCCATAAAATTGAATGTTTTTGAACGTGAAACATTCCAAATTTTAATCCACGTTGCGTAGATCTGAAATTATTGGAATTAATAACTCAAAACACAATAAGTACAATTTTTAAATTTCACTCAATGAAACTTTTTAACTAGGGCTCAAAACAATTCTGAGTAAGTAAGAGAGAAATATCTGCACACCAAACCTCAAGAATTTTTTATTATCCGGGAAAGAATTAGTACCGAGAGTACTTTTTATTATAAGAGAGTGAACCTTTTTTTACTTAACTAATTTTCTGTTTTTCAATTTTAACTTATTACCCATTTTGCTGATTTCCCGCTAAGACACGTGCCAAATGAAAAATCTGAAAAATCCAAACAAAAAATTTGATCTCTACGGGAAATACTAGGGTATGTAAATTTTAGGCAATAAGTAATCGCGCTTATATGCCAAAAAATTAGAAATCACAATTTCACCTAAAACAACAGTTCCTCTATAAGGAACCAAAAATAACCTTAAAATAATGTCTTTCAAAAAAATTAAATAAACATTAATTCTTTTTTGGGCAACAAAAAATTCTTTGAGGTTTAGTGTGTAAGTTTGAAAATGGTGTACACGACTGCGAACGTATTGTGCTTCAGAGCCTCCTTAAAATTAACAGGAACTGATAAAATTTTATTTTTCAATCGATAAGGGACACAATCAAATATTTTTTTTAGTCTTCTTAAAAAATGTGTATTATTCATGTCGAAAATTTTGTTGTTCGATTTATTCGTTTAGATGAAAAAAAATTATTATGTGAGTATTAAATAATTAAAATATTATTTTTTTTGTTCAGAGCTATAATTTAATAAATAATAAGCATTTATTTCAGGCTTTTTAAATTAAAAAGTTATTTATTTTACATTTTATTAATAATATTAATTGATGGAACATATTCAAAAACTAAATTTAACTGTAAAAATGAAATCGATTGTGATTGTCGAAAAATTAATATTTGGACTTATAAAATTGAGTGTAAAAATAAAAGAGTTATGATTTTGAATGAATTGGGTAGTGATTACATTAAACAAATTTCAGTTGAAAAACTTGGAACTCCTTTAAAGAAAGGTGATTTTAAAAATTATCCTTATTTGGAAAAACTGTATTTGCATGGTATTCATATTGGTCACATTGATAAGGATCTTATAAAAGGTATGCAAAAATAGTATATATTGTAACTAGTTACTATACTATGCTGATAATATAGGCATGATTGAAAGGAAAGATAAGATCCTCTCAACGATGCCTCTTTCCGTTCTATAGTAACGAGTTACAATCGATATTTTTTGTAACAATATCTTCATGTGTATTGCATTTACGACCATGAATAATAAGTATAATACTTAAAAAAAGAAAAAAATTTATTTGATACTCTTATTTTTAAAAGAAATTTAGTTGTAACTTAATTTTAAAATTAATCATTTCATTTAAAAATTTATTTGATACTTTTCTTTTCTGAAGGAATATATATGACTATATTGCATCTTACATTCAGAACATTTTTTCTCGTTTCAATAAAAGACCCTCGAAAAGACCACTATCTCATTCACATAAACTCGTCGATATGCTATACATATGAAGATAGCGTTACAAAAATTTTATTTTTTATTGTTTTTTAAAATAAAATTAAGAAGTTTTTAAACTTTTTTGATATAGGTTTATCTGATTTAACATATTTATCGTTTATTAATGTTAGCCTAATAATACCTCTTGGCTTTTTTAATTTTTCCAACGATATTAGAATGGTTATAATTAATTATAATTGTATAGAAATCATTAAAGATGGTGTGTTTGATGGTTTAGAAAAGCTTACATACTTGGATTTAAGATTTAACAATATAAGCATTTTAGAAATTGGATCGCTTAAAAGTCTTAAAAACTTGGAATCTTTATATTTGAGTAATAACAAAATTTCAGTTATTCCTTTGGAAATATTTAGTAATTTACTCAACTTAAGGTGGTTATACCTTGAAAATAATGAAATTCAAACATTACCAGAAAATGTATTTCAGTATAACGAAAACATAGAAACTTTGAATTTAAACAATAACCAATTACGTACAATACCTGAAAAAATTTTTCAAAAACTCACCAGGCTACAAACTTTGAGAGCAAGCAAAAACAAAATTCCAAAATTATCACATGGAATTTTTAGGAATACAAAGAACCTAGATTATCTAGATCTATCCATGAATAATATAACATCGATTGATGGGTAACTAAACTTTTCTCTTTTGATTTCACATGGAATTTTTCGTATACAATGACTTTTATATTACAGGGATACGCTTTACGGATTAAAACTGTTAAAATATATTGACTTTAGTGACAACAATTTGCATCATATTAACCAAAACGCTTTTAAAGATTTAAAATTACTGGCAACCGCTGATTTCTCTAATAATAAATTATCTTTCACTGACGGTAACAACATTAATAATTTATATTCACCTTTACATTACTGCAAACAATTATATTTTCTGGATCTTTCAAGCAACAACATTAGCAAAATATACAACGACTGGATTACAAATCATAACATGCGAAATTTAATACTAACAAATAATTCATTTCCAGACGTTGAAGTAAATAATTTACAATAAACCGATATAAAATAATAATAAATATAATAATAAAATTTATTAAATAATTTTTTGCAGAGCATAGAATTTGATTTTTCAACTGCTAAAATAGTAAATGTAACTGTTAGCAAATTGACTCCACATGCTTTACAGTTATTGGAATCGTTCGAGATTGAAAGTGGTATGCATATAAATATTAAGCACGACAAAGCCCCTATTCACTGTGACTGCAAATTTTATAATTTTATAAAATACATCTATAAAATTAACAATCCTCTAAGATTGAAAAATAAAAATTCAGTTAAATTTACATCGAAAGATCTATTTTGTAGTGAACCTAATTCTCTTCATAACGTGAATATTTTCAATCTGGATCCTCAAAACTTCAGTTGTCATTTAAATAATAACAAAAATTGGTGCATTGAAAATGGAAAATGCGAATGCTCTTTTAGACCATATGATAATTCCTTAATTGGCGATTGTTCCTATAAAAATCTTTCGGAAGCTCCAAAATTTTCAAACATCAGAAATATTTCCAAAATTGAATTAAATTTGCAGTCAAATAATCTTACAGAGTTTCCTGATATGACAAAAGAGGGTTACAATAAAATTATTTATTTAGATTTATCAAACAATTTTATCAAAGATTTTGATGAAAATATTTTGAACTACAATTTGGAGGTAGGTTAATTTAATTTTTTTTATCACTTTTAGTAAAAAATATTAAATATTTATAAGTTTTCAGGAACTTAATGTATCAAACAACATCATTGACTCATTTATTGATACAGATCTTCTAATTACATATTTCAGATCAATAAATAATTTATTCCTTCAAAACAATCCGCTAAATTGCCATTGTTCGATAATCGATAAATTATTTAAACAATTAAATGAAGATAAACTAGATAAAATCCTTAATATTACATGCTATGATGATAAAATTTTATTAATGGAACTTAAAAATAGTTATTGTGGCTATGTTTTGCATTTAAAATTTTTCTTAAGCATCATTTTTTCAGTAGCGGTATTTTGCATCATATTAGGAATTGCTCTTGCTTTTCACTTTCGATTAAAACTAAAATTGAAAATATTTTTACATTCAAATAAGCTCTGCCTTTGCTGGGTAAAACAAGATGAAACAGATAAAAGCAAAAAATATGATGCATTTCTTAGTTTCTCATACAAAGATGAAGATTTCGTAATAAATGAATTATTACCAGGGATTGAAAACGGTGATACACCTTATAAAATATGCATTGATAATCGAGACTGGGAACCTGGTGAATGGATTCAAGATAATATAATACGATCAGTTTTAGAGTCTCGGTGTACAATAATTTTATTATCAGAAAACTATATAGTCAGTCATTGGGGAATGACTGAATTTAAAACAGCTCATAGCCTGATGACCAAAGAAAAAATAACCAGAATTATTATAATATTGTATGGTGATATTAAAAATGTTGATCAACTACAGCCAGAATTGAAAGCTTATATAGAAATGAATACTTATTTGAAATGGGGTGAAAAGCATTTTTGGAAAAAATTGTTTATTGCTTTACCGAATCCAAAGGGTGAGCAAGTTAGAGAAGAAAATGAAAGTTTTTTAACAGAAATAGCAGAAAGTGTTATATAAAAATAATTGTTTAACATATTGGATTTGTTTGAAGTGAGAAGTGTCCAGCTCGAGATCTTAAATTATATGGTTATTAAGTTACTAAATTCAAGTAAAATTTAGTTGAGAATTTCGTTAAACTAAATTTGGTGTCTTGTGAAAATTTTTTTTGGTTGTGCAAATGCATCATAGGACCACAAGCAAAGTATAATAAAAAGAAGACAAATAAAAATTCATGCACGGATTGAATAAGAATATATCTGAATAATAATATTCAAATAAAAAGTCATAGAAGAACTTACGTGTCTCCCGATTACACTCATTTTTTGCACACTTTTTGTCAGCATGAAATATTAAATTTCACCAATTTTTAACTTTTTAGGTCCAAATATGGTCATTTCGGACCCAAATTAATTTTTTGGCTAATTTTTATTTTCTTCATCTGTATTTTTGTCATTTATTTATAAAACTTGCTAAATAAACAAAAATATAGTCTCAATAGGTACTTCGTATAATTTATCGCTAATAACAAATTTTGTTGTAAAACTGCATTTTTGCTAAACCATCAACCTTCGAATAATTTCAATATCTCTTCTGTAAAAAAAATTTATAACTGGCTTGTGTAAACACAATATAAATACATGGAACATGTTTACTTACAGCTGAGTACTAGGTATGTTACTCAGCATTACAATACAATTTGCTATTTTTATAATTTCTAATTATGACCTTTACTAAATGTTTAGATTCTAAACCCACACTATTTCGATTCTCTAAACCCGCTTAAGTTCTTAAATCGAAAATATTTAAAGTCTCTTAATCCGAATTATTACAAGTCTCTGAATATGAGCAATTATTTTAAAAGTGCTACTTAATTTGAGCCTGAAATCGTAATTTTTTTTTTTTAGGGCACACCGATATGACCCGTGTTTCCAGTTAGTTTAAACCTTCAGAAAACCGAAAAAAATCATGAACAAGAAATCTGCGATAGGTGCCAAAAAGATTTTTTCACTTTTATGTCAAAAACCGTGTTTTTCGTATCTGAGCTACCCCAAATTTTTAAAATAACTTTTTAGGTAAATAAAATTTTAAAAAATAGATAAGAAAATCTGATTGCCAGGGAAAAACCACTCCAGAAGAAAAAAAAACTCATCTTTTTACGATGAAATTTAGCCAAGTTATAATAATCAAGCAAATAATGCATATTTCAAGTTTAGAAACAGACTTTTTTCAATAACTTTTTTAAGACGAATTTGAGTAAAATCTTAAGTCGACGATAACATGGCTAAATTTCATCGTAAAAAGATGAGTTTTTTTTCTTCTGGAGTGGTTTTTCCCTGGCAAACAGATTTTCTTCACTATTTTTTAAAATTTTATTTACCTAAAAAGTTATTTTAAAAATTTGGGGTAGCTCAGATACGAAAAACACGGTTTTTGACATAAAAGTGAAAAAATCTTTTTGGCACCTATCGCCGATTTCTTGTTCATGATTTTTTTCGGTTTTCTAAAGGTTCAAACTAACTGAAAAGACGGATCATATCGATGTGCCCTCAAAAAAAAAAAAATTACGATTTCAGGCTCAATTTAAGTAGCACTTTTAAAATAATTGCTCATATTGATTTTCAGATACACGGTAGAGCTGCTTTGGTTGAATATTCAACCAAAAACTGCGAAATTCAACCAATTGGTTGAATATTCAACCAATTGGTTGAATTTTCAACCAAAACTGGTTTACTTTTCAACCAAAAGCTAAAATACAAAATAAAAACGATGTTTTTATAGTACAGGGTAAGAAATGATCAGGGCATCCATTAAAAGTGAATGAATTTTATTATATTATTGTAATTAGTAATTTTTTATGTACTACTTCTTTTGGCTTTGAAACTGAGGAATGACTAATTAAAAAGGTTATCATACGATATAGAATAACAAAATGGCGGCTACCTAGAGAAAGTTAAAATGAAATAAAAAGCCTTTAATTTTCGAGCAAAAGTAGCTGTAAAATTTTTTTTAAAACATAAAAATACTAAAACTCGACGACATCCCGAAATTAGTGCATTCATTAAGTTGCTTAGTAAGTTTAAAGTAAATTGGTGCAGATTTTATCGCGCAATCGTGTGCATTACTTTTCAAAAACGTTGTTTCGAGTAAAATGGCTTTAAAGTTTTCGATGAATTTGTTCGGTACTTTTAGTTATTAAATTATTTATTTTAATGCAAGAGATCTGATCAACACAAAATTATTCGACACATCAATGATTCTACACAAAAAAGTTTTTCGGAATCGTTCTATACCAAAAATCGTTGTGCTAAAAATAACACAAATTTTTTTTAGTCAAAGTATTCAACACTTATTTCTTTCGTATGCTAGCATAAATAAATATCACTTAAAACAGCGTATTGAATATTTCGATTACACTGGAAAAAAAATCCGCTTGCGGCAAGCGGAATTTTTTTTCTCGTCAAACGATTGCAAATGACTTGAAACGTAAAAAAAATTAAAAAAAAAATTTTTTCCCGCTTACTTGGGATATGCGTATTTCGGTATGACGAGATTTGAGAAAATTTTGGAAAAAGAAAAGAAAAAATGTTTTTTTTAAATTTTCTTTACGTTTCAAGTAATTTGCAATTGTTTGCAAAGAAAAAATTTGTGTTGATCTTTTCGGTACAAGGATTTTCGGTGTAGAACGATCCCGAAAAACTTTCTTGTGTAGAATTATTGATTTGTCGAATAATTTTGTGATGATCAGATCCCTTGCCTATTTTAACATGGAACATCTTCGTTAGATAGGGTATTTGAAAAAGTTTGGCTAGGCAGGGGGTGGGGTGTGAAATGGACTTAGAATATTTTTGATTTAGGGACTTAGAATAATTTGAAGTGGGCTTACGATAATTTATATTTCAGGATTTATTGTAATTTCTGTTTTTGGATTTATTACTGTTATGAGTGACATGAACATGTTCCATGCTCGTTGGTTGTGTAGTTACACAAACCGGTTATAAATTTTTTTATTCGTTAGAGAAATTTATAACAGAAAACTCTAGATCAAAAAAAATAAAATCGGTCACGTAGTTTTAGAGAAATCTTAATTAGAAGGTGTAAAAACATAGTTTTCTAAATAAGAATACAAATTTTTTTTTGTATATTTAAGTATAGACTTATAAGTTATCAGTTATTTTTTAGCCATAAAGTTATCTTTTTGGTTTTCATACTGAACCTGTAGCTGATTTTACCCCTGCTGCTTGTCTGATTTGCCATTTTTTACCATTTTGGCACGGCTAAATTTGGCGTCATAAACAATCGCGAATATTAGCCAACTTTGCTCATAATTTCTATCAATGTCCAATTACGACATAATTTATAGCTATATTTAACAAGAAGGATTTGAAAATAAAGACATATATAAAGTAATTAATAAAAGATGAGACATATATAAAGTAATTAATAAAAAAAAATAATTTGATTATTAAAAAAAAAATTAGGTAAAACGAAAGGAAGTTAAAGCATACAATATTAGGTTTAAAAAAATTTATCATACTATGTACATAAAAAATTACTAATTACAATAATATAATAAAATTCATTCACTTTTAATGGATGCCCTGATCGTTTCTTACCCTATACTATAAAAACATCGTTTTTATTTTGTATTTTAGCTTTTGGTTGAAAATTAAACCAGTTTTGGTTGAAAATTCAACCAATTGGTTGAAAATTCAACCAATTGGTTGAATTTCGCAGTTTTTGGTTGAATATCGCAGTTTTTGGTTGAAAATCGCAGTGTTTGGTTTAATATTCAACCAATTGGTTGAAAATTCAACCAAAAACTGCGAAATTCAACCAATTGGTTGAATATTCAACCAAAGCAGCTCTACCGTGTATCCAGGGTACCCACTCCATATAAACATGTTCCATGTTAACACCAAAATTCTTCTAAAGTGATAAAAACATGAAGAAAAAAAAATTTCAGTTTAAAGGAAAAGTTGAATATTATCAATTTTTATTACGTGGTTCTTATCTGGAATTATTCACGTTTATAAAATAAGGCCTGAAATATTGGATCTAACTTACTAATTGAGTCCCAGTAATTCAACTTAACAATATTAAATTTTATGTCACTAGCACTAAAAATTTTATTTAAAAAAAAAAATATAATTCGTAATTGCAATTTTCTTCAATTTTAAATACTGAAATAGTATTATTATACTTGGAGTCCTCTTCTCTAGTGCCTATAGTTCTATTTAATATATGTATATAATTATAATTATTTATAATATACCTATAAAGTTTTTCTTACATAGAATATAATATTTATTAATTTAATTTTTATGTTAACAAAAGAGGAATTCCCAAGTTGGACCAAAGAGAAAATCGGTTCAAACTACTTTTTCACATAAAGTGCAACTAATAATAAATCTGTTTACGAATTTCTAGATTTCTAGGTCCATTTCTAGATTTTCGGTAATCAGTTTTGTATTTTTAACTTTTTTGGCAATAGACTCAAATAATAGTGTTATTGCTATAAAATACAAACATTTAGATTGGGAAATATTTTCCATTTAGGTACGTAAACAGATTGAATCCGGGGTCACAGAGATAATTTAGAAGTAAGACATTATTTTTTTCTTTGTATTTAATATCTCAAAATGTCGATTTCATTCTAATTAGACTTAAATTTCTTGCTTATAACTTATTTTTATCCCCTACAAAAATCCGTGGAATTTAATAATCTGCAAGATACAAATCAAAAAATGATATTTTCTTAAAAAGCTGATAATTTAAGAAATATAATCACTTGATTTTGTAGTATTCAGATTACTTTATCTCACGGATTTTTTTTAAAAGGTAAAAATAAATTATGAAACAAAAAATTTAATATTAATTAGAAGGAAATCTACGCCTTAAGATATTTCAGCTCAAAGAGGAATTTAAATTATAAATTAAAAATATCAATTTTTACGCGCACGCAAAGTGAATTTCATCATTTAGACCCCGGAATTGAATTATACGGGAAATTTGGTACAGCAGAATTAAAATTGGCTTGTGGCACGGCGAGACCCTTGCCAATTCTACCTCGCTCAAACGAGTGTCTCGCTTGCGTCGCGCAACAAGCTTAGTCTTATTCTGATCGGCTAACTAAAAGGAAAATATTTTTCAAAGAAACGTAAGCATTTTGCAGCAATAACAACAAAATTGTTAGTCTATTTTTAAAAAAGGCCAAAAATACGAAAATGGCTGGAAAAAATCGAGGTTTAGACCTAAAAAGCTATAAGTTCTTTGAAGGACTTATTATTAGTTTCATTGTAGGAAAAATAGTTTGTATCGATTTCCGTGACCCTTTCCTCTAACTTAGAACCAGTTGGAGTGGAATCCCTCAAATATTGCATGCTCCTTTTTTGTAAATATAGATATAGTTTTTAATTTTTTTGTAAAAAGACTGAATAATGTAAAAATTATTTAATGTTGTATAATTTAAAAATTATTTAATATTAACGAATATACAAAAATAAAGAATACTTTTATTTTTAATTTTAACGGGAAAAAAGACTTATTTTCTTGCCTGTTTTTGCGTAATTTGTAAGATTAAAGGAAAAGCTGAAAACCAATTCTAACTTGTGCAAAATAAACCAAACAAAATGCAAGGGGAATTTTTTTTAAATAATAATTTCATTTCAAGGATAATTTTTATTTCTAAAAACGGATGCAATTATTGCATTTATTGATATTTTTGTTGATTTAAGTGTGGTTGTCAGTTCCCAGGATATTCAACAATTCCTTTTTTTGTTTTGTCAAAATATCCTTCATTAAATTAATAATAAAATCAAAAAATAATATTTTATTAAAATTGTTTAAAAAATGCAAAAACTTAATTTGGACCCTATTTTGTTGGTGTTACTGGAATTTCCAAACGATTTAAATCAAATCTAAGCAAAGAAACTTAACGGTTTTCAGAAGTAAACAAAAATTTACACAGTAATACTGATGAATGCATTCATATCATTAAAATTTTTTGTTGTGTATAAGGATAAAATAATTACACTTTGTTTATTATTAACAAAATCATTTAATAAAATCAATAACTAAATCAATACATAATAATAGTATTAGTCGATAACGCATTATACGCGTCGATGACTTTTTGAGTATACATATACGACTGACTGGAGATAGTATAGTATGAGAATAGGAGAAAAAGGAATAGACGAGAATGACTTGCGCATCAATTAATATAATGCCCAAATGTAAAAACAATGGAAGGGATTCTCATACATAACATTTCCTCCCTTGCATAAAAGTTAAAAAAAAAATACAATTTTTTTTTTTTTAAATACATATAGTTAAAGATGATAAGAGATTAATAGTAGGTCTTCCTTCTTGGATTGGCATTTAGCCTTTTTGGATAACGACGTTGCCTTGTTGAGCGACGAACGACTTGTTCTTCTGGCTCGACTATTAGTTGATTATCATCTTGTTCGTTTATTTGTATATTTTGTTCATCTGCTTGATGTGCCACGTTATTGGCGTCCTCCATTTGGTTTTCTGGTGGATTATTATTTTCTGGACATTGAGGGGTGGCGTCAAAGAAACGAATTTTCCTCCTCACGTTGTTTGTGGATGGAGTTGAGTCAGTTTCTGGTTCTGAACAGGTTTTTGATTTTTCTTTTGGTTCAAAAGCTCGTATCTGGTCTACGTGTCTTTTGTACCGTTTTCCATTGTACTCGATCTCATAGTGGAGATCCCCCAGTTTTGTGACGATTTTACCTTGAACCCATTTGTCCATGCGGACATTGCCAGACATGAAATAGACAGTCTGTAGAGCTTCGAATTCTCTAAACGTTGGTTCAAATGAGGCACTTTGTTTTTGTACCATTTTGGTGTATAAGTCACTTGGTCGTACAAGGTCGAGGCGTGTACGAATATTACGACCCAAGAATAGTTGCGCAGGGCTTTGTTCTGTCGTCGAGTGTGGCGCTTTTCTATAATGCTGTAGGTACATGTTTAGTTTGCTGCTGATATCGCTAGATGAGCACGACAAAGTCATTAATGCATCCTTGACGGACCCCACACTTCTTTCGGCTTGCCCATTTGTAGATGGGTGGTACGGTGCTGTTAGCCTATGATATTTGACTCCTGAATATTTGAGAAAATCTTTAAATTCTTCAGAAACAAACTGCCTTCCATTGTCTGAGACGACTGTTAATGGAACTCCATACCTTGAAAATAAGTTGTCGAGTATCTCGATCGTAGCCTTGGAAGTTGTTGACTTTGTGATAGCCACCTCGAGCCATTTGCTGTATGCATCTACGACGATTAAGAGCATTGATCCAGCGACTGGTCCAGCGTAGTCTATGTGGATACGTTCCCATGGAGCCTTTGGATACTCCCAGTGATGAGTTCTAAACTTCGGTGGAGCATGTGCGTTTTTGGCACAATTTGAACAAGATCTGGCTGCGGCTTCGATATCATTGTCTATACCTGGCCAGTAAACAAAAGAACGGGCAATACCTTTCATTTTTACGATGCCAAGATGTGCTGCATGAAGTTCATCTAAGACTTGCTTGCGAAATAGTTTTGGGACAACTACTCTATGTTCGAATAAGAGACAGCCCGCAGATAGTGTGTATTTAGCCTCTGGTGACTTGTAACCATGACGTTCCAAGGATTGACCAGATTCAAGAAGTTTTATAAGTTTACCTAGATCTGCGTCTTTTCTTGTTTCAGCAGCGATTTCTTCGGCATTTAGAGGTAGCTGTTGGATTTGATGAAGAGTGAAAATTTCGAACTGATCTCGATCCATTACTTCCTCCTCCTTGTGGACAGATAGCCTGTGTATACTGGTTGTTGATTTATTTGGCAGAGGTAGGCGAGACAGGTAATCTGCATTTATATTTTCTTTTGACTTTTTAAACTGGACGTCAAAATTAAAGTTGGACATAAAGTCTGCGTAATTTGCCATTCTGCTAATACATAGAGTTGGCAACGATTTTTTTGGATGAAAAATTTGTGAAAGTGGCTTGTTATCAGTAATTAGTGTAAAATGACGTGCGTACAAGTAGTAGAAAAATTTTTGAATGCCCCAGACGCTAGATAAAGCTTCCTTGTCAATTTGTGGGTATTTTTGTTCGGTGGCTGTGAGAGTACGACTTGCATAAGCAATTACTTTTTCAGTTCCATCACTAAGTTTGTGAGAAAGGACAGCTCCTATACCCGTTTTGCTTGCATCAGTTGCCAATAAGACTGGCAAATCTGGATCATATGGCATCAAGACTTGAGGCGAGATTAGCATATCTCTTATTTTTGTGTAAGCTTTATCGGCATCCTCTGACCATGTAAGTTGCATCTTTTTTTCATTGTTGCCATTAGTTACCATATCTCTTAGTGGGCGATCTATGGTAGAAAGATTAGGTATAAAAGCATTATAGTAGACAGCTTTACCTAGAAAAAGTTGCATTTCTTCTACTGTTGACGGTCTGGGTGCGTTTTTGACAGCTTCTATGTGCTTATCTGACTTGTGAATGCCATTTGCATCGATTCTGTGGCCTAAAAATTCTATGGAGTTGGCGACAAAAGTACACTTGTCTCTATTCAGTCGAAGACCACGAGATTTAAGTTTTTCAAACAAATTAGTAAGTACGATAAGTAATTCCTCGAAATTTTCAGAAAATACAATAATATCGTCAAAAAATACTCTAATACCTTTTATTCCATGCAACACTTCTTCAATGCGGCGTTGCCAGATGGCTGGAATATTGGCTGCTCCATAGACAGCTCGTTTTGGACGTATAAGTCCATGTGTAGGTGTGTTGAGAGTTAAGATATGACTAAATTCTTCATCTATTGGCAGATGAGTGTAAGCATCAGTCAGGTCCAAGTGACAAAAAAGTTTGGCTCCTTTCATGTCACTAAATATATGCTCCGATTTGGGTATCGGGTGCTCGTCGATAATCATTTGATGATTTACTGTTGGCTTGTAGTTGCCTGTGATTCTTAACTTGCCATTGGTTTTGACCACTACATGAGTAGGGGAAGCCCATTCAGATGCTTCAACCTTTTCGTAGAAACCTGAAGCTATTTTACGATCTATTTCTTTTTTGTAGGTTTCTCGTAGCGCATAGGGTACGTCGTGAGCCTTTGCAAAGATAGGCCTGGCGTCTGCCTTCAGATGTACCTTAGCTGGTGGACCTGATAATTTACCAGCTGTATCTGAAAATATATCATTATATCTAGAAAGTAATTTACCTAGACTATTACTTTGGTCGGCTGAGAGTGGGGAAGATCTTGTAGAAAGGGCACGAATCGCCTCAGAAGATGACCCAGAGAATAGTTTTACAAAATCAATTTCGTGGACAAACTGTTCTGTCCAGCTTCGGCCAAAAAGAGAGTCGTAGTTGCCATCTACGACATATAGGTTTAGTCTGCACGTTTTTGAACCTAAGGTGACATTCACAGGTACTCGGCCCATACAGTATACCAGATGACCTGAATAATCCGAAAATTGACGGTCTGTTGGCAAAAGACGGAAGTTCTTCTTAATGGCCCGCATTGTCTGGAGACTGACGATTCCAGTTGGGGCAGCTGAGTCAAGTTCCATTTCTATGTTGACGCCATCTATTTTGACAGACAGCATGTGTCTCTTGGCAAACTGGGTCTCCGCTATATCATTAGTACTGTGAATTTTATGGATAACATCAATATGGCTTACCGGTTCGTTTTGGTGAACGTTGCGACTCTGATTTTGAGTTGAACCAGAGTTGTTCTTTCTGCATACAGTCTTAATATGACCTTTAATGCCACATGCATGACACGATGCGTTTAGGTATGGGCAGCTTCGGCGAGCATGGTTGGCCCCACAACCTTGGCATTTAGTTTGAGAGTGGTTATTACTGGCGCTTCTATCCCGTTGTGGCTGTTTCCCTGAATTCTGGTCTTGACGGAAATTACTATTTCCACGACTTCGAGAGAAGCTTCTGTTAGGTCCCCTTCGGTTATTTCTAGTTTTTGGCTGACTGTAGCCTAGCTTATTGGTCTGCGTATCAGATCCCGCCGGATTATTTGTATTCTTAACGTCGACTGCCGTTTGTTGTACAGCTTCGAGTGTACTTGCAATTTCATAAGCCTTATTGAAAGTATCAGGCTTTTGGGCTATGATTTCATCGCACATATCGCGAGACTCAAGACCATGCAGGAGCTGTTCGATCAGCATCCTGTCTAAAAATGTACCGTATTCGCAATGTGCGGCTCCTTGCTTTAGACGCAAGGCAAAATTGGCTATTGACTCACCTTTTGACTGGCAAATGTTTCTGAATCTGATGCTTTCTGCATATTTGTTTTTCTGACTGTCGAAATGGTTGATCAGTGTCTGCTTGATTGAGTCATAGCTAAGAGTTGACGGTTCCTGAGGGCTTGCCAAGAACTTCAGTGCGTTGTTCAATTCGGTGCCCATATGTACCCGTGCGTAGTCAGCGTGCAACTCCTGCTTTATGTTGCTCAACTTTAAAGCCCAGTCAAAACGAGTGAAATAGTCTTTAACGCTGGTAGTCTCAGACGACTTAAATTCAGTGATTGAAAACGCTGGTACCTTTGCTGTAGAACTACCTTCTGATGGCTGAAGATTTACAGTCTTCAAAGCATTAGCGATTGCTGTGGCTAAAGTTTTAATCATATCTGTCTCGTCGGCCATTGTGTATCCGTACGTGTAGAAATTGCGTAACACTTAATTAAATCCAATTGTGTAAAATGTAAGGTAATATGTGATGGAATCATCCATATATTACACTATAAAAGGCACAGTAGCGATATGCTTATAAAATGTTACTACATATGATGGAATCACCCATATATAATGACTAAAAGAGCATAATAGCTATATGCATGTAGAATGTTACTACATGTGATGGGATCACCCATATATAATGACTAAAAGGGCATAATAGCTATATGCATATAAAATGTAATGACACGTGATGGACTCACCCATATACAATGACTGATAGCGCGCGGTAGCTGTTAATACACATTCTGTATGTATGGTGACACATAAATTCTATATATATATATATATATATGTAAGATGACGCAACCGCGGGCCGACGCCCAAAGATGATTTCCGTTAACAGAAATTTTGTGAGCACATTTTTTGTAAAGAAAGAGTTTATAACTTTAGCACATGATTTTATCCTTATCCCACTTCTGACACCAATTTGTTGTGTATAAGGATAAAATAATTACACTTTGTTTATTATTAACAAAATCATTTAATAAAATCAATAACTAAATCAATACATAATAATAGTATTAGTCGATAACGCATTATACGCGTCGATGACTTTTTGAGTATACATATACGACTGACTGGAGATAGTATAGTATGAGAATAGGAGAAAAAGGAATAGACGAGAATGACTTGCGCATCAATTAATATAATGCCCAAATGTAAAAACAATGGAAGGGATTCTCATACATAACATTTTTATCTTTCAATTCGTCATGAAAATTACAACAGAGGGCATAACAGTAATTTTATCAGGAATTTTATCAATATAGGTTAATAAGAATAATCTAGCAACTAGTAAATATTAATAATATTAACAATAATTTGATTGATCTAAATTAAATAATAATTTTTGGAATTAATATTTTTTAAATATATTTTTAAAAGGTTTAGCTTACAAAAGTGAAGACTATAAATTTTAATGCATTCGAACAACATGGAAAATATATCGTGAAAATGCCTATTGTTGGCAACCGAAACAGTTTCAGTTGATAGTACATTATGAACTCGTGTCCAGAAACAGAGAATGGCCCAAATCGCGCGTAAATTACCGTCCGTATACGATTCGTATACGATTTTTCTTCGTCAGCGGCAAGAAAACACGTCTTTTTCGGTTGCACAGAAACCTTATTAAACTAACGTTTTGAGCATTTGCAAGGTAATATATTTAATAAAGACTAAAAATAACTAAAAAAAAATAGTAGTTGAAAGTTCCCTAAACAATAACATGCTGTGTTCAAATCGTTTTTTTCATTTATTTCCTTAAAATAATTATTTAATGATTTAAAATTTCATAAGCAGTTTATGATTCTATTGAGCTAATATAGAAAAAAATAATGTTTTTATTGATTTTCATTTCATTAAAAGGCAAGTTTTGATGGTTTAGCTAAAAATAAATACAGGTTAAATTTTTTTTACATGTATTATGAATAATGTGAGCCTGTTGAAGCTATTTATAATCATTTTTTGCATAATAAGCTTCAGTCATTTGAAATAATTGAACCAGTCTATGCAATAAGGAGATACGCGCGGCTGAAAGGTAGAATGTTGTGAAAAATAAAAAATTTTAAAAAAAAGGGCTTTATGGGTATCATTGGATAGATAGTTAAAATTCGCGTAATTTAACATAACAATTTTTATTTTTTCATAAACCGTTTTAATAATATTGTTAATAAACCATCTTTTTTGTCTCATCGAATTTTAATTAAAATTTAAACCTTAACTTACGATAACTTCTTCAAAAAGTTATATTTTACAAAGATTTTTGAACACCTCTTTAAAAACGGCGTGGTTATTATAAAAAGAAAAAAAAAACCACTAAATTTGCAGTTTTTGTTAATAAAATAATTAAATTTTCATTATGAAAAAAGTATCACCAACATCGCAACTCTAAAAGAAAAAACTATCGACGGAATCCTAAAAATTCAAAATTCTGAGTCGAAAGTTTTAAAAATGAATATTTAAGGAAGTTTTTCTGAAAGTTTCAAATTTCTAGAGATAAAATTGAAACCAGGGCAATTAAATAAATATTGTATGTGTTTTTACAGACAAGCAATTCAGTCCTGTCTATATATCGCGGAAGAGCCCACATGTAGTATATGACACTTCGATAGATATTACATGCAAATACGGCACTGGTTTATTCATTCGTAATAACACACAAAATGTTTATTTAATTGCCCTGGTTACATTTTTTATTTCAGAAATCTGAAATTTTCAGAAAAACTTTATTAAATATTTATTTTCAAAACTGTCGACTCAGAATTTTGAATTTTTAGGATTACGTCGATAGTTTTTTCTTTTAGAGTTGCGATGTTGGTGATACTTTTTTCATAATGAAAATTTAATTATTTTATTAACAAAAACTGCAAATTTAGTGGTTTTTTTTTCTTTTTATAATAACCACGCCGTTTCTAAAGAGGTGTTCAAAAATCTTTGTAAAATATAACTTTTTGAAGAAGTTATAGCAAGTTAAGGTTTAAATTTTAATTAAAATTCGATTAGACAAAAAAGATGGTTTATTAACAATATTATTAAAACGGTTTATGAAAAAATAAAAATTGTTATATTAAATTACGCGAAATTTAATTATCTATCCAATGATACCCTTAAAGCCCTTTTTTAAAAAATTTTTTATTTTTCACAACATTCTACCTTTCGGCCGCGCGTATCTCCTTATTGCACAGACTGGTTCAATTAAAAACAATTTAAAAATCTCCGGAGATCAATTCGTCGGGTAAGTAGTCTCATAGTTAAATTAGGGCTTGTAATTATTTAATTCAAATATTTTCTTATCCTTTCTTTAAAAACAGTAATTAGTTAAATAATATTAGCTCTGTTTTTTTTTTTAAATTATTGCAAAAAACCTTAATATGGGGTAGTTTTTTATTATTTCATGTCATAATTTCCAGCCACTTCAGACTCCAGATTGCGCATTCAGAACTTTATAAGCTCTTATTGTTAATAAATTAAAGAAAGTGCGTGTTCTGGCCGCTGCGCTATTCGAAAAAACGCATTTTCTCGACACTGAGCAAGAAAAATTATGTTTTGTCCTTGGCCACAAAAAAAGGATGCCCCAAATCGCAGTTTACCAATTTCATCTATTTCCTATGGTTGAAAATAGTTTTTGAGCTCTGTTCAGAATATAAAAAAATTAAAATAGAAAATTTACTTAGATTTTCTTTAAAAATTTGAAAATATTTTTAATTGAAAAAACAGCTACAATTTCAAAAGTTTTTAATCCAGAACCATAAAAATTGGTAAGGTGTCATATTTTAACATACTAAATCCAGCCAAATTTGTTTTTTCAAAATTCCAGACATTCGTTTTCCTATTAGGTCATTTTCACTAAGAATTACTTGAATAGTTTCTTATAAAAAGTCTAATTTTGTAGAATTGATGATAAATTTTACATATGAAATCGGTTCTGCCTAAATTTGCATAAAATATAGCTTTTTTCGCTAAATTTGCATTTTCAAAATTGGAAAATTTCACTAATTATCGTTATAACTTTTCCGTATGTGAAAATACCCATACCCATATTAATACCAGGTGAAAGTATATGGAATACTCTGTCTCCACTCCCAGTTTGAAGTTATTTGAAGTGACGGTTTTGAGTTATTTGCTACAGTCAGTTATTTGCTCACATTTTCCAATTTCCCGGGTTTCCACGTGAAAATTTTAAAAAATGGTTTGAAACTTCGGATAGCCAGGGAAATTTCCGATCGAAACCGTTTTTCTAATAATATTTTTAACATTTCTTCATGCTTTTATATAATGAAGCAAAAGTTGGTGGCTGAGAGCTTTAAAATCGGTCCCGATTTTCGAAAATTCACAGAGATGGCTAGAAACGATTTTACGACGTAAAATTTGGGGAGTGAGGACATTTTATATATATAATCACCTGTTCAAAGTTACAGCCCAATCGGAAGACCCCATCTGGAGGTCAACGTACATTTCACATGGAATCAGCCTTAAATTATTTTTATATTTTTTATATTTAAATTTTTTTTTCAAAAGTTTTAATTAAAAAAATCCGTTTTTCACAACCTAATTTTTTCTTCAGTGAAGCAACACAAGTTTCTTTAAAAGAATTAAAAACTTATTATTTATTAGTTTCTAATTCAACTTCTTAAACTGATCAATAGATATAAAAAAAATAAAATTCAATGATAAAAAAAGTTTGTCTATTTCGAAAACAACTTTTTAACACAACTTGGTGTAGAACAATTCCATACAAATTTTTTGTGTAGAACCATTGATCTATCGAACAAATACCTTGCCCTTTTCACTTATTTATAGATTAGTTATTTAGTAAAATAACGTTAGGTGTTTAAAACCTCATCGATGTCCACCATCCCATCCTTAACCCTACTCATGCATGAACCGTAAAAAACTTTTAGTTTGATAATAAAAGGTTCATCAACGAAAATATTCAATTTAAAATTTTTAAAATGCTCATACAAAATAAAAATGTCCCAACCGTCCAGGTCGTTTTCTATATGCAATATTTTAATTAATAAAATATGTAATGTGCATTGATGAGAAAATAAGGTTGCCAAAGTATGAGAAAATTTGGTGGCTTTAATCAAGAGCTATTTAAATATTAGACTCAAAATGTCCCAACCGTACGCATAAATAAAAAATCCCATAAGACTAACACGTAGAATTTATTTTTACTTTTGTAGCAGTACCATTAAAAATTTTAGTTCATTTGGGCTATAATTTGGGCCTTGAAAAACATAAACATAGAAAAAAAAATGTGAAAAAGAAAATTAATAATAAGTGTTGTGTTGTAAACAATAAAAAAATATACAGTTCAGCATAGTATAAAGATTACTACACCTTGCAGTTCAGTTCCCAGCTTGAAAAGCATATTAATTTGTGTGTATGTCTGTCTGTCTGTCTCTATGTTTTATCTGGGTCGAACCATCAATGAACGCAATTACATGAGCAATCACATAAAATCGGTGTCAAAATAAAGAAAAAAAGTCTACGGGTGACATAAGCCATAGTTTTACATCTCAGCGAGCATCTCAGCTATCGTACTTTTGGAGATATTCAATTTTGACGCGTCTCAATTTTTAATATTTTTGGGAAAACTAAAACTTTTTGGAATTTTCTTTAAAAAGTGAAATATCTAAAAAATATGATAAAATTTTAATGTAGCAATTGGTATTACTTGATTCGGCATACTCAGTTAAATTTTTAATAAAAACGGACATTTTTCTTTAAAAATTTGTAATTTTTTTTCAGATACTTTTTGAAAATTTTTGAAAATTTGCGGTAAAAAATAAGGAGATATAAATTCTTTATTATTCAGAAAACAACAACTTACATGAAGATATGATTCGTGTATCATAAATTTATTTTTTTATAAATTAGTTTATCAAGATTATCATGAACAAAAAGATATCCCTCTGAAAAGCTAGATTTTGCACATCCAATAATCAAACACGATTGTTTATTTAAACATGACTATTATTTTCGATTTATATTGTTTACGATATAAACTATTAGGATTTTAATTAGTCCCCTCTAAAAATTCTGCATGTATTTGCATAATTATAAATCTGTATTATTTTTTGATAATTTTTTATTATTAGGCTCTCGATTAAGCCTCAAATTCTCTAGATTTAAAAAATACCAAAAAAAATTGCGTATCCAGTTAATTAAACGACGTTTTATTTATAAAGTCACTAGCAGAATAACGTGATTCATAATAGACCTTGAAATAAAATAGAACAGCAAAATAATAATACTAAAATTACTAAATTCTGTTCGTGCGAGAACAGATACATTATCTTCGGGATTGAAAACAGTTTCTCCAATACCTTCTTAAATATTTTTATGTAATTAATAATTACAAATTTACTGGAGCTTATAAATTTGCAGTGAAACATAATTTTTTTAAGCAACAGAAACAGAAGTAAATGTGATCAGGGGTGGGGGGGGGTTTGAGCCCAACTTTTGCTTGTATACATTCTCGTGCACGAGAATAAAAATTTTTACCAGAATTGAAATGAAAAGTCTGAGTGAGCACAAGAAATATTATTTTCCTAAATAAGTTTATTATACACATTGGTTTCAGAAAAAGATTTGGTTACGGCTAAAAATTGATAAAAGTGATAAAAGTGTTAAAAGCAGGGATGGGCATAGCACAAAAAAATAACTTCGAATATTTTCAAAGAATATTTATCAATAAAAGTTTGACGATGGCTTAATAAAAAGTCTGAAACTTCAAAGAGGACTGGAAAATTTTTGTTGTTGAAAACTTCATGAACTAAAACGGCAATATCTGATTTACTGCAATCATAGTGAGAAAAAAAAATTTGGAAATAAATGCAGTAAATCAGATATTGCCGTTTTAGTTCATGAAGTTTTCAAAAAAAAAAAATTTTTAACCTTCTCTGATGGTTCAGACTTTTTATTAACAAGCTTTAATTAATAAATATTCTTTGAGAGTATTCAAATTATCGCAAGTTTTTTTTGCGCTATACCCATCACTGTTTAAAAGTGACAGTGATATTCAAATGAACTATCGAGGGTATTTATGAGAATAATGTTTCATAATAATAATAATCAACTTATCAAGGAAAACCATGAAAATATAAAGAAAAATTTTCAAACCAATACTGTTTTAATTCTTAAATCGGTTTCAAGCTCTAATTAAACTCCATTTTTCGCCAATAAAAATATTGCCAACCAATAACGTTAATTCAGGCTATTCTGCACTTCAAGCATCTCAAGGAACGACAGAGAAAGAGAAAAAATTATTTTACATATCTAGGGCAAAAAAAGCCTATTTTCTGCCCTAGGGAGACTGCTTTTTTGTCAATTATATGTAAAACTATGTTTTAAAACACGGGAAAAAATATGGGATTCGACTTTTGCATGCTGTCTGTACTCGCTCGTGCATACAACTGGATACAAAGCCAGAACCAATATTTCATCCCTTGTTTAATAAATAGCTATAACGAAACAGTAGTGAGCGGCTGGACGTGTCCTGTGCAGAATAACTTGAGCGACGATTTCTCGGAACAAATAATTCCAGAGATTGACTTAACGGACGATCCTTACTTATCCTTACTTAAACGTGACCGACGAAACGTTATTCAAAGAAAACATCGATGGGCAACAGACAATTTTTCTGCAGGGACAGATCCGTGCATGGATTTACCAAGTCAGAATGTTTTTAAAATAAAATTTAGAGATTAAACTTTTATGTTTAAAAATAAGTATTATTTTTTTTATATATTAATTATATTTTTTAGTGTATCTTTTGTCATCAAACGGTTCAAGTGGTGATAACTCGTTAAAGTGCATAGGATTTCCAAATTAACGTCTACCCAGTCGCTCGAATGGAATAGCCATCCAACGAATCGATGCTTGAATCACGTAAAAAATTTTTTACCTCAGTCCTGGAAAACTTATACTTTTTGGTAAGAAATTAAAAAACATAATTGCAATAATTTTATTGTATCAGGAGGTACCTTTACTTGCTTACTCCAGCAAGCCTCTTCCTTCGAGCTCGGATAAATCTGAATAAAATAAGAACGAATTTTAAAATATAATATTTTATTAAATTTATTTTTTTATTATCTAAAGAAGTATAGTAGTATACTTTACTGAGGATGGCTCGTACTACTATACAGAGCCGAAATAAACCATTTAAATTCTTTTAGGTCAGTAATAAGACTGACAAATAATTTTCTATCAATTTTATATAAAGCAATAATTATATTGTTATTTTTATGTTCCATATTGACCAATATTAATATCTTTCAATTTAAATTAATGAAAGGAACGAATTAATAAAATATTATATTTTAATTTTTTGGCATTGGGTCTAAAATATGCCAAGAATTACAGTTTTTTTCGTCTATTATATATATACTACTTTGTGTATAGTAAAATAGTCATACTTTTTCAGTAATTAAACTGTTATTCGACTAACTATACATAAATATAAGTATACATATTGTGTTGTACTACCTAAACACCGATGAACATATACTGTAATTTCTCTCGAAAGAGAAATGATATACTAATGGTATATAAATGAGAATCATGAAAAGTTTAACATCTTGGTTTATCTAAAGAAGTATAGTAGTATACTTTACTGAGGATGGCTCGTACTACTATACAGAGCCGAAATAAACCATTTAAATTCTTTTAGGTCAGTAATAAGACTGACAAATAATTTTCTATCAATTTTATATAAAGCAATAATTATATTGTTATTTTTATGTTCCATATTGACCAATATTAATATCTTTCAATTTAAGAACGAATTTTGTTTTATTAGCAACATCTATTTTCCAGAGATTTTTTTAATTACTTGACTAAATATTTTTAAACTAATTTGGCCGTAATTTCACAATCGAGTGAGCAATAAATGAAAAATGTTATTTCTAGATAAAAAAATAATTTTTTTATTATCAATTAGTGTAGACACGATGAATTTAAAAATTCTTTGTTGTTTACCGGAACTCCGCAGGAATCTTCAGGGAAATCCTAAAATTCTATTTCAAGAATGACGTAACCTTCAATCTTTACTTACATTTTTCATTATCTTGCTCTTGGGATCTTATCGTAAAGATGAATAACACGAGATGAGTAACAACGAGAAACGAAAAACAAATAAAATATATACTATATATTATATATATATATATATACTAGTAATTATTTTATCGTTGCATTAAATAAACCTTTTTTTTCTATCAGCCAACAACAGTGTGCTATGGCTAAGGCTACTTTTTACTTTACGTAACTCGACCAAAAACGATAAAAACCATTTTAATTACCACGAGAAAAAGGAAAGAATTTTTTTGTTTCTTATAACTGAATAAATAAAATACCTGGGTTATTAGGTCAGAAAAAAAAAAAAAAATATACTATCAAAAAAAAATATTTACCCATTACGATATATACAATCTTTTTATTTTTATTTTTATTTTCATTCCATATAATATGACTAATAGTAATTATTTAAGCATTGCATTAGAGTAAAAACTCTATCGAGCGGCGATTTAAATTCTTGTATTGATATCGAGTTGCCAATTATTGTTAATAAATATTGTTACCGTACACAAGACAACCGAGATTCTCAATCCAATTCGGGGCCTTACTGCGTCCTCCGGTTACTTCTAGCCAACCTGTAGCCTTTTGCAGGTGCATGTATTTTTGTTTGTATCGCAAAATAAAACTTTATTTATAGTTAATTATTACACTGTAAAAAGTAACTTCCTTAGATTTACAAAAAAATAGAATTTTTTCAAAAAATTAGTAAATTTTCAAAAAATTTTGTAAATATTCGATAAAAATCGTAAATTTACTAAATTTAGTATATTCTCGAAAAATTAGAGAATTTTCGATTTTTTTTTGTGAATTTACAAAAAAAGTTGTAAATTCACAACTATTTTTCGTAAATTTACAAATATTTTTTGAAAATTTTGAAAAAAAATTGTGAATTATCAATTTTTCTTGCGAATTCACAAAAAAAAATCGAGAATACTCGAATTTTTTGTTAATATACTAAATTTAGTAATTATTTATGATTTTTTTCAAAAATTTACTAATTTTTTGAAAATGTTCTAATTTTTTTGTTAATATAAGAAAGTTACTTTTTACAGTGTACTTTATATTGCATGTGTGTGTAATAGTATTTTAAGTATCAAGGGCGTAAAGGTTTCGGCACTAGCGTGAGCACTAGCACGAGTGCTCGGCGAAGCCGGGCACGAGTGACAAGTGTTCACGCTCGTGTCTAAAGTATTTCGCCCATGATGCTTACACTATTTTTTGCCCGCCTAGGCGTAGAACGAGTTCAGAAAATTCTTTAAACACGAGTTTTACGCCCGGGAGGGCAAAAAGTAATTTAAATCACTTACGCATCATTTTTGTAATTTTTTAACCAAGCTACCAACGCCAGCCAGGATTATAAATGTATGTAGAGCCGTAGTTGATATTGACCAAAACGCCCTCCTTATTTTGGTATTCAGGAAGTACATTCACTGTTAAAAATACCCTATGGTAAATATACGAAATTATCGTAAAATTACGAATTTGTCGTAATTTTACTAAAAAAATTGTATATTTACTAAAAAAATCGTAAATTTACGATCGTTAATAAATTTACAACAAAATCGTAAATTTACTAAAAAAAATTGTAAAATTACGAAAAAATCATAAATTCACGATAGATCGTAAAATTTTTTTAGTTAATTTACGAATTTTTCGTTAATTTACAAAAATGAAATTAATTAATTAATTTAAAATAAAATTTTGTATAATTACCATAGGGTATTTTTAACAGTGATGTTCTTTTAAAAGTTTTTTATATACTATGATTTAAATTAAAGTTAAATCATATTATAACGTTTGAAAACTTAGATAAAATACGTTTTTCAACTTTTCGAAACATTTTGAAAAAATCAAAAATGAATATTTTTTTGGTGCCAAAATTTTTTTTGCAATTAATACAATCTTATTAGTATGGCCTATTTTACTTCTGCTATTTTTCCCCTTCTGCGTGTTTCTATGGATTTATATAATTATATGAATAAGGTGTCACTAATATGTCGTAGTGAATTTAAGAAATCGGTGATTTGCCAAATCACTAGAAGATGGTAAATCAAAATTTCGATCGCTTATATATTCCCCAAAAACTTATAGTAAAATACGCGAAAATTGTGGCTATTGTCTACTTCGCCAACATACTCTCAGTAAAGTAGACTAATTAATTTATTTTATTTCTCTTATGGCACCCACCTCTGGAGCCCCTGAATTACAGGAATGTTTTTTTAAAATATCTAATTTGTTATCCAAAAAATTTTTTATCTTATCAGAATATGATTTTTGATAGACAAAACAGATTTAATTAAAAAAATCTTCCGAAATCAAATAAATCATATTTCGCATTAAAAATCGATTAAATTTTTTTTAGAGACCAAAATACAAAAAAACAAGAAATACCGTGATAAAATCACCAAAACAGGTTTTCAATGAGAAAGCTTGTTTTGCGTTGCATGGAAAACTTAAACTGTATAGCGAAATTCAACAATTTAAATTTTCATTTATATTTTGGTGCACCATGGCCAAGCATATTACGTAAATAGCAAGTGGGGGGTTGAAGTCTCCATATGCCAAAATAAAAATAAAAATTTTGTATTTCACTAAACATATAAATTTTCCCGTGCGTCACGAAACAAGTTTTTTCGTGGAAAACCTGTTTCGTAATTCGTGAAAAAATTTTCCTTGCAAAAAGATGCTTGTGATTCACGAAAATATTTAACGTGATATTTTGTGTTTCGTGTTTTTCGTGTAATAGCCCTTTTTTATTTTTGAAAATTAGTTTAATTACGTTTAATTTAATTATCTTTTAAGCTGTAAACCCTGTGTCTCTATTGTCGTAATTCTGTGATGTGCAAATGACAATCAAAGATACCTATGAACTTTAAAAACCCTTTTCTTGGTATGGCTCTTGTAAAATTTTAATTAAATTTTCTCAAGAAAATTTCGTATCAAAATATGTTCCTCTATAAAAGATCCCTCGTTATCAAAAATGAATCCAAATTTTTCAATTATTTTTTTTCCTGCTAAAATTAATAAAAACGGTCAAATTGCTTGAGAAAAGAAGTATCTTTTCCTATTACGTTGAAAAATAAAGTAAGGATAGAAAAAAAATTAATGCAGGGTCACGCCCCAGATTAAATCTCACCAATCATTCTCAAATTATATTATAACAGAACACACCTTCCCTGGAAATTACCTTTTTTTTTTTATCTTACTCGGACAACGAAAAATTTCTCAGTCTTCTCCGGGCTTTCTTCGAAGTATCGCGTCTAAATATTTTTAGTGTTTTGACTCAGAAAAATGAGTCACCTAAATATCGCTTTAGTGCCTTTCGTTATTTTTGTTATAACGTTGAGTATCAGTGAAATTTCCGTCTCGGGATTACAAAACAATGAAGAAAAAATATTTCAATCCGATCCATTTTCAACTTTGTTCGATGCGCCTGCAAATCCAGTTATAAACGATCCTAATCTTCTTACGAATTTTTTGAGCCAGTTCCCTTCGCCAAACGATGCACAAGGAGAAAATTATTACGATATGCCCACGGGTGCCGGTGCGGCTCTACCGCCTAACCAATATGTAACAGCGACCCCCTTGTTGCCCTATTATTATCCGCAAACTTACTATTATCCCAATGGATATACGGTTAAAGTGCATCAGCCAATTAAAATGACAGCCAATTCATTTTGGAATAAATTTCCTGCCATTAACAATATTAAAAATACACTGCACAATTTCATTAACAGAGGCACTCAGTTACCGATGCCAAATTATGACAACTTTTATGTGCAACAACCTTGGATGAAAAATTCCGACAACGGTGACGCAGCATCGATATCTCAAAGAGCGCAAGAGACAAAAAACGATCAAGATAACGAAAAAAGATCAAGTAATGTAAATTCTAACTATCCTGCTTACCAACAAGTAGAGGAAAATAGTAGTGGTGAAGATAAAAAACACATAAAGTCGTTATTGGATAGATTGATTATGCAGTATCAGAGTAACCCGAGTGGACCTAGACCTAGTTTGATTCAAACATCGGTTGGACTTTCTCCAAATTCAAACAGTTACGGAGTAAATCCAAGCGGACCTAGGCCTAGTTTGATTCAAACATCGGTTGGACTTTCTCCAAATTCAAACAGTTACGGAGTAAATCCAAGCGGACCTAGGCCTAGTCTGATTCAATCACCGATCGGACTTTCTCCGAATTCAAACGGCTACGGTGTAAATCCAAGTGGACCTAGGCCTAGTTTGATTCAAACATCGGTTGGGATTTCTCCAAATTCAAATAGCTACGGAGTAAATCCTACGTTAATTAATCAGAAACCCACCGAGAATTCAACAGCTGATGTCGCTAATAACGTAAATGATGATAAAAATAATTTAGTCGAAAATAAGAAAAAAAATAACAAAGATAAAGAAGATGGACAATTTTGGGATGTCTTTTTCGGTGACGATAAGGAGGACGAAGAACACGAAAAAATGATAGCAGCTAAGCAAAATGAAAAGATTTTAAGAAAATTAGATCAGTTAATCGTTAAACTTAATAATAAAATGAACATTGTCGGAAATGAAGAAACACCGTCTTCACCAATGGAAAAGTTGGCGATAGCAAAAAATTTAATTTACCAACTATTCGATAAGTACCCACAAACTCTAAAAGTATTACTTGATAAGAAAATTGATTTAAAAGAAAATCAATCGTCCGAAAGCTTCTGGAGATCATCGGATATTGAAGCAGAAAGTGCACAAGAATACACGGCTAAAGATTTTGAAGTTTTCGTAAAAGTGTTACAGTTAAAAGCAGAAGACTTAATGACCGATTCTTCTGATGACTCGTTGACGAAATCGTCGATTTCATCGGATAGTCTGAAGCCAGTTACGATCACAGCTAGAATGGCCAAATCAAGGGGCGACGATAATATCAAAGCTTTCGTAACGAAAGAAGGAAAAACAAACTCATCTTCTAAAAATATGAAAACTGAGGAGAAACTTACTGAAAATCATTCTAGGTATAATAATTAATATATGTGTATTTCAGTATATTTGCATTACACTGAAAAAAAGCTGCTTTTCGGCAAGTGGATTTTTTTTCTCCATAGTATTCATTTTAATTATTTTTTAATTCTACGTCGTGTTCTGCGTTTATATTCTACACAAATGTCAGTGATAAAATTGATAAAATTCTTATTTTCTTTGCTCGCGGGGTTTGAATTTTTTTTCAGTGTAGATATATTAATCTCAATAATAAAAATAAAATAATAAACTGATGGTTTTAACGTCACGTTTTTTTTTCGTTTTTTTTTTGTTTGGCTTGTCTAGAATATCTTCTTGGATTTATTGGAGTCTGGTACCGGTATATTGTACTGCGATGATATTCGTTGTAGTGTGTACGTATTTTTACGCGATAAATTTTTTATTTCGAAATCGTAAAAAAAAATTATTATATTTAATAAATTTAATTTTTATATTTATTTTTTTTGATTACAGATAAGCGATGAAGCCGAGGATGAAACGCTGGGGCAAAGTTGGACGAGCAGATAGCTATTGTTTATTATTTTATAAAAATTATTTTTGTATTATATCAGTTCAGTGTAAGATGTAAGGAATAAACTCTTTTTTATATAAAAAATATCGTCTCAATAAACATTAATTTTAATTCAAAAGATCATCCCATCCATTTCCCACTTCTTCGCTTACAGCTATAATTACTTCGTTAAAAGATAACGTGCAGTCGTTGCTTGAGCGCGTGACAGAGATTATAAAAATAAGTATATACAGGGAGTAGAGGAAATATACTCGAGTTGGATTGTCCATCGGAGATCAAAATAATAATAAATTTCTCTTGTTTTACTAACTCATTTCAAACGCCGATATAGGATTTCGATAGAAAGCAATGACCGACTTGTGAAAAAAAAACAGTGCAACGACCTCGATTACGCATATACATAATTAAATCTATCAGTCTATCAGTTTTTAAAAGCTGCGATGAAAGACATTTTAGCTCAGGTAATATGCTGCTTATATTATTAAAAAAATTTAACATTGTAAATTTTGCCGCACTTGAATTGCAAGTTTATTTTAATTAAACGGTATATAACATTTATCTTTATAATTTACTCAATAAGCATCGATAAGCATGCTATCTAATAAAAAGATTGTTATTCGGTTATTTAACATTCGTAATATGTATGCCAGATAAATAATATATATGACGCATTATTTTTTTATTACTACTTGACTCAGCCCTGAAAACGAAAAAAAAATTTAAGGCGCTTCGGTAACACCCAGAGGTAACAACCCTTGTTTTCGGATAGTTTGAACCTTCAGAAAATTGAAAAAAATCATGAACAAAAAATCGGCGATAGGTGCTAAAAAGATTTTTTCACTTTTATGTCAAAAACTGACTTTTTTCGTAAGCTACCCAAAAATTTGAAAATTTTTATTTCTGGGGTTGTTGACGGTATCTTTCGGGATTTTTGTTATCAAAAAGGTAAATAAAGTTCAAAACTAAGAAGGATTTAGTTCCGGTTTTAAGCAATATTTTGACTTTTATAAGCTATAAATTCTCGCTAATTGTTTGATTTTTCCAAAATTTTATGATTTTACTGTTTCTTGTATCTTAGACTGTTTTTAATCTAAGCGCAAGTTATAATTGTAAATATTAAATAATTTTTAGCCCAAACTGATTATAACATACCATTAAGATGCCCAGAAAGTAATTATTTTAACGTGATTTCATGAGATAACCCCAAGAGTTTACACGGTGACCTGGAAGCGTTTTATTATGCGATCAAAATGACAAAAAAAACTGTATTTTAGGGTCTTTTCGACACTAAAAAATGTCTACGAATTTTCTATCTGGACCTTCTATCCAGCTACTTTAATTGCTGTCAATATTTTCATAATTTGAATAATGATGATTTGAATTTTTTTCGAAGTATCCGAGATTCCTAACGCGCCTGCAGAACTCTAAAATATAAGTAAAAAAAATAAGTTTCTCGTTGGATTTAGACCAAAACATCGATTTTTGAGCCCACGATAGCTCTCGAAAGTTTTTTTATTGGCCTCCTTAAAATTGGGATTATCTTAAAACTTTCAGTTTTTCTAGCGGATTCAAATCGCGTTTAAAATTATGTTCTAATTAGCATTCCTTAGTATTTTTTCCCCAGAAATCCGATGAAACCATTTATTTTAGTTTTTGACCACGTTTTATAGGAGAAAAATTGATTTTCGTTGCCTTTTAGGGTCCAAATTTCAAGGGGACCAATTTTAAAAGTTTTGTAGTTTTCTGAATAATTTTTTCTGTATATTATTAACAAGAGGGACTTGTCTATTTTTTCCCTAAGAATTCGATGGAACCATTTATTTTAGCTTTTGACCACGTTTTATAAGAGAAAAATTGTTTTTATTGGTTTTTAGGGTCCCAATTTTAAGGAAATCTATTATAAAAAGTTAGCAGTTTTCAAAATAAGTTTTTCTGATTATTATTTAAAAGAATGTCTTGTATACTTTTTCCCCAGGAATCCGATGAAACCATTTATTTTAGCTTTTGACCACTTCTTATATGAGAAAAATCAACTTTTGTCATGTTTTGGGGTCCCAATTTTAAGGAAATCAATCATAAAAGTATAATAGTTTACAAAATAAATTTTGCTGAATATTATTTACTAAAGGAACTTATGTATTTTTTCCCCAGAAATCTGATCAAACCATTTATTTTCGCTTTTGATTACCTCTTATATGAGAAAAATCGATTTTTGTCGTGTTTCAGGGTCCCAATTTTGAGGAAATCCATTATAAAAGGTTATCAGTTTTCAAAATATGTTTTTCTGAATATTATTTACAAGAGGATCTTGTATATATTTTCCCCAGAAATTCGACCACGTCTTATATAAGAAAAATCGAATTTTTTCGTTTTTCAGAATCATAATTTTAAGGAAATCCATTATAAAAATCAAGACAATATTGAAAATATGAAAACATTGACAGCAAACGCTTAAAGTAACTGGATAGAAAGTCCAGATAAGAAATTCGTAGACATTTTTTAGTGTAGAAAACACCCCACCATACGGTTTTTTTTGTCATTTTGATCGAATAATAAAACGCTTCCAGGTCACCGTGGTTTATTAACGACAAAAAGTATCTGAATTTTTTTTTATCTCATATAATATATATTTTCCCAAGCAAATAAAAGTCTACCAATAATTATTTAGATCACATATAATTTATTTTTACACTATTGTTTGCAAAAAAATACCACTTTTTTCATTTGAATGCAGTATAGAATTTTGGACTTACTATACCTGGGTAGAAATCTGAAAAGTACAACGATCGCAAAATTGAGTTCACTGGTTGCTCTCAAAATTTTCTTCTGCTTTTGCTTATATTAAACTTGATTTCGCCCAACTTTATAGCCCTCTAGGTGTAAAAGCCTTTAAATTAAGCACATTTGAGTTTGTTGTTTTTTCAGTTTTCAGAATCATTTTTTGGTAAAAATATACAAAACCAATTAATTATACAAACAAAATAATTACAAAATATAAATTTTTATATAATTTTCTACTGAATCCGATTCGTGGGTCAGTTTCAGGCTACAAAAATTAATTTTATAAACAAAAACTCTTTTTTTTGTCACAAAATATTTCAACATGCTGAATAACTAATTTTGATTATCAATGCTTTGGCCAAAAAATTGCATTTTTTTAAATAAAAATCTTTACTATCTTAAAAGAATTCATAGCCAAGGAATAATTACCCGGAATTATACACAACTTTGTTTTAGCGACAAATAGGAATCAATTTAAATAAATTTTGAAGTTTTTATAAGTTTTTCGAAAAACTTCAAAATAAGTTGAAAATAGTAAATTTTTAATTTCACGATATCTTTGCCATATTCGTACCCAAAAAAATGATTTTATTTTAGAAATTAAGTTTTTTTTCCAAAGATTATGAATATTTTTTTAATTTTTCAAAATTTTTACATGGAAAGTATTTATTGATAAATTCTGAAAAACAAAATTTGAAAAATTAAGTAATTATTTAAAATTATTGCTATATTTATATATCGAGTCAAAATTTTCACTAACTATTATCTCCCTTTTAAGAGCCCCCGGTTTTAGTTTGAAGATTTTTGAGGAAATGAAATTTGCGTAGAGAATGTCAAATTTTTCATTTTTCAACGTTATGGCTCTTTATTTCAAAAATTAGATTCAGCGGGAAATTTTATTTAAATTTATATTTTGAAACCATTTTGTTGGCTTTGTAAATTTACTATCATAAAATGACTAAGAAAACTGAAAAAATCTCAAAAAATCAAAAATTCTATGCTGCACTTAATTGAAAAAATTTGTGTATTTTTTACAATCAAAAGGGTTAAAGTAAATTGTATGTGGTCTACAAGATTGTTGGTAGATTTTTATTTGCTTGGGAAAATATCTTTTATGAGATTAAAAAAATTCAGACACTTTTTGGAATTAATAAATATAATTACTTCCTTATAACTAAAATTTCAAAATCGGGACTCTTTGGGTTATGTCATGGAATCTCGTTAAAATAATTATTTTCCAGACATCTTAATGGTATATTATCATCACTTTGGGCTATAAATTATTCAATATTTAATAAAATAACTTTTGCATAGATTAAAAACAGTCTAAGATATAAAAGAAAAAATACAATCATAAAATTTTGAAAAAAGCAAACAATAAACAGGATTTTATAGCTTACAAAAGTCAAAATATTGCTTAAGACTGATACTAAACCCTTGATTATATTAGTTTTGAACTTTATTTACCTTGTTGATAGCAAAAATCCCAAAAGATACCGTCAACAACCCCATAAATAAAAATTTTCAAAAATTAGGTGTTACCGATGTGCCTTCAAATATTTTTTTTGCCCGCCAGGTCGTAAAATTTTTTAAATTTCAGCACGCGTTTTAAGCCCAGTAGGGCAAAAAATAATGTAAGCACAATGGGTGAAAAAGTTTAGACATTTCAATTCCAGGACCGAATTAAGTAGTAATAAAAAAATAATGCGTCGTTTTCATAACTTACATGATAATAATACGTAAAACTATATTTTAGTTTGATAATGACGGGTTTGTCGTGCTGGAGGATTTCTTTCAAATTGACGAAATCGAAGAAATGAAACAAGCTGGAGAAGATTTTACCACTAATTTACCACCCGAAAATCAAAGGAAGATTTTTAATACCGTTGACAAGCAGCAGAGCAAAGAGCGTTATTTTTTGGATAGTGCCGATAAAATTAGCTATTTCTTCGAGGCCGAAGCGCTGGACGAAAATGGAAAGCTTAAAGTCTCTCATCCCCGCGTAGCTTTGAACAAAGTAGGTCACGCCTTGCACTGGCTTAATCCCGTTTTCAAAAAGTACACTTTCAGTGACAAAGTCAAAGAAATCGCCATGCAATTGGAATTAACGGAACCAGCAGTTTGCCAATCAATGTACATTTACAAAAATCCTGGAATCGGTTCAACCGGTGAGAAATATTATTAATTATTTATTAGTTAAGTCTTCAACCAAAACAGTTCATTCCTTTTTGTAGTTAATATAATCTTCAAAATTTTTTTTCGTATTTCGCAAAACTTTGACTTTGGCAAAATTTCAGCTTTTGCAAAATGAAAATTCTATTATAACGGAAAATCATCCTCCTAGTATCTTGTTTGAATTGTAAGTTGAAATTAACCCTTGAAATTTGTTATTAAAAAAAATTGTAATTTTTAACCTTAATAATAGTACGATCTAGAACTTTTATCATGGAATTAACCATTTTTATTGAACGATCATCAAATTAATAAAAAACTAAGAAAATCGTATCCTCGTTTTTTATAAGGTTGATTAAAAACACGAATAGAAATTATAGTCTTGACAAAATACCGAGGTCAAATTTTTGTCGAATATGCTAACATTTTAGACGACCACATCGTAGCATTTAGTTTGAGACAATTATGCGGATTAAAAATTAATAACCGATGTATAGTTTGAGACAAATTTAAAAAAACCACATTAACTAGCAAAGGAACCATCCTGGTTGAAAAAAAAAATATATTAAAGTAAACAACTCTCCGTCTCCAATTATGAATTGCAATTTTGATTCTAGTTACAACCCATCAAGACGCTACGTACTTGCACACGGAGCCAGTAAGAGTTTATGGCTTTTGGATAGCTTTGGATGATGCTACAAAGGACAATGGATGCTTATGGATCGCTCCAGGATCACATCGAAGTGGTGTACACAGAAGATACGTTAGAAACAAAGACGAAAATTCGAAAGAACTTCTTATTTATGATCGACCGGCGCCTTATTATCAATCGAGCTCTTTCAGGCCCGTTCCCGTGAAAAAAGGCTCGTGCATTATACTGCACGGACAAGTGGTTCACTACTCTAACCATAACAAAAGTAATTTTTCAAGGCACGCTTACACGTTTCACGTAATAGAAACAAAGCACGTCAACTATTCCAAAGACAACTGGTTGCAACCTCCGAAAGAAGGGTTTCCAGAGCTTTATACCAACTAAATCAATGTACATTTTTTTTTACTACTAGCTGGAAAATAAATAAAAAATTGTATTATGAGTGATAAAAATGGGTAGAATAAACAATTTATTTTACAAATCGCTTTTGAATGAATAACTGTTTTAAAATAATTTTTATTTACAATCTGACCAATCAATAAATAATAATTAAAATTGTCAACGTAAAGTAGTTAATTTAAAAAAATATATAAATCAAATATTTTCTTATAATATAAAAAAATGTCTATTGTTAAAAGCTCAAAAACCTAAAATTATAGCTAAATAGTATAGATAATTTAAGTAACATGCAAAAATTTGAACATATAATTGCCATAAGTTATGACCATATTATGGCCACAATTGTAACACTTCAAAAAAAAAGCTAAAACTATTTTCCAACCTCTGAAAATTAAATTTTAAACCCAAATATTAATTAAGAAGCAACAAATTTTATCTGAAATGGCTAAAATATATGTAAACAAAAAAAAAAATCTAGTTTTACAACTTTGAAAACAAAAATTATGAGAAATAAAGGAAGTAATAGTAAATTACAATTTTTTACTCCAAAGACTCCTACTTGAAATTAATAACGATTTCTAGCAAATTTTAGTTACCCTAGTGTCAAAGTTCACTCAATAAGATTGAATCCTAGTTGTCTTGAGCTGATTTGATGGGATGAGCTATTGCGTAAAATAATATTCTCTCTTATATGTTAAATTTATGTTCAATTTATATTGATGTTCTCTTCGAAGAGGATAATGAACACCCTTTATTGATGTAAACGTCTTCTGAGGGGGTAATAACTATTTTAAGGGTGGTTTCCTTGAGTTTTGATGTAATTTCTATGTTTCATTTTTTCAAAAAGTTTATTATATAATAAAAAGATTTTTTTACAGTTATTTTATTCTTCATAATAAACAAACAAAATTTTTTTTTACTTTCTCATTTTTTACATATGATGAGATAGCGCTGAAGTTGGTATCTAAAAAAAAAGGTCCAAATTGGCTTACATCATACCTCGGTTTAGAATCGTCTGAAAAAAAAACCATAAAGAACATGATCTTTTGCATAATCTAAACTACAAATGATGAAAAATATTAAAAATTAAAAAGATATGAAGGAAATAGTAAACAATCGAAATTTGACATCATTTTTGCCCTAAAGTGGAACCTAAAACCAACAAAAATGCTCCGATCAGGTTCATTGTAGGTCAGATTATGTAGAATTTCATAGCAAATCGATTTAAAAAAAACTGTAATCGGAGGAGTATTTTTGTTGTTATCATGCCGTTTTAAAAGAGTTCGTTTTGAGAAAAACGCGTTTAAAGTTTTAAATTACTAAATCCTAGTAATATTCTTATTAGCTTCTTAATTAATTTTAAAATTTATTTACAAAATAAACAAAAAAATATAATACAAATATTATAAAAAATATTTTTTATACACGGTAAAAAATAATGAACACAATATTACTACAGTTTAGTAATTTTAATACGATTTAGCAATATTACTACAAAATAGTGAATTTACTACAATTTGTAGTAATTTTACGATTTCGTAGTAATATTATTACAAGTGTGTAGTAATTTTACTACAAATTGTAGTAATTTTACTACAAATTGAAGCAATTTTACTACACTTGGTGCAGTAAATTTAAAATTTATTTACATTTTACCCAGACACCCAATTTGTAGTAAAATCGCTATACTTGTAGTAATATTACTACTAGTAGTAAAATTACTACGAATTGTAATAAAACTTTTTTGTAGTAATATTACTGAATCATATTAAAATTACTAAACGGTATTAATATTTTGTTTATTATTTTTACAGTGTAACTAATAATATAGTTGTGTTTATAATATTTGAACTATATACCGCAAGAATACCGCCCGGCATACATTGTACATGTGAACATAAAAGTTACTAAATCAACGACAAAACTACGGTTCCTCATAATAATTTTTTAAGGTTGAATCCGAAGAGGCTGTTGAATCAGGTGGATAAAAATAGCATTTTTTGAGTAAAAATTTCTGGAGATCGAAATTTCTGGAATGTTTAATATTTTTAGCCATTAATCATGTTATGTGTCCCTTAAAATTAAAAAAATAATTTTGAAAATTTATTGACTACTGACGGAGATATTAGCGCTTGAAATTTTATTAATTTTTGAGGTATCTAATTTTAAAAATCTTTATATTTATAGGACATTATTTAGCATCGATTCACTAAAAAAAATCTCAATTTTTAACAATAATATTTGTAGTTTTTTGGTTCCTCAAAGAGGAACCATTCTGTTAGGTCAAAATTTGATTTTCTGTTTTTTGGCATATAAGCACGTTTTTGGACCCCAGGAAGCTAAAAAACCGGTTTTTAAAAAAAGTCTGTATGTTTGTGTGTGTGTGTGTGTGTGTGTGTGTGTGTGTGTGTGTTTGTGTGTACGTACGTACGTATGTATGTAATCGGTGATATTTCACAAACATTATGGAATTAAGACCTAATTTTTTTTTCAAAAATTTTTTCACCAAAAAAGCTCGAGGTACTTTTTTTTTTTTAATTTGGACGTAACACCTCATTTATTTCCACAAAAGTACTTATATTTGAAAGTATGGTTTTCACATGATATTTTGAATCGGATACTTAATTTTCTTAAAATTTTTTTTCTAAAATTTTTTTCACAAAAAAATACAAAAAATACCAATTTTTTTTTCTTTTTGGACGAAGTACCTAATTTATTTCCATGGAAGTACTAGTTTTAAGAACCTCGTTTATAGTAATTTTTTGGAACTGATACTTAGTTTTTTCAAAATTTTTTTCTCAAGATTAAAAAAAAAGAAAAATAAAAAAAACTGCAATATTTTTTTTTTTTTTTGGTGTAATACCTCATTTAATTCTATGAAAGTACTAGTATCTGAAAATATTGTAACTAGTGATATTTCAAAACCATTATCGAATTAAGACCTAATTTTTTTTTCCAAAAATTTTTTTATTAAAAAAATCTCAAAACCCCCTTTTTTTTTTAATTTGGATGTAATACCTCATTCAATCCATGAAAGTACTTATACTTGAAAGTATGGTATTTACTTGATATCTCTAATCTGATACTTAATTTATTGAAAATTTTTTTCCTAAAATTTTTTTCACAAAAAAATACAAAAAATATGAAACGTTTTTTTCTTTTTGGACGTAGTACCTAATTTATTTCCATGGAAGTACTAGTTTTAAGAACCTCGTTTTCAGTAATTTTTTGGAACTGATACTGAATTTTTTCAAAATTTTTTTCTCAAAATTGAAAAAAAAATAAATAAAAAAAATTGCAATATTTATTTTTTTTGTTGGTGTAATAACTCATTTAATTCTAAGAAAGTACTAGTATCTGAAAATATTGTAACTAGTGATACTTCAAAACCATTATCGAATTAAGACCTAATTTTTTTTTCCAAAAATTTGTTTATTAAAAAATCTCAAAATACTTTTTTTTTTTTTTTAATTTGGATGTAATACCTCATTCATTTCCATGAAATTACTTATATTTGAAATTATGATTTTGACTCGATATCTTGAATCTGATAATTAATTTTTTGAAAATTTTCTTCTCCAAAATCTTCGTCACAAAAAAAATACATAAAACACCAAATTTATTTTTCGTTTTGGACATATCTAATTTATTTTAATTGAGAGTACAAGTTTTAGAAATTTAGTTTATAGTAATTTTTTGTATCCGATTACAATTTTTTTTTTATTTTGATATAAATTATAACACACAAGAAAGAGTTATGGAAATCTTGCCTCTTTTTGACTTCCTTAGATTATTTTGCTGGTTGCTATATTTATTTATGTATGCAGCTTAATGAAATTATAAACAATAATAAACAGCCTGAAAATATTAAATGGTTATGTTTGCATTTTAAAATTAAGATTTAAAAGTTATATTGGCATTTTTTTAAGAATCAAACAATTATAGAATTAAATAATTTATTATTTTGTGATAAATAGAAATAATATAAATAATGTTAAAATCTTGAAGCAATTAATGCGGTTATTTTTTTATTACAAAATATTATTATTATTATTATTTTCATTGTTGCGGAAGATTGGTCAAATGCAAGAAGTACACTGAGAAAATAAATTATAAGAAATTATTATAAATTCTGGTAAAAACTCCTATCTTTTTATAATAATTGAGCGAATATTTGTAATTTTCGCATCGTTACCAACCATTTCTTTGACAAAACAAAAAAATCATGTTACCCAATATTTTAATTATTATGGAATAATTATATATTCTAATAAATTAAAATTTTATAAAAAAAAATAAAATAAGCTTTTTTTATATTTGTCTCTTTTTAATTATGCAAAAATGATTTAAAATCCATTAACGCCGGCGCGACCAATCCAGGAACGCTAGAATTTTCACTTTAATAACAAAATGATCTTAATAATCTACTTTACCAGCTACTAAAAACGAAAAATGTATGTATAATTGCATGGTTGTAATCAATAATATTTGTTGTAAATTAAGATTACAGCCCATTGTTTAAGGAACCTCAGTGCCAGCTAGTTGGCAGGGTATTTTGATTTTTGGCCTAACCTAAATTTTTCAAAAAATCAATTTATGAAATATCTTATTTTAAACGGCGATAGCTTATTTTGAATTTTTCTGTATTAGAAAGTGCCTCTCCCCCAAGAAATTTTCTTAAAAGTTTAAAAAAAAGTTTTTCAACCTTCCAGGACTATAAAAAAAAATGTAAGGATGTTATATTTTTTTTATGCTCAAAAAACCGATTTTCGAAAAATTCAAAAATCCCTCAAAAAAATTTTTCTTGAAAAGTGATAAAATTTTATGTTTTCCAGCCTATATATGAGCAGAATATTATCTGTTTACGGGTCGGAGAAATTAATTAAAATCTAAAAAAAACTTCCCAAAAAACGATTTTTTTTAGGTTTTTGGGGGCCTGTCGTGGCCTATATAGAGTTCTAACTCCAACGGGAATCGGTGAGTTTTTTTATAACTTTTTGGATGCTGCTACTTATAGGTTAGGTTTGGTTCCGGGGGCAAAATTAATGTATTTATTTAAAAGTAGCCTTTAGGGATTAGTAGCGGTATGGTGATTCGGAAATTATACAACTTTTACAAAATTAAATATTATCGCATAAAATTTGGTAAATAAGTATATTTAATAATTTAAAACATAACCAGGATTTTAATTTTTTTTAAATTAAATAAAAAAATTTTTCAAAATTTTACATTAGTTCTTTTGTACATTTCTTCAAAAAAGTGGTTTTTATTAAATATCTGAATAAAAAAATACCCTGCCAACTAGCTGGCACTGAGGTTCCTCAAAAAATGGGCTGTAATCTTAATTTACAACAAATATTATTGATTACAACCATGCAATTATACATACATGTTTCGTTTTTAGTAGCTGGTAAAGTAGATTATTAAGATCATTTTGTTATTAAAGTGAAAATTCTAGCGTCCATGGATTGGTCGCGCCGGCGTTAATGGATTTTAAATCATTTTTGCATAATTAAAAAGAGACAAATATAAAAAAAGCTTATTTTATTTTTTTTTATAAAATTTTAATTTATTAGAATATATAATTATTCCATAATAATTAAAATATTGGGTAACATGATTTTTTTGTTTTGTCAAAGAAATGGTTGGTAACGATGCGAAAATTACAAATATTCGCTCAATTATTATAAAAAGATAGGAGTTTTTACCAGAATTTATAATAATTTCTTAGAATTTATTTTCTCAGTGTACTTCTTGCATTTGACCAATCTTCCGCAACAATGATAATAATAATAATAATAATATTTTGTAATAAAAAAAATAACCACATTAATTGCTTCAAGATTTTTAAAATGTTTGATTCTTTAAAAAATGCCAATATAACTTTTAAATCTTAATTTTAAAATGCAAACATAACCATTTAATATTTTTAGGCTGTTTATTATTGTTTATAATTTCATTAAGCTGCATACATAAATAAACATAGCAACGAGCAAAATAATCCAAGGAAGTCAAAAAGAGGCAAGATTTCCATCACTCTTTCTTGTGTGTTATAATTTATATCAAAATAAAATCGGATACAAAAAATTACTATAAACTAAATTTCTAAAACTTGTACTCTCATTAAAATAAATTAGATATGTCCAAAACGAAAAATAAATTTGGTGTTTTATGTATTTTTTGTGACGAAGATTTTGAAGAAAAAAATTTTCAAAAAATTAATTATCAGATTCAAGATATCGAGTAAAAATCATAATTTCAAATATAAGTAATTTCATGGAAATGAATGAGGTATTACATCCAAATTAAAAAAAAAAAGTATTTTGAGATTTTTTTAATAAACAAATTTTTGGAAAAAAAAGTTAGGTATTCATTTGATAATTGTTTTGAAATATCATGCACTGTTTACAATATTTTAAAATATTAGTACTTTCATAGAATTAAATGAGGTATTACACAAAAAAAAAATAAATATTGCAATTTTTTTTATTTTTCTTTTTTTTTTATTTTGAGAAAAAAATTTTGAAAAAATTCAGTATCAGTTCCAAAAAATTACTGTAAACGAGGTTCTTAAAATTAGTACTTCCATAGAAATAAATTAGATACTACGTCCAAAAAGAAAAAAAAGTTTCGTATTTTTTGTATTTTTTTGTGAAAAAAATTTTAGGAAAAAAATTTTCAAAAAATTAAGTATCAGATTCGAGATATCAAGTAAAAACCATACTTTCAAGTATAAGTACTTTCATGGAAATGAATGAGGTATTACATCCCCATTAAAAAAAAAAGTACCTCGAGCTTTTTTGGTGAAAAAATTTTTGAAAAAAAAATTAGGTCTTAATTTGATAATGGTTTTGAAATATCACTAGTTACAATATTTTCAGATACTAGTACTTTCATAGAATTAAATGAGGTATTACACAAAAAAAAAAAAAAATATTGCAGTTTTTTTTATTTTTCTTTTTTTTTAATCTTGAGAAAAAAATTTTGAAAAAACTAAGTATCAGTTCCAAAAAATTACTATAAACGAGGTTCTTAAAACTAGTACTTCCATGGAAATAAATTAGGTACTTCGTCCAGAAAGAAAAAAAAAATTGGTATTTTTTGTATTTTTTTGTGAAATAAATTTTAGAAAAAAAATTTTCAAAAAATTAAGTATCAGATTCGAGATACCAAGTAAACACCATACTTTCAAGTATAAGTACTTTCATGGAAATAAATAAGGTATGACATCGAAATTAAAAAAAAAAAAAAGTACCTCGAGCTTTTTTGGTGAAAAAATTTTTGAAAAAAAAATTAGGTCTTAATTCCATAATGTTTGTGAAATATCACCGATTACATATGTGTGTGTACGTACGTATGTACGTACACACACACACACATACAGACTTTTTTTAAAAACCGGTTTTTTAGCTTCCTGGGGTCCCAAAACGTGCTTATATGCCAAAAAATAGAAAATCAAATTTTGACCTAACACAATGGTTCCTCTTTGAAGAACCAAAAATTGTATATATATTTAATTACTATAAGTATTATGTTAAAAATGTAAATTCAAAAAACTTTTTCAAAAAACTTTTGTAGTATACGAATAAAAATGACAAAAACAAATAATCAGATATACTATGTATGTATATTTGCAGTCTTCCTGTTTCTGTACCCCCCCTGAAACGGAGTCACCGTTCCTCCATAACTAGTTCCTGCTTTATTTCATTTAAACAATCAATTAAAGTTTAAGATATTTAAATTTAAATAATAAATAAAAATATTTGTTTACCTTTTAATTCTTCGATTCCTGTTCCCAGAATTATTTGAAATCTAAAAGTTTATTTCTTTATAAATTTGAATTTCCGCTGTTCTTCGTGCGAAAACTTCTACTTTACTGATAGTAGTTTACACCCACGGTTTGTTTATAAAATATTTTTTTGTGTATTAAAACATTGATTGTTGGAGACAAATCAATTTTTCCAATAACGATTTGTCCATAAAATGTATTCTATAAAACTATTAATTTTTTTTTTATTTAACAAATTCATTTTTACACACAACCTCATTCAAAACACGGAAGTCCTGAAACAACTTATTATAAAACTGTCTCGCACTTGAGCGGTTTTTTCTACATAAAAGTATCGAGTAACCTCATAGAAGTTATAATATCAAAGACCAACGGTCAGTTGAATCCCAAAATTTCCTAAATGGATATTTTAAAATGCATCCAACAGAGGGCTAGGAATAATGCTTATATCTTAAATTACGTTAAAATACAATTGCTATTTTTATAATTTTTAATTATCACCTTTACTAAATGTAAAGCTTCTGAACTTAAACTACAAGTCCCTAAACCCAGATTACTCTAAGTGAATAAACTTGAATTATTCTTAGTTCCATTTGACCCCTCCCCTTGAATGGGACACATTATATCACCTTTCAACGGTACCCGGAAAGTTTAATAAAAAATAATAAAGGTATAATAATTTATACATATTATATATGTAATTTTATATTTTTTAAATCATAAATTAATAGTATATTACGACTTATATATATTACTAAAATAATTTATTAATATAGAATTATTTTGTTGCTATTTGATATTATATTTAAATATTTGTTATAATCCAATCATTTTTGCAGCATTAAGAAGCCTTCATATTATCGATACTGAAACTCAGGGAAGAAGATTAGCATCAACTAACGATGAAGGAGAGGTATATAATTTTAATAATTTTGCGTAATCCTCAAAATTCATTTTTGTTGGCCAAGGGGTGAATAGTAAAAATGTGATTTCTGACCGCTCAGAAATAATCAGTAAAATTAAAAAAAAAATGTAAAAAATTGTATATGGGTAGATTTAAATGAAGTGAGGGCGATTTGTATGGTCGGGTTTTCAAAACTGTCCCAAAGTGTTTTTTCTGAAAGTACTACCAAATTAAGTCACCAGCCCAATTTTTAGCATCCCAGAGCAAAATATCGATTTTTAGCAGCCATTTTTGTGTTTTGGACTTTTTTAAAAAAAGTAAGAAAAATGAGTCATAATTTTTTTTATTATTGCTGTAGAGTGATTCTTAGTGAATTCAGCAAAAGTTTCCAGGTCGGGTCGCTGAAACCGGCTAAAAACTTTTTTTTGCCAATTACCTATCCAAAATGGACTATGTCCCCAAATTTTAGCCCTTAATATTGAAAACTAAGCCCAGGGCGAATTTTTGAAAAAAAAAGACGTTTTCATCTTTCCTCAGCCACCGATTCTTCTTTTATGTGCCATTCCTTCTGGAAATCATTAAAAATAATGAAAAAAGAGGTACTATAGTAAAATTTCCTCAGGAATCCAGTCATGCCATTAGTTTTTGAAAATTCCTACACGGGGAGCCAGAAAATCGATAAATTCACAGGGTATATTACGGAAACTACAGAAAAATTGTATATCCGAATTTTTTATTCAGCTTCTCAGGAAAAGCGTGTTTTTATATATATTTTCGGATGCCATATCAACCTAGATGCGATCGAACTTCCTAGACCATAAAATAACCGAAAAATCGTGAATTTTCCTCAATTTTTCTCATTTTTTAGCAGTTTTTTTGAATTTTCCCGCTCTAAATGACTCCGAACGATTTAAACAAGGTGAGATTCGGATTCCCAGGGAAATTTTACATATTTTCTTTATTTAAATCATTTTTAGGCTTCGATGTAAAAGAGCTCACACCAAATGTCTTAAATACAAAATTTTAATTTTTATCTTTTTTTAGCAGTTTTTTTGAATTTTCCCGCTCTAAATGACTCCGAACGATATAAACAAGGTGAGATTCGGATTTCCAGGGAAATTTCACATATTTTCTTTATTTAAATCATTTTTAGGCTTTGATGTAAACGAGCTCACACCAAATGCCTTAAATACAAAATTTTGATTTTTATCGTTTTTTAGCAGTTTTGTGTGTACTTTATCTGTTTAAGGTTCCTAATAAGATTTATTATATCGTATATAATAACAACTTAATAAATATTTAAAGTTGTTGATACGTCCAAATAAATTATTAAAATTAAGTGATAATACGACCTTGTTGGACCAAGAGCAATAAAAAATACAAATTATTTTTTACCGACGTTTCGTCATCGAACTGATGACCTTATCAAGGAACCTTTATTAAAAAATTCATATATAAATTACAATGATCTATAAAATTAATTAGTTACAAAATTTATAAGCTTACCAAGTAGGTAGTTATCACATATTTCTAAAATAAGAAATACAGTCAAAAATTAGGTAGTACATTTTATAGTTATAAATATTTAATTATTATATTAGTAACATTTTTATATTAATAAAATTTAGATTTATTAAAATTAATTTACAATAGTTGAAAATAATAGATTAATTAAACTGTTACACATTCTGAATGCTACTGTTTATGAACTATATATATATATGTATATGAGAGAGAAAGAATATTTACAAATAAAATTCATAAATAAATGACATACAAATAACGACTGCTTGAAAAAAAAAATATTATTTTAAATGATTTGGTTAAGAAGTATTTCGTAGGGAGGAGAGAAATTTTTTAGATCGGTTTTTACATTTAATGCATGCTTTTGATGTTTTTTAATGTAGAACAATTCAACAAGCTCTCTTTTTTTTAAATTGCTTTCTTGGTGTAAAATTTCAAACTCCTCAAAGTTAAAATCATGTTCATAGCCTTGATTATTGGTTTCTTTCTTGTGAAGAGAAATCACATTGTAGTTTTTCTCACTTCTACTATAATTTTTTTGGTGTTCTTCAAAAATTCTTGTACTGGCTAATCTACCTGTTTGGCCTATATATTTACTATCACAATCTTTACAATTAATTAAATAAACTATATTTTTATGTTCTTCTTTTTTAATTTTATCTTTACCTAATTTAATGAATTTATTAAGTTTGAACGGTATGTGAAAAATAATGTTTAAATCATATCGTTTAATGAAATTTATTATATGATTTGTGATATTTTCATTTACATATGGAAGTTTGAAAAGGTTTCTACTATTAAAATTTGTATCAGAATCTGTATTTTGTGAACTATTGAGAGAATTTAAATGAATAAGTCTCTTTTTGATGTGCTTGGAGATTAAAGATTGAGGATAATTATTCAACAGTAAAATTTCATTAATGTATTTGAGGTTGCTGGGTTGAAATTCTTTATCAGCCAATTTAATAGATTTGTCAGTAAGATTTTTGATGATTGCTATTTTGTGTTGCATAGGATGATTAGATAAATAATTCAAAACTCTACCTGAATAAGTAGGTTTTCTATACCTATAGAAATACAACAAAATTATAACAACGAAGCTGTAAGTTTGGTAAAAAAGTACATCAATAATTATAATGACATCAGGAAATCATTAGCAAAAAAAGAATTTTTATTAAATTGTAAAGCTGATAATTTACATCATAAAAAAATTATTAATGTTTGCAATAAACTGAAACACATGCATTTTTACAGTAGATCAGCTAGCAAAAAACACAATAATATTTATAATAGATTAAAAAATACTTTACTTAAACTTGAAATTAAAGACTTACATCATCATTTTAAGTATTTACATAAACAAAACATCCAAATCATAGTTGAGTTAAAAGAAATGCTGCCTGTTAATATTTTAAATAAATTGGTTGTCTATCATCAAAATCTAGACTACAAACGTTGCAAATCTTATAAGACCCTTACCAAAAAATTTGAAAATCTAAAAAGTCAATGTTCTGACAACAAAGATATTAGTCTGAATCAACACAACTGTGATCCTAAATCTGATCCTTGGTTAAAAAATCTCACTAATACTACAATTCCCAAAAAAGTATATGATTTAGTTAGATTAGGTGAAAATTTCAGTAGTTCTCATATTGTCCAAAAAAAACATCACGTATTAGAAATCATAAAAGATGTTGAATGTTATATTCGCAATGTTCCATACGATCAACAACAGAAAGTTAAAAATTTCATTTTAAATTCTACAAAAAATTATCTTGATAAAAATCAAAAGTCATCAAAATTTGATTCATTAATCAAAGAATCTGTTAATGAATTAAAAAAATTTCTTAAAGAGAACCCTGATATTTTTTTCTCAAAAGCTGACAAAGGAAATTGTACTGTGTTACTTACAAATAAACAATATAATTTAAGTATTGAAAAAGCTCTATCCGATAAAAATACTTATTCACATATTACTGATGACCCATCTGATATGCTTCGTAAATTATTTTCTAACTTGCTAAAAAAATGGAAGAAAAAAGGTTATCTTAATAATTCTGAAGCTAAAGATTCAGTAGTATCAGAGTGTATTTTAGCTAGAGCATATGGTCTTCTTAAAGCTCATAAAATTACTGATGATATAATTATAGACGATAACTTACCTTTCAGACTTATTATTTCATGCATTGACTCATTTAAATATTTTTTCTCCCAACTTTATGAAGAAATTCTCTCTAATAGTATAAAAAAACCTCCTCAAAGCATTAAAAATAGTTATGATTTTATCAACAAAATTAAAAATATCAAAATTCCGGATAATTACGTAATGATCTCTTTAGATGTTGTATGCATGTATCCTAGCATACCGTTCGATTTGATAAAGAAAAGTATTGAAAATAGGTGGGACGCTATAAGAATGTATACAAACATTCCATTGAATGAGTTCATTTCTGGCCTAGAAATCTTAGTCAACACTACTTATTTTAAATTTAATAGTAAATTCTATAAACAGATCTACGGCCTACCAATGGGCGACCCAAGTTCTCCTATTCTTGGAGAAATATCATTCTATGATTTAGAAAATACAGTTTTAAATAGTTTTGATTTTAATATTCCATTCTATGGCCGTTATGTTGATGATACCTTTCTTATTGTTCCTAAAGATAAGATTAAAACCATCCTAAATACTTTCAATAGTTTCCATCCTAGAATTAAATTCACAATGGAAATGGAAAATGATCAAAAATTGAACTTTCTAGATCTTATGATACATAGAGATAATTATGGCAACATCTTAACTAATTGGTATAGAAAACCTACTTATTCAGGTAGAGTTTTGAATTATTTATCTAATCATCCTATGCAACACAAAATAGCAATCATCAAAAATCTTACTGACAAATCTATTAAATTGGCTGATAAAGAATTTCAACCCAGCAACCTCAAATACATTAATGAAATTTTACTGTTGAATAATTATCCTCAATCTTTAATCTCCAAGCACATCAAAAAGAGACTTATTCATTTAAATTCTCTCAATAGTTCACAAAATACAGATTCTGATACAAATTTTAATAGTAGAAACCTTTTCAAACTTCCATATGTAAATGAAAATATCACAAATCATATAATAAATTTCATTAAACGATATGATTTAAACATTATTTTTCACATACCGTTCAAACTTAATAAATTCATTAAATTAGGTAAAGATAAAATTAAAAAAGAAGAACATAAAAATATAGTTTATTTAATTAATTGTAAAGATTGTGATAGTAAATATATAGGCCAAACAGGTAGATTAGCCAGTACAAGAATTTTTGAAGAACACCAAAAAAATTATAGTAGAAGTGAGAAAAACTACAATGTGATTTCTCTTCACAAGAAAGAAACCAATAATCAAGGCTATGAACATGATTTTAACTTTGAGGAGTTTGAAATTTTACACCAAGAAAGCAATTTAAAAAAAAGAGAGCTTGTTGAATTGTTCTACATTAAAAAACATCAAAAGCATGCATTAAATGTAAAAACCGATCTAAAAAATTTCTCTCCTCCCTACGAAATACTTCTTAACCAAATCATTTAAAATAATATTTTTTTTTTCAAGCAGTCGTTATTTGTATGTCATTTATTTATGAATTTTATTTGTAAATATTCTTTCTCTCTCATATACATATATATATATAGTTCATAAACAGTAGCATTCAGAATGTGTAACAGTTTAATTAATCTATTATTTTCAACTATTGTAAATTAATTTTAATAAATCTAAATTTTATTAATATAAAAATGTTACTAATATAATAATTAAATATTTATAACTATAAAATGTACTACCTAATTTTTGACTGTATTTCTTATTTTAGAAATATGTGATAACTACCTACTTGGTAAGCTTATAAATTTTGTAACTAATTAATTTTATAGATCATTGTAATTTATATATGAATTTTTTAATAAAGGTTCCTTGATAAGGTCATCAGTTCGATGACGAAACGTCGGTAAAAAATAATTTGTATTTTTTATTGCTCTTGGTCCAACAAGGTCGTATTATCACTTAATTTTAATAAATATTATATTATTAAAGATGTAAATTACTAATAATCTTATTTCCGAAAAAAATTTTAAATAATTTAAATTTAGCGCTAAAAATAATAAACATTGTATATGGCGTGGCAATCGTCAATGTTTACAAGATTTATTATTAAATAAATGAGTTACATTAAAAACATTTTTATTGTATTCATATTATTCATTAAAACAATAAGCTACGTAAATTGTAAACATGACGTAGTAGCAGTTCAGGTTTTTCAAAAATATATTGTAAGGTACATAAAAGAAAACATGCCTCAAATTAAGAAAATTGAGTATGTTAGCGATGGTTGTCCTGGACAATACAAAAATTGTTCCAACCTATACAATTTATGTCAACATAAAAAGAATTTTGGTATTGATGCTAAGTGGATATTTTTCGCAACTTCTCACGGTAAATCAACTTGTGATATCATTGGAGGTACGATAAAAAGAGATACAAGCAAAGAAAGTTTACGTCGTGAATTTGATAATCAAATAATGAATGTAAGCGGCATTCATGAATTTTGTGAACATCATTTAGCTACAATAAAAACAATAATAATAAGCAGAGAGGAGTTAAGCCTGGAATGTGACACAACATCATCAATGGCGCATACCATTCCAGGAACACGAAATTATCACGACTTTACTCCATTATCAATTACAATAATTGGCTGTAAATATTTAAGTTCAGATGAAAGTTATTCCTTAAGATTTAATTTGTTGAAAAAAATAGCTTATAAATGGTCAGCAAATACTTATGTCTCTTTCGTAATCTCAAAAACTTGGCTGGTAGGTTTTATTACAGATATAATTGAAGATGAATTAATAGCTAAAATATCTGTATTACAAAGTTTTTCAAAAAATATCTACAAATGGCCTGATACTGAGACCCGTGTTAAAGTAGGCTTTAATGAAATTTTATACAATGTATCGGCTACAAATGAAGATGATAAAATAAAAATAAAATTAGGGCATACTCATTCCAAATACACTTAATATCTAAAGAATTTGGATTCTATTTGTGAATAAATTATCTAAATTATAAAAATATTTTCTGAATACATTATTGTAAGCTAAATATTATATAAATATCAATAAAAATTTTTTTAATAGAATAATTTTCTCTTTATTAAAAAACTCATTCTTTTAAAGATTATCAAAATATGTAATTCATTAATTATTATTTAAAAAATTTTTTTTCTCTAAAGAATAGCTGTATTTTATAGAATGTAACTCCGAATTCCACCTAGTGACCAATATAGAGCTAAAAAATAATTTAAATTTATAGAATTTTCTATGAACTCTTTTACACTAAAGCCAAAAAATTATTAAAGTATAGAAAAAGTTTAAAATTTTACTGGAAACCCGAATTTGACATTAATTAAATCATAAAGGGTCATGTAGTACGGCAAAATTCCAAAATACTGCTAAAAAACGATAAAAATCAAAATTTTGTATTTAAGGCATTTGGTGTGAGCTCGTTTACATCAAAGCCTAAAAATTATTTAAATAAAGAAAATATGTAAAATTTCCCTGGGAATCCGAATCTCACCTTGTTTAAATTGTTCGAAGTCATTTAGAGCGGGAAAATTCAAAAAAATTGCTAAAAAACGATAAAAATCAAAATTTTGTATTTAAGGCATTTGGTGTGAGCTCGTTTACATCAAAGCCTAAAAATGATTTAAATAAAGAAAATATGTAAAATTTCCCTGGGAATCCGAATCTCACCTTGTTTAAATCGTTCGGAGTTATTTAGAGCGGGAAAATTCAAGAAAACTGCTAAAAAACGATAAAAATCAAAATTTTGTATTTAAAGCATTTGGTGTGAGCTCGCTTACATCGAAGCCTAAAAATGATTTAAATAAAGAAAATATGTAAAATTTCCCTGGGAATCCGAATCTCACTTTGTTTAAATCGTTTGGAGTCATTTAGAGCGGGAAAATTAAAAAAAACTGCTAAAAAACGATAAAAATCAAAATTTTGTATTTAAGGCATTTGGTGTGAGCTCGTTTACATCGAAGCCTAAAAAGGATTTAAATAAAGAAAATATATGAAATTTCCCTGGGAATCCGAATCTTACCTTGTTCAAATCGTTCGGAGTCATTTAGAGCGGGAAAATTCAAAAAAACTGCTAAAAAATGAGAAAAATTGAGGAAAATTCACGATTTTTCGGTTATTTTAGGGTCTAGGAAGTTCGATCGCATCTAGGTTGATATGGCATCCGAAAATATATATAAAAACACGCTTTTCCTGAGAAGCTGAATAAAAAATTCGGATATACAATTTTTCTGTAGTTTCCGTAATATACCCTGTGAATTTATCGATTTTCTGGCTCCCCGTGTAGGAATTTTCAAAAACTAATGGCATGACTGGATTCCTGAGGAAATTTTACTATAGTACCTCTTTTTTCATTATTTTTAATGATTTCCAAAAGGAATGGCACATAAAAGAAGAATGGGTGGCTGAGGAAAGATGAAAACGTCTTTTTTTTTCAAAAATTCGCCCTGGGCTTAGTTTTCAATATTAAGGGCTAAAATTTGGGGACATAGTCCATTTTTGATAGGTAATTAGCAAAAAAAAGTTTTTAGCCGGTTTCAGCGACCCAACCTGGAAACTTTTGCTGAATTCACTAAGAATCACTCTGTAAAAAACTTAAATTAGCATGAAAAATTTTTTTCTTTTTGTTCCGGATGGGAAATTTTCCTGGCTATCGGAAATATGCCTGGCTATTGACTACCCGGGGGTCAAAATTTTTTTTTGAGTAGCACATTGTTTAGGATTGTTGGCCACCCTAATATATAAAATCTTTACTTTTCCAATCATACTTATAAAACGCCAGACACATAATAATTTACCCTAGACATTGCAATAATAAACATTCCCCTAAAAATCAATACGTGGATTAAAAGACATTGGTCGAATAAAAGAATGATGGCCGCGAAGCCTTCCAATCAATATACAGCCCTCAAAGTAAAAATAACCAATGACCGTTTCATTTTAGTCGGCCATCATGGAAACACCCTAACATTAACCTATCAAAATAATAAACAAGGGGAAAGTTGAGTTTGTTCTGTACATACCCCTTTTTAGCACCGCCCAAGCACGCGAATATATAAACCAGGTTTTCACCAGGGGAGCGCACTTCGAGGGAGTCTACGAACGACTAACCATCGTATCAAAGACTGAGTAATACCGCGTACTCACCGTCGCGTCACTCATACTTCGGGTCAACAATATCTTCGCGCATTTTCACTAAATTCTACCCTTTAGTGCAATTGTAAAGACTTTCTTGGTACGAATAATTTTGAACTAAATAAAAGTACTCAGTTAACTTTTAAAGCGCGAGTGTAGAATTATTTTACAACCTAACTTCCGTAAACTTTCTTCCAAAAATATACCAAATCACGGTCCAGCCGAATCAAGACGCCGAAAAGTGAAAGCCAACCAACATCAAGAAAATCATCATACCATTTGTCTACAAATTGGCCTAAACCCCAAAAACGTAACAACATGCACGAGGAATTGCTAAGATAGGCTGTTTTTTTTTTCAAAAGTCAATTTCTCAAATGCCTATTAGTGAAAAATCTTCTATGCAGGCTTAAAATTTTCCTTAAACCTTTAACAAGTGACAAATTTTTCGAAACTTGAAACTAGTACAAAATGTTGGAGACTAATAAGACTTATTTTCATCAAAAATTACAATTTTAGCAGTAATTGTATGGTAATTGTATTAGCAACAAATGAAAGGTAGCACTTATACAAAAAAAATGAGACCAAACGGTAGTATTTTGGTAGAATTGCAATATGACAGCGTTATTTGGAAAATTGCCTAAAAACCCAATAACATTGTTATAGAATTGAGACCTGTGTTTCTCGGCCAAGAAGGCGCGTTGGAATAAACGGAAGTAGTTTTCGGTATTTTTCCAACATATTTAAGTTAGTATATCCTCGTAGTGTACTCACTACGAGGATATACTAATTTAAGTCATCCATTGTAATTTACGATCCAGATGTTCCGAATATTTACGATTCTCGCTATAAAACCCAAAAATTTATGGTAAAAAAAGGGTGTTTTCGGAGTTTTAAGGGTGTTTAATATATTTTCGGAGTCTGAGGACCTCATTTTCGAGTTTAGCGACACCGAGAACATATGAGGTAGATAAAAAACGTATTTTGAAAAAAAATTTTGTCGTTCACACCAATTGTCGGCGTTAGACAGCCGTTTGAGAGCTACTCTGGGTTCGTGCGACCCCTAAATCGTTCTCAAATGAGCTGAAAATTGGTATGGGATCATTTTGACACCTTAACTTCAACATACTTCAGAAACAATACTTTTGGAGCACTTTTTTTTTGTGAATAACCCTAATGGAACATACTTAGTAACTACTTCACGCGTTAGATTTTTGGACGAAAATTTGGAATGGAAAAATTTTTTATTTAATTATTAAAAATTTAAATGCATATATGTATCATTTCAATTTGACGTGCCAAAAAGAAAACGGCTACCATCCTAACTCAAAATTCCTTTGTCCGATTTTCTCCAAATTTTAAACACATTTTTATTCTTTCTATACTTTTTTGAAAAAATACCATGAAAAAAAATTGCGTTTTTTACGAGTGTTATTCAAATCTTCATACCTCCCTCAGGAATCGTCGTTTAACCATAAATATAATAAAGTTTTATGACTTTATACTCCAGTCAAAATACGGGTTTGGTTGTATTTTTACTGGCGAACATGAGGTTTGCTTTACTATATGTTTTTTGGGTCGCTGAACACGAAAATAGGGGTCATTTCGTAAAGAAATGGGGGCTTCACCCCTAAATTTGCAAAAAACTACCCCAAAATGGGGTTTATTACATAGTTGCACTTTGAGCGCTCAGATTCGCACCATACGGGTATTTTGGGTCGCTGATCAAGAATTTCGACTTCTTTTTCTTAAATAATTAAAATTTCACCCCTAAATTGGCTAAAATTACCCCCGAAAAGGGGGTGTTTTTTCTATTTTCGCACTTTGAGCAACCAGGATATGTCCATATAGGTTTTTTGAGTCGCTGATTAAGAATTTCGGCTTATTTTTCATAAATAATTAAAATTTCACCTCTAAATTGGCTAAAATTACCCCCGAAAAGGGGGTGTTTTTGCTATTTGGGCTCTTTGAGCAACCAGGATATGTCCATATAGGTTTTTTGGGTCGCATATCAAGAATTTCGACGTATTTTTCATAAATATTCAATATTGCACCCTTAAATTAGCTAAAACTACCCCTTAAAATGGTGTTTTTGCTATTTTCGCACTTTGTGCATCCAGAATATGTTTATATAGGTTTTGTGGGTCTTTAATCAAGAATTTCGACTCCTTTTTCATAAATATTCAATATTTTACCCATAAAACAGCTAAAATTACTCCTAAAAGGTGTGCTTTTGCTATTTTCACACATTAAGCATCCAGGATATGTCCATTTAGGTTTTTTGCGTCGCTAATCAAGAATTTCGACTTATTTTTCAGAAGATTTCAATATTTCTTGAGCATGCATTATAAAAAAAAAAAATATATTAAGTTTCATTTATTTATTTTTACCTTCACTATAATAATTTATTGATCAGTGGCCCAGGGACCTGAATGGACCTAATCGGGATGCTTAATGTGTGAAAATAGCAAAAGCACGCCTTTTAGGAGTAATTTTAGCTTTTTTATGGGTGAAATATTGAATATTTATGAAAAAGGAATCGAAATTCTTGATTAAAGACCCACAAAACCTATATAAACATATCCTGCATGCACAAAGTGCGAAAATAGCAAAAACACCATTTTAAGGGGTAGTTTTAGCTAATTTAAAGGTGCAATATTGAATATTTATGAAAAATACGTCGAAATTCTTGATAAGCGACCCAAAAAACCTATATGGACATATCCTGGTTGCTCAAAGTGCCCAAATAGCAAAAACACCCCCTTTTCGGGGGTAATTTTAGCCAATTTAGAGGTGAAATTTTAATTATTTATGAAAAATAAGCCGAAATTCTTAATCAGCGACTCAAAAAACCTATAAGGACTTATCCTGGTTGCTCAAAGTGAGAAAATAGAAAAAACACCCCCTTTTCGGGGGTAATTTTAGCCAATTAAGGGGTGAAATTTTAATTATTTAAGAAAAAGAAGTCGAAATTCTTGATCAGCGACCCAAAATACCCGTATGGTGCGAATCTGAGCGCTCAAAGTGCAAATTAGAAAAAAATACCCCATTTTGGGGAAGTTTTTTGCAAATTTAGGGGTGAAGCCCCCATTTCTTTACGAAATGACCCCGATTTTCGTGTTCAGCGACCCAAAAAACATATAGTAAAGCAAATCTCATGTTCGCCAGTAAAAATACAACCCCCGCCCCCCGTATTTTGACTGGAGTATTTAATTTTTTAGGATAAAAAAACGCCTGTTTAACGAATTTTCCAATTAAGAAAGCATTTTTTAATTTCCTAACTAAAAATATGAATTTAGCGTCTCTAAATATCCCTAGAGACCGTTTTAACATGTAACATGTTCATTGGATGGGGTGTTTGAAAAATTCAGGCTCGGCAGGGGGGGGGGGTGAAAAAGTGACGTTTTTAGGGGGGGGGGTGAAAGACTTAAAATATTTTCGATTTAGGAACCTTTTAGGGTGCAGAAGTACCTAAGGAGCATTGGTGCATAAGTACCTAGGGACCATTGGTGCAGAAGTCCTTAGGGACCTATGGTGCAGAAGTACCTAAAGAATTTTGGTGCAGAAGTCCCTAGGGACCTTTGGTGCAGAAGTACCTAGGGACCATTGATGCAGAATTTTTAAAGAATTTACTGTAAAAATTAATAAAAATTAAATTCATATTATTTAAAAAACAATAATAATTTGAAAATGCAATTAATTTTGTTCACTTTGATGTCTAAGCAGCATGATTTCTATAATAAAAATTTAAATATACATATTTGGATATAAATATTGATATTATGAACACAATAGATATATTATTATCAGTGTTATAAGTAAACATGTTCCATGCTCGTTGGTTGTGTAGTTACACAAACCAGTTATAAATTTTTTTAATTGAATACAATAAAGTTTTACGAGTTTCATTTTTCAAGATGAAAAAACACCTATTTCCCGAATTTCCCGCAAACGCAAACGTTTGTTTACATTCCTGGCCAAAAATAGCGATTCAGCGCCCCAAAGAACGCCCATGATTCGTTGTTTAACCAAATATAATAAAATGTTATGATTTTAATTTTTTAGGATAAAAAAACGCCTGTATGCGATGTCCGATTAAGAAAGTATTTTTTTAATTTTCTGAAAAAAAATATCAATTTAGCGTCTCAAATAACCCCCAGAGACCGTTTTTTAATTGAATAAAATAATGTTTTACGATTTTCACTTTTCAGAATGAAAAAACACCTATTTTCCGAGTTTCCCGCAAACTCAAACGTTTTTTCACATTCCTGACCAAAAATATCGATTCAGCGCCCCAAAAAACTCCCAGTTTTAACTTAAATTGTAAAATAACAATTATTTACATATTTTTTATTTTCAAGTTAAAAGATATAGTTAAGAGCCCCTTCTAGAAAGGCTTCTGGCGGATAGAATATATTTCTCTGGCGGATAACTTTACATTCATAAAAATGAATAAAACAAAATTTTTTTAATACTACTTTAGTGTACTTATTCACCACAAAAAAATTTTCCTATTATCTCTCCGTTTTCTTGTAAAAAAATTTTAAGTTTTCATTCAAAAACCTAGCGCGCGAAGTAGATTTGATGTACAAATTATAATGTTCATCTAAAAGAAAATTTTATTTCCTTTGTCCTAAATACAAAATTATTTTAAACTTTTTAACAAATTTATAATTATAATTAATCAAGTATCTTAACAAGAATAAAATTAAAATGAATAAAAAAAATTAAATAATTTTGCCTTCAGAATATAATTATATTAATATACTTTTTATTACTGCCACCTATATTGCCTATCAATCCTAATATTAATGTTCTAATGATAATTTTACTTTTTTTTTCATTTTTTTTTTTTTGCTCATTTATGAGATATTATCCCATAATATCCCATAATATCCCATATTATCTCATATTATGTGCCAAAAAATGGAGATATTATGGGATATTATGGGATATTATGTTCTTTTTTTTCCACGAGGGCTATTTTTTAATATGAAACTTATTACTCATTATTAAATACTCTGAATCTATAAATTTTCAAAATAATTTATTTGTCGGTCTCTCAACTCTTCTCTATGAATTTTAACATATATATCTAAATGTTCAAGTGCTTTTAGGTTTAAAAAATTTTTATTTAATTTTTAATATTTCCGTTTTCTTATTATTCTACTCTTTATATTTAACCCCAGTATATTTTTATAACAAAAAATTCGTTTTTTAATCTTTTTGCTCTTTTTCATCAAACGTATCGTGTTTTTAAAATGACCTTTTAAAAAACTGGTGTCTTCTATTCTATTCATGGTATTATCTTTATATTCTATAAACATCATCTCCCAATGTAATCGTTTTCTATAATTTTTTTCCCTGTCTAAAATGATGATTTTCTCAAAATCGATTTTATGTTTACAGAATTTACTTTGCGTATTTAAGACGTTGCGACTACAATTTTTTTCAACATCTTTTTCATGCTTTTTTTTTTTTTTTTTTTTTTTAAGGGAAATATGTGAATCCTGCATCAGCCATGGAGTGTTTGCGGGCCTTAAAGACCCGCAAATTTCCATGACCGCCCAGTTGTACAAAGTGCACCACTGGGAGACCACCGGCGAACGCGGTCGCCGGCTACGCCCCAGATTCTTACTGGATAAACACACTTTAAACCCCCCGCGCTTATTTGTCCCAAACCGGAACTCCCTTTTCAGGTATAACTTCAGTTTGGGACGCGCAGCCTATGCAGCTGGCCGCTGCCTTCCCCCCTGCCTAGGGGCAGGAGAGCTCTCTACGATAGAAAGCCCTCCTCCTTCTTCTTCAACAAGGTGGTCCTTACGTACTCTGCTACTTTGTTCCAGTTTTCGGAACTCTGCAGCATTTCTAGAACCACCGTCTCTGGCCTCCACGTCGGGAAGGGCGGGTGCCCCTCCGAGTAGCGCTCACATTTGAAGAATGTGTGCTCCACCGTATCCTTCGAGCCAGGGCAGTGCAAACACTGCCCTGTTTCCACCTTTCCCCAGTGTTTCAACATGGCATGGAAATACCCATGCCCAGTTAAGAACTGGGTAAGGTAGAAATCCACCTCCCCATGCTGTCTTCCCATCCACGCCTGGAGATCCGGGATCAGTCTGCGCGTCCATTTGTCATCTTTAGCATCGTGCCTTTTCCAGCGAACCTGCCATTTCTCCATAGTGATGGAGCGGGCTCAGGTGGAAGCCACTTCGCGCTCCTCCGAGCTAACGTAGATGTAAGCCCGTTCCAGAGCCAGCAGGTCGACTGGAATCACCGAAGCCACTACCTGGATCGCCTCAAGGCATACTGTGTGATATGCGCAGGCGATCCTCAAAGCCGCTTGCTTTTGCACAGAAGAAATTTTCATTCTGTGCTTGGCAATTTCGGTAGTCTTCGCTCAGACCTCAGATCCATAAAGCAGGACAGAGTTAACGACAGACATCAGGAGCCTTCGCTTCCCTGGCTTGGGACCCCCTATTTTAGCCATGAGCCTTGACAAGGAGGATGCGACCGACGATGCCTTTTCACACGATCTCTGGAAGTGTTCCCAGAAATTTAACTTATTATCCAGCAACACTCCCAGGTATTTAACCGATGTACTGGTTGAAATCGTGTGGGGGTTCCTACCGTCGTCGATAATTACATTGAAGTCGGTGCGAACCCTTCGACTGGTCAGCAGTACGATCTCCATTTTGGGGATCGCAAGCTGGAGCCCGTGTTCGCCCATCCAGAGGTTGATCCGTCTCATGACGAGGTTCAACCTCTCCTGAGTCACTTCCTTGTCCGTACCAGTTATGGTAAGGGCTACGTCGTCATCGTACCCGATCAGGGAAACTCCTTCCGGGAGGTGGACGCGCAACAAGTCCGAGAACCGAGCCTTGCGCTATGCCTGCACTCAAAACCCTCTCTCGCCTGCCATCGAGCGTGTCGTAGAGCAATCTCCGGTCCCGCAGGTAGTCCTTCAGGACGTTTCCCAGATACCATGGTATCCGGAAATCCTGCTCGAGAGATCTTATCATGTCATCCCACCTGGCGGAGTTGAACGCATTTTTAACGTCCAGCGTTACCAGGAGGACGTCCTTGCGGATCGCATGTCTCTTTTCCCTCTCATTCATTACGGTGTCTACGACTCGCCGGATGGCGTCTATCGTGGAATGCCCTTCGCGAAAGCCATGCTGTTCCTCGGAGAGGCCACCGCCCTCCCTGATCGCAGTCCTCAATCTTGCCCGGAGCATACTCTCCATCACCTTACCAATGGTATTTAACATACACAGAGGTCTGTAAGATGATGGAGACTCCGGGGCTCCCCCTTTTCCCTTGTTGAGGAGCACGAGACGTGCCACCTTCCACTGCTTCGGGAACACTCCGGCCACCAAACACGCATTAAACATGCTTAACAGGATACCAGGGATTACTTTTACCACTCTTTTGAGCACTTCCGCTGGTATCCCGTCCGGCCCCGGCGCCTTGCCATTTTTCATGGCCTTGATGGCCTTGATGGCCAACATAAGATTTTTTGTTTGTTTTATCTTTACCTCGCTTAAAATCTGAATAATCTCTTTCTTGCAACTCACTACTGTCACTGTCAGTAGTTAAATTTTTTGTTTCAACCCGAGTTGGGTTTATTCCATGTGTTGATGCTAAATTTTGATTATCTAAATTTCCTAACTTAGTGTTTAGATTTTTATAATGTAGATATTTTTCTTGATAATAATCGCTGACCAAATCGCCTATAAGCTGCGTTAATGTCTCCAAAGACTTTTGATATTTTTGTCTTTCTTCAGATTCCTTGTCCATTTTTGTGACTAGTACACGTATCTTCAAATAAAAACATTAGTTAATTATCATTTGCATTTGATTCTTTTCTTATAACATTTTCAATTTAATATACTTACAGAATTTATTAGATCTGATGTTTCATTACGATAACTTGGCTGCATGTCTGCAAACAGATTTTCTGATGCTTGTAAAGATATTTCTGTAGCTACGGATGTATTAGCAGATGATTGACTAAACTCTGATTGTGAATGATTTGTTGATACTATTGTTGTAGTAGATTCATTGTCTGAAATAGGGTCTTCCTGATTATTACTATCAGTACTTATAACACTCTCATATCCGCTAGACATCTAAAAAAATTTCAATTTATAGTAGGTAGGCTCAATTATAAATAAAAAAAGAGACTACGCTTTTGGAAATATCCACAGAGATAGAGTGGATATTCCAGTGAGCATGTTGTTAAAAAATAATTAAAATGAAAAAAAATTAACTTGATATACTTTTTTTTTTTAATAAAATTCATTAAGTACTGAAAAAATATTTTTTTAGTAGAAATAAACTAACCTTGAAGTTTAAGTTTTTCTGAAATAAATTTCTTATTAATGTTGTATTTCTTGATACTCGCTTTCTTTTCGAATTCCTAAACGAAATTTTTTGTGAGGTCACTTTTTGAATATTTATTGACATTTTAATGGAGTATTCTAGAAATATTTAAAATTTAATTTATTTATAAACAGCAGCTTAAATCTAAACGTATAAGTTTTTGAAAAAGACTATAAATTATAATGTGGTAGTGACGTAGTGTGAATTAAAAAGTAAATACAATACTCCTATATTGTGTTTCAGATCAACTCTATAGTTTATGTGTATAACACACAGTTATAACCAAGTATACACTATACACAATGGTTTAAATATCTCTCTTACTCGTAATTTTATAGTCTGCAGAGTTTTGACACCATGTGTGTGTGCCAGTGCTGCTGCGCGTGCGTTGGGGGAGGGCTAGGGAGAACAAATGAAAATTAAAAGCGCATTTTTTTAAAAATTAAAGAATAATAACCGAAGAATTAAGCCTGGATTTTTAAAACGAAATTCTTCTGGATCCACTGCATCCTTCCTTTTTCTCTTTAAATAAGACATATTTCAGCAACATTCAAGGAAAAATAAGGTACCGAAGGGTCCCTAGCTACGCATTAAAAAATTAAGCCAATTTTAATGCACAAGGGCTCATTCGGAAGCTTAGAATTTGCGCAATTTATTTGGCTAAAACTTTTTTTTAATTTGTTCACACTTAATTTGGATTTAATTTAATTTTTATTGCTTTATGCTAGATTTTACTATACCCTTATTAAATGGGAAATATTTAAACACCCCCTTTAAAAGGGACACATTTGACCAACTCCTTGATTTTCGGATTCCCAGGGTACCCCCCCCCCCCTATTAACATGTTCCATGTTAAAACAATGTAAGGAATTCCACCATCGATATTCTGTGTTATTATTTTAAGTATTATTTGTATAGTAAAAAAAAATATTAATATAAATTATACATTAATATTAAAATAAAATTATATATAACTATATAAAAATTATATTATGTTTATAGTATTGGTAAAAAGTATATAAGTGATGTACTCTAACTTTTACCTTCTTGTTAGTATCAAGTATCAAGGGCGTAAAAGTTTTGGCACTAGCGTGAGGACTAGCACGAGTGCGCGGCGAAGCCGGGCACGAGTGGTATGTGTTCACGTTTGCGTCTAAAGTATTTCGCCCATGGTGCTTACGATATTTTTTGCCTACCTAGGCGTAGAACGAGTGCAGAAAACTCTTGACGCACGAGTTTTACGCCCGGGAGGGCAAAAAACAAGTTAAATATTATTAAAAAAAATTAAAAATTAAAATTTCATTACTTAGGGTGTTATTTCTTTTTGTTATGTTATCTACAGGGATTTCATCGTCCTCATCAGAAGATTTTTCTAAATATGGATGAGTGTGTTTTGTTTTCCCTTTAGCTTTTCTTGGCGGCAGTTGTTTCTTTGGGAATTCTAAAATATTAGATTGTATAAAATTAAAGAGTTGATTTAATATTAATTAAATATCAAATATGATAAGTTTATAAAATAAATATAATTAATGAAATAAATATATTCAAGAGAAGCTCTCTGATAATCTGTTAATTTATTATTTTTTTATATTAACGAAAATCTTTTTAAGTAAGCTAATTGATAATATTAAAATAAACAAGTTGTCGAGTCAACAAGTTGTTGAAATTAACGTTTGTGTTAGATTAAAATTAACACCCATTTTTTTGCTAGGACAGTTATTCTTTGAAAGGATTCTTTAATACAATTTTTTCAGTCGGTTGGTGCACACGATAAAATTTATATTTTTATAAATAAAGAAATAATCTTTAACGCTTTATTTATAGAAAAACAAAATTTTTTAAATTATATTTAACGTCCGAAATATTTTTCATTATAAATACCAATAACGATTTTTTCGAACATTATTACAATACATTGGAAATTCCTAATACCTGGAACTTTTAAATAGTGAAAAAATTTAATATTGATATATACGCTAAAAAAAATTCCGTTTGCCGCAAGCGGAATCCGCTCGGCGCAAGAGGAAAAAATCCTCTTGTCGCAAGAATTCCGCTTGCTGCAATTTGTATTTATAAACACAATGATAAAATAATAATTGTAGTCAGTGGGTAGTTAATTGCATATATTTCATAAAATCAACAAAATTATTTTATACTATATAATTGAGCACAGTCAAATTTAACAACACAGTATTCGCTCCTCATAGAGGATTAATCTTTGTGTTAGGTGAAATTTTCATTTCTGATTTTTTGACATAGAAGCACGTTTTGAGACCCCAGGAAGCTAAAACACCGGTTTTTAAAAAAAGTCTGTATTTTGTGTGTATGTGTGTATGTATGTATGACTGTAAACGTTGATATTCCACAACCAAAATGACATTAAGACCTAATTTTTTTGTCAAAATGTTTTCCGCCAAAAAATAAAATAAACTCCAAATTTTTTTTTTTTTTAGGATGTAGCACTTAATTTCTTTCTATGAAAGTACGTATGTTAAGAATTATCCTTTCATGGAGTTCTCCTTCTATTTTCAATTAGGTAATTAATTTTTTAAAAACTTTATCTCTCAAAACTTTTGCCACCAAAAAATACAAGAAACAAAAAATTTTTTATTTTTTATTGATGTAGTATATATTTTTTTTCTATGGAAGTGCGCTAGCTACACCAGAAACTGTGTAAAAGACATAATTATCATAAAAGAAGATTATATGTACTGGTGTAGAAACTTGTTTTTTTTTATGTAAAAAAACTAATTTTTTCCATGAGAAAAACTGACAATATCAAGGAAAATATCTTTTTTTTTTCTTATGATATACTTTGTTAGATAAAATAGACCATTTACAACATTTTGTTATTGCTAATAAGGAACCACAGTGGCAATTGTTTAACAGCGTTTTTTTTTTTTAAATAAATTTTCAACAAGGAAAGTTACTCCAAGTAACTATTTTTCATTACAATGGGTAATATCGTAAATAAAAAATCATTAGATTTTTTTTTTAAGGACGTATCTCAGTGGATTGAAAGAGAGAGAGGTCTTTTCGGACCTCTTTCTTTCTCTCGCGAGTTTTGTATAAGAAATCCCAAAATGTTTTTGTTTATATTTATGTAAATAAACATCTAGGAGCTCTGAAATTTTTTCTACAAGTTTTCATAATAATAAATTATATTTTAACCAAATATTATCAAAATCTTTTCTGTAAATTTTTTTTTTGAAGCCTTTAAAATCTCTTACGTGAAATATGCATGTAATTTAATAAGTACGTATTGTAAAAAATTTACAAAACAGATTTTGATAATATTTGGTTAAAATATAATTTATTATTATAAAAACTCATAGAAAAAATTTCAGAGCTCCTAGATGTTTATTTACATAAATATAAACAAAAACATTTTGGAATTTCTTATACAAAACTCGTGAGAGAAAGAAAGAAGTCCGAAAATCTCTCTCTCACTTTCCCCCCACTGAGGTACGTCCTTAATTAATATTAAAGATTACATATGTTTGTTTATTTATATAAATTTAATTATCATAAGTAAAAGTTTATTCTTTTTTTTAAATGTTCAAAATCAAATTATATTAAATTATTTAATTATTTATTTAATTCTAATTATATTAATTTTAATTTTATATTTTAAAAAATAAAATATTTAATCACTGAAATATTTAGATGATGACATTATTTTTAACATCGGTTTGTTTTTACGAGATAAAACCTCTATTCCATAAACTTATCTTTCTACTTTTATATAAGAAAGGCTAATTTTTCCCAATGAGCTACTGAAAAGTTGGCTGTTAAAAAAAATAAATAAATAAATTTTAAATCTATCAGTTTTTACGATAGCTACACTGAGAAAAAATGTTGAGTAAAATCTACTTTTGCAACTGGAAGATTTTACTATTAATTTTAGTAAAGTTATTTGAAGAATTGAAAATATTACATTTTACACTTTTGTACATTATTTTTTACTACAATTAAGGGAAATTTTTCTTAAAGAAGATTGCTACAAAATTTTATTACACTCTCACTCTCTCACATGTGTTTATTGTTTTTTTAATTTTTAAAAAAAGTTTTTTTTTTAATTTTTTTTTTTAATAATTTATATTTTATAATTTGTATAATTTATAAATAAATAAGCCGAAAATTACAAAAATATTCTTGAAGTAAATACTGAAAAGCATTGATTTTTTCATTAGGAAATCATTATAAATAAATATATAGTTGAAATATTTCAGTTACAAGTATGCTGCGCTAAAAACTACCCGATCCTGTAAGAGCGCCCTTAACGCAGTCTTCATTGGTACATCGGTAACAAATTACAGAAAAAATTTTGGAGTCTATACTCGCAATTTCTTTCTTTTGGTTTTAGAGAAAAATTAGGTATGTAGACGTACGTAAACGTAATATAATATGTAAACGTAAAACGTACTCCAGCATATCAGCAAAGAAGATAATATACTAGTAACAGTACTAACTACTGCTAACTACTAACAGTATATATCTTCTTTGATATCAGCTTCCTAATATAAAATTTATATAAAAAATCATAAATTTATATTTTGCTTGACATTTTTAATTAAAAAAAAAATGAAAGTGTTTATTTATGCAAAATTATACTAGTTTTGACTTCTAGTTAGAATCAACAAAAAAAATTATATAAGTATACTTATTTTATTTTTTCTTATAAATAAAACTTTTTTAAAAAATTTTATAACAAATGAACAAAAACAAGTATATCAATGGAATCTCTGACGAGATTTCCAAAACTACTTTTAGTCATAACACTGATTATCTTTTTTTCTTTTTTTTTATTTTTACTTTTTTCAAGGTCCAGATACCTAAAATTTTTAATGGTGCTGGGTAATTCCATGGATAAAACGCACAAAATGATATGCCAGGTCTCGAAAATAGGAAATTTGGTTTTTTTTCGATAAAACAACTAAAAAATAGATGATTCCCCGAATTTGAAGGTTTTCTATAAATTTTGAAGGGTGCTATGCTGATTTTAAGTTTTTTGGTCAAATTTCTCTCCTCAGCCACCATTTTTGAAAATCCCGTAAAAAAGCTCTAAAAAATGTCAAAGAAAGAAAAAAAAGTAGGTTTTCGATGTAATATTTGATGAAAAATTCGAATTTTTAGTCAGATTTTTCCTACTCTATGTCGATTCGCGGGAAAATTCAAATTTGTGTTAAACTTTAAGTGAAAATAACTCAAAAGTTTCCCGCTAAAAAAAAATTTTTTTTTCTCAAAATCTTCAAAAGTTGCATATATTTTCCTGAAAAAAATTTCCCGAGAGTAATTTTTGTTTTAAGCGAGTAATACCGATTTTCGTTTTTTTCAATTTTGACTTGTTACTTATTTTGCTGATTTCCCGTTAAGTCACGTGACCAAATGAAAATCTGACCAAAAATTTGAATTCTGCGGGAAATTTTACAAAGGTATAGTAATTTTGGTATCCTTTGAATGATACGCCTTAATTTGACAATTTAATTAAAATGGTTTATTAAAATATAGAAAAAATGAAAATTTATAAAATGGGATTTTCTTGATTTTTTTACATTTTAGCCTAAAAATCGTGTAAAATCTAAAAATAAAAATACTTCTTTTGGAAAAACAAAAATTATGTCTATTATTAATAAAAATCAAATTTTTTTTAAGTTTAGATTTTATTTTCTATCAAAATGTCTATAAATAGTTAGAAATGTACCCAAAAATCAAGAAAATCCCATTTTATAAATTTTCATTTTTTCTATATTTTAATAAACCATTTTAATTAAATTGTCAAATTGAGATGTATCATTCAAAGGATACCAAAATTACTGTACCTTTGTAAAATTTCCCGCAGAATTCAAATTTTTGGTCAGATTTTCATTTGGTCACGTGACTTAGCGGAAAATCAGCAAAATAAGTAACAAGTCAAAATTGAAAAAAACGAAAATCGGTATTACTCGCTTAAAACAAAAATTACTCTCGGGAAATTTTTTTCAGGAAAATATATACAATTTTTGAAAATTTTGAGACAAAAATTTTTTTTTTTAGCGGGAAACTTTTGAGTTATTTTCACTTAAAGTTTAACACAAATTTGAATTTTCCCGCGAATTGACATAGAGTAGGAAAAATCTGACTAAAAATTCGAATTTTTTATCAAATTTTACATCGAAAACCTACTTTTTTTTCTTTCTTTGACGTTTTTTAGAGCTTTTTTACGGGATTTTCAAAAATGGTGGCTGAGAAGAGAAATTTGACCAAAAAACTTAAAATCAGCATAGCACCCTTCAAAATTTATAGAAAACCTTCAAATTCGGGGAATCATCTATTTTTAAGTTGTTTTATCGAGAAAAAAAAACCAAATTTCCTATTTTTGAGACCTGGCATATCATTTTTATCCATGGAATTACCCTGCTGCAAATGCAAAAATAAATTGTACGTGCTATTCTTATAGGATTTTTTATTTATGCGGACGTTTTTGACATTTTGAGACTGATATTTAAATGGCTCCTGATTGAAGCCACAAAATTTTCTCATATTTTAATGCGTACCTCATTTTTTCATCAAACACATTACTGGTCCAGATGCATTAATTAAAATATTGCATACTTTTTGAGAAAACGACCTGGACGTTTTTGACATTTTTTATATTGTATGAGCGTTTTAAAGATTTAAAATTTAAAATTCTCGTAGATAAACCTTTTATTATCAAAACTGTTTTCCACGGTTCATATATGAACAGTTAAGTAAAAAAAAATGCAGTCAGAGCCAACCAATCGTGTAAATATAGACTGTGCATAAGTAAAATAGTGGTAAACTTAAAAATAGCTTAAACCGATGGTCATACTTGAATACGACGATACGCTAAGAGTACTGCATAAAAATACCCTACAAAAATATTTAAATTCAAATTTTAGGCCGTATGTCAATCTCAAAGTTTATAATTAAGCAAAAGGACAGCGGACGTTTTTGACATTTTGAATATGAGTCATTCTGGATTCCGTGTCACATCCTTGACAGGTCAGGTCTCCCTATCGGGCTGATTTCTTCACCACTTTTTTATGTATACAAAATATGTTTCCTTTAAAATTTTCAGCCCTCTAGGCGCTCAGGAACCCGAGTTATACCCAAAAGAAGCTTTTTAGATTTCTTTGGTTTTTTCAAAAAAAAAATTTTTTTTTTTTTTAATTTTTAAAATTGAATAGATGATCAAAAAAAATAGTACCCAGACATAAAAAATTGTAAAATTTCACGCTGAATCTGAATTTGAGGTCAGTTTTTTGAAATTTTGCCCCTGGGCGGCTCAAACTGCTTTTTTCGGCTTAGAGCGGGAGATTTTGAACTGCCCAAATTCAACAACTTTTATAAGGCTCAAACCTGGATAGAATTGGTCTAAATACTATACACGGTGGGCTTGAAGTAATTTTATATCGAAGTGCGAGTTACTAAAAATGTTAAAAATGGGATCAACTTGAAATATTTTTCCAAGTTTGATGCCGTAAAAATCAAAATCATCCCTAGAGTCGTTTTTTTTTAGGTAAAAAACCGTATTTTTCAATTTCACTTTATTTTAAAATTTTGTTCTTATATAATCGTATAAAATACAGTACCAAACCATTCTTTCCTTGCAAAATTTATCTCTGAGGTAAAATATTACACTATTAGATACTAAAATGTACGTCTAGATAGATAATTTCACTTTGATTGGCCGTGGGTGGCTGAGAGGGTAGCTAAGAAGACAATTTTTAATTTTTTTAATTTAGAATGTTTAAATGTAATATTTACATCTTAAAGACATTATTTATTCAAGAAATTATCAGCTTTTATTTAAATAAAAGCAATAATCAAACAATACCACTTGAATTATTGCAGAAAGGTTTTAGTTAAGAATTGAACTAAAAGAAATTTAGGATATGCAGTAAATAATTATTCAATAAATAACTCTTTTGATACTTATATTATGAAAATATATTTACATGATTACTTTGAGATATTATTTTATATATATATTATTAGTTATTAAACACATTTTTATCAACTTTATATACTATATTAACAATTAATTAAATTTCAAATAGAAGATACATAATTTTACAAATTTAATTTAAAAAAAACATAAGATACTTCTTATTATATTATATTAATAAAACTTAATAAAAATATTTTTTATTAATAAATTTTAATTAATTATTAAAAAAAAAAATAAACTTTTAAATTTGATTTTAAAAAAATTATTAGAGATGTTTACTATTATATTCTGTTACTGCTTTTAGTAATCTTTCAGGATATTCTGGATGTGTTTTTTTTACTTTATATTTTTTCCAAATTTTTTTAAAATCTGCATGTACTGATTCAACAGCTTGCTCCGAATAAAATCCTAACCCGCTTTGATATTTTTCGCAAAAATCTTTTACATGAAAAAAAACAGCGTGGACCTTAGGCGTTACACTGATTCCTAAATCTAAATAGCTTTCATTAAACTTATTTATAGAATCAATATAATCAGGTTCTAAATTATTGGAAAAGCATGAATCGACGACTTGTTTGAAGTCGCTATAGCATTTTACATATTTTATGCAAGGATAACAGCATCTTGATGTGCAAAGTTGGCGAAGAAGATCTACATTTTCTAATAACTTTTTACAAGAATTTCCTGCAAAGGACAATGAGCCATAATAATTTTCAGGACTAACATTACATTTCTTAGCCCATTCTAAACTTCAAAATTAATTAACATTTTTTTGTACAAAGTATTAACAACGCCTAATAATAAATGGAGCTGAGGGGGTGGGATAATGTCAATAACTTCTCGCTCCTCATCGTCCAAAATAATCGGTTTATTTTTGCAGTTTTTAAATAATCTTGCATTTTTTAATACGGCACCCGCTTTTTTCCATTCATTGAAATTTTCGATACAACTATCAATTGTTCTGTAATTACCACAATTTTGAAGAGTGTCTTTATGCTTTGTACACCACGTACAAGGAAATGAACTAGAATGAGACATTAAGCCAAATAATATGTTGGCAATTTTTAAGTCAGCTGCCATAGATCCTTTAAATTTAGACATTTGTAGAATATCCCATATTAGCGATACGTTATTATGATTTTCTGCATTTACTTCACTTATACCTATTCAAAATAGATTTATTCAAAAAATTTCATTCATTTTTTTAAAATTTATTATTTATTAATAATATACCTATTAAAAATATTTTATTTACTCCTGAGTCTTTGAATTTTTTCGCTGCAACTCCATCTTTGTATTTTTGACGTGTATTGACTCCTTTTTTTTGAACTTCACTGTCAAGAGTTTGAATGCTTAAGCAAAATTTCATAAATCCACCTCCGCTATCAATTCCGAACTTCAAATGTAGGTTCTCAAAAACTTCACGACTCTCTTTAGCTTTCTCTATTAATAATCCAACATCATTGCAATATACGAGACACCCTGTTATTTGAGAAGTACTTCCATTTGGTTCATTTTTTTCAAATTTACACGTTTGTTTAGAAAAAAACGAATCTTGTGTATGATTTATCTCTTGTAATTTTAATTTTAAATTTGGTTCAAAAAGCTTTCTTTTTCTTGTTGCACTACGCAAATTTTTAGCTACCCCACATACTTGATTTAATGACAAACCATAGTCAATACTTGTCTTGGAAATATCAACAGCAGAAATAAGTACATCTTCTTTTACCATTTTTTTTTTCCGATTTCAATAGTTAGTTTTTTACCTTGTTTCTGAGATAATAATAATGGTTTTTTGGTTGGTTGAACAATTTGTTTTTCTTCATATACATTTTTAATCAATTTACTCACTACCTGTTCTTTGTGTTTCAAAGACATCTGATTAACACAATTTGCTAAATTTTCAACTCTACTTTTTTCTGAACAACTATGCTTATAACCTGGACCTATTTTTGCAAAGCAATCAGGGCAACGAAAAATTCTGATCTGCTTAAGCTTTGATGTTTTCATTTTCAATCCGTTACCTGATTTTTTCAAAAAATTATACCTCGTTGTATCTCTAGCTAATTTGCATAAAGTACATTGACAAATTTTACCAGTATTTGATCTAGTATTATGACTTTTACTAAAATTTGAATAAACGGGTGCCTTTATAGGCTTTGAATTAGAATCAGGTCTATTATTTTTAAATATGTATGTCTTACATAAATTGCACACAACTTTTGGCAATCGCTCGTCATTATCGTCATATTTAAAAATTTTTTAAATTAATTCTTTTAAATTAGTAGTTATTTTCACACAATGTTTTTTCTTTTTTTGACAAATTAAACATATTATATACCTATTTTCTTCGTGTGTTCTTGCATGATCTTTTGTTATTTTTACCATTATGCGTGATTTATAAAAACTCAATTTTAATAAATTAACACAAAGTATTTTTTTAAAACATTAACAAAATTTATTTAAGTTTTAATAAAGTATTTTACTTCGAATTTTAAATACAGGACTTTACCTAGAATTGTTAGCGGGCGAAGAGAGAAAGAGAGCACAACAATATAAAAAGTAACCATAAACTTACAAGTATATTAGTCGTCGCGAAAATGCACACATAGTATACTTTTTTTGAATATTGCTTTAATATTTATTACCTATTTGGCGCGATGTTTTGTATTTTAGAAACATTATTTTACACAAACAGATTATAGTTCATATTTAAAAGATTCAATTATTCAAATTTTACTTATTTATTTTCTACTCATTTATATATATTCAACTGTATTTTTATATAAGATGATTCAAATATATGAATATATGTAAAAAATGTCTGAAAATAAAATGTAGAGGATTTGAAAAAGCGGGAAATTTAAAATTTTTAAAAAATAATTTTTTAAAAAAGATTTTTTAGTAAAATAAATAAAAAGTCTGCTTATATTCATTAAAATTCTTTTATTTAGGTTACTCACTAATACCAACTGATAATTACTTGAATAAATAACGTCTCTAAGATGTAAATATTACATATAAACATTCTAAATTAAAAAAATTAAAAATTGTCTTCTTAGCTACCCTCTCAGCCACCCACAGCCAATCAAAGTGAAATTATCTATCTAGACGTACATTTTAGTATCCAATAGTGAAATATTTTACCTCAGAAATAAATTTTGCAAGGAAAGAATGTATTTTATACGATTATATAAGAACAAAATTTTAAAATAAAGTGAAATTGAAAAAAACCTAAAAAATACGGTTTTTTACCTGAAAAAAAAATGGCTCTAGGGATGATTTTGATTTTTACGGCATCAAACTTGGAAAAATATTTCAAGTTGATCCCATTTTTAACATTTTTAGTAACTCGCACTTCGATTTAAAATTATTTCAAGCCCACCGTGTATATACTTTGATGTGGTAAATGTTTTTAAATGGCTGTTTTAAATAAAATTTTAACGTTAAAATCACATTTTTTAAGCGCCTTATTATAGTATTTTTTAATTATATTTGTACTCAAATGACTTTTTTATGCTTTCTATACATAAACTTGCTTGATGTTTTTCAAAGATTTTCAGTCCATTAATTCACGCGTCTCCAATAAAATGCTTATCTATGCGTATTTCATTGAAAATTAAAATTTGAAAAAATTGACACTTAATGTAAGTGTCACCTTTTAAACGCCGTAAATCGCAATTTTTTATCACTAATTTTCTCATCAAAGTAGCCAATTAACCAAATGGCCATTTTTGGCTACAAATGACCAATTTTTAAATTGCTGACAAATTCGTAATTTTTGACAAAAAAGGGTTTTATATGTCTCGAAAATTTTTTTCAAGCTTCCGGTTTCCAAAAATTCTATACTTGTCTCATTTTCTTGAGTCATTTTTAAGATATGGCTCTTCAAAATTAATATTAAAAATAAGCTTTTTTTAAAAAATCATAACATTGAGACCCCGACTCCAAATTATTATATCTGATAACAAATAATTAAAAAAGGTAGAGTAAAGAATTTTTGGAAATTCGAAGCTTGTGGAAATATTTTGAGACATATAAAACCCTATTTTGACAAAAATTACGAATTTGGCATCAATTTAAAAATTGGTCATTTTTGACCAAAAATGGAAATTTGATTAGTGGCTACATTGATAAGAAAATTAGTGAAGAAAAATTGCAGTTGACGGCGTTTTATTAGTGGCTACATTGATAAGAAAATTAGTGAAGAAAAATTGCAGTTGACGGCGTTTTAAAGAGAATACTTACACCAAAAAAATGAGACCAACCAGAAGTGTTTTGGTTAACTTGTGAGGTTTAAGCGTTTCATTGAAAATTGCCAAAAAACCCTATTTTATATTATACGCATAAATTCGCATTTTATTGGAGACGCGTGAATTAATGGACTGAAAATCTTTGACAAATATCAAGTTTATGTACATAAAGCATAAAAAAGTCATTTGACTACAAATATAATTAAAAAATACTATAAGGCGCTTAAAAAATGTGATTTTAACGTTAAAATTTGATTTAAAAAAGCCATTATTATGCTTCTGACGCACAGTGATCTAGGAAAAAAAAAAGCGGAAATAAATCGGCTTTGATCCAGTTTCCATCCAATTTTAATGCGGGTTGGCTTGTTTTACTCCTGAAGACCTGTATTTTACGAAAGTAACGTAAAGAAAATTTTTTTCCACATGATTTTCACCCCTTTTTCAGAAAAACCCACCCCTAAAAAAAAAATTTATAGCAAAATTAAAATTTATTGAAAAAAATTTTCTAGGCCGTGAAAAATTATTTATATGCTTAAATTTGATTGAAAAGAATAAATTATGTTAAAAAAAAAAAATTACCCCTATTCAACCCCTAATTTCCCAAAAATTACCCTTAAACTTGAAAGGCTTATAAAATTTTTTTTTTTTTTTAAATATTACATAAAATTTATGTTGTAGAACTTTAAGAAATTGTTAAATTATGTATTTTTTATTTTTTATTACTTGATTGGCCTTTTTGTAGGCCAAAACAACCCTTCTAAACACTTAAAAGTAATCTAAAATTTAAAAACCCTAAAATATTCCAGTCAAAATACGGGTTTGGTTGTATTTTCACTGGCGAACAGGAGAGTTGCTCTACTATAGGTTTTTTGGGCCGCTGAACACGAAAATTAGGGTCATTTCGTAGAGAAATGGGGGCTTCACCCTTAAATTTGCAAAAACTACCCCCGAAATGGGGGTGTTCTTGCTATTTTCGTACTTTAAGCATCCAGGATATGGTCATATAGGTTTTTTGGGGCACTTGTTAAGAATTTTGACTTCTTTTTCATAAATAATTAAAATTTCACCCCTAAATCTGCTAAAACTACCCTCGAAATGGGGGTGTTCTTGCTATTTACGTACTTTAAGCATCCAGGATATGGTCATATAGGTTTTTTGGGGCACTTGTTAAGAATTTTGACTTCTTTTTCATAAATAATCAATATTTCAAAAAAGAGTAAAAATTCTTGATTAGCGACCCAAAAAACCTATATGGACATATCCTGGATGCTCCAAGTGCGAAAATAGCAAAAGCACCCCATTAGCGAAAGTTTTACCTTTTTTAAGGGTGAAATATTGATTATTTATGAAAAAGAAGTCAAAATTCTTGACTAGTGCCCCAAAAAACCTATATGACCATATCCTGGATGCTAAAAGTACGAAAATAGCAAGAACACCCCCATTTCGGGGGTAGTTTTTGCAAATTTAAGGGTGAAGCCCCCATTTCTCTACGAAATGACCCGAATTTTTGTGTTCAGCGGCCCAAAAAATTTATAGTAGAGCAACTCTCCTGTTCGCCAGTGAAAATACAACCAAACCCGTATTTTGACTGGAATATTTTAGGGTTTATAAATTTTAGATTTCTTTTAAGTGTTTAGAAGGGTTGTTTTGGCCTACAAGAAGGCCAATCAAGTAATAAAAAATAAAAACTACATAATTTAACAATTTCTTAAAGTTCTACAATATAAATTTTATGTAATATTTAAAAAAAAAACAAATTTTATAAGCCTTTTAAGTTTAAGGGTAATTTTTGGGAAATTAGGGGTTGAATAGGGGTAATTTTTTTTTTTTAACATAATTTATTCTTTTCAATCAAATTTAAGCATATAAATAATTTTTCCCGGCCTAGAAAATTTTTTTCAATAAATTTTAATTTTGCTTAAAATTTTTTTTTAGGGGTGGGTTTTTCTGAAAAAGGGGTGAAAATCATGTGGAAAAAAATTTTCTTAACGTTACTTTCGTAAAATACAGGTCTTCAGGAGTAAAACAAGCCAACCCGCATTAAAATTGGATGGAAACTCGATCAAAGACGATTTATTTCCGCTTTTTTTTTCCTAGATCACTGTGTGACGCTTTTTAAAGGGCATATAACCACCCAGCGACATTTACCACATCAAAGTATATAGTATTTAGACCACTTCTGTACACGTTTGAGCCTTGTAAAAGTTGTTGAATTTGGGCAGTTAAAAATCACCCGCTCCAAGCCGAAAAAAGCAGTTTGAGCCGCCCAGGGGCAAAATTTCAAAAAACTGACCTCAAATTCGGATCTAGCGAGAAATTTTACAATTTTTTATGTCTGGGTACTATTTTTTTTAGTCATATAGACGATTTTAAAAATTATAAAAAAAAAAAAAAAATTTTTTTTTGAAAAAACCGAAGAAATCTAAAAAGCTTCTTTTGGGTATAAGTTGGGTTCCTGAGCGCCTAGAGAGCTGAAAATTGCACACGAAACATATTTTGTATACATAAAAAAGTGGTGATAAAATCAGCCCGATCGGGAGACCTGACCTGGCAAGGCAAAGACACGGTATCCAGAATGACTCATATAGGATCGAGAAAATTTTTTCGTTAACTTACCAAATAATATATGAGCAGTTGATTTAGACTTTGAAAAAATATTAATTAACTTTCTAAAAGAAAAAAAGGTGCAAAAGACAATATAAGACATCAAATAAAAAACATCCGACAAACCATAAAATTATTGATGTTAGTATCGCTTTTAAGGGTGGGTAAGGGGTTGACAAACATTTGACATGGTGTTAAAGTAGAAAATACATGTGTAAATATACAGATATTTGATACTCACTTGATATTACGTCATTATCACAATTTTTTTCAACAGGTTCCGAGATAGGTTGTTGAGAAACATTTTCAGCATTATATACTGATTGCAATTCTTGTATACTTGATAAATTATAGTTTTGTGAGTGTTCATTAGGCTGAACTGCAAAAAGATAAAAAAAAAATGATGACGAATACTTGCTGCAATTAATCATTTTAAATCGTATGTAATGAATCAATAAATTTTAAATTATTTGAATCGATTTAGATGTCAGAAAATAATTTATAATATCTTAATTTTATTACCCATTTGATTTTTCCTGAAATGCAACTTCCAGTGAGAAGCCACGTTCCCACGGAAGGACTGATAACCAGTTGAAAATGCGACTGCTGGACTTGTTCTTGTAAATGGTGTGGGCCTGCTTGTACAATTTTTAAACAAGCATTTAATATTCATTTTTCGTCTTTCATTTTCTTCGACGATATCAATGCATTCATCGAATTTCCGGTAAATTTGGTCTTTTTCTAATCTTAGCCTAACGCCATATTCTTCACGTATTTGGGCGACTATATTTTCAAGTCTAATTATCGCCTGTGCTCGATCATAATTCTGATCATACTTTTCTAAAAAAATACAAAAAATTTTCAATATAATTTTTAATAGTTTTTTTTTACAAAATATCATTGAATGCTTTAAAACCATAAAAGCATTGAAGTTTTTAAAAAATAATTAATAAGTTAATTGTTAATGAGTAATTCATTTTATTTTTAATTATGACTAAGGTTTAAAGAATGTTATTTTAATAATTACTAAATTTAATAGTGAACAATATCAAATGAATGTTTTACCTTTATATCTGTCTAAAGCCCTTTGTGCTGCTTCTCGCAGCGTGAATTCACCTCCTTCTATCATGTCTATTTTCTCAGTTGGGGTAATTTTTTTAAATGAGATGCCCAGTTGAGTCCCCAGTTTAATTACCTCTATTATTGTCCCTTCTTTGGTAGCTACTACATAACCATCACTGAGTTTTTCTTTTACAACGACAGGAAAATTAACGGTTATTCCATTCTCGAAAGGAAAAGTAACCTGAATGTGTATTTGCTGTTATTCTTTCTGGTGATTCGCCATTTCATTAATGTATATAATCTGCAAACCAAAATTTTTTTTTTGTTTAAAGTGGTAAAAATAATGAAAGGGAATTATATTTTAAGAAACTTTCATTATCATGTGTTATATTTTGAACTGATGTAATTTAATCATGTATATGTTACCAATAATGTACCCCTAACAGGTAAAGTTTACTTTAACTCGTTAAAGTCCATGAAGACGATTAAAATGAAGAAAAATTTAACTTTAACGGGTTTATATATAAGATAAAGTTAACCTTAACCAATACGTCTCTCGCTATAAGACACCTCAAGGTCTTAGGTTAAGCTACTCTTTTAAAAATGAATTTCTTGAGACCAGTAATTAGTTCTAGCTAGTGTTAAGTTAGGCTATTTAAAAAAAAGGCATTGTCACAATAAGGCATTCCCTAGAATTATGGCAAGGGAGGCTGCAGCACACATGTCCAAGTATTTAAGTAAGTGCTGCACCATACTGCACCATATTAACAAATATTACTGGTCCCAAGAAATGCATTTGTAAAAGAGTGAGTAGCCTAACGTAACGAAATCCAGGCATTTTTTAATGATAGTACCTATTAATTCAGTGATTTAGCTAAGCAAGAAAGCTAATTTCTAAAATTATCGTCAAATCGTGAAACGAACTTAGTGGGTAATTTACTAGGCTCATTCCAGAGGCGGATCTAGAAAATTTTTTGGGGGGGGTCATTTGAATCAAATTTTAAAAAATTTTCTAAAAAAGCTTCTTAAAATTTTTTTGGGAGGGTCAAAATGGTACTTCGCGCTAATTATGTAACGTAAAATTAGCTAAAAAAAGATAAAATTGAGCCCTGTGACCCCCCTCCCTGTATCCGCCACTGCGTTCTAAGCCTCGGTAGGCAAAAGCACCGAAGGATTACGTAGAAACTAGTCTGGACAATTATCACACGGGTGACTTCGAATCCGGGGTTCAAAGAGGCTAGAAAATAATGGGGGAACACCCTTAAATCAACAAACGCTACCCCATCTTAAGGAATTTTTTGTAATACAATATATTTGGCTTTTTTTAAGCGGATCATAGTAAAGACCGTTGCAAGTAAGAAACCTTAAGTTCCAGAACTTGCAGGTTATCGAGTGTTCAAACCCACCGTAGATTAAAAATCTTTATTTTTAATGAATAAAATATGTTTGTTAAAAGTGTTAGCGCGCGACCGAAAGAGACGTGCTTTCTCGCAGTGGCGCAGAAGAAATTTATATGACCTTGTACATAAATAAAGAATGCCACAAATTGCAGTTTTAAAATTTTCTTGCGATTTGGACCAGCCTTAACTTTTGTGTGGACGCGAGTCGTAAAAATACTATTATTAATTCACGCTAGCGAGAAACAGATGCAGGAAACACGAAGATGTTCTGCGGACATCGTTAGGACATGTCAATCCACCTTAAGATGTCTTGATAGAACATCCTAGGGACAAGTATATGACATGCTCAGCATGTCATATTCCTGACATTTTAGACGTCCTTAGAGTGTCTTCGATGGACAACCTTGGTACACCTTGAAACACGTCTTATGAACGTCCTAGGGATGTCCAATATTAAAAAATTGTTTGAATCTGTTAGTGTATCTTTGTGGTATATTTATGAAATTGTATGAACTTAAAATTTTATTTTGCCCTCCCGGGCGTAAAACTCGTGCGTAAAAAATTTTCTGAACTCGTTCTACGCCTAGGGGGGCAAAAAATAGTGTAAGCACCATGGGCGAAATACTTTAGACACGAGCGTGAACACAAATCACTCGTGCCCGGCTTCGCCGAGCACTCGTGCTAGTGCTCACGCTAGTGCCGAAACTTTTACGCCCTTGATACTTAATATACTATTTCTTTTGTAAATATTTTTATTAAAAGTGAAAAAATTACGTAAATAATTTAAGTTCATTGTTTTAATTTTATCGCCCTTTATTTGTATAAAATTTAACAATAGTAAGTATTATAATTAATTAATTCAACAATTATAATTCATAAATTAAGAGCCTTATTTTTATTATAAATGATATATAGAACTTAAAAAAAGTATTTAAGTTTTTCCCTTTTAATAAGAATAAAATGTTTACAAAAGAAATAAATTTAGTAAAATAGGTATGGTTTATTAAATATATTCAAATGCATTATTATGTAATCAATAAAATTATTAATTTATTTTTTTTTTACGAAATTGGATACATTTATGGCGTAGGTGTAAAACAAAGTGTACAAGATAATATTGGCATAATTAATATTACCAGATGGAATTTAAAACAAACAGAGAAAGTGTCTTACGATAAACATCGTGACCGGAATATTACAAGTATAATTAAAATATTGTATTACACAAATTATAAAAATAAAAAAATTGTTTTTTTTTAATTTTTTGAAATTTTAATTTTATATTACAAACACATTAGGGTCCCACACAATAAGCTATATAATTCACTATAACTTTTAAAAAGTATCTGTCCAAAATTATAACTTAGAAATTATGAAGATTTTTTTTGATAAGAAGATCTCTGAAGATCTTTGAATAATAATACCATATATTATGGAACACTGTCGTAATTTTAATATTGTTCTAAAAAATTGCTAATTGAATAAAAAAAACTATTATTAATATTAAAAAAATTTATAACAGTAACAAAAAACTTATTATTTAAAATATAAATAAAAGCCATGTAACTAATACTGAAATCACCCCTATTTTTTAAAAAATATGTAACTGAAAAGTGTGCACGCAAAATTTTCACCTTTAGATGTCTTTAGAACGTATTTTTAACATGTCTCTTGGACACTTTGAATATGATGTCTTTGTAGCATCTAAAAATACCTTGAAATCTCTAGGATACCCTAGAGATATGTTTTTCTACATGTCCTAAAGATTCGTGATTTAAGACGTCTTAGGGACACGTTGCAGACAAAGAGAGTATTTTATAGCATATATTTTATAATTTTAAATTTTAATAATTTTTTTAATTCGCATATTGCTCGCCTAATTAAACGGCGGAGATACTAAATAATCAAAATCAACGGGTGGTCATATAAAATATAAGTACACGCGCGTAACTTTCCTTCGCAATATACCTATATAAGAGAAAGAGAGAAATATACTTAAAAATCGATTGCGTACACACTCTAACCTCATACTAACCACACTCTATAACGCCTTTCTTCGAAAAATTCGCGTGGTGATTACGTCATTTTCAAGGTCAGGGGTTCAATAAACTACTCTTAAATCCGCCAAAAAAATGTTACAATTAATAATAATGAGGTTATAATGAAGGAATTATTTTTTTATTTTTTCTTTAAAAGCTTTAGTTAGCTATCATAAAAACTTACGTTTAGATGAATTCAACCAGCCAACGAGATAAGTGTCTAAAATAAAATTTTATAAACCGTATTAACCGTATTAACCGTTAAAAAATTTTTTTTTATATGCCTTTGCAGACTTAAAATTAATAATATGATTATATATTAAAAATTTTAATAATAAAACACTTTCACTATGAAAATATATCAACCACTTGTGAAACCAACACTTTTCGCTAGTTAAATTTTAATAAATTAAGGTAGTAGATCCCATTGTAAAATAAAAAAAATCGATTTTTTTTTTATACTATTTATCAATTCTTTATACCTTTAAGAATCAACTATTAAAATATGTTAAGAAAATTTTAACTTTCTATCGAAGAAAACCGAGTTTTCCCGAGCGCGCCTCGATTCTGTATTTTACAGCTGTCTTACGCACAGAGTATTTTTTATTTATTTATTAATTCTCTCTCCAAAATATTGATTGTTTGTTTGTACTATAATGATACAGAGATTATTATTATATATTTTATGTGTGTTTAGTAAATATTTTGCTTTATAAAAGTATTTTTGTATACACAAAATGCCGCTAAATTATAGAAAAGGATCAAAAAATGCAAAACCATTGTCGAAAAAAACAGTTAGGAAATCTAACCAATATAAAGGTAATCAGCATTGTGCTGATAATGATAAATTTACAAGTACATCAGCTGCTAAATTATCAACAAGTACTGATTTTGATGTCAAGGTTGAGGACAGTTTTATTTATTGCATCTTGTCATTCTATACTGTATTTTCTGCATTGGCAAATATGCTTCAATGCAAAACGTGTAATAAAGATGTAAAGTTTGTTCGAACTGGGATTCAGAGGTTAGGTTTCAAAATAAACGTAGAATGTGATTGTGGGAACAGAACCATTAATTCATGTGATCTTATACATACGGGTTATGAAATTAATAGGCGAATAGCGTTTGTTATGAGAATCATGGGCGTCGGGCACCAAGGATTACGATTGTTTTGTGCAATCATGGAATTAACATCTGATTTTCCAAAATCTACATATCGTAGGATTCTAGAGAACATAAAAATAGCTGCTGCACGTGTAGCTAAAATCTGCATGATAAAAGCTGGCCTGGAAGAAAAAAAAACAAAGAAAATAATTTGCCTGAAGACGAATTTACAGTTTCAGGTGACGGCACGTGGTCAAAACGTGGCTTTAGCTCTCTTATCGGTGTTTCAACAGTTATCGGCAAATACACGAATAAAATTTTAGACTATTTTGTTTCATCAAAACATTGCAAAACATGCGAGACGAAGCGACCGACATTAAATTCAGTGGACTTTGATATTTGGTTTGAGAGCGAGCACAGTGAAATGTGTACAGCAAATTATGAAGGAAGCTCTGGTGGAATGGAGGTACAAGGTATGAAGCAAATTTTTAAAAATTCGGAAAAGCTTCATCAGGCAAAATATGCATACTACATAGGTGACGGGGATACAAAAACAATTTCTAATCTTACTGAAGAAAAACCTCATGGAAATTTTATAATTCATAAATTGGAATGTGTGCTCCACGTCGGTAAAAGAATATTTAGACATCTTAAGGATGCTAAAAAAAGTTTAATTGAAATACGAAAGTTTAAAAGGTCTGAAGAGAAAAAAAAAGAAGAGCAAGCAAAACAAGAAAAGGCCAAACAAAAAGAAAAAAAATCTAAAATAAAACAACCACGTAAAAAAAGAAAAATATCTACTTCAACGCCACCGCCACCTCCAAAAACAACTGATTTAACAGGAAAAATCATGAAAGATATATCCACGTATTATTCTCTAGCAATTCAACGAAACCCTGATTCAATAGAAAAAATGGAAAACGATATATGGGCTATTTTTTACCACAATATTTCTACTGTTTAGAAACCTCAACATCATATGTGTTCTGATTGGTGTCCGTATCTGAAAGCACAAGCTAAAAATATTACTTACAATCATAAGACTGCTCTAAGTGAAGAAGTTCAAGAAATAGTGAAACCAATATTTGAAAAGTTAACACGTAAAGAATTATTAACACAATGTCTGGGTAAAAATACCCAGAATAATAATGAGTGCTATAACAAAACTTTATGGAGCATTGCTCCAAAACACACGTTTGTTGGCAAGGAGATAACAGAATTAGCAGTTCAAATTTCCTTGTCTTTGTTTAATGAAGGACGTATGACAATTTTGAAAACCTTGGAATTAATGGGTTGCACTATTGGATTAAATTCCTACAATTACTGCATGGATAAAGACAATGAAAGAATTTCGAAGGCAAACAAAGACACTAAAGCAGCGACGAAAGAATCACGTTTAGCAAGAAAAAAAGATCAGCTGCAAGACGAAGAGGCCCTTGATGAGCTTGGTAACTTATTATATAGACCAGGAATCGCAGATTAATAAAGTAATAAAATTTGATTTTTTAAACTTTATTTAATAAATAAAGCAAAAAAAAAACTTTAAACGCGTTTTTCTCGAAACTACTTTTTTCAAATGGCGGACAGATAATCTCAGGATTGGCTGGTCCGATTTCAAAAAAAGTTGGTGGGTTTTATTCGTCTACATATATTACATGACAATCAAACTGAATTTCATTAAAAAAATAAATTTTTTGCCTGCTTTAGGAGATTTAAAGGGTAAAAAACAGGGTCAATTTATTTATTTTTTTATAGAAACTGTATGCAAAACTAAAAATGATTATAATAATGTAACTAAAAATAAAAAAGGTATGTTTATAATGCATTTTAATATACAATCCTTAGATTCTAAATTCTTAGATCTTCAATTATATCTAGAAACTTTAAAAGTCAAACCTAAATTAATTATTTTATCTGAGACTTGGCAAATTAAATTCTTGAACTTATATAATTTAAATGGATACGATATACTTTATAATGAAAGTAATATAACCACAGCTGATAGCACACTAATATATATAGATACAGAAATGAATTACACAAGTAAAATTATTAATATTGGTGATATAAAAGCAATCGAGATTTTCTTTAATAATCAAGTAGTCACTGCTCTGTATCGTAACCATAAAGTCAAAATATCTAACTTTGTTGATAATTTAAAAACCTATCTAGATTGCAATAACTACAGGAATCACTACTTTATTGGAGACATTAATATTGATATATTAGATGATAATTTCAATAAATTAAAATATTCAAATGATACTGAAAATTATATTAATAACTTTTTAAATTCTGGATTCCTTCCTGTCATAAATAGTATTACTAGACCCAATAAAGAAAATGGTGGTTCCTGTATTGATCATATCTTTGTTAAGACTAACTGGGAGACAAATTTTATTTACTCCTATAACTGTGTGAGTACATTAAGTGATCATAACATGATTGCCCTAAACATTGAAATTACTAAACCTAATGATATAAATAAATCTAATTATTGTATTAATTATAAAAAATTATATAATTCAGTTAGAGATGAACAATGGTTAAATGTATACAATAGTATGGATGCCAATTCAGCTACTGATAACTTTATAAATAATTTAAAAAAGCATATCTTAAAATCATGTAATAACATTAAAAAGAAATATAAAAAAAGAAGTGATTGGATCACTAGTGGTTTGATGAAATCTTGTAATACCAAAGAAAAATTATACTTAATCTGGCGTAAAGATAAAAAAAATAAAACTAAAGAAAATGCATATAAAAACTATAAAAAGCTATTGACAACCATTATTAAAAGAGCTAAAAATACATCTCTAAATTCTGAGGCCAAAGTAGTTGGTACCAATAGTAAAAAATTTTGGGAATTCGTTAACAAAAAAGTATTTGGTAAAAATCAATCCCCTAAAAATAACAAAATTAAAGAATTAAAAGTTGACAGTAAAATAATAACGAACGATACAGATATTGCAACAGAAATTAATAAATTCTTCTCTAATATAGGTAACAATCTGAATAAAAACAAAAAAAAAGAAATAATGTTAAAAAATCTGCAAATATTACTTCGAGCCAATCTTTTTTTATTGAACCTACTGATATTACTGAAGTAACTAAACTTATAAAAAATCTAGTAACTCTTTTAAAAAATGGTTGTCAAAATTTTTTTTGTATACTAATTTTAAAAATTAATATCCATTACATCTAGTATTATATAAGAATATTAATGCATTATGACTTACCAAATCTTTATAATTGTACTATATTTAAATTTATTGACATATTATATTAATATATTTATATTTATAATAATTTTTTATAAAAGCTATTGTTAAACTTAAAAATTATATATCTAAACTGACTTGGGTCCATGTACAAACTCTGTGTTTCTATGGGTTATGGCAATTTGTCATAACATTGTATTTAATACCCTAAACGATAATAAATAAAATAAAATAAATAAAATTTTCGTACTTTTTTTTTCAAACGCTCTCATTTTTTTATTTTAACATATTTTTTTCTATATGAGGTTGATTGTCACGTAAGAGACCTTCCTTTTTAAGAATCTTTTTGGTTTTTTTGTTTCAGACTTGCCGTTTCGGATATTAACTGTCCGCCATGAGCCAATATAATTTTTCAGGCCTCTACTTTGCTGCCATCTATAAATGGAACTAATATAGAAAAAAAATTTTTTTTGTTTTTTTCCAAAACTTTAATTCTTAATTAATATGTACAAAAAATTGTAAGTTAATTGATAATAAAACAGCTGAGAAAAAAAATAAAATAAAACATGCTTAAAAACTTAAAGTTATTCTAATGGGATCTACTACCTTAATCTTTTTATTTTTTGATTAATTCTGTTATACTTAACTGTTCGATATTAAGGGAAAAACTAAAATTCGTAAACGAACGAACTTTGTACATCACGTGTCTAGCAAGGCAATATCTTATTTTAAGGCACCTGTGTATGCACCATAGAATTCCTACGGGAAATTATTTAATTTATTTTCAAGATTGTTAAAAATAGCTATTCTATTCCTCAAATATAAGAATCAAAAAACTCCCATACAAGAAATAATTAGTATTAATAGCTACCCCAAATTTTTAGAATAACTTTTTAGGTAAATAAAATAATCAATCTAAAGATTTGATTTTGTCTCACTCCTATATGATTATTTACCTGATTATCCATTATACCATTGAATCGATCTAACAAAGAAAAATTTCATCAAAAATAAAATTTTTTTTTTTTCATTGTTACTGCTTATTTCTTACGCAAGAAATGCCAAAATTTAAGATGGTTCATCTGACGGAGTACATTTCTATGAAATAATTCGCACAAAATTTTAACAGCTACACAAAAAAAAGCAATCTAGCTCTCGCAAAAAGTGGCTTAAATGCTATAGAGACTAACCAGCTTTCGAGCGAGTTAGTGCAACAGTTAAATGCTGCAGGAGTGGTTAAAGATACGAAAATTTCGCAGAAGGTATGTAAAGTAGTTTTTGTATATTACTATAATTTTTATGTAATAAAATTGAATGCAAATAGTAAAAAATTTATTTAATTTCAGACGTGGGTTGATGTTTAAAGAGCAGCTATTTCTTGAAGCGCCCTTTTTGAAGCTGGCCAAACAGAGCAGCCATTGAACAATTTAGAACTAAGAATAATTACTTTATTTGACCAGCCTTTCCTGTTCATGAAGTTGCTGTTGCAGGTCCAAATGTACAACGTTGGTTACAAAATATAATATAGCTGTACCTCAACTTATACCAGCAGAAATAATTGCACCAGTAGCCCAAGATGTCGAAGTGGCTATTACACCAACTCAACATTTACCAATGCAACGATCAGTTGTACCAAAAAGCCGCAACAGTAATTCAGCACGAAGCTTTCCCAAGAGTAGCTCAAGCAGGTCCTGCATGGCAACCAGAATTAGCTGCACATGCTCCGTAACCTGAAGCTCAAGCAACTGCAGCTGCAGCTGTGGTCAGTAATTGTACTCTTCCAGTGCAACATGAAGGAGGTGCAATTGTAAGGACACCTCTTCATCCTAGGTCCAGGTTAAACAACTTGCCCCAAAGGCGTCGCACGGTAAACGAAAGATTAAATTTAAGTGCACCAGGGTGCTCTTCTTAGTCTAAAAATTTAGTCATTGATTTGTCACAGGAAGAAGAACAGCCAAAAGTTAGAAAAAATGTCGGAAATGAAAGAAATCTAAAAGATAAGCAATTTTAATTTACCCCATGCTTCTTTTGAGCAACTAAATAATTCCTATAAGAGAACATTAAACAATATTTTATAATTAAAAATTTCTAAATTTTCAGTTAAAGAAATTTTAGATATTTCTAGAATCAACAAAAAATGATGGAAGACTTGGCTTATTTCGTGAAGCCTTACTTTGGAAAAAGGATATTTAATAAATTGGTTGATGTATATCATACACCATCCAATTGTGTTCCAGATTAATGTTTCAGAGGTTAAACCATGTAATGAAGAAAATGATGAAATTAAAGACAAAGAGGTAGATAATTTTTGATTATTGGATGGTGATGAAATCGTTGAGCGAGAAAAAAAGAAGTTAAATAATGCAACGATACTAATCTTACAAAATTTAATAGACATGTAAAAAATTATTTCAGGATCCTGATTGGGAATTGGACGCAGAATTTGAAATGGAGTGGAGAATATTTGTTACCTAATTTGAATGGAGAGTAATTGATACTTAATTTTTCATGTTTCTTACCTAGTATGCTATTAAGTTTTTGTATAATATGAGCAATTTCTTTTTGATGATGCTTTAATGTACTTAATGTATTTGAAAATAAATCAAAATAAATCATTCATTTTGACTATTTCTGCTATGATTATTTAGAATTAAATAAAATATTAAATATAATAACTTTGGAATCGTCTAGAAATATTGCCGATATTAAATTCTTATATAGAGTATTTAATAAAAAAAATTGACTTTACTGAAATTTTATCAACTATTAACCTACATGTTCCTAAAAGATCAGGCCTTAGAGATAGAAATATTCTGTTTAGTTGACCTACAGAATTTCATAAGAATAATAAAATATCTTCTCTTTATAGAATAATAGAAAGTTTTAGTATGATAAATAAAAAAATTGATACATCTAATGGATCTGAAATTAGTTTTATTAAGAGCTTAAAAATAGACCTAGGCAAATTTGCATAATATAAATTATTAACACTTAAAAATATTTATTGTATAGCTATTCAAAATCTACATCTTTAATTTTAAATACATTATTACTAATCGTTCAATAATAGAATTATTGTACTATATATTTAATTTTTACTTATTTTAATGGAAATACTAAAAACTTTTTTTTTCACTATATTGTAAAATATTGTGGGTTCGTCCACAGGATGGGTTCATATAAAGGGTTCGTCCCGTAAATTCGTTTAATAAATAAAAATTAAAAAATAATAAATAAATATAATTATGTTTTTTTAGTATAAAATTTTGTTTCTATTTCTTTTCTCAACCGATCCCCAAAAGTATTCATAGTAATAATCCATATTAACTATCTATATATTTCAATGTACCTTATAAGTCAAATAATTTTGCCCCTTAGGAAACTACATATGAGTAACCTTATGCAAGAATCCCGTATAAAATTTTTAAAGGAAGAATAAGCGTAAAAGAGAGTATACAGAAATCTTACAGTCCTGTATTTAAAAACAGGTAACTTTAAGTGCCCCTTCCCGCTTTTACGTTATAATAGAAATACTACATAAATGATAGATAAAATCAAGTCAGCTAGGATTAAATAAAACTATATACTATTATTTTAAAAATTTTTTTATATTTTAAATGAATAAATAATTTTTTGTTTTTAACACACTTTATTAAAAAAAAACTTTTCTATAATATAATTTCTTTTTTTTAAACATTTTTATTATTATTATTTTTTTTTTTTTTTTGTTTTTTTTTTAAGGGAAATACGTGAATCTTGCATCAGCCATGGAGTGTTTGCGGGCCTTAAAGACCCGCAAATTTCCATGACCGCCCAGTTGTACAAATTGCACAACTGGAAGACCACCGGCGAACGCGGTCGCTGGCTACGCCCCAGATTCTTACTGGATAAACACACTTTAAACCCCCCGCGCTTGTTTGTCCCAAACCGGAACTCCCTTTTCAGGTATAACTTCAGTTTAGGACGCGCAGCCTAGGCAGCTGGCCGCTGCTTTCCCCCCTGCCTAGGGGCAGGAGAGCTCTCTACGATAGAAAGCCCTCCTCCTTCTTCTCCAACAAGGTGGTCCTTACGTACTCTGCTACTTTGTTCCAGTTTTCGGAACTCCGTAGCATTTCCGGGACCACCGTCTCCGGCCTCCAAATCAGGAAGGGCAGGCGCCCCTCCGCGTAGCGCACACATTCGAAGAATGTGTGCTCTACTGTATCATCCACGCCCGGACAGTGCAAGCACTCCTTTGTTGCCACCTTATGCCAATGCTCCAACATGACACGGAAATACCCGTGTCCAGTTAAGAACTGGGTAAGGTAGAAATCTACCTCCCCATGCTGTCGTCCCATCCATGCCTGCAGGTCTGAGATCAGTCTGCGCGTCCATAGGGCATTTTTCTCTTGGTTCTTTTTCCATCGTTTCTTCCATAATTTCATAGAGTTGAAGCGGGCGCGAGTGGATGCCACTTCGCGCCCATCTACGCTCTCGTAGATGAATTTCCGCTCCAACGCTAGCAGGTCAATGGGTATCACCGAAGCAACAACCTGGATCGCCTCTAGAGATACCGTGTGGTATCCGCAGGCGATCCTCACTGCCGCTTGCCTCTGTACCGACGATATTTTATTTCTGTACTTGGCAGTTTCTGTGGTCTTCGCCCAGACTTCTGATCCGTAGAGCAGGACAGAGTTGACGACTGACATCAGGAGCCTTCGCTTCCCTGGTTTGGGTCCCCCGATGTTGACCATGAGCCTTGATAGGGAGGATGCGACCGACGCTGCCTTGTCACACGACCTCTGAAATTGCTCCCAGAAGGTCAGCTTGTTATCAAGCTGAACTCCCAGGTATTTCACCGATGTTCTGGTTCGGATCGTGTGAGGGTTTCCGCCGTCGTCGATAATTACATCGAAGTCAGTGGGAACCCTTCGACGGGTCAGCAGTACGATCTCCGTTTTCGGGATCGCAAGTTAGAGCCCGTAATCGCCCATCCAGAGGTTGATCCGTCTCATGACTAGATTCAACCTCTCCTGGGTCACTTCCATGTCCCTGCCAGTTATGGTCAGGGCCACGTCGTCGGCGTACCAGATTAGGGAAACTCCTTCCGGGAGGTGGACGCGCAACAAGCCATCGTAAAAGGCATTCCACAGGTCCGGTCTGAGAACCAAACCTTGCGCGATGCCTGTACTCAAAACCCTTTCACGCCTTCCATCGAGCGTGTCGTAGAGCAGTCTCCGGTTCCGCAGGTAATCCTTTAGTACGTTACCCAGATACCTGGGTATCCGTAAATCGTACTCGAGGGACCAGATCATGTCATCCTACCTGGCCGAGTTGAAAGCGTTTTTGACGTCCAGCGTTACCAGAAGGACGTCCTTGCGAATTGCAGGCCGCTTTTCCCTCTCAGCCTCTACGGTATCCACGACACGCCGGATGGCGTCTATCGTGGAATGCCCTTCACGAAAACCATGCTGCTCCTCAGAGAGACCACCGCCTTCCTCGATTGCCCTTCTGAGCCTTGCCCGGAGCATGCTCTTCATCACCTTACCAATGGTATTTAACATACACAAAGGTCTGTAAGATGAAAAAGAGTCCAGGGCTCCCCCCTTGCCCTTGTTCAAGAGCACGAGACGTGCCACCTTCCACTGCTTTGGGAACACTCCTGCCACCAAACACGCATTGAGCGTGTTCCTGAGAAAGCACGGCGGCCTCAGGTCTGTCCCGTGCTCTTTGCGCCTTTCGTCGTGTCCTGTGGCATTCCTTCCGGAGCTCAGCTATTTCGGGAGTCCAACAGTATACTGGCTTTCTCCCTTTCCAGGGCCTGCGGCGAGGCATCGAACCATCACAAGCCCCGCATAATAGAGACGTTACTTTCTTAACTAAGATTTCAGCCTCATGGGGACTTGTGGCCCTTCCATGCCAAGCGGAGATAGACGCTGACTCGATTCGAAGATACTCTTCGAATCTGTCTTCGTCCATTTTTGGGACGTTCCAACCCAGGGGGCGCCTCCTGTACGGAGGTCGTTGTAAGGTTCCTTTCAATACCCGGAAGGCGATGTAATGATGATCACTACCATTGTATTGATCATCCATCACCTTCTAGTCGCCTATTCTCCCGGGGTTATTTCCGGGATAGAGACACCCCGACCCGGCCTCTCGTAGGTGGGCCTGTTGCCTCTATTCTGGACCACTAGTTAGCACCTAGTGGCAATTTCGAGCACCATTCGTCCCCTTGGGTTAGTCGTTGGCATCCCCCATTCCAGAGCCCTGGCGTTGAAGTTTCCACCAAGGATGACGCCACCAGTCGCCGTTCGGACCGTGCTCTCGATGCTGGCCAGCTTTGTAGCCAGCTCTACCGAGTTGTTGTTTGGGGAGAGATAGCAACTTATGTAAGTTGTCTCCCCGCACTTGGCCCAGACGTGGCAATTCCCTATGCCTTGTTGGGTAAGGGACGTTTGGGCTCTGCCTCGAAGCCATATGGCGCAGCAGCCAGTGTCATCGGGAAGCCAGTACTTGTGGTTCATGTTGTAATATTGCTCGCTTAGTAAGAGGATATTTGCATCCTCTTCGCGAGCAATTTGATCCAACAATGCACCAGCTTCCCATGTGCGTGTCGCATGTTCCCTTAGAGAACCTTGATCATTTCCGATGACACCTGTTTCTCGCCACAGCCAGAGCCTCACGATAACTGGGGCAATTTCCCTCTCCAGGATAGTGCTCCGGCCTTGCAGAGGAAGCACTCAGGCTTATCCTTGCTGCACTCCGTCCTCTTATCCTCCATCTTCGCCACACTTTAACAAGCCTTACTTCTGTCCATAGCCCAGACATTTGTAGCAGCGCCTCACGTCTGCACGGAGGCGCACTCTACTCGATGCCCAGCCGATCTGGATTTTGCCCTTTTTGGCCAGGCGTAGAGCGTCAGCCTCAAGAAGGTCCACCACGGCCATCTGGCTTGTTGTGCCTTTGATTTTGAAAATGGACACCTGGAATAGGTCTTCTTTTCGACACCTATGGCCTTGGCAACAGCTGCCTGAATCTCCTGTTCTTTTGTGACCCCATCCAAATCTCGAATTTCGAGTTTTAGTGTCGGGATCAAGTCACGAACATTCGACTCAGGGCCCGTGACCGACTTCACCGCTTCTTTAAGTTTTTGCCGGTCTTCGATGGCCTCCAACTCAATAAGGACGCTGCCGTTTTGAGTTTTCCTAATGCGGTGGACCTTCGCGCCAGATTCTTCGAGGTTAACGTTCCTCTTTAAATCGAGAAGCGTTTCCTCGTAGGATTTGCCCGCCGCTGGGGTAATCTGGAAGGCTTCCTTCCTTTTCCTATACCTGCGCCTTCCCACCTTGGAAGGTACTTTACCTTTTTCTGCAGGTTCCTTTGTTGGCTGGGGCTTTTTGGCACTGGGCATTTTCTTCTTCTTACCCTTTACCAGCCAATTTTCCTCCTTGTCCAGTGGCTTCTTAGGTACCTGATTTTGCTGCTCCTGTCCGTCAGCTACTTCGCATATCTCCATATGCTGATCAGTACCCTTGGTTGAAGCTGCAGCTGCTTTTGTTTCTTCAGCAGCTTTCTTTCTTTTTTGGACTTATGCCTAGGGGCGTCCTTATCTCCATCCTTGTTGGGGGAGGTCCCAGGGTTACCCTGTGGGCCGTTCTTCTTGGTGTTGTTAGGAGCAACCTTTGAGTCATCTCCCTTATTGTGGCGATCTCCCCCCGCAAATTCATTCTCTTTTGGTGGCCGCTTCCCTTTTTTCTGTTCCAGCTTCTGCTTTTGGTACAATTCTAGCAGACTTGCCTTCTTCTTTTGCTCCTGGATCAGTTTATCTTTTTTACGCCGCTCTTTTTCCTCCTGTTCCAGTCGCACTTTCTCCTTATTCCTCTGCTCTTGCCCCTTCCTCTGGTTTTCTTGAAGCAGCATTTTCCTTCTTTCCTCTTCTTCCTGGAGCTTCCGCGTTGCTCAGCTGCTCCACCCCAGAGTTGCTGAGTTTCTTCTTGGGGATCCTTTTCCTATCTTGTCTTGACTCTAGAGAGTTCTCCTCAGAGGAAGACGATCGGGTTCTCTTTGCCTGCTTAAACATTTTTATTATTATAATAGTAATAAAAAATATATTTATGAATTATAATATAATTTAAAAAATAAATTGAATTTTTATTAACATATTGACAATTCAAAATATAAACAAAAATAATTAAGAAATATCTTTATTGTTACTATTATAATTTATTGAGTTTTGTTTTTTTTTTAAATTTACACTTTTAAAAAAAATATCTATTATTTTAATTTTTTCAATTTTATTTAATACCAACTTTTAATAAATGTTGTAATATTTTTGCTCTATTTTCTGGTTGTAAATAATTGCAAAGTTCTTTAATATCATCAGCTTTGTCTTTTTTTATGCCATAAATGCTTGCTTCTTTTTTTTCTACAAATTTACCAAATTTAATTTTTTCTTGTTTCCTACGTCATTATACTTGCAGAATGTAGTTATTTCACCATTAGTTCCGTATAATAATCTTCGCTGCTTGCTAATTTTTAATTGTCTTTGCATTGTTTGTGATAAGGTCGGGAAAATTTCTTCAAAATCAATAAGCTTATATTCATCATCTCGAACAATAATAAAAGGCAAATTACGTGAATTTTCAATTAAATTTGCGTATTCTTCGGCGGATTCTATCGTTTCGATGCTTTTTTTTTTCTTGAGTATAACCCAAAATTCCGGTCACATTAGTTATACGAATGTCCTACCACCGAAAATACATGCTCGATAACGACTCCTAGTTGTTTGGCTAAACTAGCAAAAAATTGTAAAAATAAGTAGTTTTGGTTTTGACCACCACAACTATCAGAAAATAAAATAATTTTCTTGTGTTTTTCAGAATTAAACTCTTTTAAAATGGTGTACAAAACAAAATTGATTACTGTATTGCTGCCCTTTTTTGCTAATCCCTCCAACATCATAAACATGTAACTTTTGTCTTTGTCGCTTTCATCAGATTTTTTTTTACTTTTATCGAATATGTGAACATTAAAAATAAATAACCATAAAACCCTGCTATAATACTGTAAATTAATTGGTAATTTTGGTAGTGGCAGGTTCTGAGCAAAATCGAATTCTATACACAAATTTGTTTCTTCTGCTAAATATTTTGATTTCAAACTCTTATAATTTTGAATCTCTTCAATATAATTAATGTATTCAATATTTTGAAAATCTTTATTTATATTGACCTGGTAGCAAAAATTGCAGACAGCGGATCTTAGTCGACCAAATGAATAATTCAAATGAAAATTAAAAAAAGTAGTATAAGTAGCTAAACTTATTGGTGGGTCATCGTCTCCTTGCACAACCCGGTAAAAATCTAGAAAATTTAAGTACATTTTTTTGTAATTCAGCGAGATATCATGAAAAAAGTTTTTGTCTGTTTTTGTGCTAAAATGAGATTTTTGATGTGCCTCCAACTCGCAATGCATTCGAATTAACTTCATTAGATGAGAATCCAAAACCTTGCAATGATCATATTTTCCTCTCATATCAAATAAGCTTTCCTTATTTTTCATTTTCGTTTGGACAGTACGAATTCTATCTTGAGAAATTTGTAGCATTTTCATTAAAAACTCTTGACAAACAATTTCATAACATTCTTGTTTTGAAAAAAAATATGTCCAAATAACGAACCTGTTTCTACAAATACCATTATTTTTTGCCGATTCCTTAAACTTAAGTAAATGGCTTAAAAAAAGATTTTGAATATTGTACTTCCAATAATCCCAAAAATCACTAAAACAATTTTTTTGCTCTACTACGGAAATTTTATCAAAACACTTAATTCTTAAACAACACTCAAGTAAGGGTTGAAAAATTTTTTCTGGAACATCTTTTCCAGATGTTGATATGTACGGCAAACCACTATTGCGAGCATGTTTAGCAATATTTTTTTTCCACAAATCAGGATTTGATATCCGTTTTCGGCCGGCCGCATCGTTATCAACATCCATTTGTAAGAAATCCTCATTACAAATATTCATTTTTATAAAATTAAACTTTACTTCAGAAAAGTTTTTAATAAACTGAAGTATTTTTTTCCTTATTAAAATCAATTTAAAAGTAATATTTTTATCTTTAACTATAAACAAAAGAGAAAGATAATTTATGTTGCATTAATTATTATACGCAGTTTTTAGGAAATAGTGAACATTTTTTTTACATTAAAATAGACAATGGACTTTTATGAAGTTATTTTTTAAACTTTACTAAAAAAATCCTATCTAAATCAAATAACATTAATGTTTTTCTTTTTTGATTCATCGATAAAAATAATAAATAAAATATAGAATTAAAGAATAGAAATTTAATTTTAAATTGATGCCATAAGCTGGTAATAAAAATACAATTTTCCTAATGTCATTTATTTATTTTAGTATTTTTCTTGTTAAGAAAAAAAAAAATTTTGGGTACTTAAAAAAATATTTAAATAATAAATTTTTTAATTATTGTATAGGAAAGTTTTTTTTTTTATTTTGAAAAGATAAAATAAAATTATTTAAAAAATCTTCAAATAATAAAAAGAAAAAATATAATTCATTTTTCTTTTGTACTAAAAAAAAAAAAAATTAATCTGATTAAAACATCTTAAAGTATGCTACATTATTAAAATTGTAACGACGGCGGGGCCTCTTAAAATACGTCTCTCGACAGAGAACGGTATTATACGTACCTGGATCTTCAAATTTCCCTTTCTCTTCCAAAAATTTTATACGGGATTCTTGCATAAGGTTACTCATATGATCTCCACCTTTACTCTCTTTGTTTTAAAAGTTCTTGTTTTCTCTTTCTTAACTTAAAGTGTAGGTATAGCGACAGATATTTATGGCGTAGCTGAATGGTCTTATTTATTTTGTTTGAGTTAGCACTTGCCAAATATTAATTTTAATTTATATTCAATAATGCACAAAAATGAATATTATTATTATATATGTGTATGAATATTATACATTTCGAGCAAGTAATATCTTCTGATAATTTTTTACCGATTAGTATTATGGTTTTAATGATATCAAATGTGAAAATCAGGATAATTTCAGATCCTTCTATAGCATGAGTAGACATATGGAAGTAGACTCGTTTTATCTTTGTTAGTCTTTTGCAAGAATACTTAAGCACTTGATTTGTGATAGCTTTAATTATTTGGTTCTTTTTCAACAAGACGAAATGAACCTTAAAAATTTTTTCGGCGATCTTGTTAATATCGACATGACTTTCAATGAATTCAAGGATTTATGCATCAAATTCTGAAATCGAGATAAGTATAATTTTATTCTTATTGACATTGACAGTAGATTCGGTGTTGGAAGATATAGAAAAAAATTTGATGACTTTATTTTAAATACAAAGTCCTCAAATCAAGATGATTAGTCTTCTGTCAGTGTTCAAGGTATCAACATGGATCCTGATGAATTAGATCAAGCTGCTGAAGCTAGAAAATATATACGACGCAAAAGTCTGGTTCTAAAACTTGGTATAGAAGCTGCTGAAAGTGTATTGAAAGAAAATATCAAACCTATAACAGTAACATTGGAAAAAATTGCTGAAAAATCAATCGATAAGCCAGAAAAAAACAATTTCAAGATATAACACGCAATATAACTGGCGTTAAAAGAAAAAGAGAGTCATTTTTATGGAACAATTTTAAATCTGCTTTGGAAGATGATGATGATGGTGATGAAATATTAGAATTAAATGCATATACAAATTAATCAACAGAATGATTTAATATCTATACCTTATACGAAATCTAGTACACCTAAAGCTAGCAAAGTAAAAGAATATTTGTTTAAGTTAGCAAAAGTTCAAGACCAATCGAAAGATACAAAAACTGGTTCGATATGTAAAAATTAGTAACTTTATGATAGGAAATACTGAGGCATATTTTGATAATGCAGATAATATACTTTTGAATAATAAAGAGTATCGTGTAACCCATGAATTGATAGTTCTTTTATTTCATAAAACTTTAACGTCTTTTATTGAAAAGACACCCCATGATAAAGAGGTTTACAAAAAAATTATTAGTGAAACAAGAGATCACAAGAAAAATCACAACTTTGATTATTGTTTTCAAAAAAGTAAAATTGAACTTTATGAAAGATTTGTTTAACATTTCTGAAGGTGAAGGATTGCCTAAATACAATGGACACGATAATAAAATCATCGAAGAACTCAGAAAAGCAAAAATCATATATTGAGTGTAATTGTAAAATTTTCTTCATTTGCAATATGCCCATCGACGTTTTCGGGCTTCTTGGTTCCAGCTAGGCTGCTAAAGGACCTCCTGGTATTGGTTTCAATGTAAATAAAATTTTGATTTTGATTTGAAAAACAAAAAGTGGCGTAACATTGCTGATGCTGTTGATAAAAATAACGCAAGTAATTTAAATATTCTAAAAAAGGAGATAGAATTTGAAATAAATATTAATAAATACAGAAAAGATAAAGGATGAATAATATTCAAAAAATATTGGTTGACGAATTGCATAAGCCTGATCAAAAAAATTGACATTCCAGAGAAAGCAAAAGCTAAAATTTTCTCTTAACAATTATATTACATTTAATTTATCACCACTAGCTGTTAACATATCTGCACCAGTATCAGAAGTCTGATCAGCAGTAATGTCCTCAACGTCGTTGTTGCGGCCAATAGCTATAAAATCATATTTTTATTTATATTTTTCAAATATTCGCGCATTTACTCTAACTTCTTTGATATCGTAATTATTTGATTTATCGGCCCCCCGTTTTAGGGCCCCTTCTCTCACGTTAAACTTTCACCGGTTCTATAAAACCGATTCATGCGCATCAATCGCTCTCATTCTGTGGTCCGCGGTCGCGCTCGTAAGTCAATTCAAATCATATACTGCCCGGTGTGTCAAATTAAAAGAAACTTAAATTCAGTTACTTTTCTCAAACGCCAGTTTATTAATTAACATTCTTTTTTTATACAGTCCGCTACTCTAAAAGTTATTTATTTATATGTAATTTATTCAAACCAGTGATCTTAATAATTAACTATATTTTAATTAAACAAGTGATTCAATTATTAATTTTCACCAAACCCAATCTCCCTATAATTTTCCTCAATATTTCCTTCAAAATATTACATGGTCAGTGTCTCGCCGGATAAAAAGAACAATAATCGCGAAAAAACGTGCGAATTCGAGCAAGGATTGTGCGTAAAAAAACGGATACAAAGAAGTGCTCAACACGTGATAATCATTAACATAATCAAGTGCCATATATATAAAAAAAAAAAAATCAAAGTGAAAAAGTTTTCATAATTCAGTGTTGTGCAAAAATACAATATCAAATTTACTAAGTGCCAAAAAAAAGGGTTAAGTGCACTAAAGGACCTAGTGCACCGCATCTTTTATCAAGAAACAACCACGTGGGCAAGCCCTGTGTATCAGGAGCTCATAAATCGGCAGAAGCCGCCATCATCATTTTCAAGAAGAGAGAAGGGCGAGTAACGAGGCTCCCCTCTCAATACAAAAATCAGCGCACGCTACCACAGACGACGTCATCATCTCTCCTACCACAGACAGCAATTTCTCTCCCCACCAAGTCAACTACAAGCAAGCCAACTTTACTTTCACTGCCAGCCACAGACGCATGTACGGTTGCTGCTTTTCAGGCACCTCAAATTTTTAACATTGGGTAAAGTTAAACCCACTTTCAAGGTAAAATCTTTTTTCTTAATTTACAACTAAGATGGAAGATGCCGAATCTCTTTTAATAGATCAAGTTACTGACGGGAACTTGATCCTCGATTTTCTCGTTAATTCAGATCTGAAGGGGGGAGAGAAAAAACCACTAGCAGTTTTAATGTGCAGAAAAGAACTGCTAAAAGAATACTGGCAAACTTTTCGTGATCGGCATCGAAAACTACGACATTATAAGGAAGAACTAAAAGATAGATCGTATTTAAAAAAAAATCATTTTACAGATGTCGAAGAACGCTACATCGAGGCTCTCAGTCAACTCAACGACGCTATCTCCAAGGAAACAACGCCAACAACACCATCACCGGCAGCGCACAGCAACGTTCACACATCGCTGCCTAAAATACCACTGCCAACCTTCGACGGGACTCAGTACAACTGGGACTCCTTCAAGGAAATTTTCAGAGCCAGGATAGTCGACGATGACAACATTGCACCAGCTGTCAAGCTTCAACATCTCTTGGCCTCTCTTCAGGGTGACGCTGCCAGGCGATACAGCAATCTTCAGCTCACCAGCGCCAACTTTCAAGTAGCATGGGACACACTCACACGTCGATACGACAACAAACGTATCAGGCTCAGCACGCACCTGTCACGTGTGATTTCAGCTCCTGCCGTCAATGCCAAGGTCACCGGAGACATCACACGACTCCTAGACACCTTCGAGGAAAGCATCAGGGCTCTTCGTGGTCTAAACCAGCCAGTCGATCAATGGGATGCCTGGTTCGTACAACTGACGGTCTCCAAGCTCGACTACAGTACACGCAGCGACTGGGAAAAATTCAGGGAAGCAGACGACATCTTCTCCACGCACAAACAGCTGATTGACTTCCTGGAAAACCGTGCCAGAACGCATGATGCTGCCCAAGCCTCCAGCGGTTCCACCAGCCACAGTCAGGGCTCTTCAAATTCCAACAACAGGTCGAACGCCTCAGCCCACACCACGAGTCACCAGCGATCTACGCTAAGTTGTCCACTCTGCAGCGGGGAATCCCACTACTTATCCAAGTGCTCCAAATTCCTGCAGATGGATGTACAACAACGACGTAAGCTGATGACATCTTATCCAGGTACCTGTTACAACTGCTTGGGGCCTGGACACCAGCCAAACAAATGCCCCTCCAAGCGAACCTGTTTCTCATGCGGTGAGCAACATCATACTCTGCTCCACCAGTGACAACTTAGCAGCTCCAACAGCAGCAATCTCAGCGGCTCCAATAGCGGCAACCTCAGCAGCTCCAATAGCGGCAACTTCAGCAGCTCCAATAGCGGCAACCTCAGCAACTCCAATAGCAGCAACTTCAGCGGCTCCAATAGCGGCAACTTCAGCAGCTTCAATAGCAGCAAACTCAGCAGCTCCAATAGCGGCAACTTCAGCAGCTCCAATAGCGGCAACCTCATCAGCTCCAACAGCAACCAACTCAGAAACCTGTCCATCCAACGTGGCGTTCCAGACGTGGGTCAGTTCACGGCGGGCGGTCCAATTTCAACAGCATGAAGAATTTAAATTAATCTTGTAAAAAATTAATTAAGTTTTTTCTTTTTCTTTTTCAACTTTTAATTAAATTTACAACTTAATTAATTTTGAATAAGTAATGTAAAACCAAATCCAAATTTGCATTGTATAGAATCACGCGTTAAATTCAGTTCAAATTTCAATTAATGTATCGAGTCATTTTTCATTTTCCACAAACTTATTTTGTTAAATAAGATTTAACAAGGCGGGCGGTATGTTGCGGCCAATAGCTATAAAATCATATTTTTATTTATATTTTTCAAATATTCGCGCATTTACTCTAACTTCTTTGATATCGTAATTATTTGATTTATCGGCCCCCCGTTTTAGGGCCCCTTCTCTCACGTTAAACTTTCACCGGTTCTATAAAACCGATTCATGCGCATCAATCGCTCTCATTCTGTGGTCCACGGTCGCGCTCGTAAGTCCATTCAAATCATACACTGCCCGGTGTGTCAAATTAAAAGAAACTTAAATTCAGTTACTTTTCTCAAACGCCAGTTTATTAATTAACATTCTTTTTTTATACAGTCCGCTACTCTAAAAGTTATTTATTTATATGTAATTTATTCAAACCAGTGATCTTAATAATTAACTATATTTTAATTAAACAAGTGATTCAATTATTAATTTTCACCAAACCCAATCTCCCTATAATTTTCCTCAATATTTCCTTCAAAATATTACAGTCGTTTTTTTCCATAACTTTTAAGGGATCATCAATTTGTACGCAGACTTGCCCGTCTGCTTGACTTGACCATCCCATTCAGAAGACTTACAGAACATAACATGATGAGATTCGATAACACTCTGAGTTTTAGACACATAAACTTTGTAATTTCTACTATCGGCTTGATAGCCAACAAGAATCCCTTCAAATGCTTTACCATCCAACTTCTTTTAACTGCTGGTACATGTATAGTGTATACACATGCCTGTGCACCAAAAGCCCTTAAATGTTTCACCGTTAGCTTGCGTCCTATGCACAATTTATATTACCCTGTGATCCAGTTACCTAATTTAATATATAAACAGCTGTGTTGACTGCTTCAGTCCATAAATGCTTAGGCACCGACCTATCATTGTCCTGACTTATTCAACGATGATCCTGTTTTGACGTTCAGCTTTACCATTCGGTTCCGTAACATAGCCTCCTGCCATCTGATGTTCGATACTCAGCTTCGCCATATACTCCTGCTTCGCTTTGAACAAATATTCAGTGTCTCTGTCAGACCTCAAGAACTTTATTGGCCTGCCAAATTCGTTTGCCACCTTTCTCTGGAACCTCTTATTACATTTGTACAAACTAGATCTTAATTTCATAAAATCAACATAAACAAAATTTGAAGTTTCATCGATGCATGTTACAAAATAACGAGCACCACCCAGTGATGTAACAGACAAAGGTTCACAAATAGCAGAGTGGAAAAACTCTCCAACACTGTATCCTAATTTTTCTTCAAAAATAATTTTAAAAGGTAGTCTATGTGCCTTACCAATTTTGCAAGCATCGCATTCAAATTGTATCCTAATTTTTAATTGATACCATGAATTTTCCCAGCTTTTACTTGATTATTTATGGGCTGCATGTTAATGTGCCCAAGTCGCTCATGCCAAAGCTTCGAATCTGAAACTGCTAAATTTAATTCTAAACTTCTGATGTTTCATTAAAAAGCTTTAATTTCCAGTCTAAAAGTGTCATTATTTAATTTCGACCCTGACATAAGCAATCTATTATTTTTTAATATCATTACTTAGTTCAAGAAATAAGTTTTTGATCCCCGATGAATTCTAAATCTAAAAAATGTTTGGAATAAAAGTTTTGCGTATTGATGTGTACAATAAGGGGAATAAGTTTCTTTGCTTAACTCTGAAAGTGTCGAAAAGTTTGGCAAATCAATTTTCAGTTTAGTTTTTTTAGTTTTTTTTAAATTGCACACAAACTATTGAAGATAAACAAAAAATTTTTAATGCAAAATAAGGCCAATCCAATCCCCTATCAAAAAAGACCCTATAGCTTTCCGTACGATCTACCTATCCAGAGAATATTGAAAATTAAATTGTACCTTAAATTTACTTCCGCGCGCATTATTTATATGTATATATGATAAAAATGTACCGCCTTCGGTCAAAAAAAAAATGAATTTCAAAAACGTGCAATTTTTTTTATAAAAAATAAATTCTTCACAAGGTTGCTAAGACCCTTTTAAATAATAAAAAAATATTTTAAAAAAATTTTCTCTTAAATTTTGCCCACATGGACAAATTTCAGCTGGAACAAATTTTTTTTTAATGTTATTTTGTATATCTTCAGGAAACTATTTCAGTTTGCAGAATCTAAATATTTCTTATACGCCCTAAAATATTATAACAGAAAGATTTGGCCAGTCAGAAAAAAAAAATATTTTTTATACCTCTGAATTTCTTTTAAACATATTTATTTCAAGAAAAATGTTACAACAGTAAGTTAGGTCTCATTTTAGTCGCAATTTTATGCAGATTTCGATGGTATGTTTATTTAGTTTTTTTCGATTGCGAATTTTTATGTATACGCTAAAATTGCATTTTGTTCCATACAAGAAATTTTTCTGGTTTCTTAACCAATTTTGTTCCATACAAGAAATTTTTCTGGTTTCTTAACAAATTTTTTTATGCCGTTTAAAACTGAAATTGAATATCGATTTTTTTTTTTTTGATTTTTATTCTTAAATAGTTTCTTTATATGATCATGTAAATAAGAACTCAGTAGGATACCAACGCCCATGGAAAAATCGATTGAATGTAACACGTTTAGAAACCTGTTGGTATGTATTCAGTGATTTCTTACTCCGAGGCTATGCGCTTGCGCGCTTATATATCTAATCTCTGTTTATAACGAAAGAGACATAAGAGAATCGAGATTTAGTATATAATATGTCGTTGTTTGTGTTTAAAAAAAAATATAAACGTTATAAAAAAATTGTTTAAAAGGGATGTTAATTTTTTATTTATTTATAATCTGTTAATAACTTAAGTAATTTTATATTTTTTATGCAGTTTTTAGTAAATATTAGTAATTTTTTTTGTTATAAACCTGTTGCATAAATCATTTTAAACTACTTAATACATATTTGTGCACAAAAAATTAATAATATTTATTAAAAACTTCATAAAAAAATATAAAATTACTTACTTTATTAACAAATTAAAAATAAATCAAAAATTAACATCTCTTTTAAACAATTATTTTATTAACGATCATATTTTTTTTACACACACTTTGTCATCCCCAAAAAAAATGTGAATAATGGTGCCACACTTAATATTACATAAATTTTCCTAAAACTAAACGATTTATTAAAGTAAATTTTATAATAAAAAAACATCATTTGAGTAAACAAATAATTATCTAATACTACCAATTTTATTCAAATTTTAATACAGATTAATTTTTTTGTTTAAACAATCTGTGAACAATTTAATATTGTTTATAATATTGCTAATAATAAATATTTTAAAAGTCATATTTTTCATAAATTCAACTTTTTCTATCAAATCTAAGGTTTAGGAGATATTAAAGAAAAAGTAACATTCATTGATCGCGCGCATTAGGGTAGATTTTGCATAAAAAACTTAATTTTTAAGTATTAAAAAGTTAATTTTTCATAAAAAACTCCCTGAAATTCTTGTTCAGTGAGCCAAAAAACCATTGTGAACCAAATCTGGCCGCAAAAAGTATGAAAATAGCAAAAACACCCCTTTTGAGGGGTAATTTTTGCTAATTTAGGGGTGAAATATTAATTTGTCATAAAAAACTCCCTGAAATTCTTGTTCAGTGACCCAAAAAACCCATGTGGACCAAATCTGGCCGCTCAATATTCGAAAACATAAAAAAAAAAACCTTTTTAGGGGTACTTTTTGCAAATTTAAGGGTGTTTCCCCAATTTCCAATACCCTCAAGATTGAAGAAACTTATTCCTCCTATTGTATACATCAATACGAAAAATTTTTCCCAAAAATTTTTTTGATTTAGAATTTATTGGGGGTTTAAAGGATTTTTGGATATTATTTCTCGAACTAACTCTGTCCCATTGAAATTAAAGTTTTGCTGTTTATCGTTAGGACACGCACCAACTGATATTAAATTTTTATATATATTCGGTACATACAACACATTTTTAAGCGTCCCTGGATACCACTCCGTATCTACGCGTCTCAGACTTTTACAGTTGCCACTCCTTCTATATTACACGTCCTGTTATCGCCAAGAACCACATTGCCATTTGTTGCTAACAGCGCGTAATCCTCCTCCGAGGATTCACGCACATCTTCTCTAACACTATTTACTTCCCCTTTATAGTCGCAACGTACCATGAGCGCAACCTCTTGTTCTTCGACTTTTTTCTTCCCCCGCCATTCTTTTCCAAAGTCCTTTACTTTATCTCTTTCTTCTTTACAACGATAACACCTTAAGGTTTTTTTCTTACTTGGATTCACATTTTCTTTATTTGATTTCGTTGGTCTTTTTCTCACGCTTCTTTCGGTTGACGAAAGTAGCGCTGTCACATCCTCTTCTTTTTGCGCCTTCTGGGCTTCTTCCCTGATAAGCCTTTCTTCTAATGCCACCATTGTTTGTTCGGCCGATGTCACAGAATCCCAGCTGTCCCAATATTATCAAATGTGCTAGGTAAACCGCCAAGAATTTTCGCCATCTCCATAGGTTCCGAAACTTTCTCCTGTGTTCACGAGACTCCTAACCACATTTTACCCATTAGTGATATAAACGCTCGCTGATTCCGGCGGTGACATCAACAAACCTTGAAACTTTGCAATAAAGAAAGCTTAAAACTTTCTGACTTTTGTTCATGTATTGACGCGAATTTTGGTCCAAAAATAAAATTTTATTAAAATAGCTGACTTTACAATATGAATTTGGTTCTACAAAAATGTTATGTATCACTTTATTTGAGTTATTAGATGATTTCTGTTTAGCATCTTTTAATATTTTTTGAAAATAATTGTTAACTTCCTTTGGAAATTGTTAAATGTTAATAACTTCAAAAAAAGGTTGATAATCATTAGAATAAGTCTCTTGATTATCATCACACATCGTAACAAATTGTTTGATGTAACAGCTATCGAATGTGTCATCAAAATATTTAAAAGCTTCCTTTACAAATTCATTATTATTCTTATTTATTAGTATAATAAATATATTGGTATTGGTATTTTTTTAACCTCCATCTTAAACTTCCATACAGATGTTGTGACAGAGCTCACCAACAACTGCCCATGCTATCACACCCTGCTAAAAACTAAAAAAAAACTAGAATTAATTAATATATATAAATCATTTTTTATAATCTTTGCCTTAATTACAGGACACAGAATATAATTTAGATTTAAAGATTGAAAGACGTAAGGGTGAACTAGAAAGAAATCAAAAACATTTGCATAAAATAAAAAAAGTTCATCCAGCTTACATGGAAGAATTTGAAAAATTAGAAGAAGAGCTTAAATTATTATATGAAGAATATCTTCAGAAATTCCGATATTTGGCATATTTAGAATATCTTTATGAAGATGCTGCAAAAGTTGAACAAGAGAGATTTGAAAGAAGGTATAATATTTTCAATCTCATTATAAATTTACTTAAACATTTTTCTATTTTGATATTAATTACTAAGGCAAGCTGCTACAAAAAATCAATTAGAACAATTGCGTTTAGATGATGCAAACATCGACAGTTTAGTTGAAGGACATGATTCTATTTTAAATAGAATTATTCAAGAAGCATTAAATATATAAATGAAATGCAAAAAAATAGCACCGATAAATTATCACATTATTTTGTTATAAATTATTTGTTTCAATAAAAAAAATTTTGTTACTTAGATCTCAAAAAATCAGACAGAACAAACATAACAAGACGAAGTATGTCTGGTCGTCAGAGAGTTAATAATCAACAAAGTAACGTTGCAAATTCTGATTCTGATAGCGATTTATTGATTGATAAAATAGATGATGACGACGATGATGATGACGAAGATTCATTTAATTCAATGGCTGGCGATGGTACCGAAGAATTTACTGTTGTTAAAGACAATGATGAAAAAAGATCCATGAGTATAATAGATCACACTGACGATGAATTTTAAAATTAAAGAAATAAAATAATTTTTATTTAATGTAATTTTTGGTTCCTCAAAGAGGAACCATTGTGATAGGTCAAATTTTGATTTTTGATTTTTTGGCATATAAGCACGTTTTGAGACCCCAGGAAGCTAAAAAACCGGTTTTTAAAAAAAGTATGTATGTGTGTGTGTATGTGTGTGTGTGTGTATGTGTGTGTGTGTATGTGTGTGTGTATGTATGTAATTGGTGATATTTCACAAACATTATGGAGTTAAGACCTAATTTTTTTTTCAAAAATTTTTTCACCAAAAAAGCTCGAGGTACTTTTTTTTTTTTTTAATTTGGATGTAATACCTCATTTATTTCCACGAAAGTACTTATATTTGAAAGTATGGTTTTTAATCTATATCTTGAATCGGATACTTAATTTTTTGAAAATTGTTTTCCCAAAATTTTTTTCATGAAAAAATACAAAAGAAAACTAATTTTTTTTTTTTTTTTTTGGACGTAGTACCCAATTTATTTCTATGAAAGTACTAGTTTTAGAAAGTTTGTTTATAGTCATTTTTTGGATTTAATACCGAATTTTTTAAAAATTTTTTTCTCAAAATTAAAAAAACAAAAAAATTAAAAAACCTGTAATTTTTTTTTTTTTTTTGGTGTAATACCTAATTTTATTTCATGAAAGTACTAATATCTGAAAATATTGTGACCGGCGATATTTCACAAACATTATGGAGTTAAGACCTAATTTTTTTTTCAAAAATTTTTTCACCAAAAAAGCTCTAGGTACTTATTTTTTTTTTTTAATTTGGGTGTAATACTTCATTTATTTCTACGAAAGTACTTATATTTGAAAGTATGGTTTTTAATCTATATCTTGAATCGGATACTTAATTTTTTGAAATTTTTTTTCCCAAAATTTTTTTCATGAAAAAATACAAAAAAAAACTAATTTTTTTTTTTTTTTGGACGTAGTACCTAATTTATTTCTATGAAAGTACTAGTTTTAGAAAGTTTGTTTATAGTCATTTTTTGGATCTGATACCAAATTTTTTAAAAAATTTTTTCTCAAAATTAAAAAAACAAAAAATTTAAAAAACCTGCAATATTTTTTTTTTTTTTGGGTGTAATACCTCATTTAATTCCATGAAAGTACTAATATCTGAAAATATTGCAACCGGTGATGTTTCACAACCGTTATGAAATTAAGACCTTATTTATTTTTCAAAAATTTTTTTACCAAAAAAGCTCTAGGTACTTTTTTTTTTTATTAATTTGGATGTAATACCTCATTTATTTCCACGAAAGTACTTATATTTGAAAGTATAGTTTTTACTCGATATCTCGAATCTGATACTTAATTTTTTAAAAATTTTTTTCCTAAATTTTTTTTCACAAAAAAATACAAAAAGCACCAAATTTTTTTTTCTTTTTGGATGTAGTACCTAATTTATTTCTATGAGAGTACTAGTTTTAGACAGTTCATTTATAGAAATTTTTTGGATTTTATACCGAATTTTTCCAAAATTTATTTCTCAAAATTTGAAAAGTTTTTTCTCATTGTTTGAGGAACCTTAGTGCCAGCTAGTTGGCAGGGTATTTTAATATGCGACTGAAATGTACGCGATTACATTCATTTTACAATGAGTTTCATTTTATAATTTTTTATAATTGGGCAGGTCTTTATATATTTATATATCTTAATTACAGTTGTTAGTTTTACTTATTAGAAGTATTTTTATATTTATTTTAAGAGATATTTCTTTTAAAATGTTAATTGAAAACAAGTTGACCAGATTATTCATATATTTCAATTAAAACATGTTTTATCAATTAAAGAATTCCGAATCGAAATACTTGATCGGGATTCCGATCGCAAAAATTCATCAGATTTCCGATCGAAATTTGAGTGTCCGATCAAATTTTGATCAAACTTCCGATCAAAAATCGGAATTCTGATCGAGTTTCCGATAAAAAAAATTTGATCGAAGTCCCAATCGAGGCATAATTTTTAAATTTTCATCTAAAACAATTTTCCTATTTTCCAGTATGGCGGACCAAAAACCATGTAAGAATAAGCTTTTTAAACTGCCTGCACTGAGAAAAAAGTTTGATCAGGATAACCAAATTTTGGTTGCTATCACCAAATATTAGCGTATCAATAACCAAATATTTCGTTGATCAATTCTTAACCAAATTATTTAGTCAAAATTACCAAATATTCAGTAGAAATACCCAAAATAATTTTTTAAGAAATATTAGGTTAAATATATCTTAAATATAATTTAAAATTATAAATAAAAAAATAATAAATTATTTGAAATATCCTAAAATAATTTTAAATACTAAAAGATATTAGTAAAAATTATCAACACACCAAAATGTAAATCTAAATTTTAATTTTAAGTTTATATTATCATTATAGATATTAAAATATTACGAGTCAAATTACAATAACATCAAAAATTTTTTTGCCCACCTGGGCGTGAAATACTTTGTGAAATTTCGCGTTTGAAGCCCAGTAGGGCAAAAAATAGTGTAAGCACCATGGGCGAAATACTTTAGACACTAGCGTGAACACATATCACTCTTGCTAGTGCTCACGCTAGTGTCTAAAATTTTACGCCTTTGATACTTAATATACTATTAAACACTAATAGCTATGAAACTATATTTTAATTAGTTAAATTAATCAAACTCATTTAAAATTACAAACGAGAACCCAAAAGCATTTTTTATGTATGCTCATGGTACATGCATTTTTTATAACGAAGAACAGTTAATTATTTTTAATAATTTTCTGAGTTCTTACAAGAGTATACTTGAAAATGTTTTCAAATTTGTTAAAAATTAATTTTTCAACTAAAATATAATGTTTTTGGAGTAGTTTTTGCAAATTTAAGGGTGAAGCGCAATTTTCTTTACCAAATTTTTACCAATGGCGGACCAAAAACACAAAAAAAGGAATTTTATACATAACAGACGGTTTTAGAGGTTGAGAAACGCATTTTTATAAATGAAAATTTTTATTTTTTTACCCCAACATATTTTCCAATTTTCCAAGATAGCAGACCAAAAAATTTTTTTAAATAAATTTTTAACTTTACAAGGGGCTTTTTTTAAGGCAAGAAAATGAAATTTCGGTGGAAAATATTTATTTTTCAACCCAAAATATTTCCCGATTTTCCAAAATGGTGGACAGGAAACTAAAAAAAATGAACTTTTAGCTTTTCATTACAAAATACATTTTTCTTAGAAACCCCCTTGTAAAGTTAATAGTTCATTTTTTTAGTTTTTCGGTTCTACATCTTGGAAAATATTTTGGGTTGAAAAATAAATATTTTTAACTGAAAATTCATTTTTTTTGCCCTAAAAAAATCCCCTTGTAAAGTTAAAAGTTTATTTTTAAAAATTTTTCGGTCTGCCATTTTGGAAAATCGGAAAATATGTTGAGTCGAAAAACAAATATTTTCTTCCAGAAATTCGTTTTTCTTGCCTTAAAAAACCCCCCTGTAAAGCTAAAAGTTAATTTTTTGTTTAATTATCATCTCCTGAAGAGTTCTTCACGTTCACTTGAAGAACCGACATTCACGCACTCTTCAAGAACTCTTTAGCTTCGAAAAAAGGTGCTTATTGGGAATCTAAGTCTAGAAGGCTCTATACATAAAGAAGACATAATAAAATACTATTTTTTTTCTAGAACTTCCGGACACATGCATTAAAAACGTTAAGCAATATGAAATAAAAATAAATATTCTCGAAAAATTAAAATCTAAAAAATTCTTACCCCACATACGCAAATAAATAAATTTTAAAAAAGTGCGGTTTTCCCCTCTACTGTAATGTATATATACATTACATATATGTATTAGTTATAATACATATATTGCAGAGCACGTATTAGTATTTGCAATTTAGTAACTTTTGGGTAACTGTTAAAACCGAAAACAGGGCGGCAATTTAACTTTTTATTAAAACATAAGTAAATTCTGCATTTCAAAATATTATAAAGCTCATTGCTTATAATATAAATATTATAAGATTAATTTAAGTATAAAAATAGATAAAACATGCATGACACGCAGTTACATGAGAATATTTTAACGAACAGTAGATTGGTATTACAAACAAATCTGGCAATCATTAAAAGAAATTAAATAAATGTTAAGTATGGGAATTTCCGGCAACCATCCAGCAGCATTCCAGCTGATAAGCACGTTCCACAAAAGATCAAGAACGGAGGATTTCGGAGACATCGCCAGATGCCATCAACTCAACGAGCGTCACTTCGTATCTAGCTTGCAAATAGTTTACATTAAAAATTGAATAAACAGTAACTTGCTTTTCAACATAAAATACGAAATCGAAGTCTGTTATAAAAAATTTTCTGATGCAATATTAAAAAATAAAACGTTTGAAAATAGTGCAAAAAATACTAATATAGTAAACAAAATTATTTCAAGCAAATAATTTAGGAAATACCTATTTGAAACCATGCAATTCATTATATATAAATACCTAAAAACCTATCCCGTACATTATAGAGTTATAGTTTTATTTTATAACTAATCGCGAATTGAAATTGAACCTACCCGCTCTTTTATAAGTTACTAAAGAAAAAAGAGAGAAAATACCGAACATTACACACACTCTGATTACACATGCACAGATACACTATGCATAATTGTTTTTTTTATTTTATTTTACAGTGTTGGCAAGTCTGTTATAAAAAATTTTCTGATGCAATATTAAAAAATAAAACGTTTGAAAATAGTGCAAAAAATACTAATTAAAATTAGTTGAAAGTTTTTGATAAAGTTTTTATAAATTGTATAAACAAACAAAATGACGGAAGAAGATTCAGTAAGTACAATATTTATCTATTAATTTTAAATATAAAAATATGCATCTGAAAGCATGGTAGCTTGCGAGTATTTGCACATGATTATAATTCTATTAAAAATAAGAATAATTATTTTTCAAGTTTAAGTTATTCATTTCTTTTAAAAATTTGTTTATGTTCTATTAATAAAATTTTAATTAAAAATTTTTAGATTTTCGTCGATGATTTCAAACAGAACCTCAAATCCACGTTGTCAGGCCACTGCTCCTTCCCCCTTTTATATAGTTTTTTAATGCTAAAGAATAATTTGATAACATACGTCCATTTTTGGATTTTCATTTATAATAATTTACAAGTTTACTTTTTTTTAAATTATGATAATAAAGCAAATTTGTCCTAAAATATTACTTTTTATAATTATAAAAATTCATCCAAACATTTTTATCAAAAAATTCTGTGTTAAACTTGGCGCAGTTAATTAAATTTTTATGCACTAATTAAAAGAATGACTCACATAATTCCTACCTTAACTTGAATATCAATTAATTAACTTACTTAAAATTAATGATATGTATTTACTGATCTTCTAAATAATTACAATTTTTAAATCTTTCAAAAAAAAGGAGTCATAATGAAACATTTCTGTTATATTAATAACAAAATCTTTTGTTTTAAATTAACTCTAATAATTACATTTTACATTGTATGCTATCAATTTTAATAATCACTAGGTGTATTAACAGAGACTATTCTCTAACATTAATTTAGTTCAAAATTAAATTTATTTCTGAAATTAAATGCTGCATTAATTCATGACAATTGATTTTACTTAGTAAAAACAGGAAAATGCAAAGCATTAAGTATGTTTGGCGACTTTTTATCTTTGGGAAATTTTTAATTTTCAAAGCAATAAATGAAATTTTCCATAGTTCATGAGCTAGAAAGTAGTTAATACCAGCCTTATTCCTTATTACCATTAAAACTAATTTCATGTATCATCCTAGAAACAGTTTTCTATCTGCAATTTAAGTTTATTATATTTCTTAAATTATATTTTATCTACTAAAAAAATTGATATTCATAGTTGATATTTTTATAGTTTACAAAAATTATTTTTTTAGATGTTTGACCCCAAACTTACAAAAAAGAAGAAGAAAAAGAAGCTTGTTGGGTTTAATGATATTGATGCAGCAACAGAAGGAGTAGGTGAAATCACTGAAAATTCTACAAAAGATAAAGAGAGCGCGGTTTTAGATGCAGGGATACCAGAGGACGAAGAGGCTTTGGACCTCGAAAACTTCGGAAAAAAAAAAAAGAAAAAGAAGAAATTTAATTTAGATGAATTAGAAGATTCTTTGCCAGGAACTAATGAGGTGCACAGAATTATTATTACAGTATAATTTAAAGTTAATTCTAAATAAAATTTTTTTTAAAATAGGCTGAAGAAACACCAGTTGAGGAAACTACTGAAGTAGAAGATTTAGTTTTTAGCATGGGCTTCTCTGCACAAATGAAGAAAAAAAAGAAAAAAAAGAAAGATCTGGATACTTTAATTGAAGATGGTAAAGAAAATGAAGACAAGAATAACGGTAAATATAATAATTACTAAAAAATTACTTTAAAAATTGGCAATTGCTTATTCTTGAATTGTCTTATTTGTTAACATGCTGCACTGATTTCGAGACAAGTGCAGAGTATGGTAAGACTTATGAACGCTCATGAAATATATTCCCCTAAACATTAGCACATTGTATTTACATTAAAACACCAGCAATGATCTTAAACCTTATAGTTGTGTAGAAATTCAGTTGGTCGCAAAAGCATGAATAAATGTTACAAATTTTAATATTAATGATTTGTTAATACTTTTATTAACTTATTTAGAGGAACCTAGCCAGTGGGTAGGATCGGATCGTGATTACACATATGATGAATTACTTGCTAGAGTGTTTAACATTATGAAGGAGAAGAATCCTGATATGGTTGCTGGAAAAAAACAAAAGTTTGTTATGAGACCTCCTCAAGTAGTTCGGATAGGAACAAAAAAGACGTCTTTTTCAAATTTTACAGAGGTATTATTGTATTCTTATTAGTTATTCATATTGTAAAATTGATTTGAAAAATTTTTAATTATTCTTTTAGATTTGCAAAACTCTTCACAGACAACCAAAACATTTATTAGACTTTTTGCTAGCTGAATTGGGAACAAGTGGGTCTGTTGATGGCAACAGCCAATTAATTATCAAAGGAAGATTTCAGCAAAAACAAATTGAAAATGTGTTAAGAAGATACATTAAAGAATATGTCACATGTCATACTTGTCGATCACCTGATACTATTCTACAAAAAGACACAAGACTTTTCTTTCTTCAGTGTGAAACTTGTGGTTCAAGATGTTCTGTGGCTAGTATAAAATCTGGTTTTCAAGTAAGTCTTATTCAGAAAATTATAATAATTTAAATATTATCAATAAATTTTACAAATAAATTTTTTTTTAGGCTGTCACAGGAAAACGTGCTGCAATTCGTGCAAAAACTGCATAAGAATGTTTTTATATTTGCTAAAAAATTCGTCCATGTACCGTTTGCGTTTAACAGAATGTAAAAAACAGGTACAATATAAATAACTGTGAATAAAAATATTTACAGCTCAAATCTTAAAATTTATATTAAATGAATGAAGACATTTTATAAAATGATCTTCAGTTTTGTTTTTAAGTGCATTGCTTGTTTCATTTTAGAAAATAAAAAAAAATTTATTGTTAAAAACAGTAATATTGAATCATAGTAAATAAAAAAAATTATTTTTCTCTTTGAAAATACGAGAAAATAATGGTATTAGCAAATTTATAGGTCGTGGTTGTAATTTCACTAAATCGAAAAGTGTATTTTTAAGTTAAATCAAGTTATAAGCAGAGTGTGAAAAGTATATTTGAATGGAAGTAGCATGAAAACATAAATATGAAAAATTTTGGAGTGCAGCATCGAGTTCCTGTTAAAAATCATTAATTTATGTATAAATTGCAATATGAGAAAGAAATAAATAGACTTGAAATCAAGAAATAACGTATGAATTACATTTAGAAGTTCTGTAACCATTCTAATTGCTAATATCAATTTGTAAAATAATCTATTTTACAATGATCAAACAATTTTCTCCAGTTTTCTTTGTCATCGTCATTATCATCATTATATTATTATTATTATCGTTGAAGTTGGTGAAAAATCAAATTTATAAAAAATTAATAAAAATTAAATAAAAAACAAATTAAATTTGATTTATTCCATAATATTTTGTTTAATTTAAAAATATTCTAAAATTTTTACATTTTTAATTGTTTTTTGTCTTATACTCAAAGATAAAGAAAGAAACCATTTAGATGACAGGCGTCCCATGTACGATAGAGACGTCTAAAGCTTCAGAACTATTTTTTTGTCTTGAAACTGATGTACATTTTATCTTTTTATCATCCGTATCCGATCTTTTCTGTCGTCTATAAAACTCATTAACGCTGGGGTTTTGAAAGTGAGCAAAAATAAATATATTCCGTTGTAGATACGTTGCGAAAAATTCATCCCTTTATTATATCCCTGACTTTAGTTTTCACCCACAATGCCTTAAACTCGATATAAAATACAAAAAAATAGGCTATAAAATATTAATTTTAGGAATTTCTATTACACGTTATTACAGTAAAAGTATCCATGAAGTATCCTTGCCCAGTACTCAAAATATTTTTTCGTTCTAACTAGTCGCCCACATTTAATTATTTGAATTAAAAATAAGTATATAAAGCAAAAAAATTGCTTGTATTTAGAAAACAAAATGCAAATTACTTTTATAATATTTAATAAAAATAAATAAATAAATAATTTTTTATTGTAATTTATTATATTAACATTTAATTTGCGAATAAGTACTGACAAGTTAGTAATAATTAGTATTAATTTTTAAATAAATTTGGTATAACAAAAAATTGCATTACATCAAAAATTATCATTTGAACTGAGTAACGAACAAAATTCACACTCCCTTCGTGTTCGTTATATCGGAAGTTTACTGTAATTCTAAATATATGAACCGAAGTGTATTCAAAATATTTTTGAATTAAAAACTAACTTTACCCATGAGTAAAAATATATATAATATCAATAATACTATATTTTTATAAAATAAATTAAAAAAAACAAATATTATATAATTTATCAAATGTATTTATTAATGAAATTTCAAATAATTTAATAATTATTGCAAGTAATCAAATATTTCAACAAATCAAATTGGTTTAAAAACAATTTTACATTCTTGCAAAAGTAATTACCAACTATCTTCAAAAAAAAAAAAAAAATACAGTGACTTATTATGCTTTGCACGGTCCTTAGCAATGATCTAGTTTAAATATCCTTTAAAATATATAAACAAAATTAATTTAAAACATATTATTTACAATAGTAACAAGCTCAAATTAAAACAAATCATTGTTATCAACTAAAGCATTGCGTTCTCTTCTTTTTTGTGAATTTAATCTTTTAGAAAAAACTCTTTCTTGAGAAGCTTTTATTTTTTGTTTTAACAATAATTCTTCATCTATTTTCGGTGTTTTAGGAACCACAATACAGTCTCTTATCAACTGTCTGATTTTTTGTAAAGCATCAGCTACATTAAGCTGTTGTGATCTTGTTAGTTCAGATTTGACGATCAAAAAACCTTCTTTATTAATTCTATTATGTTCCTGGAAATGCAAATTTATAAGCTTTATTTATAAATTTTTATATTTTAGTAAAAATAATTAATAATAACCTTAATCTTTAATTTTTCTTTTATTTCTGAAGAAATAAATGACGCCTTATCAACATTAAATCTAACATCTACTTTTGTATTAACTCGGTTAACATTTTGACCTCCTGGGCCACTGCTAGTAGAGTAATTTATTTCAAGTTCTTTCATGGGAATGTATCCATTAAATTCTTCATTAGCATTTTCGGGTACCTAATAATATAAATTAAATGTTTATTTCTTTCAAATAAAATATAAATAGTTACTTACAAATTCTGGAGTTGTGAATTTTAAACTACTTTGAGGGTGTAATTTATCCAAAGAAAAGGCACTTTTATAAGCAAATGCTCTTCCGAAATTTAATACATGATTTTTTCTTGTTGACTGATTTATTATTGTTTTTAGTAATCTTGGAGTTATTGAATTCATTATTTTAAAATTGTTTATTTACATATTATTAATGTATAACCTCACAAAATTTACACTTAACACAACGATGCACAGATGCACTGAACACACACTCTGAAACCTGAAACTTTTTTGCCGACGCAGCTATGCAGAACAATTTTATTGTTACCTATTCTATACAGTAGATGGCGAACTACGAGGGAAAAAGCTTGATTTTTTTGTTAATAATAATTAATTTCAAGTCTATTTCGTTTTTATCAATATAAGAATTGAATTGAATGCACCAAAAATATGGGGGTTCGATTTTTGCATGCTGTCTGCTAGTCAAAACTGAATTTGAGTATAACCGGATGGCTATGCGTGCGCATCTTTATTCGGGTGCAGTAATTTTAGAAAAACTTAATTTTCTCAGGAAATACATTTCGCATTATTGAAAAATTTTCAGATTCATGCATAAAATTGCAACGCAGTTTAATCCATATAGGAATTATGCCCTAATTGATCAAAAAAATATATGACGAGTGACATGGTATTTAGTCAATACCATGGATAAGTCTAGCCTCCATGGCTCCATGGTAGTATATAGGCGTAGATTAGCAAAAACCATGTAAAAACATGCCAAATTATAAACTCCAATTTAAAATTACTTTTTTTGTTATTAAATGTCAAACGTTATGTGCATTTATATGAATAATATAAACTGAGTAAGATTAGCTCATTCAATTTGATTTAGTAAAATTCTTTTTATTCATTCTTGTCTTTTATTTTTATTATGCAAAAGACTCTTTATTTACAATAAAATTTTCAACTATTAGGTATTAAAATTTAATAAAAATATATTTTAATTTGAATAAATTGGTGTTTAATGTTTTATTTACATCATTGTTGCATATAATTTAGATTTGAACAAAAATCTTTGCATATACGTTTTAAAGAAGTCATTAAAAAAAAAAACAGTTTTCAGTTTCAATAATATTTAATCTTTTAATTTCTGTCTCTTCCTGCTTTTGATTGATAATTTTTAGTATCTGGTAAACTTTTAAAAAACTTTAATTTTACTTGTGTTTAATTTCAGTTCTTGGGTTTAATCACAGTTCTTGTGTTTAATCACAGTTCATTTATTGCAAAACATCAATACAAGAGAAATTATTTTATTGTTCAAAAGACTAACTAATTAAAGCATCAAGATGAAGAAAAAGGTAAGATGACTTAATTTTATATTTAGTATAGTAATTTATTAATTAATTTTTTAATATAGGTACTGTTAATGGGCAAAAGTGGCTCTGGGAAGACCAGTATGAGAAGTATAATTTTTGCCAACTACATTGCACGAGACACAAGACGATTAGGTGCTACAAGTAAGTAAATTAACTATTTTATATGTACTTTTATTATTACATTATTTACCAAATTTCATATTTAAATTGATTACAGTTGATGTGGAGCATAGTCATGTGCGCTTCCTCGGAAATTTAGTTTTAAATCTGTGGGACTGCGGAGGTCAAGAAGCATTCATGGAAAATTATTTTGCATCTCAAAGAGATAATATTTTTAGAAATGTAGAAGTTCTTATTTATGTCTTTGATGTAGAATCTAGAGAATTAGACAAAGATATGCATTATTATCAAAGTTGTTTAGAAGCCATATTACAAAACAGTCCAGAAGCTAAAGTATTTTGCTTGATACACAAAATGGATTTAGTACAGGAAGATCAAAGAGATTCCATTTTTAGAGAAAGGGAAGAAGATCTAAAAAGATTAAGTTTACCTTTACAGTGTACTTGTTACAGAACAAGTATTTGGGATGAAACATTATACAAGTAAATATTAAGTTCTTTTCATTTATATATTAGTAACAATTAATAAAGTTTTTAAATATTTAGAGCATGGTCTTCAATTGTATATATGTTGATACCAAACGTTAAAGAACTCGAGCAAAGTTTAAATCAATTTGCTAACATTATTGACGCAGATGAAGTTTTGTTATTTGAAAGAGCCACATTCCTAGTTATTAGTTATTGTCAAAGAAAGTATCACCGAGATGTACATAGATTTGAAAAAGTATCCAATATTATTAAGCAATTCAAATTAAGCTGCAGGTTTGTAAAATATAAAAAAAAAAAATTTTTAAGTTTATATTATATTATGTTATATATGCTCTTTTAGTAAACTTGCGGCACAGTTTTCTAGTATGGAAGTCAGAAACACTAATTTTGCTGCTTTTATAGATATTTTTACATCCAATACTTATGTTATGGTTGTAGTTTCAGATCCAACTATTCGTAAGTATCATTGAATATAAAAAAAAAAATAAAAAAAAAATAAAAAATAATAAAATAAAATTAATAAAAAACCAATTTGCAAAGATTTTTTTAATAATAAAACCACAATTTCATTTTAGCTTCAGCAGCTACATTAGTAAATATTCGTAATGCCAGAAAACATTTTGAAAAACTTGAAAAAGCTAGTCAAAATTCAACATTAACAAGATAGTTCAAGAGAAATAAATTTTTTACAAAATTTTAAAAATAATTTTTGTGATTCAAGTTACATAATTGTGTAAAAAAACAGGGTAAGAGTAGGTTTAAAATTATTTCATAGAAAATACATTGTTTTTTATCTGTTTTAATAACATGTAAAAGTACATCTTTGAAGTTTGTTAAATAATTCTGGGCCAAAAAAAAATTGTTTCAAAATAAAAAATTTTAGAGATAATTTAATGTATCACTTAAAATTTTTTTATATTTATAATGTTTTAAAATAATTATAATAAAAAATTATATTGTATATTATTATAAAAATAGATATTTTTTTTTAATATTAATGAATTAAAATAATTTTAGCTCAGTCCTGTGGTTAGTTGTGAAACTTTTCTGATTTAAATTGGTATTGATTTATAAAATAATTATCAAGCTAAAAAATAAAACTTAATATTTCTTCTTTTTATTTACGAAAACTAACTAAATCGATAAGTCGAGAAACATTATTTGCAAGAGAAAAAATTAAACCACAAAATAACTTTTCCACGAAGAAAATAATACACGAAATTTTTTATGTTGTATAAAAATATTAATAGCAAAATTTAACAATTTGAAGTCCGAAATTTTCATTTTCATGAACATAATGGCGCAAGAGGCCTTCGCCCCCTCCCCTCTGGGTCCCCTTTTGGTTTCTACCCACTTCTACCACGACAAGCAGATTTTATAAATAGTAACGGGGGACCAAAGGCCCCGTGCGCCAAAATAAATGAAAATATAACTATAATTTTGGTCACAATTTTATACAAAATTACATTTTTTAAGCTTATCAGAATTTTTCGTTTACCCCGAATCTGAGGGCATGTTTTCATTCAATTAATCTATTTGAAAAATTTAAACTTCCCGGGGAATTATAAAAATGATTTGCCCAGATCTAAATAGATTTAAAATGTGATCAGATCAAGCATAAGTTAATTAAGGCAAAACTGAGCAAGTATGGAGTGATACGTTGTAGTATGTACTAAACTGGATTTTGGCACGATCTGGGTATATCTGAAAAAAAATGTAATCACGAAACCGTATCTGCTGAGATTGACTCTTACTTTTATATGGGTAAGAACATAATACAACTATATCAGGACAAATTTATTAGCGTTGAGTCATATTATCTAATATCAAAAAAAATTTATTTGAATTAATTTGAGCTAGAAAATTACAATTAAAAAAAGTTATTATAATATTTATTTATTTAATTTACAATAATTAAAATTTTTTTCTAATCTAAATAAAAAATTTTTAAATTAAAAAAAAAATTTTTTTTTTTTTTTTTGCAATTTTGCACAAAAGGTATATTTTTAAAGAAAAATAATCAAATATCCATAATTTAAATCATTAAAATTAAATTATTCATTTCTTTAAAAAGTTTTAAATTAAAATCTTTAGAGTAAAATTTCATCTCTGCGGATAGCTATTTTTGAGATTAAATTTTTAGAAGTGAAATCAAAAACTAAAGTACTTAGAAAAATAATTTTTATTTACACTTCTTATAGTCAACAATTAGAATTATTCCTGAAAGTTACAAGTAAAAATCTTATTTAGAAAAAAAGTTATGAAGAGTTAAAGTTAAATTTCATTCCAGCAGGGCAACTATTTTTGAGATTAAAAGTCCAGAAGTGAAATGAAAAACTAAAATACTTAGAAAAATAATTTTTATTTACACTTCTTATAGTCAACAATTAGAATTATTCCTGAAAGTTACAAGTAAAAATCTTATTTAGAAAAAAAGTTATGAAGAGTTTAAGTTAAATTTCATTGCTAACGGACAACTATTTTTGAGATTAAATATCTAGAAGTGAAATCAAAAACTAAAATACTTAGAAAAATTATTTTTATTTACACTTCTTATAGTTAACAATTAGAATTATTTCTGAAAGTTACAAGTCAAAATATTGTATAGAAAAAAAATTATGAATATAGTTAAAGTTAAATTTCATTGCTAACGGACAACTATTTTTGAGATTAAATATCCAGAAGTGAAATCAAAAACTAAAATACTTAGAAAAATGATTTGTATTTATTCTTTTTATAGCCAACAATTAGAACTATTTCTGAAAATTATAAGTCTTCCTCTCAACTAGAAGAAAAATTATTTCTATATAGTTTAAAATCTTTCATTTTTCAAGTTTTCCTCGGTAAATAAAAAATTGAATTTCAAAGATATACTAAACAAGGAATTTTTTTTTCCAGTTGAGATAAAGACTTGACATTTTCAGAAATAGTTCTAATTGTTGGCTATTAAAAGAGTAAATAAAAATTAATTTTCTAAGTATTTTAGTTTTTGATTTCACTTCTGGACTTTTAATCTCAAAAATTGTTGCCCCGCTGGAATGAAATTTAACTTTAACTCTTCATAACTTTTTTTCTAAATAAGATTTTGATTTGTAACTTTCAGGAATAATTCTAATTGTTGACTATAAGAAGTGTAAATAAAAATTATTTTACTAAGTATTTTAGTTTTGGTTTTCACTTCTGGACTTTTAATTTCAAAAATAGTTGCCCGTTAGCAATGAAATTTAACTTTAACTCTTCATAACTTTTTTTCTAAATAAGATTTTTACTTGTAACTTTCAGAAATAATTCTAATTGCTGACTATAAGAAGTGTAAATAAAAATTATTTTTCTAAGTACTTTAGTTTTTGATTTCACTTCTGGAAATTTAATCTTAATAGTTGTCCGGTAGGAATGAAAAACTATATTAGGTAATTTGTCGTTTATTTTTCTGAAAGAGTTACTTAAAATTTTTATAAATAATGAATACCTAAGTTTTAATAATTGTCAGAAATATTTCCATAATGTTTTTTAAAATATATTTACGGCTTTAATAGGAAATAAGAAAAAATTGTAATAAAAAAATGAAATAGTATTTTTAAAATTTCATTTCATTTAATTTTCAGTATTTGAATACAAAAAAAATTAATGTATTTATTTATTTTACTGTATAAATAAAAAATAATTTTTTGTACTTATACAAGAATAATGAACCTTAAACAACGAAGCCGTGGTGGTCTAGCGGTAACGTTAGAGATCTAGTAATCTGAAAATTCGGGTTCGATTCATGTGCCAGCTATTTTTTTTTTTTTTTTTTTTTTTTTTTGAAAAATGTATATGTTTAGATATAAGAAGATATGACCAAATTATGCCAAAATCCATACCTGATCAAATCTGGGTACTCAGACTCCATTTGATCTGTACATATCATTTTTATAATTCCCCGGGTTATTGTTAAATAAACTGCGATTTGGGGCATTCTTTTTTTTATGGCCCAGAAACTATATAGTTATATGGATTTGGATTTATTATATTAAAAAAAAAACCTCAGATACTCTCTGTTCGTGCCAATAGTTTAGAATTATAGCATATACATGAAAGATAAAAAAAACGGACTCCTTAAAAAATTTCTTGAGTTATATATATTTTTCAACAAAAAATGAAAGTTAACCAAAACCAGTAGGGTTGGTCTAATTTTTTATTACAAAATTTTATAAGAAATTTAAGTTTATCATCAGGGTCGAACCAATAAACGACATTACATAAAACCAGGGTCAAAATAAAGAAAAAAAGTGTGTGGGTGACACAAGCAAAGAGCTTATACTGACCTCTTTGGACACAAGTCACAGTTTGGCGACTCAGCTATCTTACTTTTGGAGATATTCAATTTTTACGGTTTTTGAAAGAAAAAATATTTTTTGAAAATTTGGTTAGAAAGTGGAATATTTTAATAATATGATAAAATTTTATCGTCACAAATGGTATTACTTGATTTGGCACTAATTTATACGTTATCAATTAAATTTTTATTCAACACGGACTTATTCTCGAAAAGTTATAAAATATTTTCCGAGAGTATTAATCTTATTTAATTTTTATAGTTCAAATTAATTCGAATAAATCTTTTTTGATATTAGCTAATATGACCGAACGCTAATAAATTTGTCCTGATATAGTTTTATTCTGTTCTTACTCATATAAAAGTAAGAGTAAATTTAGAGATTTACTGATCAACTTAAGTTAATCTTAAGTAATTACTTAAGATTAATCTTAAACTTAAAGTATAATTACTGTTTTAATACATTTCTTTTTAGATATACCCAGATAGTGCCAAAATCCAGATTTATGCATTCATATCTAAATTCATATCTAAACTAACAATTTTAAAATTTGGGTACACGAAATCATGTCAGGAATCATAATGCAAAACTTCACATTACCTCAAATACTCTACAGGTGTTGGCGCGCGAGCGAAGAAAATTTGCAAACTTGAAATTTCTGCTAAATATTTTAAAACTTATTATTTATCCTAAAAACTTCCATTTTGAAAGTTTACTACTTATTGACTATAATTCTTGATTACGGGTTACGGGCCTTTGAAGACATGGTATGTTAATTAAGAAAACAAAAATTAAATTATCTTTTCAACAGGAAGTGTTTGGTCATGTAGTAGGATTTTGTATGATGTGCTCAAAATTCTGACTAGATTTTAGGATTTCTCGAGACGCTTGGTCAAAAATCTTCTTATTTGGGAAATTTTTTACACATTTTTTATTAACGCCCTACAAAATAAAAAGGAGAAAAAATGTTTCATAAAAATAAAAGAAAATGAAATTTTGCTGTTTTTGTATGCATATTTCTTATACTTTCATAAATTTATTGTTTTTTAAATAAATCACTAACTTATTAATTGACAAGACTCTTATTGTTTTTTATTTTATTCTTCTTTTATTTATACGTAACGCTGCAGCGTTATCCAACATCCAAAATTTCCCAAAATTGAGATTCTAGGGTCATTGGGTAAAAGTTCCCGTTCGGAATCCAAAAACCTATATAGAATTTCGATTGGTTGACAAAAAAGGGCTATAAGTGAGAAATCATGAAAATTTGCTTTTAGTATTTTTAAGTATACCTAAAAGGAAAATAAAAAAAAAACGACGATTTACCAGGGAAAAGTACTTAGCAGAATAAAAATAAAATATTTTAAGACTTATAAGATGAAAAAGTGAAGCTTTTTGAGTTTGGATTAAAAAAAAAAAACTAGTCTTTCGTTCGTTTCTTCAATTTCCAGAGATTCTTAAGGTTTTTTACCTAAATATTATTGATGACAGATTAAAATCTGCAGCAAATTTTAAATATTCCCCCTTTATTTGAAAAATATTTCTTAGTTTAGAATCTAAAATTGAGCTCAGATATTAAAAATTTGAAAATATTTAAAATTCGAAACCGCTTAAATCATTAAAAAAATGATTGACGATCATAATTTTAAAAAAACATAAAATTAACAGAGTTTTTGGGATCTGGACAGATTCTGGCCAAATTTCTGGGATTTTCGAAATGAAAATTCCGAAAAATTCTGTCTTGATTTCCAGATTCCTTTTACTTTTAATTAAATTCTCTTTTTCTGACTTTCATATATTTCCGATACATTTCTAAACATAAAAAAAAAATAAAAAAAAATAGAATTTGTAAAATATTTATGAAAGTTAATTTTCTTTTTTTTTGTACAACCTTTCAGAAATTTAAAAAATTTGCCTGAAAAGAGCTGCGTACTTTAACAAAATTTCTCGAGAATGCAAAAATTTAGTAAGAACTTTCCGGAATTTCGATCTAGTGATAGTAAATTGGGCCCCAAAAATTCAAGTCAGTATCTGCCCAGTTCCCAGAAATTCTGTTGCAATTATGTTATTTTTTTTTTACCTGCAGGGGATATAACTATACTTTTAAACCTAAAGAAACCGATTTTACTGAAATCCTAAACGTTTACCTCCTTTCAAGTTCAGTTTAAACAAAAACTGCCCATATATATTAGATATTGACTTTTTATTGAACTATAATATGGAAATTTTTTTCGCAAGCTGATTAAAAAAATATGTCTTCCTATACAATATAGTAGCAAATTTTTATTACATATCCTTTTTATCTGAGGGATAATCTCTTATTCTCTGAATTAATTTTAATACTAAATTGTAAAGATTTCTATCCCTGGTATTCACTATAATTATAGCATAGATAGTATTCAATTTTCGGTTTATTTGGCATTTTTGACGCTTAATTCAGGCTAATTTTACCTTAATTTTACTTTTTATGTGGAAGTGACCATGTTTGCCAGAAAAAGTTTCTCTCGGGATAAGCTAACACTTGTTAAACGAGTCTAATCTGATAAAGCTAATTTTTAGAGGCATTGGGGCCAAAATGACCTCAGCCTATTTTTTAAAAGCCTATTTTTCATTGCTTAACACAGCAGAACGGTGGCCATGGAAGTTGGAATCCACTAAAGAGTGTAACAACTCACTTCACTTACCTCCGCTCCTCTACAACGCTTTAGCACCATCCATTTATAGTGTTAGCTGCTTCGGCCTTTCATAGTTTAGATGGTTTCGGCTCTCATGCCTTTAAAAATTCGCTTTACCACATCAGTCTCGTTTAGCAAGTATTAGCTTGTCCTGAGGGGAACTTTTTTTGGTATATATGGTCACTTCCACATAAAAAGTGAAATTCAGGTAAAATAAGTCTGAAATAAGCGTCAAAAATGCCAAAAAACCGAAAATTGAATTATTAAGGTTGAATCACCATACATGTTATCCGAAATATGTTATTGTCGGAAAAATGTATTTTAGTGAAATATAAAAATTTTGTAGGCCCAAAAAATTCTTTATTTGACCTTCAAATGACCTAGAAAATATTTTTATCCGAAAAGTATATGTAAAAGGCTGCTTGCAGAATATGAGATAATTTGGTGATGTTGTAGCTGATGAATTAAATAAAGGGTGAAAAATCCTAAAAAACACGTTTTTGCCCCCCCCCCTCTCCGTGGCCAAGGAAGCTACAAAAAGTTTGGACCGTAGGATTCTAAGTTTTTAGGTCAAAGTCAAACCATAATCCACTTTATTTGAAAATTGAATTTAGTTCATTTCACCTATTTTATCCCAGGATACCCTTAATATTTATTTTCTAAGAAAGTACCTATACGTATTTATTTTATAAATAGTCTAGTTTCTCGAAATTAACTACTAAAAAGAAAATTTCTTTCTTAAATTAATTTTAATCATTATTAATCCATTCAGACAAGATTTAACCGAAATTATCTTTTGGAGCAAAACTTTTTTTTAGCTCTATATGGACGCATACGTTGTCTCCAAAAGGATCTATATTTTAGTATTCCCGAATTTAATGTACATCTTTAAAGTCAAGATGTTAACTTTTTCTATATGTACTATAGTACTCCAGTTAATTTATGACTTAGGGTGTTACCTGACTGGTCATCACCAGGTTTAGTCTCTTATCGCGAATTTCGAAATCCTGTTTATAAGAAAATGGCTTTAAATTTGCAAAAACTACTCCTGAAAAGGAGTATACTTTACGAAAATATTGTAAATTTATGACTTTTATCGTAAATTTACTAATTTTTTGTAAATTTTATCAATGCTTTCACAAACATTTGGTCTTTTTTGTTGGTAAAGTACATACTTGGTTGGAAATAGACCCACTAAAAAAATGCGTATACCTATAAAGGCTAAAATTGCTTAGCTAAAGCAAAACTTGTTCTTTGAAATCAAAATTTTTGTGCATTTTAAGTTAGGAAAAAGATAGATTTTACAATTGGAAGGATCAAATTTTTCTAAAAAGCCTATTTTAACTTTTTAAGGAGTCCTGAAGGTGTAATTTTGCTTAAAAATATCATATTTTATCCATAAATATCCAGTTTTGATTTTCGAAGTCTATTTTCACCTTCGGGAGTCATTTTTTCTCAGCTGGTCTATTTTTTTTTCTTTCAATTTACTGCAAGCTTTAGGATATTGACATTTTCATTATTATGATAAACAATAATTAGTAATTTAACATCTTTCTTATAATTACCATTAAAAATTACCTATTAAATTTAAAAAATTAATATTTTCATAATTCCTCGACTAAATAAATTAAAAGTTTTATTGATTTTATAAAAATACTTTTTATCCATCAGTACTAATGAAGAAATTAAAAAAAAAAAAAAAAAAAAAAATGGGAAAAAATAATTTTTATTTCTTTAAAAAACACCTGAGGATAACGAAAGCATATATAGGATAAAAGAGCTTTTATTGATTTACCAGGCGCAACTCGGAGGAACCAAAAGTGCATTCGCGCATTCTCCTCAGGGAGCAGCTAGAATTAGCAAATTATCAGTTTAACCTTGCCCTATATTGCAAAAAAAATAAAAAAAAATAATAAAAATTGTAAATTTAATGACATTAATGTCAATTTTTTTTTAAGTACCAAAAAAATGATAAGCGAATAAAGAAAATAAAAAAAGTACTTAATCGTACTGTAATATCTGTATAATTTTTTGGTGCATCAAGGAAATAAGGGTTGCAGTAGTGGGGTAAAGACGCAATCTACCGGCAATGTGCTCTTTGAGCTATGTCGTGCATGGCTGCATTGCGCGAAAGAAATTGGCTCCGCGTGTTAGGGCCAATCGTTGTGGTTCCACGTTATTGTCATTATAATGTATTACCAATGCATTGCTTTTTGGACTAAAGCAAATATTATAACGTGAAGTTATTTAGTAAAATAAAAAAATTACTTTTTTTTTATAATTTTTGTTTATTTATTTAAAATTACTTAGTGTATACTACGACTACTTTACAGTAGAATTTCTTAATATCATTTGTTGCGAAGAGAGGACGACCCGGAAAATGGACTCATCGCGTGACAAGGTACGCCAAATCAAAATAATCGCTATTAAATATTTCTCTTATGCTTGATCTTGCATTTAAATTATATTTAATTACATTTTTTTTTATTATTTATTTGCTCATTATTAACTTAAAGCAGGTAATTTTTAGTTTTTAAATTTGTACTCTGTGAAAAAAGTAATTGCTAAAGTTTTTTACGCTATAAACTTTTTTAACTTGAAACCGTAAAATTTTATTTTTTAAATTACTTGGATTTTACGGATACCTATAAATTATTCTAAATTTTATTTATTTATTATTTTTTTTGTGAAATTACAAACTTCGCAAAAAAGTGACCTTTATAGGTGCATCCAATTTTTAACTAAGTTAATTAAATTAATTAAAAATTTAATTATTCATTTTGAGAAGCTCAGTTTTGAGATTTTGATAAATTTTGCAATTACTTTGATTGTCCATTTTAGCATTTTAAAAACCACACACGTGGATTTGTTTGACTAAAATTAATGTCGTCTGTAGTGTATAATTCATGCGTAGAATATCGAAATTTTGTCATTACTGCTGCAGTTATTTAATTATTGTTTTTTTGTAAATGTGGTTTTTTACTTTTGGGAATTTTGGTAATTTAAAAAAAATAAAAAATTTTTTTAATAATTTATTAGACATTTTTTACGAAATTAATTTTTTTTTATTGCTATAAGACAATTTTCATGACAGTGTACGTTTTATCGATCGATTTTCTTTATTTATTTATTTATTACTTTGATAAATTATTCAGTAAATGTTAAGGCGGTGGTTAACAACTTCATAAAAATAATTTATAATGAATCTACATAGTATTTTTGAGAAAAAAATGTAAAAATGTTTAAAATGCGAATATTTTTTCTTTGGTCGCAAAAAATCATAAAAATTGAATTTGGGTTTTTTAATTAAAAATAGACTATTTACAGTCAGGCTACTCTGTATTAATAATTATTGAGTTCTCAATAAGCAATTTAGATTTTGAAATCATGCAGAAACGTTAATTCAAAATTTAAACAGATAAACATTAGGCATTTTCAGAAATTCAATAGCAATTTCCTGAATGAGAAAATTTTAAAATACATTTTGTTCAAAATTATTTAACACAAAAGCTACTGTAACACTGCATTAAAATTGAAGATAAGAATTTTATAACAACTGATGCTTGGCATTTATGCTACTCTAATCTGATAAATCGTAAAAACGATATTTCACTTTCACGTTAAATTAACCACTCTAAAGAAACTTTGCAGCATAAATGCGCTAAAAATGACATTTAAATCGAGGTAAAGAGTTTAAGTTTGCTTCAAATCTTTGAACAGCAGACTTACCCTTAAAAAATCTGATTGTCATTAAAATACTGTTTAGGATGATTAATGATTATTTATTCTAAATATCGAAAAAAACTAGGTCATTAAAATTAAATGCATTTACAAATCATTTGAACAATTGAAGGACAAAATTTTTCGTATAATGTTAGGGCAAAAAATTGGAATTAAATGCAAGATAGTCAGTTCTTTCGTTTTACTGAAAAAATATTCAAAATAGGAACCAAATTTTTAAATCTTTTAAAATTTTTTATTCAAGTAGTTTAATAGTGATTTTTTTGTATTCTTCATTTTTTAGAAAAAATTTTTCTGTGTAAAATAAAAAAAATAGTAAATTATGCTTGTAGGATATGAAAAAATTTCCCCATATAAGCAAAAAAAAAAAAAAATACTGAACCTGAAAGAATAAATTGAGGGGAAAAAATAATTTTATTTCAATGAAATTTAAATAATAAATTATTTAAAAGCAGCAGTATTAGTAGTTTAATATTGACTTTTTTCGTCACGAATGTAAATAAAATGCAATTCAGAGCCAAATAATTGCAATGATACAGTGTATGCATTTTAAATTTTTTAGTAAAAATTTTTAAATCTAGAGCTGGATATAGATTTTCATTGGCTTATAAATTTTTTATAAATGCAAAAAATGCATCAGATTTACTATCTAACCTTGGCCTTTTAAATTATTTACAGAATTAACTTTATTTTTCAGTAAAAAAAAAAGCAGAAAAATAAAAATCATAATGGCTGTGGACATATTGGACGTTGATCACTTGGCCGTTAGTGCAATAGTGACAGTTGGAATGCAATTGATATTTTTTACAATTGCAGCAACGTTTCAATTGGATAAATTGTCAGACTTTGCAAGTGGAGTTAATTTCATAATAATTGCCCTGCTGACATTTTTTCTTGGACAGGTCGGTAAGGTGAGTTGAGTGTGTGCGCTATTTCGAAAAAATAGCTCTGATGATTAAAGAATTTTTTATAGTACATGTAATTATTACATATTAAAATATTTTCTATTTATTCTGCCTCTCTTTATGTACAAAAATTAAATCTAAAATATATTCTTTCTTTTAATATTTGTCTAGAACTACACTGTAAAAATATATTGCTTGAAAATTCAAGCAGTTACCCACAACTTTGAGCAGATTTTATCTGATAAAAAATTAATTAAAATAACAAATCACTATGCGAATCATCATAAAATTTCATTTATCCATAAAAAAAATGATTTTATGATGGTACATGAGTTTTGACAATATATTTTTACAGTGTACTTATAATTTAGAATTAGAAATTAAAATTTCTTCAATTTGCCTGATTTATAGATTAATTACTTAACTGTCTTTTTTAAATTTAAATGTTTATAAACGATATTTTAATTACTTTTAGATGTTTAGATTTTTATAGATTTTTTACGTGCAAAGCCCAAATTCATGCAGTTTGTAATTGTGCAAATCGCAAAGTCTCATTTTTGTGTACCTCAAAATCCTAAAACAATTTGAAAAACGTTAATTGTAAATATTCCAGTTGCCACTCTTCGCGAATTGTGCAAAAAACAAAAATTTGCATTTTGGGTATTGCACGTAACATATACCTAAATAGTTTTCAGTAGATTTTAAAAAATGAATAATATAATATTACACGCTCTTGAAAATAGTAAGGCGATAAGTTTTATTACACCTAAGTATAGTAAAAATTATCAAAATTATTTCTAAGAAGGCGAATTTTGAAAACAGTACACGTTTTTACATATAAAAAAACAAGATAAAAATTAGATTTTAGCATATACTTTAGGCAGAATAACTCTCTAGATACAGAAATATAGTCTACTGTATATAAAACATAAATAAATAACTAATTTGAGCTTTTATTAAAATATTGCAGAGCTATTGAAGTAGAAATTTTCTTTAGAAATTATCGCTGCTGATTATTAATTTACAAAAAGATAAATTTTTAAATAACGATAAATTCAGTCGTGGTCAGAATATTTTATTTCTGCATTAAAACTATTTGTTTTTCGAGTTTTATTGCCAAGGAGATTATCATATTTATGAGAAATGGATTTTAAAGAAAATTTTGCAGGAGTTTATTAAACCAAATAACTGCACAAGTATTTTTTTTCAATTAATTATTTTTTAATGATTCAGTTATTTTTACAAGGCAAGTTATTAAATATATTGATTTTATTTTCGAGTTTATTTTCTATTTATTAAAATCCATAACAAGCAGAAAATAATTTCAGATCTGCAAATTATTTTAAGTGTTGTTAAATAGTAGTCAGCTGATTTTTGTAAGAAAAATTTCAGGAATGTATACAGAAAATATACTATTATGGATTTGGGTGGAACCTCCTTTGGGGGGTAAATCGACAAACAAATTTATATTAGACAAATTTAAATTTCAATTTGATAAGAAATTGGAAGAAAAATATTAAGAAAATTTGAGTTTTGGTCATTATTCGGACCAAAATACCGTCAAATTCACCTCTTTGAATAGGTTGACATAGGTCGTATTTGAAATATACATTTGTTATAGTGAAAAGAAAACGCGTTTAAAATTTGGCCTGGTTTCACCTGGGTCACCTGGATGACTTCAATTTTTTTGGGTGGGGGGGGGGTGTATTCCCCCTCAGGACAATGGGATATGGGTTAAACTTTGGATACCTTATCAAAAAGCTTTGTAGAGTCATTTGTAAAAGTTTAGCCTGGTTTCAAGAGAGTCACCCAGGTGACTTAAAATTTGGCTATATTACGGGACTCAGGAAAGCTTCTCCGTAATATTGCTTTGGCTGTAGATCGTTTATGATGACTAGAATCAAGTATTACGATTTAGTTTGGTTTCAATTTGATCACCTGAATGATTTAAATTTTTAAGGGGCGTAACCTCCCCTCAGGACAATAGGGCACAGGCTAAACTATGGGTACGTTATTTTCCCTTTGTACAATGAATACTTGGCCGAAGGTCTAGAAATTCGTTATCTTGGTGGCTAATATCGTACATTTGAAGCCAACCGAGTGGTTTCCTAAAAGTCACCTCAATTTTCTCTCAAACTTCTTATCCCTTAACCAACAACTTTAAAATAATTTTAATAGATTTTTTGGGTTGCTGAATCTGAATTCAAAATCAAAAACTATATTGCAGGCATGGAATATCCTCATTTTTGAACCTTAAACCCTTAAGAAATGGCATTTTCTTGAAAATGTTTTTTTTTTAATTCCTATGACTTCAGGTATAGGTTTACTGGTTCAGTGAATTAAAATTTGATGCACAAATTGTATTAGAGATTATTATTTGTACTCTTTAATAATAATAAAAAAATAAAATTATAAATCATTTTTGCTTTCAATTTTAGGAGCATAAGTACGATTTCTTGGCTACTCGAATAAAATATGAAGTTAAAAATTACAATTATAAAATATATTTTTAAGGTTTGAAGGGGTGTGAATAAGGGTGCTGCGGCCCTTAAATGTTATTTCTAACATCGAATTTCGATCATTTAGCGGCCCAAAATACCTAATATAAAATTCCTCAAAATTAATAGAAGATGTTTCTGAAAAGAGCTTCTAGTTTTTAACTAAGAATTTTTTAAGCTCTTAGTATACTTCTAGGTTGAACCTTTATTTTTAACAAGGGAAATCTGACCGTTATTTCATTCTCTTTAAATTAAAAAAAGTCAATGTTTGAAAAATTTTAGGGGCAATTTTGCATGCCTTTCAAGAAGAAACTGTACAATATTTCGAATCTCTCCATATTAATTACTTGCCTTTGAACTTAAAACATATTTTTATTTTTTATATAGGAAAACGAATAGTGATCAGTGCTGATAATGATAGACTAAAACTTAAAAGAAAGCTACTTTTTATAGTTTTAAAAACCAAGAAGCTTGTCTAACTTAGTCTATCTTGAAGTGCTTAAAGCATTACTTGATTATTCCATTAAAACTATAAGAGATTGATTTTAAGCTAGATTAACTTAGACGAGCTTTTTATTTTGCTTTATTTTTAGCGGTTTAACAAATTTTCTGCAAAATCAATTGCGATATGTATATCTCAAACATTTCAAAAAATATGATAATCTAATTTTCTCATAAAAAATTTAAAACTTTTTTCTAATTTAAATATCGATTAACAAATTCTTTTCTTCTAGTTATTAAAAAAAAAAAAAGGAAATTGAAAATTTTTTTCATATAATTTACACTGTAAGGTTGCTCTGTTTGAAAATCACTTAAATTTTCAAGTAGATCATCCATAAATCAAAATTTTCTGTAATTTAAAATTTAATTTAATAAAATTAATGTCCTATTTTTTAAGAAAGAAGAAAACGTAAAATTACATTTTTTTGTAATAAATTTTTTTCAACAATATTTTAACAGATCTAATTGTCGCAGGTGTATTTTTTCTGTATTTTTAATACTATAAAATTTTTCTTATACCTAGTTTCTATAGGGGTGTATGGTTACCCGAAATTTCGGGTATCCGACGAAAAGCTTCAGAGGTCCACAAGTACAGTTTGAAATCAAAAATTTTCCTGGCATTACGATTCTATAAATATTTTTATTTTGAAAAGTTTTCGTTTGCGCTTAAGAGAAATAGTAAAAAATTAACTACTACAATTATAAAAATAATGACTCACAATAAATTATTAGCTAAAATTAACGAAAAATTTTAAAACTTATTTGCATGGAATCAGGGATATTTTTTATTCAAAACTGTACCTGCACACCTTTAAAACTTACCGGACATACCCGAAGCTTATGGTCGGGTAACCACACACTCTTGCTTCTTACCATAGATGAATGTTATGTTTGCAATGATAAATATTTTGAAGTAAAAATAATTGTTCTCTGAAATGAAAATGGAATCTCAGAATGTGTAAATTAACTTCTTAAAATGAAAATAGCCCTCGTGGGTATCTAAAGATTTATTTTTATTCCATGGAAAATATACAATAAAATCTATTCTAACTTCATCACGAGGGCTTTTCTCCTCAAACTCCTTTGCATACTGTAACTCTCTACATCAGCTTGCAAAATACTCCGATATTAATAATTATATATATAATATATAATATAATTATATATAATATACGGCTTTGTCTAGATTTGGTCCTTATGGGCTTTTTGGGTTGCTGACCGCAAATTTCAGGGTCCTGTCTATTAAAAATTAGTACTTAACAATTGGTATAATTTTTGTGAATTTTAGGGTGTTCCACACATTTCTCATAGGAAAGATCCCGAAATTCGTCATCAACGACTCAAAAAATCTAGTAGACCAAATCTGGCGGTAGACTGAAACTTTGACCCCCCCCCCCCCCCTGTATATTGATTGGTGTAATATGGCCTCCAAACCAAACGCAAAAATATCTTTAAATTTTGTGGCATCATTTCAGAAACCCTCATTTCAGAGAATAAATATTTTACTTGAAAAAGTAAAAAAAAAAAAATTTGCAAGCTTGCTAGCAAAAATTTTTTCCTTGTTATATCTTTTATTTATTTTATTGGAATGTTATATAAATAATATAGTTGTGCAATATACCTGCATGTGTTAGAAAAATAAACATAAAATTCAAATTTTCTTTATTTATTTATCAAACTAATACGTAAATAAAAAATTAGACATTCTTTCAAGACGCTAAATAATTTAGTGCATTATTTTTGTATATAAATGTAAGTAAAAATTATTTATATGGTCTAACACACGTCATAAAAATTATTATTATGCAAAAATTTTAAAATTATATGTAAAAATTTTAACACTTTCAGCAAACTTTCATTTTTTGGCAACCTACTATTTTTGTTAACAAAATTACAGAGCACTGTAATTACCGACATTTTCTACTGAGAATCCAAAAAAAATTGGGTTAATCAGTTCCTTAAATGTCCTGAAGATTTCTTTTTTAATTCCTTTACCGATATGAAGAACAGAAGAAGAAGATTTTTTCACTGCTTTTAGGATTAGCTCAAGTTTACTAGATTCCCCACAGAAAATTTACAGTGCTCCGTAATGCTGTTAATAAAAATTTAATTTTTCTTGTTAACCTTACATTTTTTTATATATACTCGCTTATTATATACGCACTTTGATACACTAAAAATGTTGAAGTAATTGCAATTATCTTAATCAACGCTAATAGAATTTCTGAGTTTAATTTTATTAACATTTTCTTTATAGTATAAGCAAAGGTTAATTATCAAATTGAAAAATAAATTTTATTCAAATTTCTTAATTGCTTAACTTTTATTGATGCAAAAAAACATTTTTTTTAATCAAAAAATTGTATGGAAAATGCCTCCAGCTTTACAAAAATTTTTTATATTTAATTTAATCATTTAAATTAATATCTCTATTTGCTTATTGAAATTAAAAAGACGTGTGTTGCACCCTGATTTAAGCATAAGCATAGCTAAGAATAGTGCATGTTTATTTTTTATGATTGCATTATTAAAAAATAGTATAATTACGGTCGTGTCCAGAAAAGTAAAGAATAGCCGAAACCGCGCGTAAATTAGGATGATAATCTTCCGGGCATGCATTTTTTATGGCCAAGGGCCGTATAGTATTGTTTAACTTTACTACAACTTCGATTACAGCCCATTTAATTAAAATGGATTAATAATTCAGCCCATGAAAAAAAGAAGATAAATTATCTACCATAATAGCTACTTCTGTAAATTACGATGTTTTTTTGAATTTATTAAATAATCGTAGATTCAATACTCAATTATCTAAAAATAAAATCCGTGTCCCTAAGATTTAAAGAAATTTTTTTTTTCCATTTAAAAAAGTTTTTTTTCGTATCGTAATGCCACGCGCATATCCTAAATTTACAAAATTTAGATTAAGAAATATGAAATAAGATAAATTCTTCCACCAAGAAGGCAATAAATAAATAACAAACAGTTTAGATTTTGTTAGATTTCGTGTACATGCCTTACAAATTTCAAACAACAAAAATAAATAACAAACTTTGACATAAAAATAAGTTAAAATTTCATTTAAAAGTTAAAAATCTTTGGTAAAAGCAGAACTAACATATCGTTCTTAGTCAAATATGGTGGAGATGAATGAAAAATAATTATTTTATTGAGAAAATTAATTATAAACTTTACGAAGAAAAATTTTATCGAACTAATATCAAATTACTTTTAAAAATATTTTTTTGACGCATATTTATGATATTTGTGAATTACCTAATTAATTTTTCATAAAAACAAAATTACACATTTAATTAACACTAAAAAAACACAATTTACAAATTTCTTGAACTAAAAAAAAAAAAAAAATTGGGGATTTGAACCCGAAGCAAAAGGAAATGCAACACTCACGCTCTCACGCAAGCATCACACTCCTCGACAATGTGTAGCTACGAATCGAAAATTGATAGTTTTATGCTGCGAATAAGTAAAAGAAATTTTCTTCCTAACCGACTTCCTAACCGACATGTTAATAATATTTGTGGATGATTGAATCCTGAGCATAAAAAAGGCTTAAATGACTTTATTTAATATAAATTAAAATTATTTACCTTTACTGATTAAACTGCTGGTAACAAACAGGGCATTATAATTACGGTTTTTTTAAGTTATCAATTATAAAATTTTTAGATTGACTGTATTTATGAACTAAGAATTTACAATCACCAGACAAGGTACATAATAATTAGTTATTAATAAAATACTCTGTTACGTACGCTAATTAAAGCACTTAGTTTTCGTTTTATCAAAAATATTCAAATAACCAACCTGATGGTATATGGAAAAAAAAGTTTTAAAATTTTCAATTTAGATTAATTGAATCCCATCAAATCTAAAATTGAAATTTTAAACAAAAACACAAAATTCTAAAACTCAATAACTCACTCTTACACAGGGAAAATTTTTTTCTGCTTGGTTTTTTATCCAAATTTTTAAATTTTTTTTATATCTAAAAATTATTGTTAGAATTAAAAAGCTTCATGTTCTTTCTAAATATAGTCTACAACATTCTTTTTCGCATTTGAAAATCATAAAAAACAGATATCTTCAGAATTCTCAAAACTTCATTTTTCAATACACAGCAAACTTTATGCATTAATTAACTAAATTATATATTTTACTCATATTAGTTTACAATCAGTAGCGTTAGTTTCTTAATATCTTTTACGTATGTAAAAAAATGAATGTTTTGTAAATTAAGTGTTGGCTTTAAAAATAAAATATATTTTATTTAATTTTGAAAAAAATCTGATTTTACAGAATTACGATAGTAGGCAACTAATGGTAACTATGTTCGTATGCCTTTGGGGAGTCCGTCTATCAACTTATCTTCTCTATCGAATAATCAAAATTGGTAGAGACAAGAGATTTGAAGATCGCAAAAGCAATGTTATCAGATTCGCAATATTTTGGACATTTCAGGTAAAGAATCAATTTTTTACAATTAATAATATTTCATAGATTAAAAATTAAAAATTTCTGCAGGCTGTGTGGGTGTACGTTGTAAGCTTGCCAGTTATTATAATTAATTCTCCTCGGCATAAAATACCAGCAGTACCAAAAACAATGACTACTTTTGACAGTGCTGGTGCAGCAATGTTCATGGTTGGATTACTCGCTGAAACATACGCTGACTGTCAAAAATTCGCGTTTCGACAAGACCCAGAAAACGTTGGAAAATGGTGTAACGACGGTTAGAGTTTTAATTGATTTTATAAAAGTTAAAAAATGTAAAAACGAATAATATTTTTTAAAAGCATAGTGCATTAAGTACATTGACATTGTACGTTTGGCAAAGTGCCAGGTCAGCTATAATTGTTATTAAATTGATTTTAGGTCTCTGGAGCATGTCAAGACATCCAAATTATTTTGGCGAAGTAGTCGTTTGGTGGGGTATTTTCACAATAGCCTTAAGTGTTATCGATGGATGGGAATGGATTGCTATCGCATCTCCAATATTTACAACTCTAATTATTTTGTTCCTCTCAGGAATGCCACTTTTGGAAAAAATTGCCGACGAAAGATACAGAGAGTGAGTTTAAGCTCATAAATTAATTACAGGCATAATTTTAATTAAATTAAACGTTTCAGTCTTCCTGAATATCGATACTACAAAAAAACAACATCGCCATTAATACCAATCCCAAATTGGTTCTACGCGGAGGTTCCATGGTTCCTGAAATGTTTCTTTTGTTGCGAATATCCATTATACAATTATTTAAACGTAAAACCAAAACCAACAGCAACAGAAACAACATCAAATACCCTCGTACAGTCAACGTAGCTATAAGCGTACGTCGGTTTTTCTCTAATTTTGAGAAAACTCGACGTACGTTAAACCTTGAGTGCAGCTCTAAAGATCCTCCAGTATTATTATAATTAAATTTCGCGCGCATTTATAATATCACTAAATCTGTGATATACATAAAAGATTTTTTAAATTATAAGAAATTTTTTTATACAAGAAAAAAAAACTAATATCAACGAAAATAACGAATGAATTGTATTTTTCATCAAAGTGCCATTTTTCTCTCTTCCTTATATATTAATCATTCGAGGTATAAAAAAAATGTCGTCCATTTATTATAAGCTTTTTTCGATATAAAATATATATATACTTTGGAATTATTTAATCCAGAGGTCTAATTTGTGATGAGTACCGAGCCATATATCATAATATTATTTAAATTTTTAATTAAGAAAAATGTAAATAAGGTGGAAGATTTAAAGTAGTTATATTTAAAATATACCGAAAAATTCAAATTTCGGGATCAACAGTAGATATTTTCAGAGTTGAAAAAAATATTTCTTGCATATTTAGATTTTATGCACTGTAATAAATATTATCATATCTAAAACAAATATTATGTAGAGTTAAAAAATAGAGAAAAGATTTTCAATATTTTGGTTATTACAGTTTTTAGAGATTACATTATTGTTTGTAGAAAGATTATAATTGTGAATGCTGTTTCTCAAGATGAAATAGGTGAATTGCAAAGTCTTTGATTTTGACTCGGATTTTTAATAGTATAGGTTCTTAACCTGGTCTAAGAAATGTTTGTTTTGATGAATTCGAAATATTACAGGCAATGAGGCAGTACCAATGGTCTGTCGAAATTGGAATGTCATTAATATTGTCTGATTTATTTTGGTATTCGATAGAAAGCTATTATTTCCAGCTAGTTGGAAAATATATTATCTTTTAATTCAAACTTTGCATCTAAAGTATTAGAAGATGTTGAAAGTCCAAGAAATCTAATAAAGGGAGGTACATTTTAAATTGTGAATGAGGACCTAACGCTTTGTTCTCAGGTTCTCTAAAAAATCTAAGAATTTGTAAAATCATCTTTACTTTGTCTTGGGATACTCCAAGTTCAATTGACAATTATACGAAATTCTTGAAACTCTTTGAATTTCGGGCAATAATCTTGCCATATTATGTCCGAAAATCAAAGCTTTATTTTTCAAGAATTTTTTAGTACTTTATAATAGAAAAGTAGAAACTCGCATAAATTTAAAATAAAATATTTAAGATATTTGGAAATTCTGAACTCTCTAAAATTACGTATTGGAAATATTTAACATAATAATAAAGTAAGAAACTTATAATATGCTTTGAGAAATAGATGAAAAATTTACTAAAATAGTGCCAATAAGAAAAATAATAGGCTTGTCTAGATGACTAAACACTCATTTTTTTTTTTCATTTATTTTAAAAATTTTACAAAATCTTCCAAAGTTCCTTCCATATTTTATAACTTACGTAATGATAATTCCGTCGAAATGTTTCTATTAAATCTTGATTCTTCCAATTTATCAATTTTTTCGGTGAAATATATGAGGAAAGAATTTTTTCTTGCACTTAAAAATAAGTATATTATTGTAAGGTTTTGATACTGTACGTCTGAAAAATGAAAAAATGTTAATTGAAGCAATTCACTTCAATTCAGTTATGCTATTGCTACAATTTTTTCTGTTCTCTTGGAATAAATGAAAGAAATGTGAAATTTCGGAATGTAGCATCTCGCATAAAATATGCTCGAAAGAAAATTGGTAAATAAAAATTATATTATTAGAAATAATTTTCAAATTTTGTGATAAAATCCAAGTGAACAAATCTTAAGTTTAACTTTTCGCCACAGTACCGGACAGTAACCGAATTGTAATGAGTTTTAATTTCAAATTACACGATAATTTCGATCTGAGGAAAGCCATCGAAAGACACCAGTCGAGAAGTAAGTTCCTTCTGACCACTGAAATAAAATTAAAGTTTGCCTTAAATACGTAAAATTAATAAATAATGCGGATGGTTCGCAAACTTTGGCGAAAAAGTTAAATAAATAAGCTTGATATTAGTTAAGCCTTTAAAAAATTATTTTTCATTCTTTGATACCTATACGATTAAAGCAACTAATTTATATTATATTTGACCAAGAAACGACACACTCTGTTCAGTAAGATGTAGTTTATATTAAAAAGAGCACTAAAAACTGGATGGTGCTAATAAAAGGGATTGATTTATTTAATGTGAAAAACAGATGTTTCGAAACTACCAAGTAAATTTATGATATTTCAGAAACTTGAAAAAAACTTTCACAAACATTTATTTAAATTTATGTGACACTTATTATTTTCTTATTAAAATCAATCTGAAAATTTTATGTTAATTAGCTATATGTATGATTTTTTAGGCATAGTGTATGAGAGATTCCACGCTAAATGGATTCAAATTGGTTGCAAAAAAAGTGAAATTAAAGAATAAGTCTATTCACCAATTTTTATTATACACTGTAAAAAGTAACTTTCTTATATTAACAAAAAAATTAGAACATTTTCGAAATAATTTGTAAATATTTGAAAAAAATCGTATAATTACTAAATTTAGTATATTATCGAAAAATTCGAAATTTTCAATTTTTTTTGTGATTTTACGGAAAAAGTTATAAATTCACAATTATTTTTCGTAAATTTACAAAAAATAGTTGTAAATTTATGAAAAATAGTTGTGAATTTACAACTTTTTTCGTAAATTCACAAAAAAAATTGAGAATTCTCGAAATTTTTGATAATATAATAAATTTAGTAAATTTACAATTTTTATCGAAAATTTTTTGAAAATTTAGTAATTTTTTGAAAAAATTCTATTTTTTTTGTAAATCCAAGAAAGTTACTTTTTACAGTGTAGCTTTTTAGGTCCAAGTATCGATTTTTGGCAGCCAATTTTTAAGTGTTTTTGGCCTATTTTGTCTATTTCATCACAAAATTTCTTATTATTGATGCCCCAATGTTTATTTGACAATAGTAAATCAAGGTCCTTTCTCATATAGAATTTGAAAGTAAGTACCTAAAAGGAAAATATTTTTTACTGTAAAATAAACTTTTGGGCAGAAATAATAAGAAAAATCTGCGTGATTCAATTGACAAAAAAGGCCAGAAGCACGGAAATATCTGTAAAAAATAACTTGGACCACCTTTTGCGACCTTTTATACTCTGGCTCAATTGGAATGGAATCTTTCAAATAGTTTTTTGTCATTTTGGCCATAAAAATAAAGAATTTGTGGCAATTTCCTTCACGGCTTAGTACAGATTTAATTTTTTTTTTTATTAAAAATATTTTTCTTCACTTATGCTGTGACAAGAAAATCTTTGATCTCGTCTTTTATAGTAAAAATATAAGTTTTTCACAGAAAATAATTAAAACTCTTGTTGTCATCAACCAGTTATTTACGAATAAATTTAAGAAACAAAAAAGCAAAACTTGATTGTAATTTTTGATACGTAAAAAAATGATATTTATCTTATAAATTGTTAAATTTATATAAGAGAATTGTTGGAAATGAAAGTATATATAAAAATTCTGAAAACTGTTATTATGTAAAGAATTTAAAAATTTGATTAAATTTCGATACGCTATGCATGGATTATTTAAATTAATTTAGACCAATAATCCTTTAAAACTAAAAATAAAAAATATTTAAGCATTGAATTTTGCAAAGAGGCCTTTTATAGCACTTAATTTAAGAAGATCGGGAGTCAAATGATTAAGATGTACCACAGTTTGAGCAAAATATAATTTGGCAATTTTCGGATAATTCCAAACTTCTTTAATTAAGCCAAAAATAATATCAGCAATTAATTTATTTGCTACTCCTGTTTCTCCTTAATAATTTAAATGCTTGTAAATATGAAAAACGAAATAAATATTTTGTATATTATTTAAAATCTAAGAATTTGCTAAATTTTAATTTAACAAATTATCTGTTTTAATTAAATAAAAAAGTATTTGGAATTAAATTTGACCATCCAAATATTTTTTTATTACTTTTAAAAATTAATTATCGCATGTAAATAATTATTTTAATACAAAAGAATTTTGTGATTTATATTTAAAAAAAATTTTTGAAATCGATAAAAAATATTGAGAAATCTAAATTTTATTTTATATTTTACTAAATAAATGTTTTTCTAATATTTAGCTTCTGAAAGTATAATTAAATTTCCGTGTAAATAAAAATTGTATTATTTATTTGAAATTCAATTAAAGTTTTTTTAGGTGAGAAATTATTTAGTAAAATGAGTTAACTATGAATGAATAAAAATTTAATCATAAATATGAGCTTGAACTAGAATTCTTAATTTTCAATAAATATAATTAATAATTAGATTATAAAAACGATAAAAGTAAAAAATAGCTCATTTAAAAGTATAAAATAAAATACAATTATCTGTAAGTTTTATAGAATTATTCTGTAAAAAAAGATATGAATTTAACTCATATTCATAATAAATTATTTGATATCGCTTCAAATTGAATTCATTTATTTGCTTCCTTTTAATCCTGTCATGTTCAAGGTTGGCTTTCCTTGAGTTTTATTTTTTCAATTCGATTTCTTTTTAATTGGTATTTGTTTTAGAAAGTAATCAAGAATATGGAAAAAAAATTTTGAATGTATCCTGTCAACATAATAAAGAAACTACAGTTCCTGTGAAAGAATTAAGATCCGAAACTTTAAAAGTGTTTTCCTCAAAACGAACTTTTTGAAAAAGACCCACACGTAAAACTTAAAAAAATTTTTTTTTTAAATTAATTTTTTATGAAATTCTATACAAACTGAACTACAATCAAACTAATCGGAACATTATTGGGCCAAAGGTTTCATTTTTGGGCCAAAAATGATGTCCAATTTAAACTTTTTACTATTTCCTTCATAACTTTTTTATTTTTAATATCTTTTATTGATGTAGTTCAGTTTTTGTAAAAACTCATTAATTATAGTTTTTTTTTTAACGATTCCAAACCATGTTATGATGTGGACCTTTTTTTAAGCACCAACTTCAGCGCTATCTCATCATATGTGTAAAACATGAAAAAGTAAAAATAAAAAATTTTTTCTGTTCATTATGAATGCATAAAATAACTGTAAAAAAATATTTTTATTTATATAATAAACTTTTTGAGAAAGTGCAACATAAAAATTACGTTATTTTTATTAAAAATTCAAGAAACCCACCCTTAAACATTTTGATTTCATTGTCCTAGCAAATACTCGCTGTATGTAAATTTAATTTAAAAATTCATTCATACTTTAATGCTGATGTAGTGCAAAGTTTGCAAAATTTTATTGGAAAATCAATTATTCCCCTTTTTCATTCTTTTTCATTTCTAGCTAGTCATACACTGTAAAAATCGAACTAAAATATATTCAAATCGAACAAAATTAATTTAAACAGTCAAAATTACCTCTTACGGTAAAATGATCTGCCTAATGAAAATTTTTTATACAAGAGCCGTTCCCTGAGATCGAAAGTAAATTCCGATAATGAAAAATAAATCTCGGACAAGAAAATAATATAGAAATAAAATTGCAGAAAAGAATTTCTGATAGCAAATCTGTACACTATTTTAAGATATAAAACTGATGCCAGGGAGCAAAAAAAATGTCAAATGCTATATATAATGGTAAATTTACTACACTGAAAAAAAATCTGCTTGCGGTTACCGGAATTTTCCTGTTTGCCTAATAATTACTTGAAACTCGATTGTAAATGACTTGAAACATTAAAAAAATTTTTTTCTGCTCAATTATAATATATGCGCTAAGCGGTATGATGAACTAAAAAAATTCTTAAAAAGAAAGAAAAAAATTTTTTTGTTAATTTTCTTTATGTTTCAATGTCATTTGCAATCGTTTGAGCAAGAAATGAAAAATAAAAAATGTTCTTCAGGATTAAAGTAGACTAAAATGGTAATCAAAATAAGCCCCTTGAGGAAAATTATCCCAAAATGATAAAATAAAAATCTTCTAAAAATATTTACCTCTAAAGTTGAAAATGTACTGTAGGTGTGCAAAATATATTTTGGACGACTATTTTGATTTAATTTACGATTATTTTGATAAAAATTGCCAATGAATCCCCGTAAAGTTACAATGCAATTCTGATATGGTCGAAATCGAATGTAACTTAGACTGTGAAAGGGTAAAAAACCGAGATGATAAAAGAAGAAAATACTTCATTTCAGACTGTAAAAAATGCTGCTATCAAAAGATTTATAATATTTGAGAGAGAAAATTAGCCAAAACCCGCACTATATTAAATTATTCGTCTTCATATCTTAACTGTAGTTAATCTAAGAAATCTTGTCAAGCAAAATTTAATTTTATCTTCAAGAGATCCATTTTTACCCCAGAAATTTAATTTATTCACCTGAGATATTTTTTTTATCTCTTCTCGTATGTCTTAGAACATTTAAAAAAACGCTGCCAAGTGATTGGCACTATGGTTCCTCATTAACAATAGCAAAATATTTATAATGGTCTATTTTATCTAATAAAAATTATAATTTGAGATATCAGAATTTCATAAAAAAAAGTTAAATACCGTATTTTAAAAGAAACAAAATGTTGCTGGGATTTAATGTTTTTTATTTAACAAATTTTTAGAAAAAAATTTTCAATAAACTAGTTATTACACTTAAAAAAAAAACAATATTACAGATTGTTTAATTTTTTTGTTTTATTAATATTGAGAAAAAAATTTTGAAAAAATTCGGTATCAGATCCAAAAAATTACTATGAATAAGCTTTCTAAAACTAGTACTCTCATAGAAATTAATTAGGTACTACGTCCGAACAAAAAAAAAATTTGGTATTCTTTGTATTTTTTTGTGAAAAAAATTTTGGGAAAAAAATTTTCAAAAAATTAATTATCAGATTTGAGATATCGAGTAAAAACCATACTTTTAAATTTAAGTATACTTTTATGGAAATAAATGAAGTATTACACCTAAATTAAAAAAAAAAAAAGTATTTTGAAATCTCTTGATGAAAAAATTTTTGAAAAAAAAAATTAGATCTTAATTCCATAATGGTTGTTAAATACCACCGATTGCAAAATTTTCAAATATTAGTACTTTCATGGAATTAAAGGAAGTATTACACTAAAAAAAAAAAAAATATTACAGATTTTTTAATTTTTTTGTTTTTGGTTCCTCATAGAGGAACCTTTGTGATAGGTGAAATTTTGATTTTTGATTTTTTGGCATATAAGCACGTTTTGGGACCTCAGGAAGCTAAAAAACCGGTTTTTAAAAAAAGTCTGTATGTGTGTGTGTGTGTGTGTGTGTGTGTGTGTGTGTATGTATGTAACCGGTGAAATTTCACAACCATTATGGAATTAAGACCTAATTTTTTTTTCAAAAATTTTTTCATCAAAAAATCTCAAACTACTTTTTTTTTTTTTAATTTGAATGTAATACCTCATTTATTTCCATGAAAGTACTTATATTTGAAAGTACGATTTTTACTCGATATCTCGAATCGGATACTTAATTTTCTGAAAATTTTTTTTCTAAAATTTTTTTCACAAAAAAATACAAAAAATACAAATTTTTTTTTTCTTTTTGGACGTAGTACCTAATTTATTTCCATGGAAGTACTAGTTTTAAGAACCTTGTTTATTGTTATTTTTTGGATCTAATACTTAATTTTTTCAAAATTTTTTTTGTCAAAGTTAAAAAAATAGAAAAATAAATAAAAATGTAATATTTTTTTTTTTTTTTGGTGTAATACCTCATTTAATTCTATGAAAGTACTAGTATCTGAAAATATTGTAACTAGTGATACTTCAAAACCATTATCGAATTAAGACCTAATTTTTTTTCCAAACATTTTTTTATCAAAAAATCTCAAACCCCCCCTTTTTTTTTTATTTTGGATGTAATACCTCATTCATTTCCATGAAAGTACTTATACTTGAAAGTATGGTTTTTACTTGATATCTCCAATCTGATACTTAATTTTTTGAAAATTTTTTTCCTAAAATTTTTTTCACAAAAAAATACAAAAAATACGAAACTTTTTTTTCTTTTTGGACGTAGTACCTAATTTATTTCCATGGAAGTACTAGTTTTAAGAACCTCTATAAAAGTAATTTTTTGGACCTGATACTTAATTTTTTGAAAATTTTTTTCTCAAAATTTTTGCCACCAAAAAATATAAAAAATACCAATTTTTTTTTTTTTTAGGATATAGTACTTAATGTTTTTCTACGAAAGTACGAATATTTAGAATTATCGTTTTTAAATGATTATTTCATGTGATACGTAATTTTTCGATATTTTTTTTTTCAAAATTTTTTTAATAAAAAAATTAAAAAAACACAATAATTTTTTTTCTTTTTGGACGTAGTACTTAATTTATTTCTATGAAAGTTCTAATATCCAGAATCATCGTTTTTAAAGGATTTCTCCATTTGATATGTAATTTTTCGAAATTTTTTTTTTCAAAATTTTTTGTATAAAAAGATTAAAAAAACACAATAATTTTTTTTCTTTTTGGACGTAGTACTTAATTTATTTCTATGAAAGTACTAATATCCAGAATTATCGTTTTTAAAGGAATTCTCCATCTGATACGTAATTTTTGTAAATTTTTTTTTTCAAAATTTTTTGTATAAAGAAATTAAAAAAACACAATAATTTTTTTTCTTTTTGGACGTAGTACTTAATTTATTTCTATGAAAGTACTAATATCCAGAATTATCGTTTTTAAAGGAATTCTCCATCTGATACGTAATTTTTGTAAATTTTTTTTTTCAAAATTTTTTGTATAAAGAAATTAAAAAAACACAATAATTTTTTTTCTTTTTGGATGTAGTACTTAATTTATTTCTATGAAAGTACTAATATCTAGAATTATTGTTTTTAAAGGATTTTTTCCATTTGATACGTAATTTTTCAAATTTTTTTTTTGAATATTTTTCATATAAAAAAATTAAAAAAACATCATTTTTATTAGATAAAGTAGACCATTATAAATATTTTGCTATTGTTGATGAGGAACCATAGTGCCAATCACTTGGCAGCGTTTTTTAATTTTGAGAAAAAAAGTTTGAAATAATTAAGTTTCAGGTCCAAAAAATTACTATAAACGATATTTCTAAAACTAGTACTCTCATAGAAATCAATTAGGTACTACATCCAAAAATAAAAAAAAATTAAGTTTTTTTTGTATTTTTTGGTGAAAAAAATTTTGGGAAAAAAATTTTCAAAATATTAGTTATCAGATTCGAGATATCGAGTAAAAATCGTACTTTCAAATATAAGTACTTTCATGGAAATAAATGAGGTATTACATCCAAATTAAAAAAAAAAAAAAGTAGTTTGAGATTTTTTGATGAAAAAATTTTTGAAAAAAAAATTAGGTCTTAATTTCATAATGGTTGTGAAATTTCACCGGTTACATACATACACACACACACACACACACACACACACACACACACACACACACACACACATACAGACTTTTTTTAAAAACCGGTTTTTTAGCTTCCTGAGGTCCCAAAACGTGCTTATATGCCAAAAAATCAAAAATCAAAATTTCATTTATCACAAAGGTTCCTCTATGAGGAACCAAAACAGATTTTTTTTTAAATTAAATTATTAATAAGATTTGTTTAACCCAATCTTTGAATCTATTCAAGTAATGCCAAAAATTGCAAATTTGCTTTTACTGTCTACATTTTATTTCCAGACAATATCTGATTTAGCCTTGTAAAGTCTTGCATAATCAAATCTGCATATGAGAGAAATTTAGTTGTTTAAAATTTTATAAAAAAAAAAAGTTTAAAGCAAAAATGACAGAGGTTCATTAAAATTCCAAGCAAATCCGTGGCCTGGATATTTGAGCCTCTCCTTTCAAAGTCCAATTTTGATGCCCTGAAAATATTAATGAAAAAAGGTGTAAGAATTGCATTATGAAATATAACAATTATTTTTAAATATTACAGTACATTCTTACATTTATATTTCACATATATTTTTGGACATAATGCAGAAAAAATTACATTATTCATTTTTTAAGGTGCATCATTTGAAAGAATTTTGTAATTAAATATTTGAAAGAAAAGAAAATTAAAAATTGAATACTTAAATGAAACATTAAACTAAAGAAGGTCGTTGTCCAGATAATTAATCGTCTTAAAAAATGGACATGCGAATTTTAGCTTGTATTTTGTAAGTTCACAAGTAAATATATCAACATACGAAAATTTAGACAAAAACTGTATAATTATTAATTTAAAAGTTTGGTATAACACTAACAAAAAATTTAAAGAATCCGAAACTAAAGTCAAAATTTTAGATTAATTCATTTTTTCAGATATGTAACCTATATTTATAATCTAATAATAATTAATACGTACCGCATCAATAAAGATTTAATCCAAGTAAATTATAGCCACCGTACATAAATTAAAATTTTTGTCATTTTATTTGAAAAAAAAAAGTAAGTTTTTTAATGAAATATTATTAAAAATAATTGTTCCGTTAACATTAACATTCAAACACATATAATTATTTTCAATTAATATTTATTATTTTAATCCAATTTAATTCTTTCGCATATATTACGGTTGTGTAAATATTAAAAATTTTTTTCTTCAAAAAGCTATAATAACAAATGATTTATTTTTTTGTTTATTTATTGAAAAAGATTCCTCTAATAGAAAGTCTTTAATGAATCATAAAAGCTGGTTATTAAATAATATCTTCTTCAAATATAAATATTTATATTTCATATTAAGTATGTTTGTTCGTGTTATAAGCATATATGCCACAAGATCATTTATGTAAAGCCGATAAAGATGATATTGGCGAAAATTTAGGGTAAACTTAATATGGTATTATATTTTGGCCATATTTACAAGGGATTCAAGTGTATTGGAAAAGTATTTCATATAATTTTTTTTTAATGAAAAATTTCTCTGATCATCGTGTCGATTTTTACCCAAAATTATAAATAACAAAATTCATTTTTTTAACAAGGCTGTTCAAATTTTTCAATATTTAGATCAAAATTAAATATTTGTAGAAAAATAGGGTCGCATGACTACCCTATGGTAAGGTCTTCAGTTCGGTTATAAAATTGTCTAAAACGTTATTTTTTGGACAGATAATTTTTAGGAATCGAAGGACGAAAAATAATGAATCTTAATTAGTTCCCGTATTATTACAACGAGTGTCTATAATCATAAATGCGGTTAACACTATGCTATAATTAACCTAACATCAATCAACACCCGCATAGTCAAGGTTAATTAAATATTACAGTCAATTAAAAACCAATAAAAATAAATGATAGATCTAGTAAAACTAATTAGCCCAGTCAAAATAAGTGCTGGTACGTAAAAACATAAAAATAATTAATTTAATGCTACATAATTGATTATCTTAAAATATAAAAACTTAATTACACGTCTTATTAACTTATCAGGATAAACAGTTTAATTACAAGAAATAAGTAAATAGAGTATATAAATAGGAAGATAGATAAAAAATAAATAATTAGACACAATATTTATATATATTTACTAATTTATTATTTATTAGTAATCGCGTTTTTTAGTGAATACATTTACATTTTACAAACGTGTGTAAGTTTCTTTTTTTTTTTTCTTATTTATTTATTTATTTATTTAAATTTATAATTTTTTCTGAAAACATTTTTTTAATTATTGTTTATTTTTGTTTAATTTTTATATATATAATATATATATACGTGTTAAAAATTTGGGCTGCATTCGCCTGTACATAATGCACATACAATTAATTAAAAAAAAAAAAAAACATACAAATATGAGGCTCTCTATATAATATAATTAATTATAATATACAAATTAAATGTTATATATAATTACAATATTTAATTAAATATATATTTGCAAAACGTTTAATCTAGCTCATTTTTATACAAACTAGACTGTAACGCTTAAAGTCAAAATTTTTTTATTTTTTTCATTTTTTTATAAAAAAGGCGTTAAAAAAGATCAATGTTTTTAAAAGATATTCAGGAATGGATACAATATTTTTTTTTTTTTTGTTATCGATATTTATATAAATTTTTTTTATACCTTAACGAGAGTCAAAATTTTAATTTTTTTTAGATCTATTTAATTAAATTATATTAAGATTTGTCAGCCAGCTGAGAAATCTTAACAATTTTTATTTTTAACAAATTTTAATTACTTTTTACTCGAATAAACGATATATTTTAAAGTAAAAATTTTTTACTTTTACTATACGATTAAAAAAATTTTTTTGATTTAGTTAAGATTTCTCGATAAAGTATATCGATACAAAATAAAAGTAATTTAATAAAAATTGTTAAAAACAAATTAAGTTGAATTAAAGTATAGTTTTCTCAGCTGGCTGTTTTTTTTTTACAAATTATAGATCTAAAAAATTTAATATTTTGACTGTACAAAAAATTACGTCATTTTGTTAAAAAATTATTTTGAGCCAGGTCTTACATGTTATGTATGTTTACAAGTATACAAATTACAAAAAAGCGCCAATGCGTGAACAACGAGCTTTGTCGCTTTTGACAATTAAATTAAAAAACGCTATAGAATTTTTACCGCTCAAACAACTGTAAAAAAATTTTAATTCCAATTTATCATGATCAATATATAATAAATCTAAATTATCGCATTATCATTAATGAGATTGTCTTTCACCAAATATCACCGTATCCTAGTTTATTTGCAACAAGAAAACTTAAGTAATTTTTCTTATCGAAAACAAACATTTTATAATTTATCACTTGATACACTGATTTTAGGCGTAGCACAAATAAGCACTTGAGCAGTAAACACTCCATAGCTTAAATCTAGAGAGTATAATCCATCTTTTTCAGATTTTATATATCATTAATAAAATTTATTAAAAACTTCTTTTTTTTCTTTCTTAATTTCAGTGTATTTATAATAATCAAATGTGAGCTTTGCGTGTATATTGTCAACGATAACATTGATATAGAATCCTCCGATAAAAATTTATTCCATTAGCTTTACTCGAACCATGATTTTCTAGCGATCAACGGCACACTTGAGGTCAAGCATATGCCATAACTAATTGTTAAGAATTAAAGCTAATGGAATTATTGATGTTTTTCTTATTTAAATATCTTTCATTAATTATAATTATCAGTGTTACTCGGAGGCTGTGCATAATGCGTGAATGAGTTGGCGCGAAAAATTATTTTTTATTTTTATTCAATCCTAAATACATAATGTAATATAGGGCAGTTCTTAATAATATAATTTTTCGTAAAAATCACGTCACAGTTATAAAAAATTCGTACAAAATTCGCGTTTTTTTTTGTTTTTAATTTTGCTAGTTCACAATTTTTTTTTGGTAACTAAAAAAAATTGAATATCGCGCATTATATATTAATCATTTAACAAGTTTAATAATATAGTGTAGTATACGCATTGCACGTGAACCTTTTATAATGTTTGCGTGCGTGTCCTTTATTTTTTTTGTTTTGTTTTGTTCGTGTGTGCAATCGAGTATGTGCATACTATTATATCGAAAATTCATGGCAAATACACTCTCCGGTCAACGACAGGCTATTGCATTTGATATATTGCATAATATACCTATTGATCTAATGACTTATCGAATATTTATATAAAAAAAAAGATCTGAGCTGCGCATCACGGAGAGGGAGAAAAAATTATTTAAAAAAAAGTTAATTATACGAGGGATAATCGTCCCCGCGATTTTACAAGCTTGAAGATACAATTCAACGAGCACATCTAGATTATTTTTTTTTTTTATAATTAATAATTATACTAATAATAATATTTATAATATTTATATTTATAATTATAATAGAAAATAAAATAATATATTAAAACTAATGAAAAACTAAAATAATGTCATACGTTAAGGCTGGCTGCGCCCGGAAACATTAAAAATAATATTACACATAAAATGTTGTAGCTTACAAGATTATAGTTAGAGAGCATCGTTAAAAAGCCTCCTCCCTCTCCAAAATACTTTTTTTTTTTAATTTTTAAAAAATTTTTTATTATATTATTATTTTTTAATTATTATTTAAAAACTTTTTTAATTTTAGTTCTTTTGCTCTCTATTGATTTATTTATTTTTTTTTATTACATATTGTTAATAATTTTTATGTCCAGTCGCCCAATACATTTATTTCCGGCTCGTTATTATTATTATGATTATTCTTTTTTTTTTATTTTTTTAAATATTTTTGTGTAATGTAAGCTTATTTCTTTGCTCTTTGTTAAAATTCTGTCTCTATACATATATTCATTCAATTAAAAATTTTTAAAACTCGAATTCAGTATAACATTCACTCAGATTCACAAACACGCGCGGATTCATCTCACTCTCTCACACATACACTCAGCAATCACATACACACGCATTCTCTTGCTTTCTTTTTTCCTTGTCTTTCTTTCGCATATCTATTATCGATCTGCCTATTAAAAATCCGTTATCGATTAAAAATATTTAGTTAGCTGTCTTGGCTTTTTAAACTGGGATTCAGATGGTTTCCTTAGGTTTATTTGCCTTCCTTCTCTTTTTCTTTATTCTCATCGGACTCCTTGTCCTTCTCGACGTCCTTCTCTTCTTTGTCGGCCTTTTCCTTATCCCCTTCTTTTTCTTCTTTCGATTCCTTGGTTTCCTTGGCATCTTCTTTAGCTGGTTTTTCTTCTTTTTTCTCTGGTTTTGGTAAATGAGTGTTCATGTCCAAAGATTCGCAAATTTCATCCCAATCGGGGAAACAACGATCCTTCATTCGCGAGCAGTGGCCAACCAAATTCTGGCAATTTTCTTGCATGTAATCCCGGAGTGGGAATGCTACTTCCTTGTCAATGTACAATATCTGAGCGAGGTTGGCAAACGCTACAACATCAATCTAAGAATAAAAAGAAAATTAATTTAAAATTCATTGATTGAAACGAAAATTTTATTTTCTCAATAAAATAATAATTAAAATTTACCGAAGTTGGCTCATCTCCAAAGAAGAATGGTTTATCGGCCAAAATATCGCAGAGTACCTTAAGATCGTCGCATCCAAATTGCATAACTTCCTCCTGATTATGAACGCCCATTCCTTGAGCCTTAACTTTTCTTGCACCCTGCAACCAATCCAACTAATTCTCACTACTAATGACCAAAACGCTTCACTTCATAATATCATCGTATATTAACAACTAAAAATGTGCGTTATAAAAACACAGTGATTTCCAAGAAAAAAATGATTTGGAAAAATTGTGATTTTTACACACATATTATTGATATGGCTAGTTGTAACAATTTTAGCAAATTTTAAATTTTAAAAAAGTTAATAATATTAATTAAGACAAAAGTGATATTTGAAAACACAAGATTTTTAGTGATTGTTAATAACACATTTAGCGGCATTTTGGAGTTAAAAATTAATTTAAATAATATAAAAAAAACTAGCTCATGCTACACAGAAAATTTGTTGGGTAAAAATTTGAAAATTAAATGCTCACCTTGCGTCCAAAAGTGAATTTAAAGAAGAAATTTAAAATTGAATTTGGGATTATTCTTGTTCCTAAAGTGTGTTGCAAATTAATCTTGTATCCCTTGATCATTTGATCCAAATTCTTTGTACGCCAACAAGCGACAACCCAAACAAGATGATTTTCAATCATTGAAATGGTAGCATGGGATACACTTTTTTGTTCACTTGTTAAACATGCATCGATATCTTTGTTGAATTTTTGACTTAATTCTCGTAAAATAATCTGGCTGTCGGCAACTTCTTCGCCGTTTAATTCAATGAATGGAAGTTGTCCTTTCTTGGAACGGAATTTAACTTTATGATCGACATTCTGAAAAAAAATAAAAAATAATGGCATAAATAATTTTTTTTTTTTAATTATCCGTTCTTAATTAATAATCTTTTCATTTTTTCAATGCATCACGTATTTCTCAGTAGGAGATCTTAACATATGAGAAATTCATTACGTTTGAGAACAAAAAAAAATTAAGATAGGCATCATCTGCTGTACATCTGATAAACTTTCGCTTTTCATATTTAATACATCGAATCTCCATCAAGTTTTAAACAATGAAAAAAAAAAACATTTTTCCCATGTTTAAAGAATAAGGTCAGGAAAAAAAAATAATGCAATTAAAAGCGAAATTTTTGTTCCTTGGAATTGAGCGAGGATTTTTGTGCGTATGTACGAGAAAGAGAGATAGAGAGAGAGAGAGGGAAATTATGTGCAATGCAGTAGTAGCAATAGAAAAAAATTGAAAAAAAGAAAAGAGAGAAGATAGGACGATGAACTCTGTATAGGTAGCAGCAGCTTCCGTCGCTTGGCAACATCCCCGCCATTTTGTGAATCATTCGGTTTTGCGCAAAAGAGCGGGTTATTGATCGCCGGCCGGGATTCTCCAAGTGTTACAAAGGTAAATTATCAAAAAAAGAAATGATTTTCTATTTTAAAGAAAAAAAATTTTTGTCCAAATAGCCCGAATGACCCGAGAAGCAATTGATCGCATGAGAGTAAAAGCCATAACAAGCTCTTTCCTTTAAATTACTGGGCTAAAGGGTCAAGCTGTGCAAGTTTTATTATGATATCGATTCTTACACATACATAAAATGAAAGTTTCTATACATTTGTTAATATCATGAGAAGACGAAATATAAATAAATGGGTTCGCGTGAAAGTGAAGATTTGACACAGAAATGCGCGCATGATAAAAATCAAGAACAAGTTTAAAATAAAAACAAGTCGATTAAATTTCACACCGTATGATATAAAATCGCAATTAAATTTTATTGTTTGCGATTAATTTATTGAACTTGTTGACATGCTGTAATTGATTACCTGAGTAACATGAAAAAAAATCGAAAAAAAAGCTCATTTAGGTCAAATGAATCGAGGACACAAAGAAAGCTTTATTCAAAAAAAGTACTTTTTTTTTAATAACTGTATGCTTTTGAAAAACGAATCAGCAGATTTATCATAGACTCTGTATAGATTACAAGGGGTTTATAACTTCTTGACCTACTTTTTCTCACATTTTATGCATTATAATGATAAAAAAAAATCTTCTATTTACCATTTTTTTAGAGCATAATTTGTCTGACATAAAACTTGATTTTTAAAAAATATATATTCAAGTAAAGCCCGGTATTTTTAATAATTTGCAAAAAAGAAAGTTTTATATTCGCTTAAAATCTAAAAGATAATCAATTATTTAAAAAATTGCTTACTTTAACTAATTAGCATAAAAAAATAATTTACAAAAATTCCTTTATGCATGCAAAAAAATAAAAAAATTTTTTTGTAAATTACAAAAATTTAGGTCAATATTTAATAAATATTTTTAATATTTTTTTGCTTACATATATCTCATGACTTAGAGTCATTAAAAATTAACGCGCAAAATTCATAACAAATGGTATTTCTCTTATTGTAAATAAATAGAGAGAAAGCAAAAAAATAAATATAAAAATCATGCATTCTTTCACGTTTAGAATCGTATTTAATTAAAAATTAAAAACACGCATCTTTCTTTTGAAAATAAAATAATCGTTTATTTATTTTGTGTATAAAACGCGGCCGTTACTCGGTCGTGATATTATTATAAGTGTTTGATTATATTACAAAACTTGGCACTCTCTCGTTCTATTTTTATCTCCCATAAATGTTGCTTTATTCATCTTCCATGGACCACTGACAGTTTAAGATTAATAATAATACCGGCTGTTCAATGTCAATGTTACAAATCTAAATTTTACATTTTAATAGATAACGCACGCTCCGTGTACATTTTTTTGAAAAATAATAAACAAGTTTTTTTTTTTAAGGTGTGCGACACGTATTACGGGGGAGTATTATTTTCTTTTACAGAGAGACAATGCATAATTTTGCAACATAAACACACCTGCGTTACTGCGCAATCCATTACGCAATAATATAAACACGATCCTCCCAATTTTAATTATTTAACTTTAAATACTTTCTTGTTTAGTCAGAGAGTTAGCATAAAAATAAATTGATGTCTTTTTCTTCAATTGGTTCGTTAATAAAAAAATTTATATTGTACTACCAAGAAGAACAAAGCTTTCTTTTTATTTAAACAGACTTAAACTGGCGACTCGGATTTTAATCTTTCTGACATGCACTCAATGTCTATTACAGACTCGTTGGAATTCAAACTATTTGAAAAGGCACAGATTAACTTCCTCATACTCTTTAACATTCCATTTTAAACATTATACATTTTATTAAAACTAAGTGACAATTATTCTCCGTATCAAGAATTTATTATAATTATTTAGATTATATTAGATTCCCTTCACCTAACCTCGAAATTTATCCTATTTATTACCTCATTTTATTACTAGTCAAGAGTCTGAAAAAAAAGGTAAAATCTCTAACTAAATTAGAATTTTGGGTCAAAAATTACATATAGCAGGTTCCAAGGGGTGAATTTGGCCATTTTTCACCTCAAATACCCCCAAAATTTACATAAATCTTGAAAATACTTTTTTTTGAATTCAATGAACTAACTAGGTTTTTAAGTAATTTTTTGTATGGTTAAGTGTACATTAAAAATATTAATATAATATACTTATCATGAAAAAAGGCCAAATTTACCTATTAAATGTAATATCTGACATAATTTTTCAGATCAGTTCCTAAAAATACCTACTAGACCCTTTGAAAATAAAAAAAATAGTTTTTTTGGCACAATAATTTTTTGAGGGAAGAAAGAGGTGAAAATGGTCAATTTCACCCTTTAGAACATGTTGAATGTAATTTTAGACATCATTTTTGAGATCAGCGGCCTAAAAAACCTACTAGAACCTTTGAAAATAGAAAAATGAGTTCTTTTGGCCAAATGAGTTTTTTAGGAGTGAAAGCGATGAAAAATGGACAATTTCACCCTTTATAACATGTTGAATGTAATTTTTGACCATTTTTGAGATCAGCGACCTAAATAACCTAATTAATTCATTTAATTTAAAAAAAAAGTACCTTAAAGGTTTATTTCAGTTTTGGGGGTATTTGGGTGAAAATAGCCAAATTAACCCCTTGGAACCTGTTAAATGTAATTTTTGACCCAAAATTCTAATTTAGTGGCCTATATAACCACGTAGCATCATATAAAAGTCTGCAAAAACATGTTTTATTACATTTCAATATTGGGGGGAAAGGGGTAAAGAATGGGTGGGGAAATCACCCCATGAAATTTCCTTCGACTTTCCAATTAAACGTTTTGTAGATATTAATTTTCTAAGGTGAATGCAAAAGGTTTCACCTTGATTCATCCACTTTCATAGGCAGTTATAGGTGAAAAACACTATTCCCCTGACTACACATTTCATTTTTCTTTAACTTTATCGCCTTTTTAGATTTCAAAAGGGATAAATAAAAAGATATTTGCGCGCGCATTAACAACCCTATATACTTGTACACACCGGCCAATGACCGTCTAACGACCATTATTGAGAAAATCGCCGTGAAAATTTTCTCATTGGCATGTTCAAACGCATTATATACTTTTATTTTATTATTCTCTTACTCTCTTGAGTAAATAAAATTTTAAATTTATATTGATTTTTTAAAAAAGAAAATTACTTTTTGCAGTGTATTAAGAGAAATCACATTATTGTTTTTATTTATTTAAATGTAATTTCATTGAGAAAGTATCATTCTATTATTTTGCGAATAATAAAAATGATCTAAAATAAGAAACCCCGTCATTTTATGAAAAATAAAGTTGTCTTGTCGAACCGATCGATATATTATAGGAGCTTTGCCCTTACCCCCTCTACCTTTTTTTACTACTCACATACTGCATTCAGTATGTGAATCTATACCACCAACGGCTGCAATATTTTTCCCTTTAATAAAAATCCAACTAAAATAAGTGTTAGAAATTCAGATTTATTTTTTGTTTTAATTAACAAAAAAAGTTTTAAACAATCATCTGAATACAAAGGAACAATTAGTTAACATATAAATAAAAAAGCTGCAGAGTAAAAAATGCCCCCTGCGTACGTTTTGTTGGAGTATTTTTTTGCTTTATTTTATAATCGACCTCTGGCAGTTCCAGCAACTTCTCGCGTCGTGCGCTCTCCCTCTCCCCTACAAAGCAGCCAGAGAGTCGGGCTCTCCCTTCGTTTTATTCTCTGCCCGCGTCGCGCGTCGTTTCCCCCTCGGAGAATACGCACACACATGTAATAATTATGAGCGTGTATAAAAAACACATACCTTATCCCTTATAAAAAATTTTTATTTTATTACAAATTTACATATTATTTTTTATTTTTTTAAAATAAAACATGTAAAAAAACAACGGGAAAAAATAAATTAAATATTTTAAAAAACTCATAGATTTTGGAGGATTTTTATAATTACAGGGTTTTTTTTCAAAAAAAAAAAAAAGGTTTGGAGACAGAATGTGCGCGCGCCATTTTCCTTTGGGATAAATTTTTCCGGCTTCGAAAACAAAAGAATCACCGGTCTAATCATGTAAAAATCAACACAATATTAAATTAAATTAAATTTACTTTGCACAGTATTGACAGAAATCGACTCACTTTATTAAAATAATAAAAATAATGCCTATACGAATCAGGTAAGTATTCGTGCTCTGATGATAAAATGCAAAAAAAAATCATGTAAATCTCGGATGATAGCTTACCTCGTATTTTATGTTGTTAAGTCGTAGCCAGGTCTCAACTTTGAGACAATAAGGTGAGACCGAGGGCAACAATGGTGTCCTGGGGAATTGGTAAAGATAAACGACATCTTTTTCGAAGTCGGCTTTATGGACCTGAACAGCCTTTGCTGGGGGTGCTTGAGCCTGTGCGGTTGCAGCAGCTTGCTGAGCATCTCCGGCACCTCCATCCTCTTTTTTCTCACTTTCTTGTTCTTTGCTCTCTGGATCTTTAGTAGCAATTTCATCTTTTTGCTGCTTGTTATCTGCTGGAACATCGTCTTTTAAAGCGTCCTTCAACTCTTTCACGTCTTTGATATCTTTACTATCGGGTTGGGGTGCGCTCTCGGTCTCGGTTGCCATTGTCATTTTGATTCTTTGTAAACTTTACTGTAAACAATAATAAAAAACAATTCACGTGTAGGTTGTTGCACTTTAAAATACTACAGCCGTATTAAAATTATTTCTTATTGTTATTTTTTTTTTTTTTAATAAATTGAGTAAAATAAAATTACTTTTTTTAATAAGCGCTTGACTCGAGATGCCAGACGACACTGAACGCGTGTGGTAACTTTTCCTGTACCAAGAGTTACACTACTATAAAACTCCCACTCTTTTTCTGTGTAATGTGTCTGGATGTGGATCTGCCTTCTAAGTATATGCATGTGTGAATGTGTATATCCGTGCGCCGGCCGGTTTTCCCACATCTTTCTCTTACTTTTGATACCCAAATTATGTGTATCCTTGTTTATCCCATGGAAAAAATTGCGTCCTGTTGTCAGATTGTTTTGCCCAGTGGTGCGCACGCGCAGGAGCGCCACACCCCGTCACGGATGCCATTTTGGGTAGATCGCCACCCTTCAATATTAATGCATGTTAGTAAAATAGTATAAGGATCTTTTTTTCTATAATAAGCTTACATGCATAATTTTAGAGTATCGAAAGACCGGCAAATTTAATTTAATAATGCCTTTACTTATATCGATTCGACAGGTGTATGCAGTTGATCAAACCATATAGATTTGAAATCTTAAAAAACAATAGTTATTTATGCATTCGATAAAATATAAAACAAAAAAATGAATATCGGTATTTAAAAACTGTTATTATTAATAACTGTTTCAATAAAGACCGCATTTTATTCATTTTATTAATCAATCATTCGTGTCTCGTTTACGAACAAACAATATCATAATAATTATCACGTACATTCTTGAGCCGATATTTTTATAATAAAAAAAATGCTAATAAATCAGAATGTGAATTTAATATTAAAAAAGATGAGATTTAGATTTATAAAAATATTTTTAATAAATGTTTTTGTTCCAAATATTTATGAATGAAAAAAATATTAGAGATTATCTTTAAAATAAAAAATTTCTTGCGTGTGATTATTTTATTCATATCATTCGGTCTTTTGATTACATTATTATTATAGCTTATTGACTCCCTTATATAAATGTTTGAGTAGTAAATTCTTGAGTTCATTCGTCTTACTCATCAGTCATTCCATAATATAAGACATTCTTATAAATACCAGCACTTGCTTTCTCTCAATCATTCCAAATTATTTATTATTATACTGTTTATTATAAAAGCTCTCGACTGTATACTCTCTTAATTCTTGTTAATTATATATATTATGAGCTCATGTTTTTCTTTTTAAAAATTCAAATTCCAGATTCGCGTATGCGAGTAGTTGTATGGATGTTTTATGTTCAATGAGATATTAAATAAACTCTTTTAATTTTAAACTTTTTTTTTAAATTTCATAAAATTTGCTTATATTTTTATAAGTTTTGAATTGTTTTTAAATTTATGCTAACATAATAAATGCAATAAAATTTTCGAACCTTTTATCACTTATATAATAAATTTATGAAAAAAAAATCAGGTCACCCAGTCACCCATAAAATTTTATGAGCTGCACATAATACGGAGTAAAATCAGGGAGTTCTTCTCGTTAAAGCGAGGGTTATATGCGTACCCAGAATGATGTGCGTACGCTGTCTCGATGGTACACTGTCAAAAATCTGAATTTATCTAATAGTAAATATCTGAACAAGATTTTTCACAGTAATAGTTTTTTACGTTTATTCGTTCTCTACAGAAAATAAAAATTTGCCCATTAAAAAAATATAATAACTTTGATAAATCTAAATTATGAATATGGATTTTGAAATGAAAATTTAAATATGAAAACGTATATCAAATGGACGACAATGATTTCTGAAAATAAAACTTTTTTTTCCAAAATGTGAACCTAAGGGTGAAAAATGGGGTACTCTAAATAAATTTTTGAATCACATAGATCATATACAATTTTTAAAGATCTTTATTTTCTGCCCTCAAAGGTCTGAATTTACTCTGAACTCAGAAAATTATTTTCACTGCGAAAGTCCTTTTTTATTTTCCAAATTAAATTTTACCCCTTCTAGTAAAAAAAAAAATAAAATAACAGAATTTTTGGGACCAAGTTTTTTGTTACATATTCAAATTCCGGATATTTTTAACTTGATTTTTGGATTTCTTGGGACATTTTTTTTTATTAATATTATGCCATTTTTTGTTAGAACTTTCATTCAGTGATATAAGCCATTTAGAAAATTTTTAAAGCGAAATAAAAAATTTAATTTAAAAATTAGCTTATAAATTGAATTGTCTATTATTTTAACCGCAAACAAGTGGGATTTTATGAATGGTATACTGCCGTACAGGAGAAAAAAGGCAATATCTCGAGATTTTATGAAAAATGAGATTTTTATATGTGCATAATCGTGAAAAAAATATCTATCCAGTGGTGCAAAAATTATTTTGATATCACTGATAACAAAAAAGTTAGCACTGCATATCTCGAAGGTTTCATGTATTTAATAAAATTTAACATGGAATAAAAAAAAAAATACATGAAATAAATGCATATCTCGAGATATTGCTTTTCTTCTCCTGTACGACAGCGCAGCGCGCATGGAAAAAAATATTTCAATACAGGAAAGAAAAGCAATATCTCTTTATATGAGTACAGGAATAAAAATGCATATCTCGATATTGCTTTTCTTTCCTGTATTATAAGCTGATTTGGTGCTGCTATTTTTGCATATCTCTTGTTTTTCATATAAGGAGTGGAAATTTTGGAAAAATTTTTTCACCAATGAAAAAAGCATATCTTAATTACCTTAGAAACATAGAAAAATCTTTTTAATTGTATATAAACCTTTCAAAATTAACCGAAACGCGTTTCTTTAAATATCTCGAAATGAGTTAAAAGTGAGATATTGCCTTTTTTCTCCTGTACGGCAGTATAAATCAGAGGTATAAATTAAAAGTGGCAATTTTTTAACCACACGTAACTTAATCAAAAAGTTTTCATAAATTTTAGTAATTTTTTCAAAGAAATTAAATTTTTGAATATTAATAATTTAATTATCTATTAACAGTGTTTAAAATTTTAAGGATTAAAATGGTCTTAAATGAATACACGAAATTTTTTGCGGTGAATCGAAGATCCTAACGTCCAATTTTTCGAAAAAAGGGCAAGACTTTTTTCAATCATTAAAACCATAAATCATAATCCAGATCCAGAAGATAAACCAATAAGACCTCAGTGTCAATTTGAACCGGAAAGTCTGGTATATACATAAAAATTATTTGTTTTTACAAATAAAATTGATATGTGCAATAATTTATAGTAATGTAGTACTTTATTATGATGATAATGAAATAATAATGCGGTATATTAAAAGTGTAACGTGTTGTTTATAATATTTTTTATCGTTCCAAAGACGTACACACATCAAGAAGTGAACGATCGATGTTATACATATCAATAAACCATTCAACCGTTGAGATATTTATACACACAATTTTTTACACTTTCATAAATTTTATGTTAATTAAAATCTTTAGACAATCTTTCGTGATTTACTTTAAAAGAAAAATTTTATCGCGTACTTTATCAAAATTTAATCTTTTCTATTATATTTTCTGTATTTTTTCGGAGGTGGACTCTTTTTTATCTTGATCTTTTTAATTTCCATCTCTTTCGAAACCAATGCATTATAATAAATTTTAGAAAAAATATCATTCCAAGGGTATGAGCTCGTTTGCTCAATAATATAACAAACCATTTTATCATAAACACACAACTTACTGTATCTTCATTGCATTTTCAAAGTTTCAATTATTCACACTGTTAAATTACTTTTTTTTTTATCAGAATTTTTAATTTAAAATTCAAATTACACTAATTTAGAACATAAATCAACGTTTTTATAAAGTAAACATATGATTTTTTGAGTTCATTATTTTAAAACTCATTTGTTGGATTTTGTGTAATTTGTATATAATTACACTATTTTTTTAAAAATATATATAGACCTGAATTTTTAGTAATTTTAATTAAAATTTTAAATTTTTTTATGAATATTTTTTTTTATTTTAAGGTATTTCTGTCCGCGCAACTCATTTTAAAATTAACATTTTTTAACCAAATATATTTAATTTATAATAATTTTTTAATGAAAGAATCAATGCTTTTCAGTAATTGGTACAAGAATATAAATAAAAAAATTGAAAATATTTATTTGCAAATACGACCTGTTAAATTTTTGTAATTTTTGGCTCATAAAAGCCTGAGATTCCAGGTTTGGGCAACTTGGATCAAAATTCTGCATGGCTCATATTGAAGATCATTCAATTCTATGGGAGGTATCTTGAGAAATTTTTCGCTGAATCGCTTCAGTAATGAGTGATAGCTAGTTGTTAATAAATTTTAGAGTATTTTAATAAACAAGTAGATGTAATTCATTATTAAAGAGGTTTAGCGAAAAATTTGCCCCGATATTTTCTCCTAGAATTGAATGATCTTCAATATGAGCCAAGCAGAATTTTGATCCAAGTTGCTCGAATCTCAGGCTATTATGAGCCAAAAATTACAAAAATTTAACAGGTCGTATTTGCAAATAAATATTTTCAATTTTTTTATTTATATTTTTGTACCAAATACTGAAAAGCATTGATTCTCTCATTAAAAAATTAATTTTTACAGAACTGATAAACTAATTTTTGAAACATTAAATTGCCCCCCCCCCCCAAGCCTAAGGTCAGCCCCTGAATTCGTTATTATTTTTTCAATTTATTTATTTTTTTCAGAGCAACTTTATATTAAACTTCAAAGTTTCAAATAAAACCTAAGTTTTCTGTTACTTTGGGTTGATTTTTTTTGGTATCTTTTCGAGTAAATATGCTCGGAAAATGATTTCTGGCAAAAAACGTTGGAATTTTTTCGGGAATGTTCAAATTTTTTCTTTTTGTTCAGTTATAAAAATTAAAAAGTTAGCAAATTTGTTTTAAAAAATGTAAAACATATACACAGAAAATAATTTCACGAACCCTATAAATATTCAAAAAAATTCTAATAATAGAAAAATTTCTGCTTTGTTTACCAAAATTCATTTTACACACCGATAAGAACAAAAAGCTTAATATTATATTATTTAAATTTAAAAGCACTGTAGAGATTTTTAAATGACTTAATAAAAAAATGTAATACATTTAATTTTTGATGAGTTAACAAATTTTTAGCACACATACAAACTTCAGAAATAACGTAGTACAATCTCCGTATGGGAAAAAATTGCTTTAGTTTTCAAACAATGTTTTTTTTTTTTTTTTTTTTAATTTACAGTCATAAAATAATAAATGCAAATATTCTACATGATGAATAATTTAAGTATAAGTCAGAAATTAAAATACATTTTTGACGATATAATATGCGGGATGAAGAATTTTAATAAATTTAATTACACTCCGTAATATAAATTGGACTAAAATAAGAATTTATTGATTTGAACTAATTTTAATGAAACTTAATATTCAGGAATGCATTGTTATGTTTTTTTTATGTGTACTTAAAATATTTCGATTTTATTCAAAGCTTGTATATTAATAGAATATTAATTGTTATTTTATATTTTTCGTTCTACTTAAGATTTCGTAGTCGAAAAAATATAATTAAAAAAAACAAAAAAAAATGTCATAATCAATGCAGAAACCATGATCTTCTGGTATTAATTTTCAATGTACCAAAACATTTCTTCATAAAAACATAGATACATGTCATTCTAAGAAAATATAATGACATTTTGCAAAAGATATTCATTTACACTTATAAATGCATATTTTCCGGTGCATACGTGAAAGGTGATTCATGCATGTATACTTTGGTCAACTACGCAATTTCAATTTTTTTTACTATTTCTTATAACTTATTATATTACCTACATGTTGTTATAATACACAAAAATTGATTTTGCGATTACGATCGAGTCCTCACGCACACGCTAACTTTAACTCTCCCTTCGATATTGCTTTTTTACATGCCAAATTCATGTGCTATTTGTCTGTATACCTTTTGTACGCTACTTTTTACAGCTTACTTGCTTGAAAAATTTTAAATTATCCAATTTAGATTCAAATAGGTGTATATATAGCTTTTTTTTTTACAAAAATTGCTTTTTCGAATGCACGAGGGGCTTTGGCAATGAAAATTCATACTTACTATGCCTTAAAAAATTTTTTTTACCTAAAAAACAGATATTAGAAAAGATATTGGTGCTTGTTTGAATAAAAAAATTGGCTTGTTGCTGGGAACGTTATATTTAACTTTGGAGTTGTCATTATTTTATTCTTACAAGATTTCTTTAATCTTTAATTAGCCTATTCTTACCTACATGTTCAGTTTATTTCGATAAATTTACACGGCAGAGCTGCTTTGATTGAATATTAAACAAATTGGTTGAATTTTCAACCAACTGGTTTTATATTCAACCGAAATTGTTTATAGAAAATAAAAATTATGTAATTATACAGGGTAAAAAATGATCAGAGCATTCATTAAAAGTGAATTAATTTTATATTATATTAAAGTCAGTAATTTTGCTGAGGAATGACTGATTAAAAAGGTTATCCTACATAGATTAATAAAACCAAGAATTTTTAATAGTATACCTTAAATTCTTTATTTATAGAAGTTATTGATCCTGCACCACATAGGTAGTTTAAAATAAAAAATTATTGATTTAAATTAGATTAAGTAACCTTTTTAATTAGTCATTCTTCAGCTTCAGAGCCAAATGAAGTAATAGATAAAAAAATCACTAATTATATAATCTATTATAAAATTAATTTACTTTTAATGGGTGTACAGATCATTTTTTACCCTGTATTATAATTACATCATTTTTATTTTGTATTTTAACTTTTGGTTGAATTTTTAACCAATTGGATTAATTTTTAACTAAAGCAGCTCTGGCGTGTATATTAAAAAAATATATAGTTGCAGATTTTTTAAATTATCAGAAAATTAATTCTATATATTTGAATTATAAGGTACTCGTACCAGGTTATGGGTTTTCGTTTATTAAATGTGAAATATTTAATAAATAATCTCACTAATGCTAAAAGTTTTGTTTTTAAGGTTTACTTTAAACCCTTACTAATACATTAACCCAAAAATTTTGTTCCAATCAGCATTTTATTTTCTGAAATTAAAAATTAGCGACATTCTTTTTGAACCAATAAATGAACGACCGAAATTTAAATTAGTTCTAGTAAATGTGTTAAAAAAAAGGCCAAACCTATACCTAATTATGAAAGTGGATGAATCGAGTTGAAACCTTCTGCATTCTCTTCAGGAACATCTCAGGAACAAAGCGTACCCAGGAAATTAATCTCGTATGAAAGGGGGCAATTTTAACTCCATTCCCGCCCCCGCACTTACCACACAAGTACAAAATTATTTAAGAAATGATTTTTTTTTTAATTTCAAGAAGTACATATAGGTTTTTAGGGTCACGGAATTCGAAACTTATATCAGAAATACTATTTAAGCTATTGCTGGGGGGAAATTAGCCTTGTTTTACCCCTTTTACCCCCAAAATATGTAATTCTTTAAAATTAGTGTTTTGGGTTTTAAAATTAGTGTTTTGAGAAACAATCGCCCATATGTATATTTATTTTATATTTTATTATCAAAATAGATTATTGAAATTCTAAATTGCCTCTATGGGTTTTTTGGGTCATACAATTCAATACTGTTGTCAGAAATACTATTTAAGCCATTGCTGGGGGTAAATTAGCCCTTTTTCACTCCTTTTTACCCCCAAATTATGTAATTCTTTAAAGCTAGTGTTTTTTCAAATTCTAAAACGCCTCTATGAGTTTTTTGGGTCACAGAATTAAATATTGATGTCAGGAATGCTACTGAATGCATTTTTGGGTTTGGATTTGACCTTTTTATCGACTTTTACCCACCGAAATACTTAATTATTATAATAACTTTGTTTGTTATTTTTGATATGTCTATATGGATTTTTGGGACAAAAAAATTCAAAAATAAAGTCAAAAAGCTATTTCTGGTGGCGAATTTGCTCTTTTTTCAACTAATTTTTAAACCAAAAAATATTTTATTTTAAAAAATTAAAAAATTCATTTTCATTTAATTCTTAAATTTTTTATTTTAATCTTTGCTTTCTCACTATTTTGAAAAGTTTTCTTTCAAAAAATTTTATAAAAGTTTTTGAATATTTAGCTGTCACGTATTGTACTTGGCTCCTAAGTGGTGAAAAATTTTTGGGAGTAAAAAGGGGTGAAAAAGGGCTAATTTACCCCCAGCAATGGCTTAAATAGTATTTCTGACATCAGTATTGAATTTTGTGACCCAAAAAAGCCATAGAGGCATTTTAGAATTAAAAAAAACACTAATTTTAAAGAATTACATATTTTGGGGGTAAAAAGGGGTGAAAAAGGACTAATTTATTCCCAGCAATGACTTAAATTGTATTTCTGACATCAGTATTGAATTTTGTGACCCAAAAAACCCATAGAGGCATTTTAGAATTTGAAAAAACACTAATTTTAAAGAATTACATATTTTGGGGGTAAAAAGGGGTGAAAAAGGACTAATTTATTCCCAGCAATGACTTAAATTGTATTTCTGACATCAGTATTGAATTTTGTGACCCAAAAAACCCATAGAGGCATTTTAGAATTTGAAAAAACACTAATTTTAAAGAATTACATATTTTGGGGGTAAAAAGGGGTGAAAAGGGGCTAATTCACCCCCAGAAATAGCTTAAATAGTAATTCTGACATAAGTTTTCCGTGACCCAAAACACCTATATGCACTTCTTGAAATTAAAAAAAAATCATTTCTTAAATAATCTTGTACTCGTGTGGTAAGTGGGGGGGGGGGGATAGGGTTAAAATTGCCCCCTTTCATACGAGAATAATTTCCTGGGTACGCTTTGTTCCTGAGATGTTCCTGAAGAGAATGCAAAAGGTTTCAACTCGATTCATCCACTTTCATAATTAGATATAGGTGGTTTCACACATTTACCTGGACTAAATGGGAAAACCGTGTATAATAACATGCTCTAGTACCTGAACTACCTAAAATTTTCAATTATTTATTTCACTATTGATTTTAAAGATAATAATCGTTAAAATTTTTTTTTAATTATGCAGCGATACTTTAGTTTCAATATTTATCCACTTTTTAAATTCAAATTTAACAAATAATATGAAAAAAATCGAATCCTGCGACAAACGTTCAGGTACTGGTGATCGTTCATACAAGTACCTTAAATTACTTCAAAATTTCATAAATTGGGCAAAATATATCTCCATTTATATACTGAAAGAAATAATTTCGTCAATCAATGATCATTAATTAATTTCACTCCTAGCCCTTACTCTTACGGCCAAAAGAATATTATTTTCGTTCAATCAACCAATAGTAATTTGATATGATGTCTAGTTTAAAAAATTTTCACCGATTTTTGGGATTTGATACCTAATTTATTGAAAATTTTTTTTCTAACATTCTGTATTAGAAAATTTTTTTTATTAGAAAATAAGTCGATGTAGTACATACCTAATTTTTTTAGACGGCATTTATAGTTTTTTAAAACTAATTATCACGTATTCCTCAATTTTACTGATTTCAATTTAAAAATAGGCTTACAACTAGTGTAGGAAATTCCGTGACAAATTTTAAGCCCGGGAGAACAAAAACACTTTTTTCGTCCCAGCAACAGGATCGAAAAATAGTTATTTTTTAAACAAGGGACAAAATATTGGTTTTGACTTTGCATGCAGTTGTTAATGTTGAGTTCAGACAACATGCAAAGTCGAACCCCATATTTTTTCCCGTGATTTAAAACCTAGTATATAATTAACGGGCAAAAAAGCCTTTTTTCTGCCCTAGGGAGACGGCTTTTTTGCCCATTATATGAAAAACTATTGTTTAGAACACAGGACAAAATATGGGGTTCGAGTTTTGCATGCTGTCTACACTCGCTCGCTCATGCACACAACTGCATGCAAAGCCGAAACCAATATTTTATCCCATGTTTAATAAATAGCTATTTCTTTTTACCGAGAAAAAAAAAATTGTGCTTTATCCATGGGAGTCAAAAATGAATACCCCAGATACCCATTCTTTTTTTTTGCTCCCTTCGTTAAAAATGTACTATTGATAAATTATACTACCTGGAGAATGTTATTTAAACTATTTTGGTACTAAATTTCACCCATGTTAGATTATTTCTGCATTTTGTAACAAAATGTGCAAGAAAACTAAAAATTTATGATTTAGGTGACTAGTTTAAAAATCCTAAATTTACAAAAATAGTTTTTGTAAAATATAAAATTATAATATTTTTGCAAAATTATCAAGAAACAGAAACTTAAAAGAATCAAAATATTTAGAATTTATATACTTTTCGACAATATATAGAAAAGTTATTTCTTGTATTTAGACTTTAAGAAAGTAAATAACGATTAAAACCAAAAAGTTTAAAATTTAAAAATTGACATTGTGCTAATTTCTATTATTGTAAATCTACATTTAAAATTAACTTATTAAATAGTTTGATCAATATGGCTTTTGTGTATATTAGTCAATACAAGTAAAGATTACACATACAGTATAATGCAGACAAGCATATTTTTACCCCAATAAAATTTAATTGATTCTTGTAACGAATATAATATAAACTTTATATATAATTCATACCCTTGAAGAAATAAGCTTTACTTTATGTTATATTTTATCGTTTCTTCTTAAAATTTCATTTAACCGAGTTTTCATTTATGATATTTTATTGCATTCTTTTTAATTAGCAGAAATTATTGCGATTTTATGGGAGATATTTTTTATTGATATCAGGGTAATTAATTAATTATTCCAAGTATTTTTATGTTAATTAAATTGACAAATTTTAATTTATGAGTCTGATAAAATATTTCTATGGCTAATATTTTTACTAGCTTTTAGAAATTACGAGATAAAAAAAATTGAAAGTTTTGCATTTTTTTTTCGTACACCCTGGAATAAAAAATCTAAAGGTTTTAAGGTTCAGTGTATGGCCTGTTCAAGTTTTTCCCATCATTCATAGCCGCAATATCGCATGTTTATATAGCCTGTAGGAATCATTTTACTTGCGAGAAAAATTTTAACTTTTAAATTGCTTTGATATGGCAATACTTCTTATTAACCGTGTAAAAAAATCAGCTGTTGTTATTGTAAAAATTAAAAATGATGTCTTTTCATCAGGAATTTGGGATAAAATTTTTCTGGCAAGTGAAATGATTTCTAAAGATTATATAAGGAAGAAAATCAGAATATAAAATAACGAGATAGTCAGTGCTTTTGAAATTTGAAGTATGGGAAAAGCGTTACAAACTAGCAAGTCCCCTTAATTTACCCCTAAAACCTCATCAACGAACTTGCATGGCTCCGTAACTCCCTTAATAGGCCATGGAGAGGCCATTTTTAACTTTTTTTTTCTAGGAAATGTTTAATTAGTAAAAAAAATTAACGTAAAATCAATAGAAGTTCTGGTAGGGTCTAAGTTTCTTCGTATTTCTGAAACTGAAGTCTTTTTCTCAGGCAAATTTGAGATTTAAGACAAAAAAATGTAAAAAGTAAACTCGTGGGTTATTAGTAAGTAAACTTTTCACAAAAATGTAAAAAGTTTTTACTTTATGATATTCATTGAAAAATTGAAAATTTGCATAATATATGGGACTTAGTAAAATTTTCCGAAGAATCAGAAAATTGAATCAGAATTTTCATGTGGTGACAAAAGAAGCTGATTCCAGAAATTCTGTTACTTTTGTGTTATCTCTTATTTTCAAGGGTATTTGGTGTTTTGGCACTTTCATTGAATGTTCAATTACAGTAATACCTCTTTCATCTTAAAAAAGTTCAACATAAAAGAAAAAAGTTATTTACTTTTTATATGAGTGTTTTTAGCGCTGCAATAAATTGATTTTTAAAATAAATATTTTAAAAATACATGCATGTAGATGAATTTACAATAAATGCAGTATCCTCTGGCTACAATTATTGCAAATTACAGGCTTCTATTACAATTTTTATAGCGTGAAAAATATACAAAATTTAAGAATAAAAAAGTGTGTCAAATTGCCTCTGGCTCGGTAAATTGGCACACATTAATAAAATTATTTAAAAGTAAAAAATTTACGTAGCAGAAAATTGGATAAAATAATTATAAACAATAAAATGTTATGTAAATCACTCGAATCAACAAGTTAATATTATATAGAACAAAAATGTCTGTTATAGTCCATCCACCCTTGGACAATTTCTGAAGGCATCCCTTGTTAAAAGTTGTTTTCTTGGAATTTCCTATATTAAAATGAATGGTCCTTTGATTATATTTGATGTCAAAAAATTTTTACCCATAATAGTTGGTATCTTCAAACCGTGGTATCCTAAACGGTTTGAAGAAAAAAAATTACAACAACCAAAAAAAAAATTTTATTTTTTAAAAGTTTTTAAATGTATAGCTTGCAGTAAAAAAAAAAAATTAGAAACTTTTTTCTTAATACCTTGAAATCTCAATTTCTTCCTTTCACCATTGGAAGATAATTTTTACCACAAAAATTTTTTTCCAAATAAATTTTTTTCGATATGTAACTTTAAACTTTGGGTTATTTTAAATGATTTTTGGTTCCTCATAGAGGACCTTTGTGATAGATGAAATTTTGATTTTCGATATTTTGACATATAAGCACGTTTTGAGACCTCAGGAAGCTAAAAAACCGGTTTTTAAAAAAAGTCTGTGTGTGTGTGTGTGTGTGTGTGTGTATGTATGTATGTATGTATGTATGTATGTATGTATGTATGTCGCACTGTAACCGGTGATATTTCACAGCCAACACGACATTAAGACCTAATTTTTTTTTCAAAATTTTTTTCACCAAAAAAGCTCGAGGTACTTTTTTTTTTTTTTAATTTGGATATAATACCTCATTTATTTCCACGAAAGTACTTATATTTGAAAGTATGGTTTTTACTCGATATCTCGAATCTGATACTTAATTTTATGAAAATTTTTTTCCCAAAATTTTTTTCACCAAAAAATACAAAAACTACCAATTTTTTTTTTCTTTACGGACGCAGTACTTAATTTATTTCTGTGGAAGTACTAGTTTTAGAAATATCGTTTATAGTAATTTTTTGGACCTGATACTTAATTTTTTCAAAATTTTTTTCTCAAAATTTTTGTCGCCAAAAAATACAAAAAACGCCAAAATTTTTTTTATTTTAGGACGTAATACTTAATTTTTTCCTATGAAAGTACGAATATCTAAAATTATCGTTTGTAAAGGATTTCTCCATCTGATACGTAATTTTTCGAAATTTTTTTGTTTCAAAACTTTTTACATAAAAAAATTAAAAAAACACTATATATTTTTTTCTTTTTGGATGTAGTACCTCATTTTTTTCCATGAAAGTACTGATATCTAGATGTATCGTTTTTACTCGATATCTCGATTCTTATAATTTATTTTTGAAAATTTTTTTCCCAAAATTTTTTCACAAAAAAATACAAAAAATACCAATTTTTTTTTTCTTTACGGACGCAGTACTTAATTTATTTCCGTGGAAGTACTAGTTTTAGAAATATCGTTTATAGTAATTTTTTGGACCTGATACTTAATTTTTTCAAAATTTTTGTTCTAGACATTTAAAAAAAATAAAAATAAAAAAAACTGCAATATTTTTTTTCTTTTTGGATATAGTACCTAATTTTTGATTATGAAAGTGCCAATATCTGAAAATATCGTTATTACTCGATATCTCCAATCTGACACTTAATTTTTTGAACTTTTTTTTCTCAAAACTTTTTGCATAAAAAAATAAAAAAAACAGCAATATTTTTTTGCTTTTTGAAAGTAGTACCTCATTTTTTTCTGTGGGAGTACTAGTTTTAGAAGTATACTTTTTAGTCAATATTTTGGTACTGAAACTTAATTTTTTGAAAATTTTTCTCTCAAAATTTTTTGCATAAAAAAATTAAAGAAACAGCATTATTTTTTTTCTATTTGGACGTAGTACCTAATTTTTTTCCATGAAAGTACTAATATCTAGAATTATCATTTTTATTAGATAAAATAGACCATTAAGAACATTTTGTTATTGTTAATGAGGAACCATAGTGCCAATTACTTGGCAGCGTTTTTTGATATTTTCTAACGTGGGAAATTACAGACAATTTTTGGATACCATAATCGTTTTATCATTCTAAAACACATGTTCAGATAAATAATGTCGAAAAAGTGTAATATACGAAAAACTGAAAAATTTAAGTTTAATTTTTTTTCTCGCAAAATTTAAGTAGAAATTTTCACATTAGTTTTAATGGCATTTTCTTCCTAGCGGGCCGAAAACACTTTTTTCGCCCCGCAAAGAGATCGAAAAAAACGCGTTTTGACCCCACTGAGAAAGAAAAATTTCGTTTTGTCCATGGGAACAAAAAAAAAATACCGCAGATCGCAGTTTACCACGAGGGGCTACCGTCTTGGAAATCACGAATTTGATTTTAAAAAATTTTTTTTGATTTTTTTCTGATTTTGGCTTGTTTGTACCTCAATCATGGATCGTTACTAGTCGAAATGGTTTATTTCCGCCTTTTAGCGATTTTTTGCGATTTTTTTGCGATTTTTGCGATTTTTTTTGGTTTTTTTGATTTTTTGTGATTTTTTGTGATTTTTCGTGATTTTTCGCGATTTTTGGCGTTTTTTAACCTTATAAGTCACCCTAGACCTCAAAAATCTAATTTTTACTATTCAATATAATATTTAGCGGTTTTTACAAAAAAAATTATGGTATTGAAGTTATGAACGTTCAACGAACAATACCTTACCTAAACTGGTTAAAAAAAGTGGATTTATCTTGATAATAATTTTTCCAATGGTTTTTCCCAAGAAATACTAAACGCAAATGAATCTTTGATAAAAAAGGCATAATTAATAAAAGATTTTACATGGTTTAAAGCACCGGAAATATAAAAAAGTGGAGAAAGAAATTTTTCCTTTTTAAGATTTTTATGTTATTTTTTACTTTTGAGTCAGTTTCCCCAAGTAAAATCTTCATATTTAGGACATGTTCGCTCGGTAAATCGAACATAACCCCTAAAACTAATTCTAGCAGTATATTTGCTCAAAAAATGATTTTAAAGAAATTTTATGAGAAGAGGCACCTCAATAACAAAAAAATGAATTAATTTGCAAAATTACAAGCTACAAAATGCTATATTTTCCAAGAAAGTCACTTTTTTCGTAAATTTATGAAAACAGCAACTTTTTCAAAAAATAAAGCATTTTGCAGCTTGAGATTTTGTAAGTTAATTCATTATTTTATTATTGAGGTGTCTCTTCTCTTAAAATTTCGTTAAAATCATTTTTTGAGCAAATATACTGCTTAAATTAGTTTTAGAGGTTATGTTCGATTTACCGAGTCGAACCTGCCGTTTTATTTGTGATATTTAAAAAAAAATATAAATCACCGGAAAATATTTAAAAGAAGAAAAATGCTAGAAATTTGTAGGTTAAAGAATGCGTTTTTTTTCATTTTAGTCTTTAATCTATTTTTTCAGTAACTACAGATTACTTACAAGGAATAATTAATTAAATGGAAGATTTAGAGTTTTTTAGAGGAACGATACACTTCTATAATACACAAATTCCAGTGAAATCGCGGTTTAGGGTGTTAAGTTATTGGCCGTCACCAGATTTGGTCTATTAAAGGTTTTTTGGTCCTTGATCATGAATGTGAAGATCCTGCCTAAAATAATTGTCGCTTCACCTTTAAATTTGCAAAAAGTCCCCCTAAAAGGGGAATTTTGGATGTATTCAAACTTAGAGTGTCAAGATTTGATTGTTTAGTTTTTTATGACGTTGATCATGAAGTTTGGGTTCCTGTCTATAAAAAGTCTGCGATTCATCTATAAATTTGCAAAAACTACCTCTAAAATTTTTCCATTTTTGGGGTAGTTTTTTGCAATTTTAAAAGAGTCCCACTACCAATTTCTCATAGAAAATACCCTGAAATTTCAGATCAGCGACCCGAAAAACCTAAAGTGGAAAATATTGGTGACGTCTAGTAGCTGAAAACCCGATTATTTTTGTGACTTAGAATAATTTAAATTTAGGGACTTTGAAAAATCTGGGCTTAGGGGCTTAGAATAATACAGGTTTATGGACTTGGAATAATATCGATTTAGAGACTTAGAATAATTCAAGGGTAGGGACATAAAATAATTTTTATTTAGGGACTTAAAATAATTCAGATTCAAGCAGTTAGAACAATTTTTATTTATAAACTTAGGATAATATCGATTTAGGGACTTAGAACAATTCAGGATTAGGGACTTGTAATAATTTTGATTTAGGGACCTAGAATAATACGCGTTTAGGGAATTATAATAGTTTGGGTTTAGAATCTTAACATTTAGTAAGGTGATAATTAAAAATTATATAAGTAAATTCTTGAAAACAATTGCTAATTGAGCTTATATTTGGTATCCCAGTATAGTTTTCGGAGTCATAGATTCCCTAAACGCGTATTATTCTAGGTCCCTAAATCGATATTATTCTAAGTCTATAAATCAAAATTGTTCTAACTGATTGAATCTGAATTATTTTAAGTCCCTAAATAAAATTTATATCAGCGATCCAAAAAACCTGTAATAGACCAAATCTGGTGACGGTAATTCGAGTAACTAAACACCCTAAACCGCGAATAAAATTTTATATTAAACTCTAAATCTTTCATTTAATTAATAGTCAGGGGTATAGTGTGAAAAAAAAGGTCAAATCTCTAACTGCCTCTGAAAGTGGATGGATTTTGATGAAACCTTTTGCATTCGCTTCAGAAAAATCATACAAACAAAGCGTCGGAAAGGAAAATTGTCGGAAATGTCAAGGGGTGATTTTTCCACCCATTTTTCACCCCTTTCCCCCCCCCCCCCAATTTTGAAATATAGTAAAAAATGTTTTTATCGACTTTTATATGATGCTATATGGTTAAATAGGTCACTAAATTAGAATTTTGGGTCAAAAATGACATTTAACAGGTTCCAAGGGGTGAAATTGGCCATTTTTCACCCCTTTCACCCCTAAAAAACTCATTTTGCCAAAAGAACTTATTTTTTTATTTTCAAAGGTCCTAGTAGGTTTTTTTGGACGCTGATTTCAAAAATGACGTCGAAAATTACATTTAACATGTTCTAAAGGGTGAAATTGGCCATTTTTCATTTCTCAAAAGAACTTATTTTTTTATTTTCAAAGGTCCTAATAGGTTTTTTTGGACGCTGATTTAAAAAATGATGTCAAGAATTACATTTAATATATTCTAAAGGGTGAAATTGGCTATTTTTCACCCCTTTCACCACTAAAAAACTCATTTTGCCAAAATAATGTATTTATTTATTTTCAAAGGGTCTATTAGGTTTTTTATGACGCTGATTTCAAAAATGACGTCGAAAACTACATTTAACATCTTCTAAAGGGTGAAATTGGCCATTTTTCACCCCTTTCACCCCTAAAAAACTCATTTTGCCAAAAGAACTTATTTTTTTATTTTCAAAGGTCCTAGTAGGTTTTTTTGGACGCTGATTTCAAAAATGACGTCGAAAATTACATTTAACATGTTCTAAAGGGTGAAATTGGCCATTTTTCACCCCTTTCACCCCTAAAAACTCATTTTGCCAAAAGAACTTATTTTTTTATTTTCAAAGGTCCTAATAGGTTTTTTTGGACGCTGATTTAAAAAATGATGTCAAGAATTACATTTAATATATTCTAAAGGGTGAAATTGGCTATTTTTCACCCCTTTCACCACTAAAAAACTCATTTTGCCAAAATAATGTATTTATTTATTTTCAAAGGGTCTATTAGGTTTTTATGGACGCTGATTTCAAAAATGACGTAGAAAATTACATTTAACATCTTCTAAAGGGTGAAATTGGCCATTTGTCACCCCTTTCACCCCTAAAAAACTCATTTTGCCAATAGAACTTATTTTTTTATTTTCAAAGGTCCTGATAGGTTTTTTTGGACGCTGATTTCAAAAATGATGTCAAGAATTACATTTAACATATTCTAAAGGGTGAAATTGGCTATTTTTCATCCCTTTCACCCCTAAAAAACTCATTTTGCCAAAATAATGTATTTATTTATTTTCAAAGGGTCTATTAGGTTTTTATGGACGCTGATTTCAAAAATGACGTAAAAAATTATATTTAACATCTTCTAAAGGGTGAAATTGGCCATTTTCACCCCTTTCACCCCTAAAAAACTCATTTTGCCAAAAGAACTTATTTTTTTATTTTCAAAGGTCCTAATAGGTTTTTTTGGACGCTGATTTCAAAAATGATGTCAAAAATTACATTTAACATATTCTAAAGGGTGAAATTGGCTATTTTTCACCCCAAATACCCCCAAAATTTACATAAACCTTTAAGATATTTTTTTTAATATATAAGATACTATTTTTCACCCCTTTCACCACTAAAAAACTCATTTTGCCAAAATAATGTATTTATTTATTTTCAAAGGGTCCATTAGGTTTTTTTGGACGCTGATTTCAAAAATGACGTAGAAAATTACATTTAACATCTTCTAAAGGGTGAAATTGGCCATTTTTCACCCCTTTCACCCCTAAAAAACTTATTTTGCCAAATGAACTTATTTTTTTATTGTGAAAGGCTCTAGTAGGTTTTTTTGGACGCTGATTTAAAAAATTATATCAGAAATAAAATACTACAGGTTCTAAAGGGAGAATTTGTCAATTTTTCACCCCAAATACCTCCAACATTGACACAAACCGATTTTATACAAAAAATTACTTACGAATATTTATGAATATATATTATATTGAGATTTGCGACCTAAAAAACCTAATTAGTTTATTTAATTTAAAAAAAATATCTTAAAGGTTTAAGTAAATTTTGGGGGTATTTGGGGTGAAAAATAGCCAATTTCACCCTTTAGAATATGTTAAATGTAATTTTTGACATCATTTTTGAAATCAGCGTCCAAAAAAACCTATTAGGACCTTTGAAAATAAAAAAATAAGTTCTTTTGGCAAAATGAGTTTTTTAGGGGTGAAAGGGGAGAAAAACGGCCAATTTCACCCTTTAGAAGATGTTAAATATAATTTTTTACGTCATTTTTGAAATCAGCGTCCATAAAAACCTAATAGACCCTTTGAAAATAAATAAATACATTATTTTGGCAAAATGAGTTTTTTAGGGGTGAAAGGGATGAAAAATAGCCAATTTCACCCTTTAGAATATGTTAAATGTAATTCTTGACATCATTTTTGAAATCAGCGTCCAAAAAAACCTATCAGGACCTTTGAAAATAAAAAAATAAGTTCTTTTGGCAAAATGAGTTTTTTAGGGGTGAAAGGGGTGAAAAATGGCCAATTTCACCCTTTAGAAGATGTTAAATGTAATTTTCTACGTCATTTTTGAAATCAGCGTCCATAAAAACCTAATAGACCCTTTGAAAATAAATAAATACATTATTTTGGCAAAATGAGTTTTTTAGTGGTGAAAGGGGTGAAAAATAGCCAATTTCACCCTTTAGAATATATTAAATGTAATTCTTGACATCATTTTTTAAATCAGCGTCCAAAAAAACCTATTAGGACCTTTGAAAATAAAAAAATAAGTTCTTTTGGCAAAATGAGTTTTTTAGGGGTGAATGGGGTGAAAATGGCCAATTTCACCCTTTAGAACATGTTAAATGTAATTTTCGACGTCATTTTTGAAATCAGCGTCCAAAAAAACCTACTAGGACCTTTGAAAATAAAAAAATAAGTTCTTTTGGCAAAATGAGTTTTTTAGGGGTGAAAGGGGTGAAAAATGGCCAATTTCACCCCTTGGAACCTGTTAAATGTCATTTTTGACCCAAAATTCTAATTTAGTGACCTATTTAACCATATAGCATCATATAAAAGTCGATAAAAACATTTTTTACTATATTTCAAAATTGGGGGGGGGGGGAAAGGGGTGAAAAATGGGTGGAAAAAATCACCCCTTGACATTTCCGACAATTTTCCTTTCCGACGCTTTGTTTGTATGATTTTTCTGAAGCGAATGCAAAAGGTTTCATCAAAATCCATCCACTTTCAGAGGCAGTTAGAGATTTGACCTTTTTTTTTCACACTATACCCCTGACTATTAATTAAATGAAAGATTTAGAGTTTAATATAAAATTTTATTCGCGGTTTAGGGTGTTTAGTTACTCGAATTACCGTCACCCAGATTTGGTCTATTACAGGTTTTTTGGATCGCTGATATAAATTTTATTTAGGGACTTAAAATAATTCAGATTCAATCAGTTAGAACAATTTTGATTTATAGACTTAGAATAATATCGATTTAGGGACCTAGAATAATACGCGTTTAGGGAATCTATGACTCCGAAAACTATACTGGGATACCAAATATAAGCTCAATTAGCAATTGTTTTCAAGAATTTACTTATATAATTTTTAATTATCACCTTACTAAATGTTAAGATTCTAAACCCAAACTATTATAATTCCCTAAACGCGTATTATTCTAGGTCCCTAAATCAAAATTATTACAAGTCCCTAATCCTGAATTGTTCTAAGTCCCTAAATCGATATTATCCTAAGTTTATAAATAAAAATTGTTCTAACTGCTTGAATCTGAATTATTTTAAGTCCCTAAATAAAAATTATTTTATGTCCCTACCCTTGAATTATTCTAAGTCTCTAAATCGATATTATTCCAAGTCCATAAACCTGTATTATTCTAAGCCCCTAAGCCCAGATTTTTCAAAGTCCCTAAATTTAAATTATTCTAAGTCACAAAAATAATCGGGTTTTCAGCTACTAGACGTCACCAATATTTTCCACTTTAGGTTTTTCGGGTCGCTGATCTGAAATTTCAGGGTATTTTCTATGAGAAATTGGTAGTGGGGACTCTTTTAAAATTGCAAAAAACTACCCCCAAAAATGGAAAAATTTTAGAGGTAGTTTTTGCAAATTTATAGATGAATCGCAGACTTTTTATAGACAGGAACCCAAACTTCATGATCAACGTCATAAAAAACTAAACAATCAAATCTTGACACTCTAAGTTTGAATACATCCAAAATTCCCCTTTTAGGGGGACTTTTTTGCAAATTTAAAGGTGAAGCGACAATTATTTTAGGCAGGATCTTCACATTCATGATCAAGGACCAAAAAACCTTTAATAGACCAAATCTGGTGACGGCCAATAACTTAACACCCTAAACCGCGATTTCACTGGAATTTGTGTATTATAGAAGTGTATCGTTCCTCTAAAAAACTCTAAATCTTCCATTTAATTAATTATTCCTTGTAAGTAATCTGTAGTTACTGAAAAAATAGATTAAAGACTAAAATGAAAAAAAAACGCATTCTTTAACCTACAAATTTCTAGCATTTTTCTTCTTTTAAATATTTTCCGGTGATTTATATTTTTTTTTAAATATCACAAATAAAACGGCAGGTTCGACTCGGTAAATCGAACATAACCTCTAAAACTAATTTAAGCAGTATATTTGCTCAAAAAATGATTTTAACGAAATTTTAAGAGAAGAGACACCTCAATAATAAAATAATGAATTAACTTACAAAATCTCAAGCTGCAAAATGCTTTATTTTTTGAAAAAGTTGCTGTTTTCATAAATTTACGAAAAAAGTGACTTTCTTGGAAAATATAGCATTTTGTAGCTTGTAATTTTGCAAATTAATTCATTTTTTTGTTATTGAGGTGCCTCTTCTCATAAAATTTCTTTAAAATCATTTTTTGAGCAAATATACTGCTAGAATTAGTTTTAGGGGTTATGTTCGATTTACCGAGCGAACATGTCCTAAATATGAAGATTTTACTTGGGGAAACTGACTCAAAAGTAAAAAATAACATAAAAATCTTAAAAAGGAAAAATTTCTTTCTCCACTTTTTTATATTTCCGGTGCTTTAAACCATGTAAAATCTTTTATTAATTATGCCTTTTTTATCAAAGATTCATTTGCGTTTAGTATTTCTTGGGAAAAACCATTGGAAAAATTATTATCAAGATAAATCCACTTTTTTTAACCAGTTTAGGTAAGGTATTGTTCGTTGAACGTTCATAACTTCAATACCATAATTTTTTTTGTAAAAACCGCTAAATATTATATTGAATAGTAAAAATTAGATTTTTGAGGTCTAGGGTGACTTATAAGGTTAAAAAACGCCAAAAATCGCGAAAAATCACGAAAAATCACAAAAAATCAAAAAAAATCGCTAAAAGACGGAAATAAACCATTTCAACTAGTAACGACCCGACGAATTGTCCTGAGATCTCTAGAGATCTCTAGAGATCTCTCAATTGGGGAGATCTCCGGAGATCTCGGGAGATCTCTGGAGATCTCGGGAGATCTCTGGAGATCTCTAAACTTGTTTTTAATTATTTCAAATGATTGAAGCTTATTATGCTAAAAATGCTTATAAATAGCTCCAACAAGCCTACATTATTCATAATACATGTAAAAAAAAATTCAAGCTGTATTTATACATAGCTAAACCATCAAAATTTGCCTTTTAATCAAATGAAAATCTGTAAATATATTATTTTTTTCTATAATTGTTACGAAAATTGAAGCTAAACTTAGGTTTCTGACAAAAGATTTTTAAAAAGTGAATTACTATTAATATGATTAATAAAACTTGTATATTTTAAAGCTCAAAAAGCACTCTATGTCAATAAAATCATAAATTGCTTATGGAGAAATTGAAGAAATTTCAAAGATTTAAATCATTTCAACTGTTTGGAGTTATTATTCAGAATTGAAGAATCCTTTTTCATTTAATAGACAAATAATTTATCATATATACCTTCAGTTTTCTTGAAAGAACCTACTGAATCTCGAGCCAAGTGCCCCAACTTTACATGAGAAGGGCATTCTTAGACGAATATTTTAAATTTTGCTGTAACTTTACTTTTCCACCAAATAACTTCCTGAGTCTTATTTTTCTACTCACAAAAATAAACATCTAAGAAAACGCAAAAGATAACCTAATGTTGCTTATTATGGGCAACTTGGTCATCTTAGGTAAAAACTGATATCATACTTGCGTTCAACGACCCGCAAAACGTAAGTAATTAATAAAAATGTTTTAATGTTTAATAACCGCAAAAAATAACCTAAAACTTTTCATTGTGCTAACTGGACCATTTTCGATTAAAATGGATTTCATATAACAGAACTACATATCTTAACTATTTTCAAGTTTCAAGTTATAACTCTTTAAAGATAGTGATTTTTGATATTTTATAAAATATTTCAATTGGGATTCTAACCTTTAATCGCGAAATCTCACAAACGATTTTAAAAAATATTGCAAGTAAAAATTTTAAAAAATTTGAAGCTTATAAAAATTTTTTCCATCAACGGACACAGAAATATCGTATATGACCCTGGGTCATAAAAAAAGCTTCGCCTCAGATGGTAATTTACGTGCGATTTGGGTTATTCTTTACTTTTCTGGGTATATGCGAAAAATTCTAATTTTAGCAGTAATTTAAACATTTGGTAAAAAATTGTATTTTAATTTTTTTAGTATCCCTGATAGACCATTTTTGATATTGTAAAGAGGCCGATTTTCGGAAATTTCGACAAAATAACACGCTACTTTGTTCATTTTTTATTTTATAGTAATTTAAGTTAGAAAGACAGTTATGATAAAAGTTAGCAGTAATAATAATAACAAATTTTGTTTATATGTGATATTAAACGCTTTAAATGTTTATTCGCAATATTTCATTAATTCGTTTGTGATCAGAAAAATAAGACTCAGGAAGTTATTTGGTGGAAAAGTAAAGTTACAGCAAAATTTAAAATATTCGTCTAAGAATGCCCTTCTCATGTAAAGTTGGGGCACTTGGCTCGAGATTCAGTAGGTTCTTTCAAGAAAACTGAAGGTATATATGATAAATTATTTGTCTATTAAATGAAAAAGGATTCTTCAATTCTGAATAATAACTCCAAACAGTTGAAATGATTTAAATCTTTGAAATTTCTTCAATTTCTCCATAAGCAATTTATGATTTTATTGACATAGAGTGCTTTTTGAGCTTTAAAATATACAAGTTTTATTAATCATATTAATAGTAATTCACTTTTTAAAAATCTTTTGTCAGAAACCTAAGTTTAGCTTCAATTTTCGTAATAATTATAGAAAAAAATAATATATTTACAGATTTTCATTTGATTAAAAGGCAAATTTTGATGGTTTAGCTATGTATAAATACAGCTTGAATTTTTTTTTACATGTATTATGAATAATGTAGGCTTGTTGGAGCTATTTATAAGCATTTTTAGCATAATAAGCTTCAATCATTTGAAATAATTAAAAACAAGTTTAGAGATCTCCAGAGATCTCCAGAGATCTCCAGAGATCTCCCGAGATCTCCGGAGATCTCCCCAATTGAGAGATCTCTGGAGATCTCTAGAGATCTCAGGACAATTCGTCGGGGATTCATGATTGAGGTACAAACAAGCTAAAATCAGAAAAAAATCAAAAAAAATTTTTTAAAATCAAATTTGTGATTTCCAAGACGGTAGCCCCTCGGTTTACCATTCTCGGCTTCGCCTCGGATGCTAATTAACGTGCGATCTGGGCCATTCTTTTTTTTTTCTCCCTTGGTTAAAAATGTACTATTTCTTGAAATTCAAAGCAGTTCAGGCAAAGTTCAAGCAGATCAACCATCGAGATATAGTACCATTGAGATATAGGTACTATATATCTCTATGAGATCAACATAGTGTTTATAGATCAGTTAAAAAAGTATAAAAACCAAATTTTCTTTGTATAGGTTTAATATGAAATTTGATTTAAGCATAAAAAAACGAATTTTTGTATAATATTTTAAGAGACAAGATAAAATATTTTCAGAAAACGTTCGGAACTGCCATTAATTTAATAAATATATACGTATCCGGGGAATAAAATATCTGTTATAAAGATAATAGTCTAAAAAGTATTATGGTTAAATAACTTTTATTTATATAGTATTCATTGATTTTGTAAATCCAAAATTAAGCATATGTAGTGACTGTCCAATCCTGAAAATAATCCCTTATAAATACTGCTTCCTACCCTACCCTATAGAAAGTACATAATTTACGTAATGTGTAAGAGATAAAACTCGAATTTATTAATAAGTACATATATAAATTTTATAACTTATTGAATCGGTTTATTTGTTCTATCAAAAATTATGCTTTAGGAAATTACTGTATTTAATCAAATTTTAAAATATATATAGTACTTGGACATCGTTAAAAAAGTAAACCGTTTTCAATACATATTTTTTCAATTATACGCCTTTCATTTATGGTAGATTTACTTAGGGTAAAATTCTTAAAATGATTATATTATATAAAAATAAAGAGACAAAATTTTTTACATTTTTAGGTACTAATATTGAGTGATATATATACTAATAATAAGTGATACCCAATTAAAACTCGAATTCATGAGTATACAAAAAAGGTAAATTACGGCCAAAAAGAAAAAAAAATAAAGGTGTTTTTTATTTTTTAATGCAAAAAATTTTCAAAAAATTAGGTATCAGATCCAAAAAATTGGGTAAAAACGGTATTTCTAAAATTAGTAATTCCAAATAAAAAATTAGATTTAATTAAAAATAAATTTAAAAACCGGGTTTTTAGCTTCCTGGGGTCTCAAAACGTGCTTATTGCAAAAAAATCAAAAATAAATATTTCACCTATCACAATCGGATCCTACAGGAAATTTTATATTAGCTCCTCATAAGAGAAAAATTTTTATTCTGTGATACATAGCTTAGATAAAAAATAAAAAAGAAGAATTCGCTATTTTTTTAATTATCACCATTACTAGATGTTAAGATTTTAAACCCAAATTATTTGGATTCCTTAAACTCGTATTATTTTAACTTAACCCATTATTACAAGTCCTAAACCCGGATTTTTTGAAGTCTGCACATTGAAATTATTCTACGTCCCATTTGACCCCCCCCCCCTTTTAAATCAAACAATTTGACTCCCCCCTTGATTTTCAGATTTTCAGGATACCCCTTACCTATAAACATGTCCCATCCCATGTTAAAAAAGATGATTAAATCTAAAAGGCTAGTTGGGAAAATTTTGTAATCTATATATTCTACTGTATCTTTTGGTCAATTTTCAAGATTATTTTTAAATATTTCATAAGAAATATTTTTAGTTGTCCTCAAAATGATAGGCATAATGTATTTTTGAGTTCGCTGTATAAAAATATTTAGGTCTTGACCTCAAAAACCTATTAAGTATCATTTTGAGGACAATCAAAAATATGTTTCTTATAAAATATTTCAAAATAATCTTTAAAATTGACCAAAAGATACGGTTTTTCGGTATTAAAGATAATTTTTTGTGGTCAGGGCCTAAAAATTTGGAATCAACGACCCTAAAAACTTAGTCATTTTTATTAGAATGAGATAAGTGTCTTAGATAATATTAGATAGGAAAACGCAAAAATAGAAAGGCATAAAATGGTATTAGAAGAAAGAATTATTTTTCGGGATCGGGACCTACTTAAGTATTCTTCAGTGACCTCAAAAACATATTGTCTATATATATTATATTTTGAGGAAAATTAAAAAAGTTTCTTATGACATATGTCAAAATAACCTTCGAAACCAACTGAAAAATATTGTTTATTGGTATTATTCGGGGTCGGTACCTAATAATGGGAAATTAGCGTATTGAGAAACTTACCTTTTTTATATATTTAGCCTTACAGAAACTTTAGAAACAAAGTGCACAAATCCAACTTGTACGGCTTCTGTATACTAATACAAAAATTTAGAATATTAAAATAATATTTTTTTTACGCAAAGTCTAATGGCACGAAAAAATCTTCCACGAGATTAGGGTTATGTCATATAAAAAATAAATTAATTTTAACCGAAACTAATTAAATTACGAGATAATTTATATTTTTTTTTTTCTGCACTTTGCATTTTTTAAATTTTATACATTTTTATATAATTTTTGATAAAATATTGAAGATTAGAGGCGCGAACTTTCGTAAAGGCACGAAAAACAATTGTTTTTTTCGTGTCATTAGATCTAGCCTTTTTTTTATCACCAAAAAGTAATAATATATATTGAAAAAACTTTTTAGTTTTTTTAGAATAATTTGAAGTGGGAGTCAGGACCTGCGATCAGGATCTGATCAGGCCCTGATAACAACAACAACTTAGAATACTTAATTTAAGTTTATGGACTTAGGATAGTATATATTTCAGGATTTATTGTAATTTCGGTTTTTGGATTTATTATACTATTATGAGTAAACATGTTCCATGCTCGTTGGTTGTGTAGTTACACAAACCGGTTATAAATTTTTTTCAACCCGAAATATTTTGCGATTTCCCAATTGCTAGTGGACCGAGAAACTTAAAAAATGAACTTTTAATTTTACAAGGGGGTTTTTTAGGGCAAGAAATATGAATTTTCGTTGGAAAGTATTCAATTTTTCAACCCAAGATATTTTCCAAATTTTCCAAGATGGCGGACCATAAAACTTGAAAAAATGAACTTTTAAGTTTACAAGGGGGTTTTTTAGGGCAAGAAAAATAAATTTTCGTTGGAAAATATTAAATTTTTCAACCCAAGATATTATCCGATTTTCCAAGATAGCGGACCGAGAAACTTAAAAAATGAACTTTTAACTTTAAAAGGGGATTTTTTAAAGCAAGAAATATGAATTTTCAGTAGAAAATATTCAATTCTTCAACCCAAAATATTTTCCAATTCTCCAAGATGGTGGACCACAAAACTTGAAAAAATGAACTATTAACTTTACAAGGGGGTATCTATAGGGTCAAGAAAAATAAATAAAAGCCCAAAAAGCCTTATTGTACTTTAATATATTAGAAAATTATAATAGCTAGCTGATAGTACCCATCAAATACATAAAACATTCTTACAATTCTTGTGTAGACTAAATAATATACGATCTCAATTATAAAATTTTGTCATAGTTTCTGTCACAGGTAGGCCATAAATACACTTCCATCATAATCAGGGCATAGAAAAATAACAATAAACTTAAGTGTAAATTCAAATAAATTGTTTTATTATTTATAAAATATGTTTTTTTTTTTAAATTTACATGGATAGCCGCAAAAAAAATCAAATATAAACTCCTGACCACCTATAAAATATACTTTTATATAAATCATAATATAAAAACTGAAATGCTTATTAAATAACATTTGAATATTTTTTATATAAAAATTTCTTTAACAAAATGACATTACTATTATTAGATAACAGTAATTCATTAATAAAATATATATAATAAAATAAAGGACAGAATTCTTTAAAAGTACTTTATGTTTATAAAAATTTTTTAAAAATCTAATATAATATATGTGTTATTATTAAATGTTTGTATTATAAACACACACATAAACTCACCCATACACTTATATAAACACACAGACATAATGTGCATACAAATAAAATCCTACATATAATTAAAGCTTGCTTAAAAAATTAGCAAATTTTATAATACTTGGAATAGCACAATCAAGTAGATTAATATTTGTATACAATTATACATGTTTACGATACAGCCTAATTAATTATTCTGCTCTTTTTAAAAATTTTCTATATCTACGGATGAATTTTTTTTGTGCATTATATTTTTTGATTTATGTATTAAAATAAATAATTACATAACTAAATTAAAATATAAAATAATAATCATTTTTTTTTAAACAAATAAAAACTGATGTCTTCTATATTGCACAATTTTTTGGATGGAGTTTTTATTGCAACTTAAGAGAAATAATACTTTTAAACATAAATAATACTTTTAAGTTATGTTTAAGCAGTTAGTTTACATGATATGTTTATCCTAAATGATATCTATTTCAATAGAAAATTTTTTGAGCGAAATGCTAAATAAAGACAGTCAGTCCACTTAATATTCTAGTGAGTGCTTAAAGATTAAAAATTCTACTATTTTTTATCACACTATCAATCAACAAAAGCTCTAGAGTTCTTAAATAAATCAGATTTTAAACTGATTATATAATAACAAAGTTTTATTTTTTTAACTCTTAATGGTAAATAAAATTATGTAATTGAAAAAAAATTGTCACTCTCAAATATGTACACTGTAAAAATATTATAACGTCAAGGAGTTATTTTTTTTTAAAAATCATCGTTATAAAAATATAAATGAACCTTGGCCATATTCATAACTTAAATCTAATTATGATACTTAAAATTTTTTTTTTTTTAAATTCTTATCACATTTTTAAGATCTAAGATCTATTTAAAACCTATAGTTATACAAAAAATCAAATTTAAAATAATTATTTTTTTCATATATTAAAAAACTTAGATTAAGCTAATCTCAAATCATATTTTTTAGATAATAAAAATACATTTTTTGCCCCGTCGTTAAAAAAATACTAGTTAAAAAAAAAATGTGACAATTTTTTTTCTACTTGCTAAAATTATAATAATTGACATTAACATTCCATAATTGAACTTCACACAATCGCTATAAGAATTATGCCGATTTTATTATTCGCACTTTGGAAGTACTCTGTATTTTTGTTATTTAGATAGGATATTACGTTGGAATAGAAGAATCTTCTACATGGTCTTGCAAACAAATCTCAAGGTCACGATCGTCAAGTTCTCCATCAAGTTCGATACTGCAAGCTCGCATTCTGCTTTTGTCTTTACCAGTTGATTGCTGTTTATAACTTTCTAATCTTAACACCTGTAAAATAGGAAGCTTATTAATAAATGCTTTTTTTCAATATTTAATTTTCTTTACAATGAATTAATAGCAGAAATAAAATTCATTGACTTTTTTCTGATATACAAGTGCAAATAACATATAAACATTTACTAATTTAATTTTCTGCTTAATACAGTGTAATAAATAGTTTTCTTGTTTCAGTTTATAAAAAATAAAAATGAATTTAGCGTGCAGCATGCTTAGAAAACAGTTATAATTAATTAATAATATTTACACGTTATATAATACTGAGTGTAAAAAATATTTTGGTACCATAATATAAGTCTTAGCCTTGTTATTTATTGAGATTTGTTTGTTCTGAAAGTAAGTATTAAATAATCGATAACTAAAATGGGTATAAATAAATTTTAAAATAAAAGTTTTCTACAAATAATACACAGAATTAATTATTGATTTACTACGTCTGATGACTTACTCAAGCCAGGTTAACAGATCTATCTCCGGACTGGTTATTGGCGTGGGACACTAATTTGACAAATAATATAATTAGTCACATGATTTTATCATATTTTAGGTTTTGAAATATTATTTGATTTCATTAAAAACATGGAAAAACTTTGATTGTGTAAGATTTTTCAAAAATTTGTTTATACTTTTTTTTATTTTCATCTCAGAAAAATATTTTATAGTTTATACTGCTTAAAAGTAACTAAAATTTAGTATATTTGTATTGCCTCAACATTTTTAGTTTTTAAATTAGGATTTTTAATGGTTTACCAAAAACAATTCAATTTTCAAATAGGAAATTATAATTTACATAAATTGAATGAAACCCAAATATTAACAGAGATATCATTCATAAAATTAAAAAATTTTTTAAACATTTTATTATAAAATTTTTCGTAATGGTTTTGATTTTAAAAATATTTCAATTTTGTGAATAAAAGCAATTTTATTTTTTGTGCTAAAAAAAAGTGAACAATGCCTCCAGCTGATGCTTGAAATGTTAAACATTAAATTAATCACCAATGATTATTTTATAAGAAAAACATTTTTACTTCATCACAATAAGATAAAATTTTTAAATTATTTTACTTTTATTTTTGTGATGTAGCAAATTTTTATTAACGTTTTATTTTTTAAAAGCAACTGTGAATAGTTTACAGTGCAAATAAAAATAATTCAGATATTTGCTTGAATTAAGAAGTATTTAAAATAATTTAATTTAACTTCTTATTTCAATAAATTGGATATTTGTAAAATAAACTTACTTCAGCTTTTAATTCTGCTACCTTGTCCTGCAATTCACGCACCCTTTCACTATCACCCATATTATTTCTTAACTCTCCTTCAGTGTACATTTCTTCGTTCTAAAAGCGACATTTCAAACATTAATAATAAGCTAAAATTATTATACTTTAAAAAATTTACCGTTAATTCTAGAACAGAAATTTTTTGCATTAATTCTGCCACTTGCTGTGCATGTTCCGCATCTCTAATTTTAGTCATCATCAGATCGTCTTTAATCTGAGACTCGAGATCCGTATATTTATTAACCTGTTCTCGTAATTTAGTTTCTAAGTCTTTTATTTTTGATAAGGCAGCCTCTAATTCATCTTTAAGTACTTTACTATTTTCATCTTGTCGGCGCAATTGATTTGTTGAAACTCCTACTTGCGTCTCTAACTCCATTACTTTAAGCCTAAGTTCTTTCACCTCGGTTAAAGCTTCCATTTCTCGAATCCTAGTTGTCATTAAATCATCTTCTAATTTTTGAATTTCATGACTTCGATTTTCCCAAAACAAAAGCTTTTTTGGAGTTGAATCTGCTGCTGGAGCTGAATGAGCTGATCGATGTTCCTGTAGATGTTTTTGCCATGATCCACTCAATTCGGTAACTCTTTGACGAAGATCCTAAATTTTTTATTTTATTTTAATATTTTTAATGTAAATAATGGCACAAGAAAAAAAATGTTTAATAAATAAAATAATAAACTAAAAACATTTGATTAAGAGCCTCTAATGAATTAATTTGAACAATTACAAACCTTTAAAGACAAATTTGCTTCTGCTTCCCGTAGCTTTACAGCAATTAATTCTTCTTGCAAATGAGCTACTGAGTTATCTGGAGTAGATTCACGTAGGGTTTTTTTATCCTGTTCAAGCTCTTGAATCCTAGATTTTAAATCTTTAATTAATGCACTACTTTCAGCTTCATGTAACCTTACTCGTAATAATTCTTCTTGTAAACATTGAATTATTTCTTCTTTTTGTGCAAGAGCCTCTTGTTTTATTGATATTTCATCTAAGGAAGATTGTTTAGAATTAACATTTTCAGCCAAAAGGATTGACAATGATCTGATCTCTTCATGCGCTTGTTCTAACTGATGACTTGTTTCTAGATGTGTGTGGCGGAGTGCTAACAACTCCCTTTGAATAGCAAATGCTGTTTCTTCATCCTCGGCTCGAGATACTTGCCCTCTTACAAGTCTATCAGCCAGTTCAGCTGATTCAGCTTCTAGAAGTTCAGTCCTTTGCCTAAGTAAACGATTTTCTGCTCTAAGCCTCCTCAATTCTACCATTTCTTCTTGTTCTTTCATTTTTAAGACTGTATAATCTTTTTCTAATTTTTTCATTCTTTTAGGGTTTATTTTCATTCCATAAGCAATATTCATGAGTTGGTCAGGATCAGCTTCTGCTCGACTTGGTAATTCTTTTTGGAAAAACTAAAAATTCACAAACAGTAATTGTTAAAAAAATATTTTAATTTTAATATTTGATTAAAAGCATACTTTTAGCATTCCTTCCATATCAAGACTAAGAAGATCTTCTTTTCCCAATTGCAACATTGCAAGTGCCACTTTAAATATTATCTCCATAGATTCTGATAGAAATACATCAAATATTCTACAAGCTAGTGGTAAAGTCAAAGTCGTTGTAAAAAGTGTCAAAAACCAGGACGACGCATACATTGAAGTATGAAAGCCTTGAGCTGTAAAATGCGCAAAAAGTTCTGGATGTGTATCTGCTACCAAGTGTTCCAACTGATACATACAAACTCCTAATTCAGCCATACTTGGTTTGAACATATCTCTCAGCCTATATTCTTGCATCAAAGCAACAAGGACTGCAAATGCTTCCTCTTCAGGCATTTGCTACAAAAAAAATTATATTAATCGTTTTAATAATTCGATAATAATTATAGAAGTTCTATTTTAGCAAGATTTAATTATAAAATTTACCTGCATCAACAGCAGACCTACAATAAATCCTGAACCTTGACAATAGCCAACTTCTCTGTCATATAAACTGTAAGCTTTCATAACATTAAAAAGACTCTCTTGTCCAAGACCATCTTTTTCTTTAAAGAAATCATGTTCTGGATATGTTCTTGCAATGTCTCTTCTTATAATTCTTTCACATGCCGAAGTACATTTTATGTACTCGGCGAATTGTTTCTTAGCAGGAGAATCATGTGCTCCACATAATAATTGCCAAACAATACCTCTGAAATGATGGGGTATTCCTTGACGAACCAATTCTTTAACAAAATCTTTCTTTTTCTTCCAATAAGTATCCCAGTCTGCTACTATGTTACCCCATAGAGTCCAAGTATTTTCTTCTCCATCATTAGATGCTTGACGCTGGGCTGCAGCATCAACTCCATTTATGCTGCAGCCCGACGTCAAAGATACTTGGGATGTGTCAGAATTTTTTCTACTATGATTACTTTGCAAAGAGCTCAATGATTTAGCATCAGATTCAATTAGCCTGTTGGCCTCTTCTAATTTAGCTAATAGAGCCAGTTCGTCGGTAGAAACAACCTTTTTTGGTGATTTTAAATCCTTTTGTTGTGATTCGCTATCCAAAAATGATTCCTTAGCGTTTATCTCTCCGTTATGTATATTTTCTTCTAGTGAAGTCTTTAAGCAAACTAAACTCATCACCTAAAGTCTATGTTCATATTTAAAAAATAATACTGCTTGTATTTCCTGTTAAAAAAAGTAAAAAATTCTCTTAAGAAAGTTGTATAGAGTTAAAATTAAAAAAAAGTGGTATCAATAATAATTATAAAATTTATTAAAATATATAAAAATGTATAGATGAATTGTATATTTAACTTTCTTTTGGAAAAACTTGTCATAAATAAAATGTAGAATGTGCTATGCTATGCCATATTGAATTTTTTATTTAAAAGCAATAATTAAATTTAATTACACAGGTGTTTCTTTTACATTTAAAAGTTAATTTGCATTTTCAAAATAATATTAAATAATAAAAGAATGCAAATTAAAATGAAATAAAATTTGTTCATCATGTAAAGTATTGAATTACTTTTCACAAAAAACAGTAAATGAAAGTAGGCGTTAAAAACAAATAAATTTCCATTTTTTATAGATTAATAAAAAACTTATGTTATTGAACTATATACACACAAAAAAAAATAATAATAATAATAATCGATGAACAAATAAATAATTTATTTATTCGTTAGATAAGTAATGACAGACTGTTTTTTTTTTCAATTAATTTTCCAAGATTAAATAAAAAAATATGTTTTGACAAATAAAATATTATTTTCTAAAAATACTCTAAAAAAAACTACTTGGATGTGAAAAAAGATTATCTGTAGTACCTCTAATTAGTATATACCTATTATTTGATAATTATTTTTTTCATCGAGTATGTGTCAGTAAAATTTTGATAATTGATAACACAAAACAAACAAACTAAAAAATTTATGAAGGAAATAAAAATATGTTATTTTATTGTTTTATTCATAAAACAAAATTTTGATTTTTAATGAGGCCTAAAACTTATGCAATAAAAACATTCATTATAAAAATTTATTACAAATTTTTGTATTGCCTAGAGGATAATACCAGAGAATAATTTAATAATAAATATACTTAATTTATTCTCCCACACTGTATTTTTACGAAAATTCAAATTTTACAGATTATATAAGTTTTAATAATTATTAATTGAGCATACAAAATAAACATTTTTCTGAGAAAATACATACTTTCGTATTATTTCAACCGGAACTTGAGAAAAAAATAAGTATAAATAAGAATAAATTCGTAAAAATTTTTATAATAAAAAAATTGGGATTAAAGTGCTTATAATATTTTATGAACAAAGTAGGTAATAGTAAACTATTTCGAAATTGCTTGGCTTGTTAGAAACAGTGAAATCTTATACTCTTTGCAAACCTATAATTATATTCTCTTTTGCAAGGAATGAATCTACTTTCAACAACTCATTTTTATATTAAATCTATTATTTAAGGTAGCTGTGAATGTATACATACAAAACTTGTGTATATATCAATTTAATGACCGCTTTTCACCTTTTGCAGATAAAAAAACTAAGCCGTGTCACGGCCTAAAATGAATATACAATAAATTAATATCGATTGTTCATTTAATTAATTTTTTCATTTTTATTACGCTCGACTCCGTTTTTTATAATTCACAATAACAAATGATTTTTTTATTTAACGGTCAACAATTTGTTCGCTTATTACCGTAATATACCTTTAAAAAACATTTCAACAATCACTGCATTCCATCAACAACAAAAATTAGGGGAATAAAATTAAAACGCTTCAGGTAACATCATGTGAATTAAACATTCCTCGTGGATTTTTGTTTTAGACAATACAATACGCAGGTATATTGTATACTTTCAGGTGCTTCATTATTATAGAAAATACAACAGGTTAATATACCTACTAACATCGGTATTCGTCATACATTTATTATATTATACTTTTCTATGACCTCGAAACCTTTACAAGAACTAAACATACTATGAATTTCTCCATTGAATTACATAAACAAGACAAATTGATGTTAAAATTTAAATGGCACATTGTAGAAAATAATTAGGTTACGATGTGTGAATGCATGCAAAAATAGAAAACGACAAACGTAAGATTTTAGTTAACTCCATTTTCTATGTCATGCCATATGACTCCATGTTATCTTATTATTTAATAAAATATAAATTGTGTAAAATTAAATAAACAATTTGTACTACAACACTTTGATAATAAAAACAATAAAATATAAATTAATAAAACACTCACTATTATTCTAAATATTTTCGTCAAATTTTATTAAAATGTCACTTATAAACATATATTTTTGTAAATAAATAAAATATATAAAAAAAGTGAATGTAACCGATGTAAACTACTTGCACTGCATAGCAAGCAGACGCCCACTGGCTTCCTATATACAGAAAAATATACACTCAGGAGTTATTTACAGTGCTGGAAGCAAGATGGCGAAGGCGACGCAATCACTTTTTTGATTGGTTTAAAAAAGCGCGAAATTAAAAATCAATCTCAATTTATTAAAAAACTAATCAATTATCTATCGCACTAATATAGCATATATAATTTCTTCTTTAGTTAAAAATGTCAAAACAAAATTAATAGACTTGCCTTTCTTAAATTCCCCATTATAATTTAAAAAATATTTATACTTACTTGATAAATTAATTAAATATTTGACAATGTATTATTACAGCACTTTAATTTACGGTTCTCTGCTTAATTTTCTGTTTTTTTTGCATTCTATCAATTTATTTATTAGCATGCTATAACATTTTTAATATACATAATAAATTTAATTTTTAGAGTATTTTTCTTAGCTACAAAAATTTTACTGAAATATTAAAATTTTTTAAAAATTAATAATTGACTTATAATATTTGCTGGACCTGGCTTTTCTGTTATCAGATAAAAATTCCGGAAAATTCTGACTCGATTTTTGGATTCTTTAAAAATATTATTAAAGTTTTCCCTTCCTAGGTAAATTTTTGATATTTCTGATTCTGAAATTCTGGACAAAAAAAATTAAAACTTTTAAAAAATATTCGTGAAATTTTATTTTCTTTATTTTTTATACAAAGTTCAGAAATATTTAAAATTTGTCTAAAAGGCGGCTCTAGTTTCCAAAGGACCCGAAAAATTAGTCAACATTTTTCAGAATTTTCCTCCGGTAAAAGTTAAGTAAGTCCCAGATTCTGTTCAAATCCAAGAAATTCTGTTGCTTTCATGTTTTTTTTAGGACTATATTAGATCCTAGTAAATATCTTGGACCTGTACTATAGAATAAGTGGCTATATTTATTTATTACATAAATCCAGAATATATTTACCTATTGCATAACCAGTTAATATTTTTATGAAAAGCATTGACACCCACAGAAAATTTTTGTTAAACGAAAATTTGAATCAATCGTTAAAAATGTCAAAAAACCAGAATAGTATTAAAGCATAACTAGTCAAGGAAAGGAGGTAAAATCCGGTAGCAGTAATTACTGGCAAGTCAGATCAACTTGAAACTTTTTGCAATTTGTCAAGAAAGGTGTCTAGTTCAGAAGTAAACAACTTCCGTTGGTTGAAAAAAGGGTGGGGGCGGGGGGGATGAAACTCAGTGGGGGAGGGGTTGAAAAAAAAAATAACCTAACCAATCGATAAATTACCATATTTTAAGATAAAAACATTGATTGCAATTTTTCATAAAAATGCACCCCTTCCGAGTTATAGCGCAATGAAAAGTGTGATTTTTGCCAAAAAAAATTTTTTTTTTTTCAGTTTTTTTAATTTTATTTGAAATCTGGTAGAATTACAAAAAAAATTATATATTACTAATTTGAAGTATTTTCGTTGACAAAGACAGCGGTTTTTATTTTTTTTGTGTACGATTAATATTAAAGGAGATATGACAAGGCAAAAATGGTTGTTTAACGAAAAATCAAGAAACCGGATCGTTCTGGCGTAAATATCTGGAAAAATATTACTTGTACAAAAAAAATTTTTCTTGTTAGTGTCCAGAAAGTGCGTGTTTTCTGGCCGCTGCGCTATTCGAAAAAACGCATTTTCTCGACACTGAGCAAGAAAAATTATGTTTTGTCCTTGGCCAAAAAAAAAGGATGCCCCAAATCGCAGTTTACCATCCTCGGCTTCGCCTCGGACGGTAATTTACGTGCGATTTGGGCCATTCTTTACTTTTGTGGCCATGGGTAAAAATATACTAATTCTTATCACTTTTCAAGATGATAAAATTGGGAAAATTTTGAGACCACCTAGAACCGTTTAAAATAACCAGAAAAAAAGTTATGGGCAATATAATTTTTTTTCCAAAATTTTTCATGCCAATTTTTTAGCGCCATCTGGGCTGAGTTGCTTCGAAAAAAAAATCCTTTGGTAAAAAGTCAGAACACTTATTCCTTAATATGTCCAGCAATTTTCAGCCCTATCGGGTAATTATTGTTTATGTATTGGTCTGATAAAGTTGTGTAAAATCGTGTATTTTTTAAAACATTCTCAGTTTTTGGCCAGCAGCGTGAACATTATTTATTTTAAACAGCCAAATTTTTTAGCATGCATTTCAAGTTGTTAGTACTTCAAGATTTGATTATAATTTGTCGTCTGCAAGCAGATTTGGCCGTTTAAAATTGCCTATTTTATGTTTATAACGAAAAATGCTCTTTTTTGTCGGGCGAAATTAAAGAAAAATGGCTGATCCAATTGAAATGTTGCATATGACATGAAATTTTGGCGTTAACCTTAGCTTTAAAATGGTTCATTGAACATCTCGTTATCATTAGCCAAAAAAAAGTTATGGTCAAAATTCCTTTTTTTTTTGCAATTTTTATAGTTAATCCATTAGGTCCCTCTGTTTCTAAGTCTTATCATAAATTTTCGTACAGTACCGTATGTTTAGATGATAACTCAATAAAATTCTGCTGTAAGGTTTCAAATTCCGACTTTTTTCAGCTGTAAATTTGCCGTAATACCTAAAGTAAGTAATAAAAAAGGCACAAAAATCAAAGATTTGTGTTTTTTTCGTGTAAATATTTAATTTTATGGAAAATTTTTCACGACAAATGTTTACAGGCAGAGGGTTTTTCAAGCACGTTATTGGGGAAGGGGGGGGGGAATGAACTTCGAATGAACTTCGAATTAATTCAATTTAGAGTCTTAGAATGATTTGAGTTTAGATTTATAACTGAAAATTTTTTTCATGAAGGGACTTTGAATAATTTTGATTTAGAGACTTAAAATTATTTTTAATTCCAAACTTAGAATAATTTTGATAAAGGGGTAAAAGAATAAGGATTTTAATAGCTGAAAACTATTTTTTTTTGGCTTAAGGCAAGTTTCTTTGCTATAAGCTCTATTTTGAAGGGTATTTTGAATTGGGCTTTAAAAAAAATCACTATGCATTTAGTGGCGAACTTAGAACTAGGGGGGGTCAGATTTGTTCTATTTAAGGGGGGGATCAAATTTGTCCTATTTAAGGAGGGGGGAGGGGTCTTTTTTCATTTTTTTTTTACATTTTGGGGTACTTATCACCCCCAGGGTTGCAAATATTGTTACTTTTTCGGCTGCTTTTTCGAATGAACTTCGAATTAATTCAATTTAGAGTCTTAGAATGATTTGAGTTTAGATTTATAACTGAAAATTTTTTTCATGAAGGGACTTTGAATAATTTTGATTTAGAGACTTAAAATTATTTTTAATTCCAAACTTAGAATAATTTTGATAAAGGGGTAAAAGAATAAGGATTTTAATAGCTGAAAACTATTTTTTTTTGGCTTAAGGCAAGTTTCTTTGCTATAAGCTCTATTTTGAAGGGTATTTTGAATTGGGCTTTAAAAAAAATCACTATGCATTTAGTGGCGAACTTAGAACTAGGGGGGGTCAGATTTGTTCTATTTAAGGGGGGGATCAAATTTGTCCTATTTAAGGAGGGGGGAGGGGTCTTTTTTCATTTTTTTTTACATTTTGGGGTACTTATCACCCCCAGGGTTGCAAATATTGTTACTTTTTCGGCTGTAAAACGAAAAGAGGCAGCAAAAAAATGTTGTAACGTTTTTTTCATTTTTTTAAATTTAGGGTAATTTTTACCCCCCCCCCCCCCCCCCCCCCCGAGGGCGAGGAGTTGAATTAATTTCAGAATAGTAAATATAAGATAGAATTTTCAAAAAATTGATCCAAATACAAAAAAAAGAAGGTCATATTTTTTATATTTTTTCTTATTCTGGGGGTAGTTTTAACCCCTCTATTATTAAACCTTATATCTCAGTATCGGGGCCTAATCAATTTTTTTTAAATTTTAGGGTACTTTTCACGCCCAGGTTTGCAAATATTGTTACTTTTTGGGCTGTAAATCGAAAAGGTGCACAAAAAAATTTAATAACGTTTTTTTCATTTTTTAAAATTTAGGGGTAGTTTTCACCCACCCCCCCCCCCCCATCCTGGGGAGGGGTGTAATTAATCCCATAATAGTAAATATACGATAAAATATTTTCAAAAAATTGATCCAAATACAAAAAAAATAAGGTCATATTTTTTATATTTTTTCTTATTCTGAGGGTAGTTTTAACCCCCCTATTATTAAACCTTATATCTCAATTTCAGGCCATAATAAAAAAAATAAATCTTCATTAATTTTTCAAAAAAAATGGCATTCATTTGGTAATTTTATCAAAAATTCCAAAATATTTAAAAACAACCCCTAAAAAAGGGTGGTTTTTACTGTTTACAGGGTGTTTGAGAAATTTCTGACATTAAAATCGTAATCAGTGACCCAAAAAACCCCCTGGTACCTATTTTCACCAATATTCATTTAATATTGCCCGAGATATTAAATATTTATTTATTTTTGTCCAAAAATAACAGTCTGGCCAATTTTTGCCACATTTGGGACCAAAATCAACCAACCAAACTTGTTTACTTCTGAACTAGACATCTTTCTTGACAATTTGCAAAAAGTTTCAAGTTGATCTGACTTGCCAGTAATTACTGCTTCATTTTACCAAAAAATTTACCTCCTATCTTGGATTAAACAAAGATTTATTAGAAAAAATAGTTAAGAGGTCAAATTCGCAAGTTTAAAACAAATTTTGGCCCCATCGAAAAAATAATTATTTTTGTAAGTGGTGATTTTTTTTTGTAATTCTAATTTTATAAAATACTTTTAAAATTTTGAAAATAAAATTAAGCAAAATAATATTATTATAAAATTTTTGTCAAAAAAGCTTATTACTTCCTGAAATTGTCAAATTTTAATACCATTTTACCATGAATAACCAATTTCCATTATTGAAGATTATTTCGTCACCAAACTGATTTCTTCCTGATGAGTGTACTTTAATTTCTTTAATTAATTTAACTATCATATATTGCTATCGTGACCACTATTAATTGAGGTTTTGATCTGGTTTTGATTATACGGCAGTGGTTAAATTCAATTAATTAAATTCATAACCATGATCTTCGACTATGTAAACGCATTACACGCTTATTGAGTAATGTAGATAATTAATATATTATTATTATAATTATACTTGATGTTTTAATGTTCATTTTTTGCATGAATAGTAGATTTATTCTTAATCCATCGCGTGTATAAACAGTCCTTTTTTTATTATTCATGCGTATGATTTTTTAAACAATTATATTTTATAACGCAACTTTGATTGGAAGGACCTAAATTAAAAAAAAAAAATCATTTCATAATTTAGTGCTTCATAATTAAATGCGCTAATTTTCTTCCAACAAAAAATTTTTTACTCTTAAATTTTTTCCAGGAAATTGAGTTAGTTGTTAAACTAAAGTTTTTAACTGTCGAGTACTTTTTTAAAAAGACGAATTAAACTCGGAGAGAACGAGTTGGATCAGCCAGATCTTGACCAAACTAGGCAGAACTTTTTGTATGTTGAAAAAAAAACTTCAAATAGCTCTAGTTGAATCTTATATTAATGCCTCCTAAGAGTCCTAAGCCTGTAACAGCGAGACTTATTGTTTTAAGATCAATACATCACAATACGTTTATAATTAATAACAAGTTTTAGTAGACAATTTCCCACGGTCCTTCCTCCCAAAAATGAATGATCTTCAATATAAGCCAAGCCAAATTTTGGGCAAAGTACCCAGATCTGGAAATTCTTGCATTTATGACCCCAAATTTATAAAAATTCAATATGTCGTATTTATTTAAACAAATAAACATTTTCAATTTTTTCTAATTTTTTGGTATCAAATACTGAAAATGCTTTTCAGCATTGATACTTTCATTAAAAAATGATTATAAATAAAAATATGGTTAAAATATGTCAGTTTCAAAATGTGCTACATGACGACACCCAGTGGTTTTTTTACTGCGAAAATTAATGTGAAAAATTATTTTGGAAGTTAAATAAATTTAATTTTAAATCCTATATTTTTATTTAAAATAATAATTTCTGAAATAAATAATTTTGAATACTTAAATATTTTTATTTTCAAAATTTTTAAATTTTAACTTTTTTATGGACTTTTTATGGAAAAAATTAGTAAATATTCGATAAAAATCGTAAATCTACTTTTAGTATATTCACGAAAAATTCAAAAATTCTCGATTTTTTTTTGTGTAATTGTTACGAATTTTTTGATTATTTTATTTAATTTTAATTAATAATTTATATAATTTATTTAAAAGGACTTTAGTTATTTAATAAATGAATGTAGGCTTATAGTGAATCTATATACTTCAATATAATCGTGTATACTGGTACCTATACATATATACCATGTACATGTACAAATATAGCTATAATAAATTCGTAACTTTATTAATATTTGATTTTGCCTAGTTTTATACTCGTAACTAATTAAAGTTACTTGTATCCGGGAAGGCGTGTTTCTATGATTGAAATAGCAAACTTATGGTTAATTGATAGCTGAAAATAGAATTGGATAGATAAAGAGGAAGATAAATAAAAACACTTTTATTTTAATAGAATAACCAATAAACTAAAATAACTATTTATTGATAAATGCAAATATAAAAGAAACTTAATAAACTAATTATAACAATTACTAAAATAGCTAAATAAGTATAATGCATAATCTTTTAACTAACCGTGAATTAAATGTTTTATTTAATTAATAAAGTAGAGACTGTTTGACAAATTATAAAATAATAGTATTAACTGTACAAGCTAACTCCCGATTTAAAAGGTTAACGATTCCCGATCTACTGAATCTATGAATTACGAATCTCTGAATTTATGAACTGCCTCGTTTTTACAATTTTGGCTACTATTTATACCATTTTTCACCAATGCGTTGGTCTAAACCTTCTTTTGAGAGAGGGGTGTTATTTGCCTGGTTATCTTAAGGCGTCTCTTTTCATCTTTTTTTAGTCAATAATAGATTTTTGTTATAATAGTCAAGGCCAAAACTTATTACTTATCTATAACGTTAATAACGCTGAGTAATAGTCAAGGCCGACAAACATTATAACTTATCTAAATTGTTAAATCGTTTGTGAAATAGCCAAGGCCAAAAAACACTATTTCTTATCTAAATGATAAGAGCATTGTGAAATAGCCAAGGCTAAATAAAACGTTAATAATTAACTAAAAATATTAATAGCGAGCTAAATGCGTTTAACCGAAGTTTATCGCATTTGCGTTAACATGCCTGTTAACGCTTTTGCTGCTATATCTTTTATCTCACTCTAACACTCCTCTCCTTATGAAAAAAAACTCAAACAGAGTTTTTTGAAACTTGTTTACAAGTTAATCAAACATAATTGCCAAAATTGTAAAAACAGATTAATTTGCAAAAAATAAATAAATTAAATTGAATTCAATTATTCGACCGAACATCTGTAATGAACCCATTAAGAATGTTAACAAAAAATTTAATTTGATTATTACCGAACTCGGATTTTGCATTATGCTTGCTTATTTAAGATTCTATATAAGTCAAACTTAATTTTTAATTTTATAATTTTTCTTATTAGCTAATACAAAAAAAAATTATTATTTTTTTTTTTTTTTTTTTTTTTTTTTTTTGCATAGTGATTTATAATTGCTTTTGAGTAAAATTCTCCTAATTTTACTTTTATCCTATAATCCCTTCTCCTTATAAAAAAAATGCTGCAAGCATTTTTCAAACAAAGAAAAAATTTTATTCGTTTAAAACAAAAATTTTATCTAACTTATCTAATTTTATCTAGGTGTTCTAATCTATTTATTAATTGAATTTTTATGATAACAACTCATTTTGTCCCATTTTTACTTTTTATGTTACAATTATTTTTACTATTGACTACCGGTTCTGTCAGTATTCTTTATTTAACAAGTTTGTCTGATATACTTAAAATTTTTCTTCTTTAATTTAACTTTGCCTATCTTTAACAAAATACAATTTGTAGTTAAATACTTAGTGCAATTATTTTTATTATTATTGTGAGTGTTATCTAATAATTATAAATAATTATTTATTATGGATTTTCAAGTAAGTAAAAATTATTTTCAACTATGTTTTTATAATTTATATAAATTGTAATAAACCGTACTCTTAGAAAAAATTTTGTTTAATTTTAATGAACTATTGCACCTTTCTTTTTCATAGTTATTGCATTTTAAAAAAAAATATATTAAAATTTATGGTTTGTGCTCTACTTAAGTGAATATTTTGAATAAAAGGATATTGAGTTATTTTGTATTCTTTTTCTACGAGAGTACAAATATGCGTTATCTGTACGTGTTATATCTACCGGTTAACTCAAAATTAATATTTATTCTATCTTGATTTTATCATTAAAAAAAAAAATGCTTTATCTTTTTTTTTTATTAAACCTTTGATTCAAAATAATCATTTATTAACAAAATTAGCTTACTATCTTATTCTAACTTATTTGTTTGCTATATTTTAAATATTCCATGAATGCGTTAACCGTGTTTGTTAACGCATTTGCGTTTAATAACTACGTTAACTCATTTTTAATGTTATGCGTTAACGCTACTTTTAACTCAAATGCGTTTCCACATCGGTTTATCACATTTTTGATATACTTTAAACTGAAGGATTAAACTATATTTAATAAAAATTTTCTTAGCTTTCTTAATAATTTTCTTTTTTGTTTTTCATAGGGGTCTGCGACTTTGTTTTCCAATGGTCAATTGAGGAGAATTCCTGGTCTTACTTTAGGTGAATTACCTAATTTTTTTGTGTCGAGAACAAGCTATTTTGCAACATGAATCTTGCATCTTGGTGAGTTTCTTTTACTATTTCTAAAACTTTTAATTATAATAAAAAAAACGGTTTCATACTTAGTGTTCAATTTTCTTTTTAGTTGTCCTGATGCGATGAATGACCTTCCTGCTGATGACCATTTTAACAGAATGTCCACTTATTTGGCTGATGATGATCCAGATGATTTCTATAAAGAGAAATTTGATGATCCTGTTTTTAACTAGCTCTGGAACAGAGAATTTCTTTGTGAGATGGGTCTTTACCATTGGATGCCCCCTGCTCCTGAGCCTGACTATCCTGAAGATGAGATGAACCAGGTGGAATAACGCTTGTAAAAATTATTATTTTTGTTGTTGTTTGTATACTATTGACAATAAAAAGAAACTTTTATTTTCCTTTTAAATAAAGTTTGTTATTATTTATTTTGTTATTCTCTAAATTAACTGAACTCTTTTTAACTATTACCTTAAAAGCTATTTTACCAAAATTTTCAATAACTTAAAATTTTTTTTTTTTTTTTTTTTTTTTTTTTTTTTTTTTTTTTTTTTTTTTTTTTTTTTTTTTTTTATAGTTCATGACTACTTTAACGCAATTGCGTTATTTTTCTACGTTAGCGCCTTTTGTATATAATTACTTTTACTTTGCGTTAAATACTACTTTAACGCAAAAACGCTAACCTCTTGAATTATCGCTTTCGGTATCTTACTTTTATTTTCATTTTGCGTTATCGACGAACTTAACGCAAAAGCGTTATTTTTCTATGTTAGCGCATTTTGTATATTATTATTATTTTTTTTTTTTTTTTGCGTTAAATACTATTTTCAAGCAATTGCGGTAACTGCTTGAATTAACGCTTTCGGAATCTTACTTTTATTTTCATTTTGCGTTATCGATGAACTTAACGCAAATGCGTTATTTATTCTTAATAACGCTTTTTGTTAACTCTAATAACTTAAACATTTACAACTTATAATATAAACTATATTTATAACTACTTTCTCTATTTCTTGTTTTTCTCTTTTCTTTATTCTGCTAGGCCTTAAAGTTTCGATTACCTCTTGATATTTTAAACTTTGTGCCCTTACTTGATCTATAAGCACCTGCATAGCCCCCCTGATACCAATTTTTATTTATTGAAGGCTTAAAATTATTTTTATCATGAAATTTCAATTGTATATCATGATATTTTGCTTTATTATTTTCTCTACTTTTATTTTTAACTGCTTTATTTTTATTTACTCTATTTTTACTTTCACTCAAAAAATAAAATATCCACCATATTATAAAATTCATTGATTTTACCATTACTACCAAATTAATTGCAAGAAAATTTATACATTTTATTATCTCTGCATTATTTCTATTATTTACTGCAGGATTTTCAATGACCTCAATATTGGAAAAATTTTCCAACCTATTATTTGTAACCTCATCTGTAGTATTTTTACCAACCACTACAGGAGCCCTACAGGAAAATTCCTCTAACATGGGTATATTTTTATCAACCACATCTGTAGCACAATTACTAGCTACTACAGGAGCCCTGCTAGAAAAATTTTCCAAATTATTAATTATAACCTCATCTGTAGTATTTTTACCAACCACTACAGGAGCCCTACAGGAAAATTCCTCTAACATGGGTATATTTTTATCAACCACATCTGTAGCACAATTACTAGCTACTACAGGAGCCCTGCTAGAAAAATTTTCCAAATTATTAATTATAACCTCATCTGTAGTATTTTTACCAACCACTACAGGAGCCCTACAGGAAAATTCCTCTAACATGGGTATATTTTTATCAACCACATCTGTAGCACAATTACTAGCTACTACAGGAGCCCTGCTAGAAAAATTTTCCAAATTATTAATTATAACCTCATCTGTAGTATTTTTACCAACCACTACAGGAGCCCTACAGGAAAATTCCTCTAACATGGGTATATTTTTATCAACCACATCTGTAGCACAATTACTAGCTACTACAGGAGCCCTGCTAGAAAAATTTTCCAAATTATTAATTATAACCTCATCTGTAGTATTTTTACCAACCACTACAGGAGCCCTACAGGAAAATTCCTCTAACATGGGTATATTTTTATCAACCACATCTGTAGCACAATTACTAGCTACTACAGGAGCCCTGCTAGAAAAATTTTCCAAATTATTAATTATAACCTCATCTGTAGTATTTTTACCAACCACTACAGGAGCCCTACAGGAAAATTCCTCTAACATGGGTATATTTTTATCAACCACATCTGTAGCACAATTACTAGCTACTACAGGAGCCCTGCTAGAAAAATTTTCCAATCTATTATTTATAATCTCGTCTGTAGTATTTTTAGTAACTACTACAGGAACCCTGCCAGAAAATTTTTCCAATCTATTATTTATAATCTCATCTGTAGTATTTTTACCAACTACTACAGGAGCCATACTGGAAAAATTTTCTAACCCTGGTCTATTTTCTTGCAATATATTTGTCTTACTTAACTTTTTACATGCATCTTTTAATGCTACCAATAATTTTTTTATTAAAATTTCATCTCTACTTATTACTTGTTTAGCCGTCTTAGAGCGTTTACTAAACCTATAAACACCTTTAACATAATTCTTACTCTCTCTTATACTTTTATCTTTTAATTTTAGAGTGGGAGAATTTTTCTTAACCTGTTCTCCCACTTCTACTACCTGAATTATACAGCCGTCCTTGATTTCTCCCTCTACAGCCAACACTTCTTCTGTTGTTATTTTCAATACCTCATTATTTGACTGGAAAGGGTATTTTTGTCCTTGAAGCACTAAACAGTTTTCATCAAAGTATAATCTTGCTTTGTTACCTTTTAAAAACTTATTTCCTATCAGCCCTGTTTCTATTATTGGAAAATTATTTTCAACTACATGGAATTTTGTTAAAATTCCACAGATTTCTATTTCTATACTTCCCAATGACTTAATTGCAGGATCTGAAATTCCAATTAATTTAACTATTTCATTTTTACAAATTTTTACTTTGTTTGGTACTGCTTTTTGCTTCAGTAAATTCGCACTAGCTCCTGAATCCAAGAGATAGTCGAATTCATTGCCTAAACTGGTTGAAGACAGGACGACTGTTGGCGCGTTGCTATTTCGACTTAGATAAATTGTGTGTTCGATGTACTTGGAGCCTCCCGATTCGCGCCCATCGGTTGGCTGCTGCCGTTTCCCTGATTATTTTCCTCTGCCCTTCCTGTATTGGCAGGCCTTGATCTGCAGAAACGATCTGTGTGTCCTTTTCTCTTACAGTTATGGCATTCCATTTGCTGTCGCTTAACTATCCACTCCGGTTTGTTCGGATTACCAGGATTGGTCCAACAATTCTCCTTGACATGACCATTCTTTGAACAATGACTGCACTTTAATTGCCCTCTATTGTCCTTTTCAACAGCCTGTTGTTTTCTACCCTCTACGAATTTTGGCAATTCCGGGCATAAAAGAGTCGTGTGGTCTTGTCTAAGGCATAAAAAACAGTAATTATTATTTGGTGTGGTATGCGTACTTACGACTTTTATTTCTTCTGTTTTCAATGTTTTCGCCTCTTCATACGAGCAAGATTCCCTCTCTACCACTATAGCCTCGTTGAGAGTATCTGCGAATGTAGCATATGGCATTAACCTTGTTCTTATCTCCGTTCTCATACCTTTCAAAAAGAACCTAAGCATGTCTCTGTCTAACATGGCGTCTTCCAATGGTCTCCCCTCCAGTACCGCCGCCTTTTTTATTTTTCTTCCCAACTCTTTTATTTTGTTGGCAAATAATACGACCTTCTCTTTCCCTCCTTGTCGTACCTTCGCTAAATCCCCTCCTAGCTCGTGCGACGTTTTGGGATTTCCAAAGGAGAATTCTACAAAGTCAATGACCTCTTGTATGGAGCGGAAATTGTGTCCAATAGCTGCTTTTGCTGCCTCTCCTTTTAGCCTTAACAGAATTAACGGAGCTACCTCGCTTTCGTTTTCTGGGGGTATCATACCTTTTGCCCTGCCACACCCGATTACGAAATTTTCCACCTCTTCTTGAGAACCGGTGAATTCTGGAATCGTGTTGATTGTGTCTTTTATCGAGAATGGCCTTATCTTTGATAACGATGAATTTTGTGAATACGTTGCCCCAGTATACTCATTTGTGTCGTATGTATTTCTTCTGAGACAATTACCATTATGGTAAGTCCCACACCTTCTGCATACCTCTGGCTGCCTTGTTTGTTCTGCCGTATGGTACATCGTGGAATATGGCGTATAATGATTAGCCATTTGTGGAACTGGTCTGTAATTTGTACTGCTTGCTAAGCCTGAAAAATTATTGTTAATAGTTTGTTGGCCTAACTCTTGTATATGAGCTGTGACGCCCACGGTATGTGTAGGATTTTCCGTTACTTCGGGGTAAAAAATAGGTTTTCTTATACTCTTTACCCCTGAAGTTATTGGAGTTATGGCACTATTGTCGTCTAACAAACAAAGCGTATATTCTGCACACAGCTCCTCCAAGAAGAATTCAGGACCTAAATCGGCATTATATAAATCAATTAAAATTTTTAGCGTCTCTTTATTTCTTAGCGCTTTGTCTAGTACATCTTTATTTTCTTTTGGTAAATAATTTTGTAGTTCAGTTGCGCTTTCTGTTAGTGCTGCGCTCGCATCAGTTTCCATCAGCTTGTAGGCTAAACATTTTAAAATTTCTTTAACAGATGGTTTTTCTTTTGCTTCTGTAAATTTACAATGTTGTTTTAATATATTATATATTCTACTATCAAAATATACCGCTAAAGAAGAATCTTCTGCTTTTACTCCCGTAATAATGTCAATTATTTCGGCTGGGTGTATTTTACTTGCCAATAATTCACTTAACATAGCCGCCAAAGTAGCGTCTTTTAATATATCAGTTAATACTTGCTTATCAACTCGTTTTTCTAACTGTTTTGTTAACTCTTCCCTTTCCTCTCTTGTTGATGTTGCTTCTTTGTCTCTTGTTTCTCTATAGTATTTGCTATACCAGTCCAAGACTGCTTCTACTGTTGTGTCATCATTTATTTCCACATGATCCTTTGCATATTTGCATAATATATCGTATACTTTTATAGCGTTTGTATCGCTTTCTAGTATTTTCTCACTTAGTGCTTTTGTTAGGCTCATTGTATATATTTTTGATAGTATTAGTTAAGAAAGAATAGAAAAAAATAGAAATTTGAAAATTGTAGAATTATTTGCTTTTTCAATAGATAGAAACTCCCTAAAGACGAGCCCCCAATTTTGTTACGATTTTTTGATTATTATTTTATTTAATTTTAATTAATAATTTATATAATTTATTTAAAAGGACTTTAGTTATTTAATAAATGAATGTAGGCTTATAGTGAATCTATATACTTCAATATAATCGTGTATACTGGTACCTATACATATATACCATGTACATGTACAAATATAGCTATAATAAATTCGTAACTTTATTAATATTTGATTTTGCCTAGTTTTATACTCGTAACTAATTAAAGTTACTTGTATCCGGGAAGGCGTGTTTCTATGATTGAAATAGCAAACTTATGGTTAATTGATAGCTGAAAATAGAATTGGATAGATAAAGAGGAAGATAAATAAAAACACTTTTATTTTAATAGAATAACCAATAAACTAAAATAACTATTTATTGATAAATGCAAATATAAAAGAAACTTAATAAACTAATTATAACAATTACTAAAATAGCTAAATAAGTATAATGCATAATCTTTTAACTAACCGTGAATTAAATGTTTTATTTAATTAATAAAGTAGAGACTGTTTGACAAATTATAAAATAATAGTATTAACTGTACAAGCTAACTCCCGATTTAAAAGGTTAACGATTCCCGATCTACTGAATCTATGAATTACGAATCTCTGAATTTATGAACTGCCTCGTTTTTACAATTTTGGCTACTATTTATACCATTTTTCACCAATGCGTTGGTCTAAACCTTCTTTTGAGAGAGGGGTGTTATTTGCCTGGTTATCTTAAGGCGTCTCTTTTCATCTTTTTTTAGTCAATAATAGATTTTTGTTATAATAGTCAAGGCCAAAACTTATTACTTATCTATAACGTTAATAACGCTGAGTAATAGTCAAGGCCGACAAACATTATAACTTATCTAAATTGTTAAATCGTTTGTGAAATAGCCAAGGCCAAAAAACACTATTTCTTATCTAAATGATAAGAGCATTGTGAAATAGCCAAGGCTAAATAAAACGTTAATAATTAACTAAAAATATTAATAGCGAGCTAAATGCGTTTAACCGAAGTTTATCGCATTTGCGTTAACATGCCTGTTAACGCTTTTGCTGCTATATCTTTTATCTCACTCTAACACTCCTCTCCTTATGAAAAAAAACTCAAACAGAGTTTTTTGAAACTTGTTTACAAGTTAATCAAACATAATTGCCAAAATTGTAAAAACAGATTAATTTGCAAAAAATAAATAAATTAAATTGAATTCAATTATTCGACCGAACATCTGTAATGAACCCATTAAGAATGTTAACAAAAAATTTAATTTGATTATTACCGAACTCGGATTTTGCATTATGCTTGCTTATTTAAGATTCTATATAAGTCAAACTTAATTTTTAATTTTATAATTTTTCTTATTAGCTAATACAAAAAAAAATTATTATTTTTTTTTTTTTTTTTTTTTTTTTTTTTTGCATAGTGATTTATAATTGCTTTTGAGTAAAATTCTCCTAATTTTACTTTTATCCTATAATCCCTTCTCCTTATAAAAAAAATGCTGCAAGCATTTTTCAAACAAAGAAAAAATTTTATTCGTTTAAAACAAAAATTTTATCTAACTTATCTAATTTTATCTAGGTGTTCTAATCTATTTATTAATTGAATTTTTATGATAACAACTCATTTTGTCCCATTTTTACTTTTTATGTTACAATTATTTTTACTATTGACTACCGGTTCTGTCAGTATTCTTTATTTAACAAGTTTGTCTGATATACTTAAAATTTTTCTTCTTTAATTTAACTTTGCCTATCTTTAACAAAATACAATTTGTAGTTAAATACTTAGTGCAATTATTTTTATTATTATTGTGAGTGTTATCTAATAATTATAAATAATTATTTATTATGGATTTTCAAGTAAGTAAAAATTATTTTCAACTATGTTTTTATAATTTATATAAATTGTAATAAACCGTACTCTTAGAAAAAATTTTGTTTAATTTTAATGAACTATTGCACCTTTCTTTTTCATAGTTATTGCATTTTAAAAAAAAATATATTAAAATTTATGGTTTGTGCTCTACTTAAGTGAATATTTTGAATAAAAGGATATTGAGTTATTTTGTATTCTTTTTCTACGAGAGTACAAATATGCGTTATCTGTACGTGTTATATCTACCGGTTAACTCAAAATTAATATTTATTCTATCTTGATTTTATCATTAAAAAAAAAAATGCTTTATCTTTTTTTTTTATTAAACCTTTGATTCAAAATAATCATTTATTAACAAAATTAGCTTACTATCTTATTCTAACTTATTTGTTTGCTATATTTTAAATATTCCATGAATGCGTTAACCGTGTTTGTTAACGCATTTGCGTTTAATAACTACGTTAACTCATTTTTAATGTTATGCGTTAACGCTACTTTTAACTCAAATGCGTTTCCACATCGGTTTATCACATTTTTGATATACTTTAAACTGAAGGATTAAACTATATTTAATAAAAATTTTCTTAGCTTTCTTAATAATTTTCTTTTTTGTTTTTCATAGGGGTCTGCGACTTTGTTTTCCAATGGTCAATTGAGGAGAATTCCTGGTCTTACTTTAGGTGAATTACCTAATTTTTTTGTGTCGAGAACAAGCTATTTTGCAACATGAATCTTGCATCTTGGTGAGTTTCTTTTACTATTTCTAAAACTTTTAATTATAATAAAAAAAACGGTTTCATACTTAGTGTTCAATTTTCTTTTTAGTTGTCCTGATGCGATGAATGACCTTCCTGCTGATGACCATTTTAACAGAATGTCCACTTATTTGGCTGATGATGATCCAGATGATTTCTATAAAGAGAAATTTGATGATCCTGTTTTTAACTAGCTCTGGAACAGAGAATTTCTTTGTGAGATGGGTCTTTACCATTGGATGCCCCCTGCTCCTGAGCCTGACTATCCTGAAGATGAGATGAACCAGGTGGAATAACGCTTGTAAAAATTATTATTTTTGTTGTTGTTTGTATACTATTGACAATAAAAAGAAACTTTTATTTTCCTTTTAAATAAAGTTTGTTATTATTTATTTTGTTATTCTCTAAATTAACTGAACTCTTTTTAACTATTACCTTAAAAGCTATTTTACCAAAATTTTCAATAACTTAAAATTTTTTTTTTTTTTTTTTTTTTTTTTTTTTTTTTTTTTTTTTTTTTTTTTTTTTTTTATAGTTCATGACTACTTTAACGCAATTGCGTTATTTTTCTACGTTAGCGCCTTTTGTATATAATTACTTTTACTTTGCGTTAAATACTACTTTAACGCAAAAACGCTAACCTCTTGAATTATCGCTTTCGGTATCTTACTTTTATTTTCATTTTGCGTTATCGACGAACTTAACGCAAAAGCGTTATTTTTCTATGTTAGCGCATTTTGTATATTATTATTATTTTTTTTTTTTTTTTGCGTTAAATACTATTTTCAAGCAATTGCGGTAACTGCTTGAATTAACGCTTTCGGAATTTTACTTTTATTTTCATTTTGCGTTATCGATGAACTTAACGCAAATGCGTTATTTATTCTTAATAACGCTTTTTGTTAACTCTAATAACTTAAACATTTACAACTTATAATATAAACTATATTTATAACTACTTTCTCTATTTCTTGTTTTTCTCTTTTCTTTATTCTGCTAGGCCTTAAAGTTTCGATTACCTCTTGATATTTTAAACTTTGTGCCCTTACTTGATCTATAAGCACCTGCATAGCCCCCCTGATACCAATTTTTATTTATTGAAGGCTTAAAATTATTTTTATCATGAAATTTCAATTGTATATCATGATATTTTGCTTTATTATTTTCTCTACTTTTATTTTTAACTGCTTTATTTTTATTTACTCTATTTTTACTTTCACTCAAAAAATAAAATATCCACCATATTATAAAATTCATTGATTTTACCATTACTACCAAATTAATTGCAAGAAAATTTATACATTTTATTATCTCTGCATTATTTCTATTATTTACTGCAGGATTTTCAATGACCTCAATATTGGAAAAATTTTCCAACCTATTATTTGTAACCTCATCTGTAGTATTTTTACCAACCACTACAGGAGCCCTACAGGAAAATTCCTCTAACATGGGTATATTTTTATCAACCACATCTGTAGCACAATTACTAGCTACTACAGGAGCCCTGCTAGAAAAATTTTCCAAATTATTAATTATAACCTCATCTGTAGTATTTTTACCAACCACTACAGGAGCCCTACAGGAAAATTCCTCTAACATGGGTATATTTTTATCAACCACATCTGTAGCACAATTACTAGCTACTACAGGAGCCCTGCTAGAAAAATTTTCCAAATTATTAATTATAACCTCATCTGTAGTATTTTTACCAACCACTACAGGAGCCCTACAGGAAAATTCCTCTAACATGGGTATATTTTTATCAACCACATCTGTAGCACAATTACTAGCTACTACAGGAGCCCTGCTAGAAAAATTTTCCAAATTATTAATTATAACCTCATCTGTAGTATTTTTACCAACCACTACAGGAGCCCTACAGGAAAATTCCTCTAACATGGGTATATTTTTATCAACCACATCTGTAGCACAATTACTAGCTACTACAGGAGCCCTGCTAGAAAAATTTTCCAAATTATTAATTATAACCTCATCTGTAGTATTTTTACCAACCACTACAGGAGCCCTACAGGAAAATTCCTCTAACATGGGTATATTTTTATCAACCACATCTGTAGCACAATTACTAGCTACTACAGGAGCCCTGCTAGAAAAATTTTCCAAATTATTAATTATAACCTCATCTGTAGTATTTTTACCAACCACTACAGGAGCCCTACAGGAAAATTCCTCTAACATGGGTATATTTTTATCAACCACATCTGTAGCACAATTACTAGCTACTACAGGAGCCCTGCTAGAAAAATTTTCCAATCTATTATTTATAATCTCGTCTGTAGTATTTTTAGTAACTACTACAGGAACCCTGCCAGAAAATTTTTCCAATCTATTATTTATAATCTCATCTGTAGTATTTTTACCAACTACTACAGGAGCCATACTGGAAAAATTTTCTAACCCTGGTCTATTTTCTTGCAATATATTTGTCTTACTTAACTTTTTACATGCATCTTTTAATGCTACCAATAATTTTTTTATTAAAATTTCATCTCTACTTATTACTTGTTTAGCCGTCTTAGAGCGTTTACTAAACCTATAAACACCTTTAACATAATTCTTACTCTCTCTTATACTTTTATCTTTTAATTTTAGAGTGGGAGAATTTTTCTTAACCTGTTCTCCCACTTCTACTACCTGAATTATACAGCCGTCCTTGATTTCTCCCTCTACAGCCAACACTTCTTCTGTTGTTATTTTCAATACCTCATTATTTGACTGGAAAGGGTATTTTTGTCCTTGAAGCACTAAACAGTTTTCATCAAAGTATAATCTTGCTTTGTTACCTTTTAAAAACTTATTTCCTATCAGCCCTGTTTCTATTATTGGAAAATTATTTTCAACTACATGGAATTTTGTTAAAATTCCACAGATTTCTATTTCTATACTTCCCAATGACTTAATTGCAGGATCTGAAATTCCAATTAATTTAACTATTTCATTTTTACAAATTTTTACTTTGTTTGGTACTGCTTTTTGCTTCAGTAAATTCGCACTAGCTCCTGAATCCAAGAGATAGTCGAATTCATTGCCTAAACTGGTTGAAGACAGGACGACTGTTGGCGCGTTGCTATTTCGACTTAGATAAATTGTGTGTTCGATGTACTTGGAGCCTCCCGATTCGCGCCCATCGGTTGGCTGCTGCCGTTTCTGAGCTAAATGCGTTTAACCGAAGTTTATCGCATTTGCGTTAACATGCCTGTTAACGCTTTTGCTGCTATATCTTTTATCTCACTCTAACACTCCTCTCCTTATGAAAAAAAACTCAAACAGAGTTTTTTGAAACTTGTTTACAAGTTAATCAAACATAATTGCCAAAATTGTAAAAACAGATTAATTTGCAAAAAATAAATAAATTAAATTGAATTCAATTATTCGACCGAACATCTGTAATGAACCCATTAAGAATGTTAACAAAAAATTTAATTTGATTATTACCGAACTCGGATTTTGCATTATGCTTGCTTATTTAAGATTCTATATAAGTCAAACTTAATTTTTAATTTTATAATTTTTCTTATTAGCTAATACAAAAAAAAATTATTATTTTTTTTTTTTTTTTTTTTTTTTTTTTTTGCATAGTGATTTATAATTGCTTTTGAGTAAAATTCTCCTAATTTTACTTTTATCCTATAATCCCTTCTCCTTATAAAAAAAATGCTGCAAGCATTTTTCAAACAAAGAAAAAATTTTATTCGTTTAAAACAAAAATTTTATCTAACTTATCTAATTTTATCTAGGTGTTCTAATCTATTTATTAATTGAATTTTTATGATAACAACTCATTTTGTCCCATTTTTACTTTTTATGTTACAATTATTTTTACTATTGACTACCGGTTCTGTCAGTATTCTTTATTTAACAAGTTTGTCTGATATACTTAAAATTTTTCTTCTTTAATTTAACTTTGCCTATCTTTAACAAAATACAATTTGTAGTTAAATACTTAGTGCAATTATTTTTATTATTATTGTGAGTGTTATCTAATAATTATAAATAATTATTTATTATGGATTTTCAAGTAAGTAAAAATTATTTTCAACTATGTTTTTATAATTTATATAAATTGTAATAAACCGTACTCTTAGAAAAAATTTTGTTTAATTTTAATGAACTATTGCACCTTTCTTTTTCATAGTTATTGCATTTTAAAAAAAAATATATTAAAATTTATGGTTTGTGCTCTACTTAAGTGAATATTTTGAATAAAAGGATATTGAGTTATTTTGTATTCTTTTTCTACGAGAGTACAAATATGCGTTATCTGTACGTGTTATATCTACCGGTTAACTCAAAATTAATATTTATTCTATCTTGATTTTATCATTAAAAAAAAAAATGCTTTATCTTTTTTTTTTATTAAACCTTTGATTCAAAATAATCATTTATTAACAAAATTAGCTTACTATCTTATTCTAACTTATTTGTTTGCTATATTTTAAATATTCCATGAATGCGTTAACCGTGTTTGTTAACGCATTTGCGTTTAATAACTACGTTAACTCATTTTTAATGTTATGCGTTAACGCTACTTTTAACTCAAATGCGTTTCCACATCGGTTTATCACATTTTTGATATACTTTAAACTGAAGGATTAAACTATATTTAATAAAAATTTTCTTAGCTTTCTTAATAATTTTCTTTTTTGTTTTTCATAGGGGTCTGCGACTTTGTTTTCCAATGGTCAATTGAGGAGAATTCCTGGTCTTACTTTAGGTGAATTACCTAATTTTTTTGTGTCGAGAACAAGCTATTTTGCAACATGAATCTTGCATCTTGGTGAGTTTCTTTTACTATTTCTAAAACTTTTAATTATAATAAAAAAAACGGTTTCATACTTAGTGTTCAATTTTCTTTTTAGTTGTCCTGATGCGATGAATGACCTTCCTGCTGATGACCATTTTAACAGAATGTCCACTTATTTGGCTGATGATGATCCAGATGATTTCTATAAAGAGAAATTTGATGATCCTGTTTTTAACTAGCTCTGGAACAGAGAATTTCTTTGTGAGATGGGTCTTTACCATTGGATGCCCCCTGCTCCTGAGCCTGACTATCCTGAAGATGAGATGAACCAGGTGGAATAACGCTTGTAAAAATTATTATTTTTGTTGTTGTTTGTATACTATTGACAATAAAAAGAAACTTTTATTTTCCTTTTAAATAAAGTTTGTTATTATTTATTTTGTTATTCTCTAAATTAACTGAACTCTTTTTAACTATTACCTTAAAAGCTATTTTACCAAAATTTTCAATAACTTAAAATTTTTTTTTTTTTTTTTTTTTTTTTTTTTTTTTTTTTTTTTTTTTTTTTTTTTTTTTTTTTTATAGTTCATGACTACTTTAACGCAATTGCGTTATTTTTCTACGTTAGCGCCTTTTGTATATAATTACTTTTACTTTGCGTTAAATACTACTTTAACGCAAAAACGCTAACCTCTTGAATTATCGCTTTCGGTATCTTACTTTTATTTTCATTTTGCGTTATCGACGAACTTAACGCAAAAGCGTTATTTTTCTATGTTAGCGCATTTTGTATATTATTATTATTTTTTTTTTTTTTTTGCGTTAAATACTATTTTCAAGCAATTGCGGTAACTGCTTGAATTAACGCTTTCGGAATCTTACTTTTATTTTCATTTTGCGTTATCGATGAACTTAACGCAAATGCGTTATTTATTCTTAATAACGCTTTTTGTTAACTCTAATAACTTAAACATTTACAACTTATAATATAAACTATATTTATAACTACTTTCTCTATTTCTTGTTTTTCTCTTTTCTTTATTCTGCTAGGCCTTAAAGTTTCGATTACCTCTTGATATTTTAAACTTTGTGCCCTTACTTGATCTATAAGCACCTGCATAGCCCCCCTGATACCAATTTTTATTTATTGAAGGCTTAAAATTATTTTTATCATGAAATTTCAATTGTATATCATGATATTTTGCTTTATTATTTTCTCTACTTTTATTTTTAACTGCTTTATTTTTATTTACTCTATTTTTACTTTCACTCAAAAAATAAAATATCCACCATATTATAAAATTCATTGATTTTACCATTACTACCAAATTAATTGCAAGAAAATTTATACATTTTATTATCTCTGCATTATTTCTATTATTTACTGCAGGATTTTCAATGACCTCAATATTGGAAAAATTTTCCAACCTATTATTTGTAACCTCATCTGTAGTATTTTTACCAACCACTACAGGAGCCCTACAGGAAAATTCCTCTAACATGGGTATATTTTTATCAACCACATCTGTAGCACAATTACTAGCTACTACAGGAGCCCTGCTAGAAAAATTTTCCAAATTATTAATTATAACCTCATCTGTAGTATTTTTACCAACCACTACAGGAGCCCTACAGGAAAATTCCTCTAACATGGGTATATTTTTATCAACCACATCTGTAGCACAATTACTAGCTACTACAGGAGCCCTGCTAGAAAAATTTTCCAAATTATTAATTATAACCTCATCTGTAGTATTTTTACCAACCACTACAGGAGCCCTACAGGAAAATTCCTCTAACATGGGTATATTTTTATCAACCACATCTGTAGCACAATTACTAGCTACTACAGGAGCCCTGCTAGAAAAATTTTCCAAATTATTAATTATAACCTCATCTGTAGTATTTTTACCAACCACTACAGGAGCCCTACAGGAAAATTCCTCTAACATGGGTATATTTTTATCAACCACATCTGTAGCACAATTACTAGCTACTACAGGAGCCCTGCTAGAAAAATTTTCCAAATTATTAATTATAACCTCATCTGTAGTATTTTTACCAACCACTACAGGAGCCCTACAGGAAAATTCCTCTAACATGGGTATATTTTTATCAACCACATCTGTAGCACAATTACTAGCTACTACAGGAGCCCTGCTAGAAAAATTTTCCAAATTATTAATTATAACCTCATCTGTAGTATTTTTACCAACCACTACAGGAGCCCTACAGGAAAATTCCTCTAACATGGGTATATTTTTATCAACCACATCTGTAGCACAATTACTAGCTACTACAGGAGCCCTGCTAGAAAAATTTTCCAATCTATTATTTATAATCTCGTCTGTAGTATTTTTAGTAACTACTACAGGAACCCTGCCAGAAAATTTTTCCAATCTATTATTTATAATCTCATCTGTAGTATTTTTACCAACTACTACAGGAGCCATACTGGAAAAATTTTCTAACCCTGGTCTATTTTCTTGCAATATATTTGTCTTACTTAACTTTTTACATGCATCTTTTAATGCTACCAATAATTTTTTTATTAAAATTTCATCTCTACTTATTACTTGTTTAGCCGTCTTAGAGCGTTTACTAAACCTATAAACACCTTTAACATAATTCTTACTCTCTCTTATACTTTTATCTTTTAATTTTAGAGTGGGAGAATTTTTCTTAACCTGTTCTCCCACTTCTACTACCTGAATTATACAGCCGTCCTTGATTTCTCCCTCTACAGCCAACACTTCTTCTGTTGTTATTTTCAATACCTCATTATTTGACTGGAAAGGGTATTTTTGTCCTTGAAGCACTAAACAGTTTTCATCAAAGTATAATCTTGCTTTGTTACCTTTTAAAAACTTATTTCCTATCAGCCCTGTTTCTATTATTGGAAAATTATTTTCAACTACATGGAATTTTGTTAAAATTCCACAGATTTCTATTTCTATACTTCCCAATGACTTAATTGCAGGATCTGAAATTCCAATTAATTTAACTATTTCATTTTTACAAATTTTTACTTTGTTTGGTACTGCTTTTTGCTTCAGTAAATTCGCACTAGCTCCTGAATCCAAGAGATAGTCGAATTCATTGCCTAAACTGGTTGAAGACAGGACGACTGTTGGCGCGTTGCTATTTCGACTTAGATAAATTGTGTGTTCGATGTACTTGGAGCCTCCCGATTCGCGCCCATCGGTTGGCTGCTGCCGTTTCCCTGATTATTTTCCTCTGCCCTTCCTGTATTGGCAGGCCTTGATCTGCAGAAACGATCTGTGTGTCCTTTTCTCTTACAGTTATGGCATTCCATTTGCTGTCGCTTAACTATCCACTCCGGTTTGTTCGGATTACCAGGATTGGTCCAACAATTCTCCTTGACATGACCATTCTTTGAACAATGACTGCACTTTAATTGCCCTCTATTGTCCTTTTCAACAGCCTGTTGTTTTCTACCCTCTACGAATTTTGGCAATTCCGGGCATAAAAGAGTCGTGTGGTCTTGTCTAAGGCATAAAAAACAGTAATTATTATTTGGTGTGGTATGCGTACTTACGACTTTTATTTCTTCTGTTTTCAATGTTTTCGCCTCTTCATACGAGCAAGATTCCCTCTCTACCACTATAGCCTCGTTGAGAGTATCTGCGAATGTAGCATATGGCATTAACCTTGTTCTTATCTCCGTTCTCATACCTTTCAAAAAGAACCTAAGCATGTCTCTGTCTAACATGGCGTCTTCCAATGGTCTCCCCTCCAGTACCGCCGCCTTTTTTATTTTTCTTCCCAACTCTTTTATTTTGTTGGCAAATAATACGACCTTCTCTTTCCCTCCTTGTCGTACCTTCGCTAAATCCCCTCCTAGCTCGTGCGACGTTTTGGGATTTCCAAAGGAGAATTCTACAAAGTCAATGACCTCTTGTATGGAGCGGAAATTGTGTCCAATAGCTGCTTTTGCTGCCTCTCCTTTTAGCCTTAACAGAATTAACGGAGCTACCTCGCTTTCGTTTTCTGGGGGTATCATACCTTTTGCCCTGCCACACCCGATTACGAAATTTTCCACCTCTTCTTGAGAACCGGTGAATTCTGGAATCGTGTTGATTGTGTCTTTTATCGAGAATGGCCTTATCTTTGATAACGATGAATTTTGTGAATACGTTGCCCCAGTATACTCATTTGTGTCGTATGTATTTCTTCTGAGACAATTACCATTATGGTAAGTCCCACACCTTCTGCATACCTCTGGCTGCCTTGTTTGTTCTGCCGTATGGTACATCGTGGAATATGGCGTATAATGATTAGCCATTTGTGGAACTGGTCTGTAATTTGTACTGCTTGCTAAGCCTGAAAAATTATTGTTAATAGTTTGTTGGCCTAACTCTTGTATATGAGCTGTGACGCCCACGGTATGTGTAGGATTTTCCGTTACTTCGGGGTAAAAAATAGGTTTTCTTATACTCTTTACCCCTGAAGTTATTGGAGTTATGGCACTATTGTCGTCTAACAAACAAAGCGTATATTCTGCACACAGCTCCTCCAAGAAGAATTCAGGACCTAAATCGGCATTATATAAATCAATTAAAATTTTTAGCGTCTCTTTATTTCTTAGCGCTTTGTCTAGTACATCTTTATTTTCTTTTGGTAAATAATTTTGTAGTTCAGTTGCGCTTTCTGTTAGTGCTGCGCTCGCATCAGTTTCCATCAGCTTGTAGGCTAAACATTTTAAAATTTCTTTAACAGATGGTTTTTCTTTTGCTTCTGTAAATTTACAATGTTGTTTTAATATATTATATATTCTACTATCAAAATATACCGCTAAAGAAGAATCTTCTGCTTTTACTCCCGTAATAATGTCAATTATTTCGGCTGGGTGTATTTTACTTGCCAATAATTCACTTAACATAGCCGCCAAAGTAGCGTCTTTTAATATATCAGTTAATACTTGCTTATCAACTCGTTTTTCTAACTGTTTTGTTAACTCTTCCCTTTCCTCTCTTGTTGATGTTGCTTCTTTGTCTCTTGTTTCTCTATAGTATTTGCTATACCAGTCCAAGACTGCTTCTACTGTTGTGTCATCATTTATTTCCACATGATCCTTTGCATATTTGCATAATATATCGTATACTTTTATAGCGTTTGTATCGCTTTCTAGTATTTTCTCACTTAGTGCTTTTGTTAGGCTCATTGTATATATTTTTGATAGTATTAGTTAAGAAAGAATAGAAAAAAATAGAAATTTGAAAATTGTAGAATTATTTGCTTTTTCAATAGATAGAAACTCCCTAAAGACGAGCCCCCAATTTTGTTACGATTTTTTGATTATTATTTTATTTAATTTTAATTAATAATTTATATAATTTATTTAAAAGGACTTTAGTTATTTAATAAATGAATGTAGGCTTATAGTGAATCTATATACTTCAATATAATCGTGTATACTGGTACCTATACATATATACCATGTACATGTACAAATATAGCTATAATAAATTCGTAACTTTATTAATATTTGATTTTGCCTAGTTTTATACTCGTAACTAATTAAAGTTACTTGTATCCGGGAAGGCGTGTTTCTATGATTGAAATAGCAAACTTATGGTTAATTGATAGCTGAAAATAGAATTGGATAGATAAAGAGGAAGATAAATAAAAACACTTTTATTTTAATAGAATAACCAATAAACTAAAATAACTATTTATTGATAAATGCAAATATAAAAGAAACTTAATAAACTAATTATAACAATTACTAAAATAGCTAAATAAGTATAATGCATAATCTTTTAACTAACCGTGAATTAAATGTTTTATTTAATTAATAAAGTAGAGACTGTTTGACAAATTATAAAATAATAGTATTAACTGTACAAGCTAACTCCCGATTTAAAAGGTTAACGATTCCCGATCTACTGAATCTATGAATTACGAATCTCTGAATTTATGAACTGCCTCGTTTTTACAATTTTGGCTACTATTTATACCATTTTTCACCAATGCGTTGGTCTAAACCTTCTTTTGAGAGAGGGGTGTTATTTGCCTGGTTATCTTAAGGCGTCTCTTTTCATCTTTTTTTAGTCAATAATAGATTTTTGTTATAATAGTCAAGGCCAAAACTTATTACTTATCTATAACGTTAATAACGCTGAGTAATAGTCAAGGCCGACAAACATTATAACTTATCTAAATTGTTAAATCGTTTGTGAAATAGCCAAGGCCAAAAAACACTATTTCTTATCTAAATGATAAGAGCATTGTGAAATAGCCAAGGCTAAATAAAACGTTAATAATTAACTAAAAATATTAATAGCGAGCTAAATGCGTTTAACCGAAGTTTATCGCATTTGCGTTAACATGCCTGTTAACGCTTTTGCTGCTATATCTTTTATCTCACTCTAACATAATTACAAAAAAATTTTTACAACTATTTTTCGTATATTTACAATTATATTTTGTAAATTTTCAAAAAAAAATTGCAAATTATCAATTTTTCTTACGAATTTAAAAAAAAAAAAAAAATTTAGAATTCTCGAATTTTTTGTTAAAATATACTAAATTTAGTAAATTTACGATTTTTATCGAATATTTACTAATTTTTTCGAAAATTCACTAATATTTTGAGAATATTTTATTTTTTTAGTTTATCAAAGGAAGTTACTTTTAACAGTGCATTAATGATTTGAAAATAAAAAAAATTATAGAGCATTTATTTTAGTTTAACTTTTCTCATTATTTTTTTCTTTCTTTTTTTAAAATGTAAAAATATATCGCTTGCTTGAATATTCAAGTAGTTAATCAAAACTTTTCCCGACTTTTACGAGGGCAAAAATTTATTTAAATTTAAAAAATGTATCGTCATAAAATTTCATGGTATGTCCATCCATATAAAAAGGAATTACTTGAATTTTCAAGCAATATATTTTTACAGTGTATAACTACCTATTAGCGCTAATAAAACATTGAAATTTCCTTTAGTATTTTTATTTTTTCTCTCTAATTAAATTTATGGGTTTCAGATATTTCTGAAGTGTTTATCTCATACACTGAAAAAAAATCCGCTTGCGGCAAGCGGAATTTTTTTTCTCGTCAAACGATTGCAAATGACTTGAAACGTAAAGAAAATTAAAAAAAAAATTTTTTCCCGCTTACTTGGGATATGCGTATATCGGTATGACGAGATTTGAGAAAATTTTGGAAAAAGAAAAGAAAAAATGTTTTTTTTTAATTTTCTTTACGTTTCAAGTCATTTGCAATTGTTTGCAAAGAAAAAAAAATTCCGCTAGCCACAAGCGGAATTCCGCTAGCCGCAAGCGGATTTTTTTTTCAGTGTAATATAAGGGTCAAGTTTTTTTCAAATAGATCTTTTTACATGAAAATCAATTAACCAAAAAATATTTTACTTTTTTTTTGAAGAATGATTTCAGGATATCAAAAGAAAATAATAATAAAAAATTCGAACAACAAAATTTTGTATATATTTTTGGGTAAATTTAAAAATTTTCATTTTTTATTTGCCCCTGCATGAATGACGTACAGACATAATCTACAATATTTATGTATATCAATTTTTAGGGACTTGAAGTTCATTAAATTTGTGCAACAAGATTATAAATGCAATTAAAATTTATATGGGATAAAAAATTTGTGACAAGAAAATTATTGATGTTAATAGTAAAAATTTTGGACTTGTTTTTATTTTGTACAGGCACTTCTATATACAAGAAAACATGGGTCGCAGTAAATTATATACGCAGTTTTTTAATTTAGCTCATTTTTTCTAACATGCTTTTTTGAATGCAATTGACTTCATTTTGTCCAGAATCTGACTCATAAATAGATATATAAACTAAACCCGAATGAAATTTTTGTAGTTATTTTAATTTTTGAAATTCTTGTTACCTTAATTAAGCAAAAATCTCTTACGAAAAATGGACTAAAATCTGCATCAAAAATGATTCATTTGCCAAAAAACGACGTCACCGAAGGCCTTTTAACTCGTTACAAAACTTGATAAGTTTTTTATATACATTTTTTAATGCAAAATATAAAAATTATAATAAAAATTTGGCAAATGAATAGTTTGCTGCATTAAAGTTAACAATACGGATATTGATTTTTATACTGATCAATTAACTTCGATACGAGTAAAAAGCGCTGCCTAATTATAGAATTTATTTTCATTTATACATTCAGTATACATAAACGTAGCATGCAGTTTTTGTTTTTTTCGTTAAAAAAAAGTTTAAAAATTATAAATTTATACTCTATATTGTGATCAATTGCATGTAATAACAGTTTAATATTTTCATGAATTTGACAAATGCATACTGACTGCGTTCCTGGGGAACCAGCAAAAACACAATATTTAGGTCTAACACGGTACAAAAAGTTGAAAATATGATTTTGCAGTCTGGAAAATCTATTTTAAAAAATTGGTATAGCTCATGTAAGTTGCACATTATAAGTCTTTTTTGTTCATAAACACCTTTACCAAGACTTACGCAAGCATTTTTTTCAGGGCACATACGAATGTGCTCAAAACCATCATCAGAATAATAAGAGACAACTGTTTCCTTAGTTTTTAGATCTAATTTTCTACCCAAACGAGGATCTAGTAGCTCAAGATTACCTTTTTAAGACAAGGAAAGAATTATAGCTACGACAGATTGCTAACAACCTTCGTTCATAGCAAAGAAGATATTGTGGAAGATATACAGTATATCAATCTATACTCTCAGATGACAGCACCGTCGTTTGAGAAGATGGGGTGCCTAATTTAAATTATTTTAGAATAATTAATTTGTTCGAATTAACAACGTTTGTTCATAACAATTAACTTTTTATATTTTATTTTAAAATTTCATTTAAGCAAAAGTATAAATTCCTAATAAATATATTATAACTTTTGGGCCATTAATGTTGTGAGATGAAATTATGTGGCCTATCTAAGCTAAGTAAAAATTTAATTTCAGCAAAGTATAAATTCCTAGTAAATATATTATAACTTTTGGGCCATTTATGTTGTGAGATGAAATTATATGGCCTAAGCTAAGTAAAAATTTCATTTAAGCAAAAGTATAAATTCCTAATAAATATATTATAACTTTTGGGCCATTAATGTTGTGAGATGAAATTATATGGCCTAAACTAAGTAAGCATTTAATTTAAGCAAAAGTATATTTCAAAATACTGATGCTGATTAAATTAATAATGTTTTTAAAACTTTAATAAATTAAAGTATAATTAAAACTAAGTTAAGTCTTGTTGTTTCCTAATCACAAGCTCATCTGAATTTGAAGTTTTGGGTCCAGAAAATAAGGTTATTACGATTAAAATTTATTTAATTTCCTTACAATATTCCTAATGGATCTACTTTTTATATATAATTCAACTTTCGGCCCATAAATGTTGTGAGATGAAATTTTATGGCCTAAGCTAAGTAAAAATTTCATTTAAGCAAAAGTATAAATTCCTAATAAATATATTATAACTTTTGGGCCATAAATGTTGTGAGATGAAGTTATATGGCCTAAGCTAAGTAAATTTTTATTTCAGCAAAAGTTTACAGTAAACAGATAATTTTTCTTAACAATTTATTATCTTCAGAAACTGCTTAACTTGCCAGGCCCCTAAATAGCCAGTAAACGGCGTGAACGCAAATTGTATCAATAATTATCTACTATTATAAAAAAGTTTATGGGCTCTCTGTGGAGATTGCCATCTTGTGTCAACAGTTCATTAGCCAATCAAATTGCTTGTTTTCAAATTTGAATTTTTCTATTTTCTTTATATTTATTGTAAACATCTATCTTTGATATTTCTTTAATGAAGCTAATGGAAAATTATAACGATATAGTCTAGTTTTAATTTAGTGTAAAAAGAATTAAAATTTTATTTTATACAAATATTAAATAAATTGGAAATTATTTCAAACTATTGTAAGAATATATTAGAAATATATAGAAAGAATATCATCTAAAGTAAAAATCTTGTCTATGAAAATGACTTTTCATTATAAAACAAAGTTTTTGAAATATGACTTTAAGGATTATAAACAAATTAATGGTTTGCATAAAAAACAAAATTTCAGTCATAGATAAGTAGTAAAAATTTTCGTTTACGTGATCTTCCTGGAAATACCTATTTTTTAAATCGACATTTTTTTTTAGAAGAGGAAAATGAGTGAAAGAAGGAAATTAAACCCATTAACCAAAACGTGTAGTTACTATGACCATTAACTTAAAAGTAGTTACCTTCATAATAGCTTTATCCAAATAATAATTATTTTGTATACATCTAAATAAAGCATAAATCTATAAAAACGATTTCTTTAATTTTATTTTAATTTTCCACCGATAAAATGGTTATTTAGGGGCCTGGCAAGTTAAGCAGTTTCTGAAGATAATAAATTGTTAAGAAAAATTATCTGTTTACTGTAAACTTTTGCTGAAATAAAAATTTACTTAGCTTAGGCCATATCGACGCCCCTAGCGAATAAAACGCTTATTCAAAACTCTAAGGAAAAAAATTTCAAGTGAAAGGTAAATGGAATACTACGCCACCTCAAATGTAGTGGCGAAGACGACGCTTACTCAATTTGGAGGCGAAGACTACTCCAACAAAATTTCCAAAACTCGTATTTTGCTATGTTCTGTCGTACCGACTTCATTTAAATAACATTAAGTCGGTACGACAGAAAATAGCAAAATACGAGTTTTGGAAATTTTTTTGGAGTAGTCTTCGCCTCCAAATTGAGTAAGCGTCGTCTTCGCCACTACATTTGAGGTGGCGTAGTATTCCATTTACCTTTCACTTGGAATTTTTTTCCTTAGGGTTTTGAATAAGCGTTTTATTCGGTAGGGGCATCGATATAATGTTAGAGTGAGAAAGGAGAGGGATTTCGACACACAGTCACAGGTTAAAATAAATAGCTGTAGAGTATTTATTTAAATTGAAAATTAAAGTAATTAATCGTTTATTAATTAAAAAATATAAAATTATAATTAAAGTTACAGATTTTAATTAAAACTAAACTCGCACTCCCTCTCTCGTCACTCTCATACGTCTTTACTTCGCGACCGCTCGCAGTAATCTGTTCGTTTCTTCTCGCGCTCTTCCTTTCCATACCACACGCATACACGCATACTAACATATCATAAGTGGTTACAGTAGTCATAACATTACATTACTAAGAATAGTATATATATTTATAACATTCGGCCATTCTACGCTAAGATTGTCCTCAATCGCATGTAAAATACCCGAAAAAAAAAACAACTCTCTTTTTTTTATTATAATTTATAACATACATGACATATATATATCTAATCATACAAAAACTAACTTATAACTTAAACATAATCTTTTAACCATTCAGGTTTTTTTCTTAACCGCTTATTAGTAGTAATAATTTCAGTATTCTGTGCTATTTGATTTTCTACTGTATTTTTATCATTTTCATCACCCGATTCTTCATAATTTAAATCATTTTCAGTAATGTCTTCAAAATCACTCTCATCAAAACTATTTTCATCTTCAGAAGGAATTCCCCTCCAAATTTTAAGATCACTTACATGAACAGTTGTAATATGTTGTGAAGTCTCAGAATGACTCAATTTTTTAACTTTATAAGTATCACTACCTAAAACGCCTATAATTACATACGGCCCGCGGTAACGGTATTGAAGTTTTGTCGAACTTCCGGTACTTTTAACTTTTGCTTTAATATATACTATATCACCTATAAAATACTTTACTCCCTTAAGCCTATTTTTATCATATCTCTTTTTATACTTTACTTGTTCTTCTTCAATATTTTTACGTATTTCTTCTTGAATTATTTGAGGAATTCTATAAGTTTCTAACTCACTTGTCAATTCACGTGTTAAACCCTCTTCAAATCTTGGAAGATATCCATACAGGGCTTCAAATGGCGTAACGCCTGTCGTCTTATTAATTGATGTATTTAATTGACGTTGAATTAATGGTAATTCTTTGTCCCAGTCACTCTTATCGTCGTAACTTGTATTCGACATCATAGTTGGTAAAAGGGTTTGACTCAGTCTTTCAACCTGACCGTTTGCTTGAGGATGAGCAGTCGAATTTAAAGTATGTTTAATTCCGTGCTTGTCGCAAAATTTATCAAATTCTTTCGCTATAAAACTAGATCCTCTGTCACTAATTATTCTAGATGGTGCCCCGAACTGCTCAATAAACTTTTCTAGACATCTAATACTTGATTTAGCGTCTACACTACGTACTGCATACAGCATACTAAACTTAGTTAGATTATCAATAATTATAAATACATATTGATTTTTTTGAACTCCGTTTACGAAAGGTCCAATATGATCTATGTTTATTATTTCAAAAGGCCTTTTTCCCGGTGTAATTGGATGCAATTCGCCTGGCTGTCGACCCGCTTTACGCTTTGACAAAATACATTCAATACACGACCCAACATGCCTTTTTATATATTGACGCATACCTGGAAAATAATAATATTGTAAAATTCGCGAAACCGTCCTGTCTACACCACCGTGTCCACAAAGATCATGATTTTTAATCACAAACGACTTACGCATAGGTTTCGGAATTACATATAAATCACGAACTTTATTCCCGACTTTTATTGTTTTAAATAAAATATTATCAATTAATTTATAATCCTTAACCAAAGAAATTTCAAATTTTTTCCTAACTTTGGCGGGTTTTTTCAAAATTTCAATTTTTCTTTCTAAATCTTTATCGATATACTGATATAATAAGATTTCATCTTCAATTACAGTAACTGAAACAACTTCTCCAATTTCATCGCAATTTTTGTTATCTATTGTAGCCCTAGATAACGCATTTACATGTTGCATGTTACTACCTTTTCTATGTTTAATTTCAAAATCAAATTCCGAAATAGCTCCCAACCATCGAGCTATTTGAGGATTTCTTGTTTTCATACTATTCATATAAATAAGAGCTTCACAATCTGTACGAATTGTAAATTTTAACCCTATCAGAAACGATCTAAATCGCTCTACTGCCCAAGCAATCGCCATTAGTTCTAGTTTACTAGAATGATAAATTCTCTCACTCTCAGCTGTTCTCTTACTTATATAATATACTGGATGAAGTACTTTATTTTTATCAGATTGCAATAAAATTGCAGCTAAACCATCAGCAGACGCATCGGTATGCAACTCAGTTATTTCTGCTTTTGGATTATAAATAGCCAAAACTGGCGATGACAACAATTTTTCTTTAATAGTACAAAAAGCTTTTTCTTGCCTTTCTGACCACACGAATGGTACATCCTTACGCAACAGTTCCGTTAAAGGAGTTATAATTTTTGCAAAACAGTACACAAATCGCCTAAGAAAACTACTTAAACCTATAAATCTGCGTAATTGATGAACATTAATTGGTTGCGGAAAATTTTTAATCGCTTCGACCTTACGCTCACCGGGCTTAATCCCTCCCTCGCTTATAATAAAGCCTAAAAATTCAATTTCGCGCATACCAAATCGACATTTCTTAATATTTAAAGTTAATTTTGCTTTTTTTAAAACTTCTAAAACTAATACAAGTTTTTTCATTAACTCTTCCCATGAGCTAGCAAATATAAGCATGTCATCAAAAAAATTAATTACAACATCATGCCTTAATGGATAAAATATTTTTTTCATTAATTTGGCGCAATAAAACGGAGCATTCATTAACCCAAACATAGCTCTTGTAAATTCACCAGTTTCATCACAAGTAATAAATGCTGTTTTCTCCATCGCGCTTTCTTCTAACGGTATTTGTAAATAACAATGTGCCAAATCTAAGGAAATGAAAATCTTGGCTCCGTGAAGATTTTCTAAACAATCATCTGAATTTGGTATAGGAAATGGCATACGAATAGTATCCGCATTTAATCGCCTAAAATCAACAATAAGTCTCGGCGTACCATCTTTTTTATACGCCAATATTGTTGGACTTAAATGGGATGACTGAGTTTCCCTAACTATACCCGCCTCCTTCCATTCACGAATAATATTTTTAGTTATTTCGCGCTCCTTTTAGCTAGCCTTATACGGTTTACAAATTTTCGGAGTCGTACCCGGTTTTAATTGTATATCCATTTTAATTTCATCGGTACACCCCAATTCAGACATACTTGTAGCTATACAACATTTAAAATTTTTCAAAACATTCATTAATTCGCACCTTTGCTCACTACTTACAGTAATATCAGTTATAACATCCTTTTCACTAAATTTATTACTAAAATTTTGTTTTCCTAACCAAATAACATCATTCATTTCAAAATTTTTACTAACATCTTGTTTTCCTAACAAAATAACATCGTTCATTTCAAAATTACTACTAACATCTTGTTTTTGTAATAAAATAACATCATTTTCAAAACACTCTTTACCGACGATTTCACCGATTTTACATTCAAAAGGTTTTTCGCCGCTGTTACTAAAAGGCAAAACACAATTTTTATTGTTAACTTCAACATCAATAAAATTCATACTACTTTCTTGTAACATGCAATTTTCATTCACAACAATTTGATCATCATTCCCTATAAAATTTGGTACATATTTGTCTGAAATAGTTTCAGAAAAAATTAAAGAATTCCCTACTTTTGTATAAACAATATGCGATAAGTCTGTAAAATTACGGCCTATAATAACATCATATTTTTGTGCAGTATCTGGCACTATTCTAAATAACACGTCGTCTGCTTTCGCGCCATCAACAATAACACTCTCTTTTATTGCCCCATATGAATTTACTATGCTACCGCCAAAACCCTTTAAATTACTTTTAACTTGAATAATAACATAATTTTCACGTATTGCTGTCGACGCAGTTATCGTACAATCTGAACTACCCATATCAATAAATGCAAAAATTTTAATATTACCGATCAAAACATCTTTTAAGTATTTATCTTTAACACTCATACTTGAATCAATCATACACACTTCATTACATTTTTCACTACTATTATTTTTAAAGTCTTTTGATAAGTGACCTATTTCTTTACACGTGTAGCAACGAATTTCTCTTGGAAGAGGACAATCTCTTACAAAATGATTTTGATCTCCGCAACGATGACAATTTTGCTCCGATTTTTGTTGTCTGCTACTATTGTTAACTTCTTCTTCATTTTCTGTTTTTGAATTCGTGTTTGTAGAATTGTTCGTCTTTACCGACAGGTTTGACTTAAAATTACTTTTACTATCCATAGGTGTCGCAACACTTTCTTTCCGCTTTAAAAAACGTTCGCGCCTTTCACGATGAAAATCATCTTGTTCTCTGATGTCCCATAATAAATTGTCTAAATTCTCATAGTCTTTTGACATCACTATAGAGCTTATGTCTCTTGATGATAAGCCTATAGCCACTTGAACTTTTGTTTCTTTATCACTTAATTTTAATGCTTGACACAACCGCACTTTATCAAAATAATAATCAGTTATAGATTCATTGTCATTTTGAACTCTTTGGTTCATTTCCTTCCACCGTTCCGTCTGACTTTTTTCTCTAATAAAAGAAGAACGAAACTCCGCACAAAATATGTCCCAATTATTTTTAATTTTTTCAGCACGCGACAGATACCAATTTTTCGCACCACGTTGCAGATGGCTACGTGCTGTTTCTAGCATAATCGCTGGAGTCCATCGATGTAAAACTCCCATCGAATTTATACTGTCCAGCCAGATTTTCGCGGAAGCGGAACTTCCGGCTGCATCGAAAATTTCAATGTTCTTTGAAAGATCCGGTAATACGTTATATAATGAACAGTCTCAATTTTTCTTTCACAATTATTACCAACACCCGCGTTTTTCAATAAATTTTCCATGCCCTGTAGTAATTTCGCTACTATATCATCCGCACTAAAACCATTTATGTTTCCTGCCGACACTTCAATATTCTTAGAATTTTGTCTATTTTTTTCTTCATTTATCTTGATTTCCAATGATTCTATATTTTTTCTTTCGGCTTCTAGAGCTGATCTAGATTTGTATTCCGCAGCATCAAGGTCGTTTACTTGTTTTTGCAAATTTTTTCTTTCTTGATCAGTTGAAGGATCATCCATCAAGTTATTTTCTTTTTCCACAAGCAATGCTCGTGTCTTAGAATATTCTTCCCGCCACTTTTCATGTTTAACTTTTGAATTGTCGTAATTCTTACGAGCCTCCAGCAATTTTTCTAACAAATCTACTTCTAAACTTTTAGTACTTGCCATTTTAAGTTCAGATTTTTGCCTTCTTGTCAGAACACCTGTTTCCCAAAATTTCTTTTCAAATTTTTCAAAGTCCAAAATTTCCGTCATTAATTTTTTTTAAAAAAATTCAAAAAAAATGCCGTTAAGCTTCAACAAGCACGCACATTTTTTTAAACACAACTTATGCAAATTAAAAAAAATTCAGAAAAATTTCACTTTTTTTATTTCGCTACGAAAGCCAACCACTTGAAAAAAAATTCGCGGAAAAAATTTCGTTATCCCACTTCTGAATTGTTAGAGTGAGAAAGGAGAAGGATTTCGACACACAGTCACAGGTTAAAATAAATAGCTGGAGAATATTTATTTAAATTGAAAATTAAAGTAATTAATCGTTTATTAATTAAAAAATATAAAATTATAATTAAAGTTACAGATTTGAATTAAAACTAAACTCGCACTCCCTCTCTCGTCACTCTCATACGTCTTTACTTCGCGCGGGGTATATACATATAGTATATTATAATAGAAAAAATGAAAACTTTTTAATAACATTATATTAAAAATATATTATCTGAAATAAATATAGTTGATTATATTTATTTATTTATTTTTTTAATTGATTTTATTTGTATGTTTATAAACAGTTTTTAATGATATAGAATATTTATTGAAATATTTATTGATACAAAACGACCGTCGATAAAAAGAAATTCATTATAGTTGAAAAATAATGTAAAATTACGGTTGGTAAAAAGATTTCTTTCTAGTTAATTATTTACCGACAATTTGGTGTTCCGAAACTCGTATTCTGCTGTGTTTTCTGTCGTACCGACTTAATGTTATTCAAATGGAGATGGAGTGATACGACAGAAAATGACAAAATACGAGTCGAAGAAAATGCAATTTTATTTATAGTCAATTTTTCTATAAAAGTATTAATATCTGAAAAACAGAGTTTTAAATTTTAAATATCTTTTTCATTACACGCTGCAAAAAAGATCTACTTTCTTACTTTCGGGCGATCTTTTTTTCGCTTTTAATGAAAAACTATGTGTTGAACACGGGAAAAAATGTAGGAAATTTTACTTCCAATGCTGTCTCATACAACTGCATTGAAAGCCAAATCCTATTTTTTTCCCTTGTTGAACAAATAGATATTTTTATCAAAATATTAAATTAATTATTCATCTGTTAGTAAGTTAATGCAAACTCTTTCAAATTTAAAACTTTTAGAAACTTTTTGAGACAACTATTTAATTCCATTATTGTCGAAAATTACAATTTTGGCAACTGTTTAAAAATTGGTCATTTTGGGCGATTTGGTTTAAATTGACTACGATAGTAAAAGATTTACTGATTAAAAAATACAGTTTACATATGTAGGGCAAAAAAAGCCTATTTTCTGCCCTAGGGAGGCGGCTTTTTTGTCCATTATATGTAAAATTTAATTTAAGAATTATTATTTTATTTCAAAAAAAATTAAAATAATTCATTCACTTGACAAACAATTTGGCTAATTTTTCTCCCAATCGACTTAGCTATTATACAATACTTTTTATCCAAAAAATTCCTATAACAATTCATCCATAAATTTATAAAAGCTCACACGCATATTACTCCAGTCAAATCGTGGAGTGAGGGGGGGGGGGGGGGTGTTTTGTTACTGGTTAGGTTAATCAGCATGAAAATCGGTGTCTTTTCCGGGAGACATTTGCGGAGCAGCCTTAAATTTGCAAAAAATACCCTCAAAAAGGATATTTCTGATGCATACACATTTTGACTGTCCAAATTTAGCCCGTATAAGTTTTTTGGGTCGCTAATGGATGTTTGTACGAGTAAGAATCATAAATAAGCCATGAAATTCACCAATTCACCCTATTTGCATAATTGAAAATTATTTGATAAATAAAATCCAGCTAGAATGTATAAACAAATTTGGACCTAAAAAAATATAAAATCCAACTAATTAGTATTTTACAAGTATAGTTTCATTGATGCATTCTCAAAAAGCTTTGGAAAGCTATTACTGGACTTTATATACAGTTTGGGTCCAAATTTTATAAATTTCTAATTTAAATCTAATTTATCAAGTACTTTTCATTTATGTAAGCAGGCTTAATTCATTGCTTCTGATTCTCACCCATAATAACATCCAGTAGGTTTTTAGAAAGAGCTATTACGATGAATTCCCAATATACCTGTTTAAGTGATTACTCCCATACGAAGCCACTGTATACAGCCGTGTATACATTTTTTCACGGAATACAGGCACTGTATACAAAATTTTTTTTTTTTTTTAATATAGCACTAATTAGCACGTAATGAATTGGCCCTATAGGGATTCGTAACATAGTCAGGGGCATTATAGAAGAGGAAGAAATAAATTACTAATGTAAAAGGTAATTACCGAGGATATAAATGGACTCTGGAGGTAAAAAATGGCTCCCACATGATAAAATAAATACCAACTGATAGAATTAGTTATCCAGGGGCTCATTGGGCCCGACCAGAAAAAAATGAGATCTCGCTGTACAAATCAATTCCCAGGGAAAAAAATGGACAGTAAGGGTAAAATATGGGTTCAGCAGAAAAAAATGAGATCCCGCTGTATAAATCGATTCCCAGGGATAAAAATGGACGATAGGGGTAAAAAATGTGTCCAGCAGGCAAATAAATGGTAAAGAGGCACCTGTGTATTTTAAGTTTATTCTTCTGCAAATATATGTTCATATGTAAATTAAATCGCTGGACCAAATTTTCTTTTTTTCATAAATTTTTTCTTACCGTATTATTTATAAATATGTTATAACTTTTGGGCCATAAATATTGTGAGATGAAATTTTATGGCCTAAGCTAAGTAAAAATTTAATTTCAGTAAAAGTACATTTCAAAATACTGATACTGATTAAATTAATGTTTTTAAAACTTTAATAAATTAAAGTATAATTAAAACTAAGTTAAGTCTTGTTGTTTCCTAATCACAAGTTATATTTTAAGTTTTGGGCCAAAAATGTTGTGAGATGAAATTACATGGCCTAAGCTAAGTAAATTTTTATTTCAGCAAAAGTATAAATTCCTAATAAATATGTTATAACTTTTGGGTCATAAATGTTGTGAGATAAAATTTTATGGCCTAAGCTAAGTAAAAATTTAATTTCAGTAAAAGTACATTTCAAAATACTGATACTGATTAAATTAATGTTTTTAAAACTTTAATACATTAAAGTATAATTAAAACTAAGTTAAGTCTTGTTGTTTCCTAATCACAAGTTATATTTTAAGTTTTGGGCCATAAATGTTGTGAGATGAAATTATATGGCCTAAGCTAAGTAAATTTTTATTTCAGCAAAAGTTTACAGTAAACAGATAATTTTTCTTATACAGATTTTTCACCTTGGGCTCACAGGCTGTACTTTAAATATAATTAGCTTATATTCTAAAAATTTATTATCTTTAGAAACTGCTTAACTTGCCAGGCCCCTAAATAACCAGTAAACGGCGTGAATGGAAATTGTATAATAATTATCTATTATAAAAAAGCTTATGGGCTCTATATGGAGATTTTATTAGAAAATCAAATTTCTTGTGTTCAAATTTGAATTTTTTCTTTATAGGTTATTATGGGTTATAGCCTACATTTATTGTAAATATCTATCTTCGACATTTTGTAAAAAGAATTAAAATTTTATTTTAAAAATATTAAATAAATTGGAAATGATTTAAAAATATTATAAGAATATATAAAAAATATATAGTAAGAATATTTTTAAAAAGTAAAAATCTTGTTTATGAAAATTATTTTTCATTGTAAAACAAAGTTCTTGAAATATGAATTTAAGGATTATACAGTGCCTGTATTCCGTGAAAAAATGTATACACGGCTGTATACAGTGGCTTCGTACGGAAGTAATCACTTAAACAGGTATATTGGGAATTCATCGTAATAGCTCTTTCTAAAAACCTACTGGATGTTATTATGGGTGAGAATCAGAAGCAATGAATTAAGCCTGCTTACATAAATGAAAAGTACTTGATAAATTAGATTTAAATTAGAAATTTATAAAATTTGGACCCAAACTGTATATAAAGTCCAGTAATAGCTTTCCAAAGCTTTTTGAGAATGCATCAATGAAACCCTAAATTTACCCCTATCGTCCATTTTTATCCCTGCGAATCGATTTATACAGCGGGATCTCATTTTTTCCTGCTGAACCCATATTTTACCCTTATTGTCCATTTTTTTCCCTGGGAATCGATTTGTACAGCGAGATCTCATTTTTTTCTGGTCGGGCCCAATGAGCCCCTGGATAACTAATTCTATCAGTTGGTATTTATTTTATCATGTGGGAGTCATTTTTTACCTCCAGAGTCCATTTATATCCTCGGTAATTACCTTTTACATTAGTAATTTATTTCTTCCTCTTCTATAATGCCCCTGACTATGTTACGAATCCCTATAGGGCCAATTCCTTACGTGCTAATTAGTGCTATATTAAAAAAAAAAAAAAATTTGTATACAGTGCCTGTATTCCGTGAAAAAATGTATACACGGCTGTATACAGTGGCTTCGAACGGGAGTAATCACTTAAACAGGTATATTGGGAATTCATCGTAATAGCTCTTTCTAAAAACCTACTGGATGTTATTATGGGTGAGAATCAGAAGCAATGAATTAAGCCTGCTTACATAAATGAAAAGTACTTGATAAATTAGATTTAAATTAGAAATTTATAAAATTTGGACCCAAACTGTATATAAAGTCCAGTAATAGCTTTCCAAAGCTTTTTGAGAATGCATCAATGAAACTATACTTGTAAAATACTAATTAGTTGGATTTTATATTTTTTTAGGTCCAAATTTGTTTATACATTCTAGTTTGGATTTTATTTATCAAATAATTTTCAATTATACAAATAGGGTGAATTGGTGAATTTCATGGCTTATTTATGATTCTTACTCGTACAAACATCCAGAACTTGGTAATAAACCATATCGTTGAATTCCCAATAAACTTTTATGTTTACATAAGTTAGACCCTCTTAAGAAGCTGGTTTTAAATGAATTCGCAATTTGGTATTCGCTAATAAAGACGTAAAAAAAAAAGAAATTACTTGAATAGGTTTATTGGAAATTCATAGATCGTAATGGCTCTTTCTAAAATCCTGGATGTTTTTATTCAGAATCAGAAGCAATGAATTAAGCCTGCTTAAATAAATGAAAACTACTTAACAAAGTAGATTTAAATTAGAATTTTATCAAATTTGGACCCAAACTGTATATAAAATCCAGTAATAGCTTTCTAAAGTTTTTTTAGAACGCATTGATGAATATTTCAATACTTAAATATTTCCCCAATTTTTTCAATTTCATTATTATGTGATGAATAAGAATTGGTACACGACTTCAATTTATACTTCTGCACAGTCTTCGCATGAAGACTTCTTCATATTCGCAAACTCTTTTTCTAAACTTTTCTTCTTACCCACGCAATAAATATTTACATTTTCATACAAGGTATTAGTTTTATACTATGGATCATTTACGTGCTAAAAATTCTTAATTTCACATTTCTTGCACCTATAATAATATCGATCATCTGAAATATAAAAAGAAAAATTAATTTGATGAAGCTCATCAGAAACTGGACTCTATTTGAATATTTTAGATGTAGGTTTGCCAAATAAATATGATAAATATATTTTTTCTTGCTTATCTTTAAGTGAATGAATTAGTAATGCATGCATCTAAAATATAATAAAATAAAATAATTTATAATAATACCAATAATAATAATAAATTATATATTAAATTACCTCTCGTATGTATTCACAGTTACACAAAAAAATTCTGATCCTTAAACTAAACCTACCTGCAGGTAACAATAAAAACTAATCTAAAGTCAGAATTTAACCTTATCCTAGTTTTCCAGATATTTGTGTTTGGAAGCATCTGAAATTATCTGTGGCAACCGTAAGCCTATTACGGGACAATCGTAAACTTACAAGACAAAAACATAAGCAACAGTAAAAAATAGATGAAGAATATATTTCATATTCATATTCAGCAACAAAAAAAACACAACTTATAGAAAAAACCACAAAAATCAACCTACAGTTTCTTATTGCAGGCAATTGAAGCATACTTTGTAAAAATCGATATCATATTTTTGTTTATCAGCTCAAAAAACATAAGTAACCATGCAAATATAAAAAAAATCTTAAAAATGAACCTAACCGTGGACTACTGGACTATATTTGATAAAAAACAATATCATATTCGTATTTAGTTACCCCAAAAATAAAAATAATCGTTGCAAAATTCCATCGACCTATTAAGGATGAAATTTGTCTAAGAAATGGGGTTCCATGCTTGCTCTATCTGTGATAATTATAAAATCAGCCGTCATTCTGGGGTAAAACGTATCAAAAAAATTTTTTTGACCATACGAATTTCTTGTTTAGGTCCCATTGACAAACCTTTATTTATTTTTCGAAAGACTAAAAGACGATTTTGAAATGATTTTTAAGTTGTAACAAAAAAATAGAGCTAAAAAATGTATAGCCTTTGTGCAGATCCCTAAAAATTGACTAATTTTACTTATTTATCTTAAAATAATATTACATGTTTAATAATAATTAAATAGACTATTACATTTAGAATATTTACATAAATATTTCCAAAATTTTTTAAAAATTTATTTCTTATAAACTTTTTTATTTTACAGAATGTTTAATACTATTGCAATTCCTTTAGGGTCTACACTAGAAAACTTGACATTGATATGAGCGCTAATTACAATAGGCAAAACTCAAGAACTAAAACCAGTTAGTCTCTCCGTTCGGAAAGTTTAACACTCTGTTTTAAGGAATAATTGTTATTTTTGAATGAATGGTATATTTTACGCAGTATAAGCAATGAAGCTATAGCACCCATTTTGAAATGACATTTAAAAAAAAATAGGAAAAAATAATAGATGATAATAGATTTAAATATAAATATTTTTTATGAGAATATCAACCCACAAAAAACTTATAGGTAATGTTCTGTTTTGAGAAGATTTTTAATTAGAATATATTAATGCCCATTTTTTCCGTATAATATTCGGTTTTCAGTAACTTCATAAAAGATGTTATGGACGAAGATATTAACTTGGAAAATAAAATTTGCATCATTTGGAATTATTTTAAAAATGACAAAATATTTGACAGTTGCTTGAGGAAAGTTGGTAAAAACAGGTGCAAGATTTTAAAAGATCATCTAAAGAAAGACTAGATAATTTTTATAAAATTTTAAATGAAGATAAGGATTTTTATGTTCATGAATGCTGCAGGACTAAGTACATTAAAGCATCTGCTATTAAGTCATATAAAAATCAGTGGAAAACGAAGCTACTATTCCACCTCCTCAAAAAAAAGACTCGTTTTAGCAATGGACAAAATTATTTTGATTGGGAAAACTTGTGCTTTATTTGTGAAAAATGCGATGTCAATAAACGTCAACGTTTAGATAACCGTCAATCATATTCTATTGTTACAGATGAAAATATCATTAAAAATATCATTTATCTAGTTGAAAATCAAAAAGGACACGAGTATGGAAGTAGTTCATAAAAGGTTTTCCTTTAATTTTGGAAGCGTATGTAAGCTTGATGCAAAGTATCACAGATAATGCTACGCCGCCTTAAATACTAAATATAAACGAAGCCCTCTCAAACATATTCATTTTTTTGAAGTCTGTAAAAACAAATATAACCTTTTATATATATTGTTGATGAACGTAATTTAAATAATTAATTTATTCACCTTGAAGAACGATACTCATAAATTTGAATTGAATATCTTCCATTGATTCCGAAGATTCCACTGTAATGTTGTCGTCTAATCTTTTCAAAGTTTTGGGTGTATTTACTGTATCACTCTTAGGAGTTTCATGTTTTGGTGTTGTAAAAAATGAATTAATCATAAATTCTTCCCTCGTTTTATCAGTTTCAATTTTTTCCAAAATTAACAAGCGAGGCTGTTCACCATCTGTTATCCAGCGTTTCTCTATTTTATCATTTTCATAATTGTAATTTCTTATTTCTTCTTCAACTAATGCTTTCAAATAATTGAAAGTTGATTCATTTTCTGTGGTTTTAGAAAAAAGAATACTTTTTAATTTGAACTCTGCAAATTCATTGCCATTAACAAAACAAGAGTCTGTTGAATTTCACTTGATTTCCAAATTAAGTTTTTGACCTGTACTGTTATCGATGAAAAGAATCAAAAACATAGATGTTGTTATATTGATTCTCTTCATATTAGAGTATGCCATTTTTGAGCATATTGGACATTTGACTCTTTTATTTTTCATCCAAACATTCTCGTCAATCATATCATGCAAAGAATTTTTTTGATCCTTTAAAACTTCTACTCTTACTCTGAAATTTAATAAAATGTATAATTACATTATACACAAGTAAGAAACTAAGAAATATATACTTACGTAAAGAATCCTCTACGTGTTTCTTCATAATTTTTTGTTTCCACGCATTTGAAACATTTAAAAGTATTTTCATCTCTGTATTCAAAATTCTCTCCTAGATTTGTTATTTTTAATATACATTCCACCAGTTTTTTTCATCTACTTTACTATCAAGCACATTTTTGGCCATCAACTGTCCGCTGCTGACGTTTCTTGAAGTTTTTTTGAGCTAAAGAGAGTAAAAAATCATATTTCTCCTTATTTTCTTCAGCTATTTTCATTATTTAGTCTTCATTTAATAAATATTTCAAGATGCACCTGACAAAACTCTCGGTAGACATTTTGAATTTGTTATAGGGCTAAGTTTTTCATCACTTGCTAAGATACTTAATAAATACAAGACTATCGGAAATGGAAGTAGCGAATAATTAACCTTGCTTCCGCAGGCGTTGTTGTACTCGATATGTCAATAAATAACATCAATTTCTACCAATATCGATATGAACTTCGATTAAGTCAAGTTTTGATTTTTGACATCGTCCTTTTGTTGTCATATATTTATGGATAATCCTATATATATATAAATCTTTAATTTTGTATGTTTGTCCGAAATGGGTAAACTTGAACGCGATATAAGTTAGAGATGCGGGGTTTACAGCAAAAGACGGCAAAAATTACGGGTCAAAACATAGGCTAGGTTTCGTTTCGATTGATAACGACAAAAATTTATTATGTTGAAAGAACTGAATTTTCAAGTAAAAAATTTTTATCAAATTTTAAAAAAAACCAAAAAAACAAAAAACCGAGGAAAAATTTTACTATCAAAAAGAATTTCATTCGATTCGGGTATATTTTTTAAGTATCCACCTAAATTTTCAAGGCGATCGGTTCGTACTGTCAAAAGATACAATAATTTTTCGAAAATTATAAAAGTTTAGGACTAATCCTATCCAATCCTATCCTATCCTATCCTATATATATATAAATCTTTAATTATGTATGTGTGTGTGTGTGTGTGTGTGTCCGAACGCGATAAACGAGAACACGATAAAAGCTACAGACATGGGGTTTACGGCAAAAGACGGCAAAAATTACGGGTCAAAACATAGGCTAGGTTTTATTTCGATTGATAACGACAAAAAATTTTTATGTTGAAAAAACTGAATTTCCAAGAAAAAAATTTTTATCAAATTTTCAAAAAAAACCAAAAAAACGGAAAACCGAGGAAAAATTTTACTATCAAAAAGAATTTTATTCGATTCGGGCATATTTTTTACGTATCCACCTAAATTTTCAAGCTAATCGGCTCGATCTGTCAAAAGTTACAATCATTTTTCAAAAATTATAAAAGTTTAGGACTAATAGTATATATATTCGTAATTCTTACCGGTTACTAATTTAGTAGCTCAATAAAGTAACTAAAAGAAACTTGTACAGGTATTATCAGGGTGAATCCTAGAATTGGTAGTTGAGGGAAGCAACTGCCACTTGCGGATCCTAGGGTAGGGTAATCAAGCTTTGAATCGCTGATCACTAATTATCCGCCTGAGTTCCAACGTCCGTAATTTTTATGATTCAGTAAATATTAGATAATAATTCGGGTAAAAAAAGGTTGTTATACAAAATAATGAGTAAGCTAAAACAACAAATCTTTGTAAAAATTAAGATTCAGGGGTCCAGGGGGGCGCAGCCCCCTTGGCGGTTGCCGAGGTGAGCGAAGCGAGCCGGAGGCAGCTAGTAAATAAATAAAATTCAGTTGACAAATGAAATATTTATTGAAATCAATTTATTTATTAAGTAAGCTTTAAGTGAATAATTAATTATTATCTAATTATAAATATGTAAATAAATAAATATTAAAACTCGCAGTTTCCCTCTCCATATTTTGTTAAGGAAATGAAAATGTTCACAAAAAAAATGGAGCAATCTTAAACACGTTAGGTCACCCGTGCAGCGCTATGAATGTGTAGGACTTTTTTATAAAATATAGCTGAAATCTAGTAAGTTAACCAACTTCAGGCAAGTGAAAAATAAACACGCCAACCAAAGCATAATAAATTTGTATATTTATCATCGATTTTTCATCATTAATAAAGCGTTGAACGACATTATTTATAATTTAAATTATTTATGCAAAAGAAATAATTAAAATCTGCTGAAATGTAATTATCATGCAATTCCTCTGAAGTTGTTTACGTCACTAGATTTTATATTTGGGCCACAATGCTAGATGCCTTTCTTGATAATGGCGGTGTAGATCAATCTAGAGCACGTGCTTAAGTAATACCTTAATAATGTCCAAGAAATTTTATGAATCTAAACGTCAAGCAGATGGAAAATTATACAGGTTTAAGTACACAATAGATGAAAATTACAAAATTTCATTAAAGAAAGGGTGGAAAAGAGAGATTAGTGTTAATTGGTTTGCAGAAAAAAAATGGGCAAATGTCTATTGTTATTTCGGTGAAAAAAATTAAGAACATCAAGATTGCAAATTAGCTATTTAAAATATTGGAATTTATATGGTTGAAATTAAGAAGGAAAGTGTAAAATATAATATATATATATTTTTTTTAAGACTGTGAGGAACAAGTTAGGAACGTAAGAAATTTTTTTCACTGCATACTTATTTTTTAGTTGGAAGTCTCAAAATCGCGTTTTTTTGAAAACCAATTTTTTTTTTTGTACATTAAAATTATTCTATACCTAGAATAGATAGAGTAGATAGCCGCCTGTGTTAAATGTATGCACTTTTTTCGTAGGCCTTGCGTAAGGCTACTTATACGTGATTCTTAAATTTCCGGGTACGTTGATTCCGAATTTTTAGGTCCCGATCCCGAAAAAGTAGCCCTGATACTGATTTACCGTAATTTTCGGACAATTTTGAGTGTTTTTTTGGCATACTTCATATAAAAACTTTCTAGATTGACTTTAAAATGTCAGGTCATATATTTTTGTGGTCGCTGCGATTATCAATTTCAAGGTTAGGAACCCGAAAAGTTATCCCGTATACCATATTCGGCCATTTTTTACCCGATTTCGACGTTTTTTCAACATGTTTCACAAAAAACTTACTCTATTATGATAAAAATGACTAAATTACGGTTTTTTCATAATCAGCTACCTCAAAAACCTTAATGTAGTTATTTTTATAAGAAAAGAGTAAGTTTTTTGTAAAATATGTTGAAAAAACGCCGAAAGCGGGTAGGCTCAAATTGGCTACTATAGCAAAATTTATAAAATTTGACAAAACCACCAACGTAAAAGGATTAAGCTTACTGAAGTAAGCTTACAGACTAACCTAAAAAAGCTTAATTTTAAAAATGAAGTCTTTTTAGGTTAGTGCGTAAGCTTAATTTTTAAAATTAAGCGTTTTTAGGTTAGTCCGTAAGCTTACTTCAGTACCCAAAATTAAGCTTAATCTTTTTACGTGAGCAGTAAAAATAGAAAAGAATGATTTTATGGCTAAGGAAAACTCCGGATGAAAAAACTAGTGATTTCATTGAATCTCATAGGAAAAAATATATAAGTGACACTTGTAAATATTATTCAGAAAATTTTTTCTTGAAACCTGCGAAACTTTAAAAAATTGGTCCCTTGAAAACTGAAACTATAAAAAACAAAAAAACGGATTTTTTTCCTAAAAAGCATGGTAAAGTGTTAAAATAAATAGCGAATTCGAATTGTACTGGAAAAATTACTATGGTATACGTCTTTAAATCCAGTTTATAGCATCATTTGAATCTGATAGAAAAATACCAAGTCTGTGAATTAAAAAAAAAATCCAATATTTAACATTTGTGTTGCTCTAAGACCTTGAAAACTGAAAATTTGTGTTTTTTGGTCCTAAATAAATTTATTTTAGTAAATTAAAATTACAAAACAATTCAAAAAACATAAATCCATTATTAAAAATAGTTTTAATTTATTTAAAAAATTTTAAAAATTGGTTTTTTTTTTCAAGTATTGAAAAATGTATTTTGAGCCTTCCAACTCAAAAAAAAAAAACTATGGGGCGAACAAAATTTTTTGTGTCCCTCACTTGTTCGTCAATTTATATGGTCTAAAATCATGTAAAAACTGTTGAGTAAAAAAAAAAATTTTTAATTTACCCCCCAACAAACCCCAAATTGAGGTGGTTCTCCCTGAGAGCTACGGCTTTAATTTTAGGACAAGCATTTCCTGCCTCAGGATACCCTATAGAATCCGAAAATACCAGAGATTTTTAGGATCATCGTGGTGAAACTTTTTACGTGTTCCAGACCACTGTGCGTAATTTACTAAAATAAATATAAAACCTAAATTAAAATTTTTTTTTTTTGGTAAAAATTAAAATAAATGTTTTTATCTTTAGTCGAAAAGTTGATATTCCAAAAAAAGTATATAGGGTTATATTATTTTTTTTCTTATTATTACTAGATTACCGCGAACATTAGTGAGACTGAGCGAAGCCACTGATATCTGTAATTTTATAGGTTTATTTAATGATTCCTTATAAATCTTAAAATTATGATTTCTTATTAAAAGATAAGTAATACTATTATTATTAATAATAAAAGTTCTTTCATTTTAAAGGCTATAGCATAAAGCATAGTGATTTGGCCCCCCTCCCCAACCGCAAAAAAATTATTTGTATCCGAAAAATATTATAAAAACTAGCCGATCGCCGTTAGAATTAGCTTCTTAGCCCATATTAGGCGCCCTTAAATCTTAAAAAACCTTAAAAATCGTGTTTTTTGCTTTTTTTATTTGTTTCTCCGCACTGTGTTGTGCTATTAATCTAAAAGTTGCGTAGAAAAAAGGGCACAGAGTTTATTTTCAATCTTCATTGGTTTTAGACCCTTAAGACCATTTTAAGACCCCGAAAATTTATTTTTAATTTTCGAAAAATCGGTTTTTTGAGCATAAAAAAAAATAACCAGCGTTAAATTTCTTCAAACTGACTTAAAAAGTTGAAAAAAAGTATATTTTACTGATATCAGTCTTGTCCTGGAGGAGGAGCTCATCTCCACACCTTCAAAACTCAAAAAACGCGTTTTTTGTCTCTGCACGATTAAAATGCAATAGAATTGCGAAAATTCGTTTTGGAACCTCCCTTAATTTTTTTAAGCATCTATTTTTACGTTTTAACTAAAATATATTTCATTAATTATTGTTTTTAGACCCTTATTACCACTTAAGACCACCTTAAGAGCCCAAAAATTGATTTTACATTTTCGAAAAATCAGTTTTTTTGAAATTAAAAAATTATACCTGCCTTTCATTCTTTCAAATTGGACTAAAAAGGCAAAGAAAATTATTTTTTAACGATATCAGTCTTGTCCTAGAGGGGTAGCTCTTCCCCACCCCTTCAAAACCAATATGGTGGTCAGAAAAAATTACATTTTGATATTTTTTGTTAAAAATTTGTGTGAATGGTATTTTTTGGGTGCTAATTACGAATATATAATTATTTTTCAAAAATTTTAAATGGCGGAACCAATATGGCCGTTGAAAAACTCGAAATTTCGAGATTTTTGACGATTCCCGTATCGAAAAATCCTGTACAAGCGTTGTGCACAAGCTTGTGCACAAAAACGCGAAATTTTGTGCACAAAATAGAAAAAAACTTAAATTTAATAAATATGGACGGCGAACCAAAATATAGTCCTCCAGGAGTCCAGGTAATCCTCAGGAAGGTATTATTACTTTATTTACCGAAAAAAGTGTATAAAAGTTTTCCAATATGGCGAATCCGAAAACTCTAAAAACACCCGAAAATCAATATTCTGCATTAGATTTGGGTTTTCAAGCTCAGTAAAAACGAATTTGAGATATAAATTTTCATTATTTGACCTCGCAAATATTTTTCGGTTTTCCAATATGGCGGACCCGAAAATTTCAAAAACACCTGAAAATAAAATTTCTGCATTAGATTTGGGTTTTCATGCTCAGTAAAAACGAATTTGAGATGTAAAATTTCATAATTCGACCGTGCAAATATATTTCGGTTTTCCAATTTGGCGGAACCGAAAATTTCAAAAATATCCGAAAATAAATTTCCTGCATTAGATTTGGGTTTTCATGCTCAGTAAAAACAAATTTGAGATGTGAATTTTCATAATTTGACCTCGTGAATATTCTTCGGTTTTCCAATAAGGCGGAACCGAAAATTTCAAAAATACCCAAAAATCAATTTTTTGCATTATATGTGGGTTTTTAAGCTCATTAATACTAATTTGAGATGCAATATTTCATAATTTGATCTTGCAAATATTTTTCGGTTTTCCAATATGGCGGAACCGAAAATTTCCAAAATACCCGAAAATCAATTTTCTGTATTATATTTGGGTTTTCAAGCTCAGTAAAAACGAATTTGAGATATAAATTTTCATTATTTGACCTCGCAAATATTTTTCGGTTTTCCAATATGGCGGACCAAAAAATTTCAAAAACACCCGAAAATCAATTTCCTGCATTAGATTTGGGTTTTCAAGCTCAGTAAAAACGAATTTGAGATATAAATTTTTATTATTTGACCTCGCGAATATTTTTCGGTTTTCCAATATGGCGGACCCGAAAATTTCAAAAACACCCGAAAATAAAATTTCTGCATTAGATTTGGGTTTTCATGCTCAGTAAAAACGAATTTGAGATAAAAATTTTCATTATTTGACCTCGCGAATATTTTTCGGTTTTTCAATAAGGCGGACCCAAAAATTTCCAAAATACCCGAAAATCAATTTTCTGTATTATATTTGGGTTTTCAAGCTCAGTAAAAACGAATTTGAGATATAAATTTTCATTATTTGACCTCGCAAATATTTTTCGGTTTTCCAATATGGCGGACCAAAAAATTTCAAAAACACCCGAAAATCAATTTCCTGCATTAGATTTGGGTTTTCAAGCTCAGTAAAAACGAATTTGAGATATAAATTTTTATTATTTGACCTCGCGAATATTTTTCGGTTTTCCAATATGGCGGACCCGAAAATTTCAAAAACACCCGAAAATAAAATTTCTGCATTAGATTTGGGTTTTCATGCTCAGTAAAAACGAATTTGAGATAAAAATTTTCATTATTTGACCTCGCGAATATTTTTCGGTTTTTCAATAAGGCGGACCCAAAAATTTCAAAAATACCCGAAAATCATTTTTCTGCATTAGATTTGGGTTTTCGAGCTTAGTAAAAACGAATTTGAGATAATAATTTGCATTATTTGACCTCGCGAATATTTTTGTTTTTCAATATGGCGGACCCGAAAATTTCAAAAATATACGAAAATCAATTTTCTGCATTAGATTTGGGTTTTCAAGCTTAGTAAAAACGAATTTGAGATGTAAAATTTCATAATTTGACCGTGCAAATATATTTCGGTTTTCCAATTTGGCGGAACCGAAAATTTCAAAAATACCCGAAAATAAATTTCCTGCATTAGATTTGGGTTTTCATGTTCAGTAAAAACAAATTGGAGATGTGAATTTTCATAATTTGACCTCGTGAATATTCTTCGGTTTTCCAATATGGCGGAACCGAAAATTTAAAAAATTCCCGAAAATCAATTTTTTGCATTAGATGTGAGTTTTTAAGCTTATTAAAAACTAATTTGAGATGTAAGTTTTCATTATTTGACCACGCGAATATTTTTCGGTTTTCTGAAGACTTTAACAGCATTTTTATTTGCACCTTCTCTACTAAAAACATGGGAATTCGACTTTATATATTGCAATCTTTTATATTGTCTGCAGATTTGCAAAGGCACAAACTGAGTCCCGTAATAAAGCCTGCGAATTATCCCATTAAAATGCTCGTATGGGATTGCAGACCATGCCCATAGTGCTCCAAACTTTTTAACAAATAAAGGGAAATGCAACAAACAATGAATATTAAACCTCATAAATTCAGGTCCATAAAGACCTTCTACACCTAATACAAATTTACGCAATGCTTCTGAAGCTAATTCATACTCAGAATCGCTAATTTCCGTTTTTAAAAATATGTTTAAGCTATATATATATAAAAACCAATGCTTATAATATTTTGTCGGTAATAATCCTTTTAAGCATACTAAGGAATAGTAAAGTCCAAAATATAACAAATCGTTTGCTGTATAATCCTTTAGTTTTTTTTATGGATATTGGTGTTTTGGTTACTTCGCGACAAGGTTTGATTCTGAGCAATTTATCCTCAAACTCATTTTTTTTTCTTCCCAAATACCATTCTTTTTGATGATTAGATGAATCGAACCAAGCTTCTAAAAATAAATTGATTACTCCTAAAACTCCGCAGTGCATATACTCTGGGGGATACGAGAATATAATATTAAAAACTGGAATTTCAGAAGTTATGCTGTAACCTTTTACTCCGAAATAGGTTTCGTCTTCACGTAATTTTTTGGCATCATTAACGTGTTCTTTGTGAATTGTACTGCTCCTTAATTCAGCAATATCCCCTCGATATATCCTGGCGTGTCCTTGTCCTTTTTCTATTCTCTCACCCTCTGATAAGCAATAGGGACAACCATAGCTACCGTTGAACTGATGCATGTTTTGTATTTTTGGTCTAGCTACAGAATCAACTGGAGAAACTAATGTATGCACTTTTATTCTTGTTAATACGTTGTTAGTATTAATTTCAAATCCTTCAAAATGCAAAAGACGTAGTTCTTGAACGAAAGGTTTCAAGAATAAGTTCATGTTTATGTTTCCATCCAAGAGGTACCACAAACCACATAATATTATATTGTTTCTTCTTGTTCGATAGGGCAATTTATTTATACTTACTAATATTGGATAAAGAGATGCGCTATTAGACTTGAATAATTTAACCCCATCAGTATTATATTGGATAGTCAGGTCATTATCTTGAATCAATTGACGCCGTCTTAACTTTTTATATGATTCACTATTAACAATATCACTTTCAGAGCACTCTTTTCGAAACTGCACAGACAAGGGACTATTTATTATTTTTATAAGTTGCTCTTTTAAAGGCATATAGTAGAATATTTTTCGCTCTTTATGCATTTTATTAACTTCATAAACACTTTTGCACTTTGGACATAACACTTCGTTTACTCTTTCGGGAACTTTGAAAACGTCTGCATAACAATATGAATACATTTCATGATTCGTCTGATCATTATTCTTGAGGAGCATGTACGTGCTTTTATACAATGGTTGTTGCATATGAACGTCAAATACTTTAAGGACATTATTTAGGCTAAGATTGGATATTCGTTCAGTAAATGACATACTTATCATTAACATTTTGCCTTCACTTTTTGTCAAAGGGCATCCTTCATATAAAGGCAACATATCCTAAAATGAAATTTACATTATATAGCAATTGTTTGTAAAATAATAAAATATTGTTCATTAAATATTATCTACTTTAAAAAAAATAAAACATGGTAATATAATTTACAATCTATTCTCTACATTAAATAAAAAATTCATTAGAAATATACCATTATTATAAATTATAAATAATTCAAATAATTAGGTTAAGGGTCCTTTGTGCTAAATGTGTTTTTGAAAATTACTTTTTTTTTGCATAAATAACTTCATATATGTCTCAAGAACATGTAAAAAAATTTTTTATTTTTAATTCCCTCTCTAAGTATACTTTTTGGCCTGTTTTGCGCGCGCCGTCAAACTAATTATTTTTTCTAAAACTGAATAGATATCCATATTGTCCTCGCAAACCTTCCTAGGTCTTTCAAATTATTTATATTATATTAATTAATATATATTGTATTATTGAATACTCATAGAATGTGTATATTAACGGATTTTTCCGTCAGTAAAAAGTTTTAATTCACTATATAAGCAGAGTTGGACAAAAAACGAAACTCTGACCAACAAAATGAAAGTCAAGTAGTAGTAGAATATGAGCCAGCCAAAAGGGTTATTGTATGTATCCGGGATCGCAGACGACTGGTAAGTTGAAAAAAAAAAAAATTTCGTTTTTTTTTAAACCACGTATTTACTCTTTCTACTTAACATTTCTGTAAAAATTATTAACCGATTGTAATGTTTATGGTCAAGATTTATTTGTTTTGAGTTGCTCTAAACAAAAAAAACAAAAAAAAGAAAATTATTTAATTTAAAGTATCGAAAAATTTGTTTTGAAACTTCAAACGCGTTAATCTCGAAACACGTTTCTCGCTAGCTGTGTACACGATTAAGCAAAAACAATTCTAGCAATTTACTTCATATTTGCTGAGTAGTTAAAAAAATATGTTTTTCAGGGGCTGACTTCGAGTTTTTTTAAAAACAAGTTCTCAAAAAGTTTTTACAGCTACTGTAGTCCTAAAAAATTAGGCCTTTTTTTGCATTTTAACTTTAAACATCCGCCATTTTGTTTGTAATTAATTTTTTTGAAAAAACTCGAAGTCAGCCCCTGACATTTGCTTTAAACTCCTACCCATTTTTTTTTGTTTCAGATAAGTCTAACTGGAGATATCCTGTACACAGTTTTGACATTTTGCCTGATTTACGCACGTGTAATGCGGAAGTGACGTCATGAAAATAAAAAATAAAAATTTTTTTGTAAAATATAATACTTAAATAAAAGAATAAACAAACATTTATTAAAAAATCTGTAACCGTCTCTTCACAATCCTTGCCTAAAAAATCGTCATATTTAGCACAAAGGACCCTTAACAAATTTTTTATTTTAAAACTTATTTATAAAAAATATTTATTCGGATTCTTTTTTACACATCGAAAACATATGGTAGGATACCTCAAGTTCTAACTACAGAACACTTTTTATTTTGTGGGCCTGTGTTATTGTTGCTGATTTTAGACAGGTATAGTATGCTTACAATTTTTGGAAATGCATTTATAAAAAAAGTAAAATATGTTCAAATTATGTATTATAAACGCATATTAACTCTTAAAGCTACTTTTAGTCGTATCCGACTGAAAAATCAATTAATTTTTATTTTACTACAAATCGTAGTAATTTTACTACACTTGTAGTATTATTACTACGAATTAGTTAAATTAGTAATATTAGTAAAATTAACACAAATTGTAGTAAATTTACTATTTTTGTAGTAATATTACTAAACTGTAGTAATATCGAGTGCATTATTTTTTATTGTGCATATATTATAATAGATTGATATTATATAAAAACATTATAAGTCATGAATTTTTTAATTTTTTTTGTCTGAAAAACAAAAAATATAAATATACATTTATTCAACTATTAAATCCATACCAGACGTAAAAGAATCAACAATTCTTATATATGTTATTTCATAAGAACCCTTGATATGCAGAAAATACTATTTTATTTTTTTACAATATTTTGTTGTTTTCAAAAAAAAGTTTTGAAGAAAGAATCTGAATTATAATAAGTTAATAAGTAGTTATTACTCGTTGTAAAGTATTAATAAGATGTGGTAAAGTTGGTAAAAATGATTTTTACGAGTGAAAGATGTTTAAAAATTTTATTTTTAACGACGTTTCGATCGATTAAGATCCTTTTCAAGCTAAAAAATATAATGAATTTTTTAATAAAAATATGATAAGTAATTTAATAAAAAATTTTTTGTGTCCATATTATTAAATTACTTATCATATTTTTATTAAAAAATTCTTGAAAAGGATCTTAATCGATCGAAACGTCGTTAAAAATAAAATTTTTAAACATCTTTCACTCGTAAAATTCATTTTTACCAACTTTACCACATCTTATTAAGAACCTTAATTATGTTTGCATGCAAATATTACCTCATCAACTATTTCAACTTCGTCATCTTCTATGAATTCATTATCTTGAAAATCGAATTCATCGTCTTCATCATTCGTAAGATTATTATCATCAGAAATATTATGATCTTCATCCCAATCTAATGAATCTTCATCGGAATCAGAGTAAAACATTAAATTTGGGTCCTTGAAAAAATTATAAACTTGTTATTTTTCAAAGAAACTTATAATTAGTTTGTTTATAACACATTTAAAATGCATGAAAGATGTAAACTTCGATTAAAAGGTGGGTATAATACATAAATAGTGTGCAATAACATTGCATTTTGCTTATTTTATAATTTTTAATCATTACCTTCTCTAAATCTAAATTATTTTAAGTCCCTAAATCAAATTTATTTTTAGTTCCTAAACTCTGAGTTTATATTCTAATTACCTAAACCAAAATTATTTAAAGTCACTAAATCAAAAGTATTCTAAGTCCCATTTGCCCCCCATTCAATATTGAAATTCATTAATTATACAGTTATCTCCCTATATAAAATACAAATTGCTTTACTGCTTTTTTATATTCATCATATATATAAGATAAGACTTTAATAAATTAAAGTATAATTTCGTCTAAGTTAAGTAGGTTTTTTTTGGTCAGTGTCATTTACATGCGATCTGGGCCCAGAGACACTAAAAGAGGATTGAACAATAAAACTTTTGAGATTTTTGCCTACACTTTCGGGCCGTAAAGGTTGTGAGATCAATTTTTTTAGCCCTAAGTTAAGTAAGCATTCAGAATTGCTACAATTTCATATAAATAACTTTTACAAAGAATAAATTATCATTTCTGAAATACTTTTATGAGCACAGTTTTTTTGATAAGTTTTTTAATAACTGAAAACTAATTTTCATAGATAAGATATAAGATATAAGACTTTAATAAATTAAAGTATAATAACGTCTAAGTTAAGTATGGCTTTTTTATTCAGTGGCATTTACATACGATCTGGGCCCAGAGACACTAAAAGAGGATTGAACAATAAAACTTTTGAGATTATTGCCTACACTTTCGGGCCGTAAAGGTTGTGAGATCAATTTTTTTGGCCCTAAGTTAAGTAAGCATTCTAGTTAACCTAAAATTTTGATGTAAATAATTTACAAATTATAAATTATCATTTCTGAAACACTTTTATGAGTACAGTTTTTTTATATAATTATTTTAATAACTGAAAACTTATTTTAAATGGATGTAAGACTTTAATAAATTAAAGTATAATTACGTCTACGTTAAGTATGGATTTTTTGGCATTTACATGCGATCTGGGCCCAGAGACACTAAAAGAGGATAGAACAATAAAACTTTTGAGATTATTGCCTACACTTTTGGGCCATAAAGGTTGTGAGATCAATTTTTTTGGCCCTAAGTTAAGTAAGCATTCTAGTTAACCTAAAATTTTGATATAAATAATCAATTTCTTTTAATGGAACCCCTGGGACCTGTTCGTCACCCAGGGTCTTCCATAAATGTAATTTGCTTACATAATTATTATAAACATTTATTATTTTCACAAAATGCTTAACTTGCCAGGCCCCTAACCAGCCAGCAAACGGCGCTATAAATAATAATTAATGCACAAAACTTTTTGTAATAATTTGTTTATTTTATTATTCTTATTTATGTATGTAATGCAGTGACATTAATCTGTTTTGGGTGTAACAGTCTTTATTATAAATACTCTCAATTGTAAACATTGTAATTAAAGAAAGTGTATTCTTTGATATGATATACTTGATTGTGCTGTAGGAATATATAAATTACCAAAACAAAATTTGTAACATTTATTACATTATTAAGTTTTTTTTAATTTTTTTGTTTTTTTAATGGTTCACAGGAGACCCCTCTGGGTGACAAGGTACACCCCCAGAGGAAGTGTCAGATTCTAACTCCCGGATTATGTAGAACTTTGACGTAGGACGTGCTGTCTGCAGAATTTCATCCACCCTCGGCGCCTAAATTACATGATAACACTAAATAAAATTGTCGGAATCAATACATTCATCCCTCCCGAAGCCTTGATTTTACAAATTTTTTAGATATTTTTTTTTTAATGTTTCGTGGTATAAACTGGATTTTTTTTGAAAATTCAAATGACACGATTTGGAAATTTTTATCTTTTATAAGTTTTGTCAAAAATTCATTACTCCTGAAGTCATTTTTCAAAATTCGCCTCTGGCTCAGCATTAATACAAATAAATTTCAGCACTATAGTTCGTATTTTCCGCCGATAAGCAGACTGGTTAGGGGCCTGGCAAGTTAAGCGTTTTGTGAAAATAATAAATGTTTATAATAATTATGTAAGCAAATTACATTTATGGAAGACCCTGGGTGACGAACAGGTCCCAGGGGTTCCATTAAAAGAAATTAATTATTTATATCAAAATTTTAGGTTAACTAGAATGCTTACTTAACTTAGGGCCAAAAAAATTGATCTCACAACCTTTATGGCCCAAAAGTGTAGGCAATAATCTCAAAAGTTTTATTGTTCTATCCTCTTTTAGTGTCTCTGGGCCCAGATCGCATGTAAATGCCAAAAAATCCATACTTAACTTAGACGTAATTATACTTTAATTTATTAAAGTCTTACATCCATTTAAAATAAGTTTTCAGTTATTAAAATAATTATATAAAAAAACTGTACTCATAAAAGTGTTTCAGAAATGATAATTTATAATTTGTAAATTATTTACATCAAAATTTTAGGTTAACTAGAATGCTTACTTAACTTAGGGCCAAAAAAATTGATCTCACAACCTTTACGGCCCGAAAGTGTAGGCAATAATCTCAAAAGTTTTATTGTTCAATCCTCTTTTAGTGTCTCTGGGCCCAGATCGTATGTAAATGCCACTGAATAAAAAAGCCATACTTAACTTAGACGTTATTATACTTTAATTTATTAAAGTCTTATATCTTATATCTTATCTATGAAAATTAGTTTTCAGTTATTAAAAAACTTATCAAAAAAACTGTGCTCATAAAAGTATTTCAGAAATGATAATTTATTCTTTGTAAAAGTTATTTATATGAAATTGTAGCAATTCTGAATGCTTACTTAACTTAGGGCTAAAAAAATTGATCTCACAACCTTTACGGCCCGAAAGTGTAGGCAAAAATCTCAAAAGTTTTATTGTTCAATCCTCTTTTAGTGTCTCTGGGCCCAGATCGCATGTAAATGACACTGACCAAAAAAAACCTACTTAACTTAGACGAAATTATACTTTAATTTATTAAAGTCTTATCTTATATATATGATGAATATAAAAAAGCAGTAAAGCAATTTGTAAAATTGTTTTTCAATTTTTAGAAAAATGTTATAATATTTGTATTAGGAATTAATACTTTTGCTGAAGTAAATTTTTACTTAGCTTAGACCACAAAAATTTATCTCACAACATTTATGGGCTGAAAGTTTGTTTATAAATTGAATGAAAGTAGATCCATTATCCATTATGATTATTGCACGAAATCTAATAAATTTATAAAAGGGGGTAACAGTCACTTTATAAAATCCAATAAATCTAAACCCTTATTTTGTGGACCCCAAAAGTTCAGATTCAGATGAATTTATGATTAGGAACTGTTTAATTATATTTGTATCAAAACAATTGTAAATAAAGTATTCATAAAATTTATGTAAAAACTTATAACCGGTTTGTGTACACACAACCAAAATGCATGGAACATGTTTACTTACATTTACATCTGTAATCTTACAGCATAGACACACAAAAAAAATACAATTTCCTATTTTTATAATTTGTAATTATCACCTTTACTAAATGTTAAGATTCTAAACCCAAACTATTATGATTTCCTAAACGCGTATTATTCTAGGTCCCTAAATCAAAAAATTTTCTAAGTCCCTAAACCCAAATTATTCTAAGTCCCAAAAATGAAATTATTCCAAGTCCCATTTGACCCCCCCCCCCCTTAAATGGGATATATTTGACCCCCCCCCCCCCTTAATTTTCAAATTCCGAAGAACCCCCTCCCTATAAACATGTTCCATGTTAAAATAATTTTTAATAGTTAAAAATAATACAGTTTGAAAAAATAATAAATAATACAATCACTTATTTGTAAATAGTGCATGCAAAATAAAAAAAATGTACATTACAAGTAATATATGAAGTGTTAAAAATAGAGAATAAAATTTCAATTAAAATCAGATTTTTTTTAAATTCGATTACGAATTTAAGGTAATCCAATATTTTTTATTTTTCAAAATGTAGATATTCTAAAATGCTTGTGAATTTCCCAAACAAAATAAAATAATTAATTTTTGCTAATTTAATGGTAAAAATTTGCATAAAATACATTTTCATAGAAATATTATCACCGAAATTCTTGATCAAGGAACACAAAAACCCATATGGACCAAATTTAAACACTCAAAGTGCAAAAATTGCAAATGCACCCCTTTTAGGAATTGTTTTTGCTTATTTTAGGGTAAAATTAATTTTTAATACAAAAATCCCCCAAATCCTTGATCAATGACCCAAAAAACCCGTTAGAACTTAATTTGGACGCTCAAAGTGCGAATATAGCAAAAGCACCCCTTTTAGGGGTTGTTTTTGCTAAACTAAGGGTGAAATATTGATTATTCACAAAAAAACTCCCCAAAATTCTTGATCAGCGACCCAAAGAACCCGTTAGGACTTAATTTGGTTCCTCAAAGTGCGGAAATAGCAAAAACACCCTTTTTAGGGGTTGTTTTTGCTAATTTAAGGGTTAAATATTTATTATTTATCATAAATTCCCCCAAATTCTTGATCAGCAGCCCAAAGAACCCGTTAGGACTTAATTTGGTCGCTCAAAGTGCGAAAATAGCAAAAACACCCTTTTTAGGGGTTGTTTTTGCTAATTTAAGGGTGAAATATTAATTATTTATCAAAAATTCCCCCAAATTCTAAACCCCCCCCCCCGCATTTTGACTGGAGTATCATGGATTTCTTGATACTTAAGTAATACATGAGACTGCAAAAATAAAGCTGAGTTGAATTATATTTTTGAAGGCCTTAATTATAAACTAAAAACTTAAAAGAAAAAAATTCTTAATTTATTTATTTATTTTTTTTAAATAATGAAATAACCATCTCTTTTTTTTATGCATCTAGCATGTATCTTTCTTTTAATGCATACAACCATAAATAAAAAAAATAAATAAATAAATGAACAATTTTTTTCTTTTAAGTTTTTAGTTTTTTACTAAGGGTTTCAAAATATAATTAAGTTCGGCTTTATTTTTACAGTCTTCCGGTATTACTTAAGTATCAAATCCATTTTTGGAGCAGTCTTTATTCTTACGATGAATGTTCTGCAGTTTAAAAACTCATTAATTGCAGCAAAGCAAGTAATAAATATCTGAGACAGACAAGAAACATTTGGTGTAATAGCTAATTCCTTTTGAACTCCAGAACATTGATTGTAAGAACAAATACTACACGAGTCATGGATTTCTTGGTACTGAAGTAATACATGAGACTGCTAATATAAAGCTGAGCTGAATTATATTTTTGAAGACCTTAATTATAAACTAAAAACTTAAAAGAAAAAAATTCTTAATTTATTTATTTATTTTTTTTAAATAATGAAAGAACTATATCTCTTTTTTTTTTATGCGTCTAGCATGTATCTTTCTTTTAAAGCAGACAACCATACATAAAAAAAATAAATAAATAAATGAACAATTTTTTTCTTTTAAGTTTTTAGTTTTCAACTAAGGGTTTCAAAATATAATTTAGTTCGGCTTTATTTTTACAGTCTCATGTATTACTTAAGAATCAAGAAATCCATGACTCGTGTAATATTTGTTCTTCATCAACGTTCTGGAGTTCAAAAGGAATTAGCTATTACACCATACGAGTCTTATTGTCATCCTTATAGATACTGATTACATGTTTTCTGCTATTAATGAGTTTTTAAACTGCAGAGCATTCATCGTAAAAATAAACCTTGCTCCAGCCATGGATTTCATGATACTTAAATAATACAAGAGACTGTAAATGTAAAGCCTAACTGAATTATATTTTTTAATTAATCCCTTAGTTAATATTTCAAAATATAATTCAGTTCGGCTTTATTTTTACAGTCTCATGTATTACTTAAGTATCAAGAAATCCATGACTCGTGTAATATTTGTTCTTCATCAATGTTCTGGAGTTCAAAAGGAATTAGCTATTACACCATACGAGTCTTGTCATCCTTATAGATACTGATTACATGTTTTCTGCTATTAATGATTTTTTAAACTGCAGAGCATTCATCGTAAAAATAAACCTTGCTCCAGCCATGGATTTCATGATACTTAAGTAATACAAGAGACTGTAAATGTAAAGCCTAACTGAATTATATTTTTTAATTAATCCCTTAGTTAAAAGCTGATAACCTAAAAGAAAAAAATTGTTCATTTATTTATTTTTTTTATGTATGGTTGGCTGCTTTAATATACATATAAAAAAAAAGATATCGTTATTTTATTATTTAAAAAAAAATAATAAATTAATTAATTCCTGATATATATACTCTTTTGTAACATCAATTTTCAAATTAATATAATAAAAGCTATAACACACGCTTTGTTTCTTCTCTAGTTGACCATTTTTAAATTATTAATATTTATATATACTCCAATAATACTCCAATATTTTTTTTATATTTTTTATTTATACTCCAATTTATTATATTTATACTTTTTTTTATATATACTCCAATATATATACTCCAATAACAATAACATAACATGACAATACCAGTGCAGAAGAACACACTCATATATTTTTTTTGGAAAATTGGAAAATACTTTGTTACTTTGTTACGTATTACGTATAAATATATATAAATCTCTTTGAATATATAAAAAATCGAAATATTATTTTTTTTAATTTATTTTATATAGAAATTCGAGCTTTTCGAGCTTTTCGAGCTATTCGAGCTATTCGAGCTATTCGAGCTATTCGACTTGGAGCTCTTGAAGGTCTCAAAAATTAGAGAGAGAAACCTCAATTTCCTGTATATTAATGCTTCTAAGTTTAACTTAACTTAGTCGCGCACCCTACCGGGTGCCGTAATATGATCCATGTTAATTAAGAAAAAATAACATGATAATTACCCCGTTATCTCTGTAACCACTTTCTTCTGATGATACTGTCTTATTTTCAGAATCAGATTCATTTTCAACATTTTCTTGAATAGATTCATTGTCTGCATTTAATTCTTCAATGTCATTATGGCATTCATTAAGTTCATTATTATATTCTGCAACTGTTTCAACCAATTCTTCCATTTCTTCAATTAACTCTTCATTTTCAGAATTAGAATTATTTTCATCTGCATCATCTGTTTCTGCGTCTTCATCTTGATCATCACTTTCTTCATACATATCTTTATTTTCATCGTCAACATCCTGCTGCTCCTGTAAGAAAAGAAATTATTCTTTTTAATGGTAAAATTTTTTTGAAACTTATACACAAAGATTTCTGTCTCGAGGTTAAAAATTCAGTTTTCCCTACGTAATGGACATAATATCAAAAGAATATTCTTTGATAATGTGTTCATGTGAATACGAGTATTGATTAAATTTTATGAAAGTCGTGACTGCAAGCATGCAATTACAATTAATTAATTAAATTTAATTAATTGTAAAAATTATAATAAATGTAAAAAAGTCTACATTAAAACATGTTAAAAGGGTTCGTCCCGTTAATTCGTTAATAAAAAAAAAAAAAAAAAAAAAAAAAAAAAAAGACGATTCCCCGAATTTTAAGGTTTTCCATAAATTTTGAAGGGTGCTATGCCGATTTAAAGTTTTTTGGTCAAATTTCTCTCCTCAGCCACCATTTTTGAAAATCCCGTAAAAAAGCTCTAAAAAACGTTACAGACCGGCCACACTATAGGAAGAATTTTAATTTAATGAAAAAATTAAAAAATTATCAATGGAGGGGGCAACCGCGCTTTTTAAAATTTATTTATTTGCGTAATAATAATTAATTAAAATTAATAAATTATTAACTATACGCGTTATTGTTAGTTAATTAAGTGATTTATTATAAATATTTCATTTATTAAGCTAAATTTTATTAGATTATCGATGAAATAACAGTTTCCCTCTCCAAGAACTTCTTAAGGGTACCGTCTCCCAGTTTTGAAATTGAAAATCGATTTTTTTTTTTAAATTGATTTCTGTTCAAAAAGTATTCAAGAATATAGAAAAAAAAATTTAAATGAATCACGCAAATAATAAAGAAACGACAGCGCCTAAAACTGAAATTATTAGTATGCAAGAATACAAGATTCGAAACTTTAAACGCGTTTTTCTCAAAACGAACTCTTTAAAAATGGCCCACACGATAACAAAAAAACTATTGGTCCGATTTCAAAATTTTTTTTTTTAATCAATTTGTCATGAAATTCTATGAATCTTCATCTAAAATGAACCTGATCGGAAGATTATTTTGGTCTGTAGGCCTTCGTTTTGAGGATAAAATAACGTCAAATTTCGACTTTTTTCTATTTACTTAATAAGTTTTTTAATTTTTAATATTTTTCATTGATTTTAGGTTAAGATTTGCAAAAACTCATGTACTTTATGGTGTTTTTTTTTTTTTTATTTCGGACGATTCTAAACAGAGTTATGGTGTGGGCCAATTTGCAACTTTTTTTTTAGACATCAACTTCAGCGCCATCTCATTATATGTAAAAAAAGAGAAAATAAAAAAATAAAAATTTTTTTGTATTCATTATAAGTGTATATAATCACTGTAAAAAAATCCTTTTATTATGCAATAAACTTTTTGAGAAAACTAATCAGAAAAAAAAACGTTATTTTTACTCAAAACTGGGAGACGGTACCCTTAAATTTTTTCATTAAATTAAAATTTTTCCTATAGTGTGACCGGTCTGTTAAAGAAAGAAAAAAAAGTATGTTTTCGATGTAAAATTTGATGAAAAATTCGAATTTTCAGTCAGATTTTTCCTACTCTATGTCAATTTGCGGGAAAATTCAAATTTGTGTTAAACTTTAAGTGAAAGTAACTCAAAAGTTTCCCGCTAAAAAAAATTTTTTTTTTTTTTAAATTTTCAAAAATTGCATATATTTTCTTAAAAAAAATTTCCCGAGAGTAATTTTAGTTTTAAGCGAGTAATACCGATTTTAGTTTTTTTCAATTTTGACTTGTTACTTATTTTTCTGATTTCCCGCTAAGTCACGTGACCAAATGAAAATCTGACATAAAATTTGAATTTTGCGGGAAATTTTACAAAGGTATAGTTATTTTGGTATCCTTTGAATGATACATCTCAATTTGACAATTTAAAATAGAAAAAATGAAAATTTATAAAATGGGATTTTCTTGATTTTTGGGTATATTTCTAACTATTTATAGACATTTTGATAGAAAATAAAATCTAAACTTAAAAAAATTTGATTTTTATTAATAATTGACAAAACTTTTGTTTTTTCAGAAGTATTTTATTTTTAGATTTTACACGATTTTTAGGCTCAAAATGTAAAAAAATCAATAATATCCCATTTTATAAATTTTCATTTTTTCTATATTTTAATAAACCATTTTAATTTAATTGTCAAATTGAGAAGTATCATTCAAAGGATACCAAAATTACTATACCTTTGTAAAATTTCCTGCAGAATTCAAATTTTTGGTCAGATTTTCATTTGGTCACGTGACTTAGCGGGAAATTAGAAAAATAAGTAACAAGTCAAAATTGAAAAAAACTAAAATCGGTATTACTCGCTTAAAACAAAAATTACTCTCGGGAAATTTTTTTTAGGAAAATATATGCAATTTTTGAAAATTTTGATAAAAAGCACCCTTCAAAATTTATAGAAAACCTTCAAATTCGGGGAGTCGTCTATTTTTAAGTTGTTTTATCGAAAAAAAACCAAATTTCCTATTTTTGAGACCTGGCATATCATTTTGTGCTTTTTATCTATGGAATTACCCATGTGTTTAATAAGTTTTTTTTACATACCTGTATCAAATCTTGTACCATCCTCCGTTTTTTTCTACTTCATAACGTACTTTCAGGAACTTTACCTCCATCTTTTTCATATTTTTTATAAGGTCCTCTTTTTCTGCCCCGTTTGCTACTAATTGTTGATCCACTAAAGTTATACAAAATGGTTATTTATATTAATAGAATATAAAAAGGTCTTTTAAATATGCCTCATTAGTGAAAGTAGTTTGAAACAAAGGCGAAATTGTCTATAGGAAAATAAAAATATAGTTTGCATTCACCAATTCGGATGGTATTTTAAAAATTTTATTATATTATCTCTTTTAGTTTCTGGGGTCACAGACTTAATTATCAAAATTTGCAAATAAAAATTATTTGAAATTTTCAAAAGAATTTATGACTCAATAAAATTAAAAAAATAATAACAGAAATACAGAGGGTATGTCATAAGAAAAACAAAAAAGAACTGTTAATTTTTTGTAATGAACAAAATTTTTTAAATTAATTTTATTACCAATATTTTTTAAATTAAACAGGCATGCCTATTTACTATGGAGTATTTATTAAACATTTTTCAAGTTTCTCCTACGATGTTAAAATTTCGCAGTTTTTGTAAGCATATGTTCTGAGTGGATAAAAGTAGGTGAATTATATTTTTTTAGACCTCCTAAAACTAAATGTGATGTCCATTTTTACCTTAAAGTGGTAGTTTTGTTGTTATTAATAAATTATTACAAATTTGGCCATAATTGAAGGGCTAAAACAAACAATTTTCATTTTTTGGAAAAATAAACTTCAAATTCTCGATCTGCATTTCGGAAAATATATGATAACATGCGTCACATATACATTAAAATTTTTTTACTTCAAGAATTTATACATAAATAAATATTGTTTAAACTATTACACAGATGACTCCAATAATGGAAAATTGGGATTTATTTGGTCAAATTATATACAAATTTTTTGGGTACTTCTTGAGTACCTAACATTTTTAAAATTTATTGTTGCTGTATCCCTTAAATTATGTACAATTTTCATCAATAACAAAACTAAGAGGGGTAGACAACTCAGAAGTACAGTTTACTTCTGGTACTTCAGCCTGCTTTAACCAAAAAAAAATAAAAGAAAAGGTTTTATGGGAATTGAACCAATTTTAAATTCAAACCAGCGATTGCTAAAAGGCTGTCACATCCTCAACCCATTAAAATAGAAAAAAGGAATTTCGGTTTAATAGGAATTCCTTGAGAAATAAATTAAAATAGTGCAGTGATGTGCCACATATGTAACTGTTAGTGATCTTAGTCAACATAATTATATTGAAAACAGAGAAATTAAAAAATCAAAGAAATTCAAAACAATAAAAAAATTTCAAAATCTTTTGAAATCGATAAGATTTTTCAAATTTTAGAAGATTTTGTTTTTAATTTTTTCTTACTACCTCTAAAACTCATGATCCCCTCCCTGATGACTTTTCTCATAAAATTATTCGTGATTTGATTGATGGCGCTGATTTTTTCATGCGCGTGATTTATATCAGAAGTTCTGTGGTTTATTAATTTATTTTTTATACCACTTCCAAGCCAACAATTAATTCTGCCCATTTTAAAAAACCCTTAAATTAAAAAATACTGAAAACTAAAATTAAAAATATAACTTTAAAATTCCATTACTTTACTATAACAAAAATTACCTCTCTGGAAAATGTATGTGTTTTTTGCTTATTAAAGACCTTCAAAAACAGTCCAATTAGGGCAAATTTGAACCGCGCGTACCGTCAAAAATTCACAAAAACCAAAATTTTTATCGAATTTTTTGGATATAACAAGGGGATTGTCAACTGTTTGGGAAGCCGATTTGCTTCAAACTTTCAGGGCAGACTGAGGTAGTTGAAAAAACACCCCCCCAATCCTCAGTGTACCTAAATGGGCCTCCTGGGCTTAAAAATTAGATCTCCTAGCAGGATTATATAAGATAGAATTTTTTAGGCTATTTTCTAAATGACGCTGCTATGTTGTAACTCAACTAAAAACCATCCAGTAGGTCTAATTTTTTTCGTATAACTGTCCCTAACTGTCGGCTTTTCATCCCCGTAAACCAGATTTTGTTATGAATAATTCTCTTAACGTTATATTCAGTAAACCAGATAGCCATATTTGGCCAAAAATGAGCAATTTTTAAATAACTTCCAAAATTGTAATTTTTGACTAAAATGGATTTTATTGGTCTCTAAAATTATGTAGTACAAGCTGCTAGTTTTCAAAAATTCTTTACTCGTCATCATTTGTTTGCGATATATGAAAATTTAAAGTCAGAGTTTCGCTTTAAGATTTTTTAATAAATGCTAATACCGTGAAGTCCTATTTCGATACTATAGAATCAGATATATGAATTTTTGAAGAAAAAAAGAGAAAAAACACGTTTTTGTCCCCACTGTGCCATGAAGGACAACTGGAGACAAAATTCTAACGGGGAACTAATTTTTTTTTCCGTATAAACAATCTGCAAAAGGTTTTTTAGATATCATTCCGGTGCCGATTTTCCCTTAATATTCCGGGATGTTTTTTCTGCATTAAAAAAAAAAATTTCCACCGTCAGAAAAATCAGTTTAGAAATCTGAATAGTCTTGTAGGTTCCTTTTTTTTCTTGTTTATAAAGTATTTTTAGCTTTAATTGTTATATGGGTAATTTTTCAGTCTTTATCCGATTTTCCGACGCCGCCAGAAAATTGTCTTCTACAATGACTTGAAGAGTTTTCTAGTTTAAAAAAATGTTAACAAAGCTGTTACGTATGGTAGGTCAAAATTGATACCCCTAGAATCCGATATATATAAATATTAAACCTACATCCGATATTCATATTAACGTTCCCAGACGAAATAGGAACCCGCAGGTGCATTTCTGCTGATGCTGATCTAGCACAATAGCGTGGGACCAAAAGTCAGCTATGACGCAAAGTAGGAGTGATTTATGCAACGTAAATTGCATAGATCCCACCTCGCGATTTTTAGAAGTAGGCAAAGACGCCTCCGCTAATTGGACGTGACGAGACCGACGCTTTTTTGTATTGGACGTTTCCCCCAAAATCTCGCAATATGGGCCGATTCATTTTAGATTATATATTGCCCTTCAGGCGCCCAAATTGTATTCCTTTAGAATCATAACCATCATTAATTAGAGTACTAACTCCCTTTATTAAGTATTTTTTATAATTCGTTTGACTTAAAGACTTAGACAGTTTTATTATATATACTTATAATCAATAAAGTGAAAGTTATATATCAAATCAGTTATCAGTTATTATTGTGACAATTCCTTCTGTAATTAAGAACTTAGCCTCAGGTTAGGTTCATCCAGCTTAGATCGAACCCGAACTCATCTACAAATACATCAACTATAAACCAACCTTTAATAACCATCCAACCTTATTAAAATACCTGGGGCAGTCAATATCCCCAGGATAAACTTATATTTCATATATTCATAATTATTTATATTTACGTATCCCTTGGATAAAACCTCAGGATACGTAACAAAGCCTTCTGCTTAGAAAAAAATTTCCCGGCGTCAGGAAAATCGGTGAAAAATTGCAAAGTCTTGCCTTTTTTAAAAGATTTTTCTAATTATTTAAGTAATTTTTTTGTCGTTATTAATTAATCACTGTTTTATTGTCAATTAATTAAAAAATTTATAACCGGTTTGTGTAACTACACAACCAACGAGCATGGAACATGTTCATTTATAACATTGCTTATAAAGTATCTATTGTGTTCATAATATAAATATTTATATCCAAATATTTATATTTATAATTTTATTATAGAAATCATGCTGCTTAGACATCAAAGTGAACAAAATTAATTAAATATTCAAATTATTATAGTTTTTTAAATAATATGAATTTATTTTTTATTAAATTTTACAATAAATTCTTTAAAAATTCTGCACCAATGGTCCCTAGGTACTTCTGCACCAAAGGTCCCTGAATCAAAAATATTCTAAGTCCATTTCACCCCACCCCCTAAAAGCTTCACTTTTTGACCCCCCCCCCTAAAAACGTCAATGTTTCACCCCCCCTGACAAGCTGGAATTTTTCAAATACCCCATCCAATGAACATGTTCCATGTTAAAAAAAAAATTATTTTTTTTTTTAGTCCCGAGGTGCCGCGGGAGGGTTTCAATATCACGCGCGCTGGGGAGCTTCAGCGGGAAAATGCCATAGCGGGCTAACTAATGTTAGACGCTTCCATATTTCAAAGCGATTTTGCTCGTGACACAGATGTTTTTCTGTATAGACTATACTTCGTGGATCACCCATTAAACCATGATTACCCACCAAAATTTTACCTTTTAGTATAGTGAGAGGAGGAGAGTAGTATTGTGATAATGTAATATAATGAAGAGTAATATAATAAACGCTCTAATAATATACTAAAGAGTCTTAGAAGGCCAAAAACATAAACTTCAGATACTTTTATCCACGCTACATTGGTATCACAAATAGATATTTAATAAAAATTTTATCATTTTTTTATACACTTCACTTTGAAGAGACCAACCCCGTACGAAGCCACTGTATACATGCGTGTATAAAGTAACTGTATACACGTGTGTATACAGTCCTGTATACAGCCGTGTATACAGCCATGTATACAGTTTTTCACGGAATACAGGCACTGTATACAGAAATTTTTTTTTTCTTTTTTTTAATTATAACACTAATTAGCACGTAAGGAATGGGCCCTAGGGGTTCGTAACATAGCCAGGGGCATTATAAAATGAGGTAAAAAATAACCCCTAGGGGTCAATTAGGCCCATCCGGCCCAAAATAAAAAACTAATGTAAAAGGTAGTTACCGAGGACAAAAATGGACTCTGGAGTTACAAAATGGGTCCCACATGATAAAATAAATATCAACAGATAGAATTAGCTATTCAGGGGCCCATTGGGCCCGATCAGAAAAAAATGAGATCTCGCTGTACAAATGGATTCCCAGGGATGAAAATGGACTATAAGGGTACAGAATTGGCCCAACAGGACAAAACAAATAACAAATAATAAAATTGTCTATCCTGGGTCTTATTGGGCCCAATCGGGAAAAAATTAAATCCTGATGTAAAAATCGATCCCCAGGAACAAAAATGGACTATATGGATACAAAATTGGTCTAACAGGATAAAACAAATAACAGCTGATAAAATCGTCCATCCTGGGTCCTATTGGGCCTAATCAGAAAAAAATGAGATCTCGCTGTACAAATCGATTCCCAGGGATGAAAATGGACTATAAGGGTACAGAATTGGCCCAACAGGACAAAACAAATAACAAATAATAAAATTGTCTATCCTGGGTCCTATTGGGCCCAATCGGGAAAAAATCAAATCCTGATGTAAAAATCGATCCCCAGGAACAAAAATGGACTCTGGAGGTACAAAATGGGTCCCACATGATAAAACAAATAACAGCTGATAAAATCGTCCATCCTGGGTCCTATTGGGCCTAATCAGAAAAAAATATGATCTCGCTGTACAAATCGATTCCCAGGGATGAAAATGGACTATAAGGGTACAGAATTGGCCCAACAGGACAAAACAAATAACAAATAATAAAATTGTCTATCCTGGGTTCTATTGGGCCCAATCGGGAAAAAATTAAATCCTTTATTAAAAATCGATTCCCAGGGATAAAAATGGACTGTATGGATAAAAAATGTGTCCAGCAGGATGCAACAAAAGAAACGGATAAAATTAGCTATCAAAGGGTCCGTCGGGCCCAATCGGAAAAAAATGAGATCCCGCTGTGCAAATCGATCGCCAGGGATGAAAATGGACTATATGGAAAGAAAATTGGTCCAACAGGATTAAACAAATAACAACTGATAAAATCGTCCATCCTGGGTCCTAATTGGTCCAACAGGACAAAACAAATAACAACTGATAAAATCGTCTATCCTGGGTTCTATTGGGCCCAATAGACCCAGAATGAACGATTTTATCAGTTGTTATTTGTTTTATCCTGTTGGACCAATTTTGTACCCATATAGCCCATTTTCATCCCTGGGAATCGATTTGTACAGCGGGATCTCATTTTTTTCCAATTGGGCCCGACGGACCCTTTGATAGCTAATTTTATCCGTTTTTTTTGTTGCATCATATTTTTTATCCCTATAGTCCATTTTTATCCCTGGGAATCGATTTTCACTTAAGGATTTGATTTTTTCCCGATTGGGCCCAATAGGACCCAGGATGGACGATTTTATTAGTTGTTATTTGTTTTATCCTGTTGGACCAATTTTGTACCCATATAGTCCATTTTCATCCCTGGGAATCGATTTGTACAGCGGGTTCTCATTTTTTTCTGATTGGGCCCGACGGACCCTTTGATAGCTAATTTTATCCGTTTTTTTTGTTGCATCATATTTTTTATCCCTACAGTCCATTTTTATCCCTGGGAATCGATTTTCACTTAAGGATTTGATTTTTTCCCGATTGGGCCCAATAGGACCCAGGATGGACGATGTTATTAGTTGTTATTTGTTTTATCCTGTTGGACCAATTTTGTACCCATATAGTCCATTTTCATCCCTGGGAATCGATTTGTACAGCGGTATCTCATTTTTTTCCGATTGGGCCCGATGGGCCCTTTGATAGCTGCTTTTATCCGTTTTTATTTTTTTTATATCCTGCTGGACACATTTTTTACCCCTACAGTCCATTTTTGTTCCTGGGGATCAATTTTTACATCAGGATTTGATTTTTTCCCGATTGGGCCCAATAGGACTCAGGATAGCTAATTCTATCTGTTGATATTTATTTTATCATGTGGGATCCATTTTGTACCTCCAGAGTCCATTTTTGTTCCTGGGGATCGATTTTTACATCAGGATTTGATTTTTTCCCGATTGGGCCCAATAGGACCCAGGATAGACAATTTTATTATTTGTTATTTGTTTTGTCCTTTTGGGCCAATTCTGTACCCTTATAGTCCATTTTCATCCCTGGGAATCGATTTGTACAGCGAGATCTCATTTTTTTCTGTTTGGGCCCAATAGGACCCAGGATAGACGATTTTATCAGCTGTTATTTGTTTTATCCTGTTGGACCAATTTTGTATCCATATAGTCCATTTTTGTTCCTGGGGATCGATTTTTACATCAGGATTTGATTTTTTCCCGATTGGGCCCAATAGGACTCAGGATAGCTAATTCTATCTGTTGATATTTATTTTATCATGTGGGATCCATTTTGTACCTCCAGAGTCCATTTTTGTTCCTGGGGATCGATTTTTACATCAGGATTTGATTTTTTCCCGATTGGGCCCAATAGGACCCAGGATAGACAATTTTATTATTTGTTATTTGTTTTGTCCTTTTGGGCCAATTCTGTACCCTTATAGTCCATTTTCATCCCTGGGAATCGATTTGTACAGCGAGATCTCATTTTTTTCTGTTTGGGCCCAATAGGACCCAGGATAGACGATTTTATCAGCTGTTATTTGTTTTATCCTGTTGGACCAATTTTGTATCCATATAGTCCATTTTTGTTCCTGGGGATCGATTTTTACATCAGGATTTGATTTTTTCCCGATTGGGCCCAATAAGACCCAGGATAGACAATTTTATTATTTGTTATTTGTTTTGTCCTGTTGGGCCAATTCTGTACCCTTATAGTCCATTTTCATCCCTGGGAATCGATTTGTACAGCGAGATCTCATTTTTTTCTGATCGGGCCCAATGGGCCCCTGGATAGCTAATTCTATCTGTTGATATTTATTTTATCATGTGGGACCCATTTTGTACCTCCAGAGTCCATTTTTGTCCTCGGTAAATACCTTATATATTAGTTTTTTATTTTGGGCCGGATGGGCCTAATTGGCCCCTAGGGGTTATTTTTTACCTCTTTTTATAATGCCCCTGGCTATGTTACGAACCCCTAGGGCCCATGCCTTACGTGTTAATTAGTGTTATATTAAAAAAAAAAAAAAAAAAAAATTTCTGTATACAGTGCCTGTATTCCGTGAAAAACTGTATACACGGCTGTATACACGGCTGTATACAGGACTGTATACACACGTGTATACAGTTAGTGTATACACGCATGTATACAGTGGCTTCGTACGGGACGGACTTGTGAATGTACAATTGTGAAATAAAAAAGTTATTACATCTATATGAAAAAAAAATTATATTGTTTTATTTATTATATAGTTGCAACAATAAATAATTATTTTTATTTCTTTAAATTCATTTAAATTTCAACTTTAAAATAGGCAATTTAGTAAAATTTTTAATCAATTAAAGTAATAAGTGCATTAAATTTTTTAGGAAATTTTAATCCGGCATTAATAGTAATGAAAAAATTTTATCATGTTTTTCAAATTTATGTATAGCATGAAATCCTACACCAATATGTCCTTTTTAACCATTAACATCTCTATAAGAAACTATGAGTACAAAAAAAAAACATATATACGCAAATGAAAAAATATTCCACCTACTATTTTAAGCCCCTTTTTTAAATGTTACCTTTTTTACCTATTTTTTGCAGAAAAAGGACTGTAAACCCTGCAATGAAAAAAGGGACCTTAGAGACACTACTTAGAATTTAGGGTGAAAAGTGACTTTAAGGACTCCCAAAGAGTGTAAGCAATACTTTCAAATAAACTAATTTTAAGCAAAAATTACAGGACACATCTGGACGATGAAAAAAGTACTACCTAGTTCCAATTATGTTAATAAGAAATCAATCGATTTGATAGTTCCCTAAGAATTATATCCACAAAAACTAAAAAACATAAATTAGCTAAAGCTACAAACAAATATTTAACACAACGTTAAATTCAAATTTAATGTTTAAATGCAAATTAATATTTTCTTTCCTAGAGTATTTATAAAACTAACATCTAAATAATGACAAATCTAGCTCATACGATTGCTTGTATAACTAGTATTTCAAAGTGAACATGCAAATCATTAATATTAATGCAACAAAAAATAACATTTACTGTACAAATAAACAGTAACAAGATCTTTTAAAAGAGTTTATTATAGTTTTATTTCAAGTACATTTTTACAAGTACCTTAAATCAATTTTAAAATCAATGAACTTACCTTGATGATGGACCTTCATTTTCTTCTTGATTGCAAGACTGAGGAGATACCATGATTTAAAAAAAATAATAAAAGAAATTCTTCTGTTTTTGCTTTAAATTGTAACTTAAGTAAACTAATATATGGCAATTTTATAACTTCTTATTTTTTTAAATTTGTCTTTTCATCTGTACCACAACATATATATGTGAAAAGACATAATGAACACACAAAAAAGTTGTTTATATTTTAATTTTATACAAACTCAAATGTCCAGTATATAAGTAGAAAATGAATTATTAAATACAGACAGTTACATACAGATAGATCACAACCCGCTAGAAGAATTTACTAAACAAACTTTAAAATTCCTCAAAGAATGGAACATTTTACGTGTATTTAACTGCGATGAATGTTTTATAGATATTGAATTAGACATAAGTAATACAAACTTACCTCGTGCTTATGCACTTATAAAAATACACAAAAACGGGTTCCCAATAGGAATTATTGTTTCTTTTATTAACAGCCCCTTATACATATTTGATAAATGCTTAACCAAATTTTTACAAAAATACATCCGAAAACCTTGTTCAACAGTTAAAAATAGCAAAGAAATCATAAATCTACTAAAAAATAATGTAATCCCTGATGAATAAGAACTAGCATCTTTAGATGTGGTAGCTATGTTTCCAAGCATTCCCCATAATTTAGTCATGCAGGCAATAGAAAGAAATTGGGAATTTTTAGCTAATATCTTACCTATTCCCAAATCGGAATTCTTATTAGGCATTAACTTTTTATTAACTTCAACTTACTTACAATTTAACAACAAATATTATAAACAAATTAAAGGTCTACCAATGGGTTTTTGTTCATCACCATTTTTTTGCGAACTGGTCATGGACCACTTGGAAAAATCAGCTTTAGCAACATTAAAAAGTAGTTTAGTACTAAATAATTCCTCAAACTTTTTCTCTTCTCCTCCAAAAGAATGTAAATCTCCGGTAATATTTTATAAACGTTATGTTGATGACATTTTTATAATTTTTGACAAAAAATATAATGAAAAAATCCTTAATACTTTTAATAATTACAATTCAGATATCAAATTCACAATAGAAAATGAAGATAATTCTGATCATTGCATAAATTTTCTTGATATAAAAATTTACAGAAACAATAATTCTTTTGCTTCTACCAATTGGTATCGCAAAAATACCTACTCAGGACGCTACTTAAATTTTCATTCTCACCATCCAACTCACCAAAAAATTGCAATGGTGTACAACCTAATCGACAATTGCATACTTTTGTCAGATAAAAAATTTCAAAATGATAACATTCAAATTGCAAAAAAATTTTTGATTTGTAATAATTACCCGTCGGATTTCATAAATAAATACATTACTAAACGAATTTGTCATTTAAAAAACAATAATGTACAAAATAACGACAAAGTAAATTCAATAGATTGGCTAATATTACCCTTTTACAAATACTTAAACCAAAATATTATTAATAATCTAAAAAATCTTAACGTTATTATCATTAATAAAAATATTAATAAGTTCAATAACCTCATAAAACTCGGTAAGGACAAACTGGAAAAAATGGAAACCAGAGACATAGTTTACAAAATAAAATGTAAAAACTGTGATTACGTATATATAGGCCAATCAGGACGGAAATTAAGAAAACGGATTGTAGAGCATAAAACAGACTACGACAATAAACACAAAGATTCCATTTTTTACAAACATCAACTACATACCAACCATGATTTTGACTTTAACGAAACGACAATAATAGATACCGAATCAAATTATTATAAAAGAACCTTCTCTGAAATGACACACATTCAAATCCATCAGAAAACTCTGAATCGTAAACAAGACACTCAACATTTAAAATATTTTTTTAAAAACACTATCAATCTGATAAAAAAACGAGTAAAAAGACGCTAACATATCACCAATTAGAACTTAAAAATTCTTACAAAAAAATATTTTTCTTTCGACCCCTATTAACACTATATAATTTTTTTACCCAAAATAATCATTTTCAAATTGAAAAAAACAAAAAAATAGGGATGTAAATATACATTTCCAAAAAAATTTTTTTTTTAAATAAAAAGATTTTCAATAAAATTTAGTTCAAACAGTTCAATAAAATTTAGTTCAAACATGTCAATAAAAAATAAAAATTAAAAAATAAAAAAGTTTTTTTAATGTCAACGGTTTAAAAAAAAATTCTTTAATTTTTAATTTTTAAAAAAATTCCCCCTTTAAAAAATTGAAGTCATAAAAACTAGTCCTTCATATATATATCTATACATAAATATTTATTTTTAAATAAAAATTTTTGTATTATTCGGCCAATTTCAAAGAAATTACATTAAAATCAAAGTTAATGTCATATAACATAGAACAGATATTTTGTAAATGTATACATATATATAACGTAACACTTAAAAAAATAGTATAATTTATAAGTGGTAGTTCATAATTTACATGTGTAATAAGAAGTTTTTTCCTTTTTTCCCCCTTTTTTTTATATAAAAACTCTTTTTCTAGTCTTATTAAACTTAAAATCAAAAATAACATTTAGTTTAACAGCAGACTCATTAATGTTAAGAACAAAAATAAAAAGTTAAAATTTAAATAAAATTTATCTTTTAATTGTAAGTTTTTCGAATATTATAAAAAAGTGTACATAATTGTTTTTAAAAAAATTTTTTTATATAACTCAAATGTATTTTTTCAGATTTTGACAAGGAAAGCTAGTCTTTCGAAACGTCAATGAAATAAAGATAACATTTCATAAAAAAATTTGTTCCATTCTGATCGTTATAATTTTATTTAACTTTCTTATTTTTTATAAATAAGAAAATAATAAAAAATAATTTTCTACAATAATTGTTTTGTTTCAGCAATTTAGTTTAAAAAAAAAAGTAAGGATGTGCAGATTTACGATAAATTTACTAAAAATATATAAATGAAATATTGGCAAAAAAAATTTTATTGTATTTATTTTTACAAGAAATTTAAGAAATAACAATATGTCTGCCTTACATAGCTGCCTTAGTTCCTATTTTAACCAGAGTGGCGTTTCTATTTTAACCAATGAGCGCATTTAGAAAAAATATACCTCTTCTCTAATTGGTGTATGATGCAACCGCTTTTATGCACATTCAATTTTCGGAAAAACAAGAAAATAATTTTAAAAAATTAACGGTTCAAGAGACATTTGGAAGCTTTATTATCTTAAACTTTTTTATTTTAGTGTTTATTATTACTGTATTATTAATTAAAATTCACGGTCTTTTAAATTTTAAAATTTTTAATATTTTTAATGTTGTAGCAATATATATTTATATAAACATGAAGATAACAGTAAGTATTTTATGCTAAAGGTCATAATTTTTTTAGTGTTCATATCATTATAACCTAATTTTTGCATTAAAAGAATTTCCTATTTTTTATTACTTTTATTTTTTTTTCCTTAGCCAAGAGTTCCGAATGACAATAATTGTCTTCTCATTGAATTTCAAAACCATGAAAAAAGTGGTAATTGCTTAGCTGAAGTCGGATTTTTATCATGGACTAGCTACGATGTGGAAAGCATACAAAAAATCATTCTGGAAAAACAATCTATTAGAATTTTGTGGCCAAAATCAATTGATGGTACAGAAATTAAAATCAAGCCAGTGTAACGTAAGGTCATATTGACCCAAATAAAGGGCGCAATATTTAAAGACAAAAATATTCAAGTATGAATCATTTGAGGAACTCAATAAGAAATCATCAGATTTCGAAAGACTGTGTAATCTGTTAATTAGCAATTACCGCTTTCGCCGATTCTAAGAATTGGTCGAGTTCCCACCAAGTTTTCGGGCGTTGGCCCACGTAAAAGATAGGCAAAACGTTATACCCCCATACAGAGTTTAGTAGGAGAAATTGTCAATTTGGCAAAATAGCTCGTCACTATATATACGCGCAAATTTTGAAGGATCGGTCTTCTTACTTTCGGCTTGAATACGCGTGGAGCGTTGGGTATTCAAGATGTAGTCTACACGGCTCTCTTTACTTTGGGCTTTCAATCGTACAAGTAGTTTAGTGTCAAGTGCCAGAATCATCAACCACAGATCCTTTGCAGAAGCATTTTTGAGAATTTGGGAAAGTCGCTCTCAGTATAAGTATATTGTAAGAAACCATTTGTAATACATATTAACATTCAAATCGCTATTTAATAACTGTTTAACCATTTGTAATTTACTTTAATTATATATTAATAAATTAAGTTTAACCTTTATTCTCTTTTATCCTTTAATTGAACTTACCACCTTTCCCGCCGTTAGTGTCACAAGACGCAAGGCTAAAAGGTTTACGTTAAATTCGCATTTCGTGTTACGTCAGTCAATTTTAATTCAGTTTTGCAAATAAATAAGTAGAGTCTAGTTAGTCTAATTTCAATTCACATACTCATAAATTATTTAAACAACCTTAGACGTAACAAGTTTGGGGTCTCGTCCGCGATAATAAGTTCAATCAAAAGAAAATTTAGTGGAAAGAATAATTAAAATTTTTTTTTTATGTTATTTTGTTAAAAGAAAATTTTTACATATTGAATTGAATGTTATTTCATTGTTTTATAATTTAATTTATTTTATTTCTTCAAGCATTCTTTAATAATTACTAAATATATATATATATATATATATATATGTTAATATATAAGCATATGTTAAATTTGTCAAAAATTTTTTTTTTTTTAGATTCAGTCAAAAAATATATACATATATATATAAATATATAAGATATATAAGTTAAGTATCTTTAGTGTGTTCATTTTAAGTGGGGATTCAAATATTATAGAGTACGTTCTTTTAATATTAAAAAATTATTATATTTTTACGGGCGTAGATCGAGTATTGTGCGATCTGCGATTAAAATTTAAAAAATCTTGTTTTTGCGTTTAATTTAGTTTTGTGTTTTATTTTTCTTATCCAAAATGTCTAACATTCAAATCTCTTATTTAGAAAAACAAATTTTAGTCAAAGACCCATTAATGTTAAAAACATTCGAAATTTTAAAAGAGCACGCGGAAGGTATATTTGAAATATCAAGTGACGCGGACGTAAAAGTAGTATTAGGGGCGTATCAAAGTTATTATGAGGAAAACACGAAAAATTTAGAAGGCGACATTGATGACGAGGCTAAAGAACTAATAACGGAATTTGCACAGTTTATTCCAATACTAAAAATGAATCTATTATTTAAAGACAAATTTTTTGTAGAATTGTTTAAAAAATTTAAAGATGCTCAAATTAAGCCATCAGTTCTAGCAGATATAATAACAGCAAAGTCTAAAGAAGTTAGTGCGAGTACAGTATACACAGATTTCAGGGTAAATGAAATCTTTAGAAATTTTATTAAAGTAGATTCAAGTAAAATGTGTACCACGACTTTTGATTATATTAGATATATTTACGAGAAAATGCAGTCGTTCGGTAGTAACTCAGTTCCAAACGAATTTAAAAAATTATTTAATAAGTTAAAGTATTCTGTGGAAAATAAAGAGTTATTGGAAAAAACTATACAAGATCCTGAAGTTTGTCTAGTTTTAAATGAATTAAACGAAAAAGGTTTAGGTCCAGAACAGGTTATTGCGGCCCTCAGTTTACATGATACTATCAGAAAAACGGATACATTAATCGTAGAGGAAAATAGAGTAAATGATTTTGAAACACCTATAACATTGGGAGTAAATAAGGCCCTAGCGTTTAATTTAAAAGATGAAATTATTAAAAATAATTTACGTAGTAACCAAATCACGCCACAAAATTATCATGTAGACGATAGTGAAAGTATTAATTATGGACAAAGCACTCAAAATCAAACACGTCATCGAGGTCATGAGATGTGGCCTTCAACAATGTACCACACCCCTCCTTGTGAGAGCATTCCTTCTCCGCTTTTAAAAGTCCAAGTGGGGGGAAGTCAACAAAATTCAAGGCCCTCCACGTTCCCACATTCTCAACAGCAAAACTTTCTAAACCCCTTGCATAATAGAAATACAGGTATAGAACCCGACCCGAGTTCAATTTTTAAAAGAAATTATGAATTGACAAAAATTAGGGCGTTGTCAATTAAAGACGCCCTAGATTATATCCCAAAGTTTGATGGAAACAGAAATGAGCTGTCAAATTTTTTACGAGGGTGTAACTTAGCTCGTAAATCCATTCCCCCAGAGTTTGAGTCTCAACTTACAAAATTAATAGCAACTAGGATATCGGGGGCGGCAGCCGAGGCTATGGGAGAGAGGGTTTTCGGTAACATGCAGGAGGTTACAAGTTTTTTCGAGTTCATGTTTGGGAATTTGAAAACAGTTCATGAGCTATATGGCGAACTAGCGCAAATTAGGCAGAAAGCAGGCGAAGATACTGTTTTATATTCGAATAGAGTCAAAATTTTAGGTCGGAATATTTTAAAAGCAGCAATAAATGACACAAATGTAAATTTTAAGGAAACTGAGATAGGGTTAGACCGTGTTTTGTTGAAATATTTCCTGCGAGGGATGAAACCAGAAATAAGGGTGCGGTTAATACCTTGTGCAAACCTTGATGAAACAATATGTGAAGCAATAATAGTTGAGCGAGAAGTTAATATTTATGGAAAAGCTGAGCCATCGGAATCTACTTCTAGTGTTAAATCTATGTTTAGTAACATTGGAGATCAAAATCTTCAAACAAAGGTCATTAGTGATTCGGAGGAGAGACCAATTTGTTTTTATTGTCGAAAGAGGGGTCATTTAATTCGTGATTGCAGGAAACGTATGTTTGATGAGCAAAGACGAAAAGAGCGGAAATTGAAATCTGAAACTCAAAATTTAATAAATATTTGAAGACAAAATTTAGGCATAGAATTAGTAAATAGTAATCAGTGTTAAAGGGAGTAGTTATTAAATATATTAGTATTTATTGAAAGTTAATTCGTTTTACAGTAAAGGTCAGGAAACTGACTGGTCTCCTAAAATCAAAACTTAGCTTTTGAGTCGCTTTACAGTAAAGGTCAGGAAACTGACTGGTCGTCCTAAAATCAAAACTTAGCTTTTGAGTCGTTTTACAGTAAAGGTCAGGAAACTGACTGGTCGTCCTAAAATCAAGACTTTGCTCTTGAGTCGTTTTACAGTAAAGGTCAGGAAACTGACTGGTCGTCCTAAAATCAAGACTTTGCTCTTGAGTCGTTTTACAGTAAAGGTCAGGAAACTGACTGGTCGTCCTAAAATCAAGACTTAGCTCTTGAGTCGTTTCTCTTAAAGGTCAGGAAACTGGCTGGTCTTTTTAAATTTTAAGATAAAGCGTTTGAGGCGTTTTACAGTAAAGGTCAGGAAACTGACTGGTCGTCCTAAAATCAAGACCTAGCTCTTGAGTCGTTTCTCTTAAAGGTCAGGAAACTGGCTGGTCGTTTTAATTTTAAAATAAAGCTTATGAATTGTAGTACAGTAAGGGCCAAGAAACTGATTGGTCATCTTAAAAACAAGGTTTAGTTCTTGAGTTATTTTTCAGTAAAGGTCTGGAAACTGGCTGGTCGTTTTAGTTTTTAAATAAAGCCATTGAGTTGATTTATTTTGTTTTAAATTGTATGGGTAGTACTTATATTAGAAATAAAATTACTTGTGAAGTTGCTAATCATTTGGTCATTATGGTTATTGGTATATTGCTATTAAATCTGGTAAAGGACATGAATTATTTGTTTTTAGGATTAAGGAAAACTAATATTTGATGTTTAGCATTTTTCAGAAAAAAATTTTTTTTGTCAGAAAATAATTACAAAATTAATAATGGTGTTAATGTTATACTCTTTATTCGTAAGGCAGATTATTACAATATATTAATCAGGTTCAGTAGTGAAGGTTCAATGAAGGACGCACACTTTCCGGAATATCTGCCAATTTCCAAATCTGATGAAAAATAGAGTTATCAGCTACTAGCACGAGGAGTACCATCCTAAAAGAAATAAAATATTAATTAAAAGAATGTGCGCCTAAATCTATGGTAGCATTCGTTTTAGTATAAAAGTTGGTTAAAGTAGCTAACAAGGAAGGCAAATCATTGTAGGAATTTATAAGTTCAAAAAAAATATATATACTTTGTTAAGAAAGTGTTAGCATATATGCTGAGATTTGGTAAAAATTAAAAAAAATTTCTTTTAGGAATTTGATAAGTTAAAAAAAAAAAAATTCATATAAATAAATAAATATATATATATTTAAATTTGCATTACAGCTTGGTATTCATACCACAAATTTTAAGTTTAGTAGTCTGATAGAACAATTTTCAAAAATAATTAAATTAACTTGTAAAGTTTTTAGTGCAGCTCCGTAGTTAATGGAGCCGTACTCAAAAAATATAAATAAAAAGTTTTTAGTTCGGTTCTGTAGTTTGGCAGAGCCGCACAAATAGAATTTAAAGCCAAAATCTAACGTTAAAAAAAAAAAAAAAAAAAAAAACTCTTCTCAACTTTGCAACTTAATGTAATCTTGCGAGCAATTGTTTTGAATTATCAGCATTTTGAATAAGATTACTTGCATAATTAATGTCATCATTAACGCTACAAGTTTCAGCTGCTAAAGCTTTTATTGTATCTTGAGTTTGAACAACTAATCAATCCACCATATGATGGGCTACACACAAACTCGTAGGAACGAGCCCGAGCAATTATATTAGATAAAGTGGGGTTCATATTTTTTATTTCTACTTTTTAGCCCCTCCGTTGTAACTCCCACTACATACTACTTTTGCTTGTGCTCCTATACCTTCTGCTCAGACCCTTGAGTTTGTGTATAGGCTTTAAGAATCCTTGCTGTAATCTAATTGACTGTATTTACAGGGTGCAACATTTCTTTGAAGTAAATTTTGAATTTTCTCTGTTAATTACTCTGTTTTATCAGCAGATGCTTTCATACATGGTTGTAGATCATAAATTGGACATGGCATATATCAAACGCTGTAATTTCTATTTCCAAAAACTTATTTGAATATTTAAATATATAAACACTTAAGTTTTTGATAAATTTATATTGCCTTTCTAAAGCATGAGCTATATCGCTATAGCCTTGAAGAGTTAAATTAATTCTATCATGAATGATAGTTTTCAAATGATTATTTATTCGTGAAGCTTTTGCTAAAAATCTTGCTCCTGGATCACCAATTTGATTACCTTGAATTAATTTTGCAAACGCACCACATAAACTTGTTACTCCTTTATCTTTGATAGCCTTACTAGAAATATCTATTGTAAGCAATACAGCATTCATATTAGCAGTTAATGCTAACAATAATTTGTGAGCAAAATCCTTATTAAAAATTGAATTAAATGAAATTTATTATAAAAATGTACTAATCCATTTACCATTTTGCTCCTATATTATCAAAGTATACTTCTTGAATAGATAGTATTCTTTTTAAAATGTGAAGTAATCTGTCTAGCGGTTCAAGGCTGATTTTAAAATTTGAAATTCTTAATTTTTTAAACCTTAATGTCTTAAATTCTAAGGCTGAAATTATTGGTACCATGATCTTTCCGATCAAGATTATCAAAATCTTTTAGATCCAACTCTCTAGTATTATGAGATAAATAAATAGTATCTACATCCTAAAAAATATAATTTTTTGCGATTAATTAGAGGGTAATTCCATGGATAAATAGCACAAAATGGAACGCGAGGTCTCAGAATTAAAAAATTTTATTTTTATTCGAAAAAACTACTTAAAATTAGATGATTCACCAAATCTGAAGGTTTTTTATAGATTTTAAAGAGAGTTATGCTGTTCTAAAGTTTTTTGGTAAAATTGCTCTCCTCAGCCACCATTTTTGAAAGTTCCGTAAAAAAGCTCCAGAAAACGTTAAAAAATAAAAAAAAAAAAGGTTTTCGATGTAAAATTTGATGAGGAATTCGAATTTTTAGTCAGATTTTCCCCATTCTGTGCCCATTCGCGGGAAAATTCAAATTTCTGCCCCAAATTTGACAACTTTAAATGAAAATAGCCGAAAGGCTTCCCACTGAAAAAAAAATTTTTTCTTCTGAAATTTTTCGAAAAGTTCATATATATCATAGAAAAAATTTTCCTGAGGGTAATTTTTGATATAAGAGAGTAATGCTGATTTTAGTGAATTTTTTAATTTTCTCATTTTCGACTTGTTAGTTTTTTGCTAATTTCCCGCTTAGTCACGTGACCATATTAAAATCTGACAAAAAAATTGAATTCTGCAGGAAATTTTACAAGGGTATAGTAATTTTGGTAGCCTTAGAATGATACATCTCAATTTGACAAAATAATTAAAATTAATTAAAAAAATTTAATAAAAATGAATATTTTTAAAATGGGATTTTCTTGATTTTTTCACATTTTTAGTCTAAAAATCATGAAAAATCTAAAAATAAAAGTACTTCTTTTGGGGAAACAAAAATTAGTTTATCTAATAATGAAAAGTAAGTTTTTTTTTTAAGTTAGAGTTTATTTTTCATCGAAATGTCTATAAATGATTAAAAAAGTACACAAAAATCAATAAAATCACATTTTTCGATTTTCATTTTTTCTATATTTTTAAAATCAATTTTATTTATTTTGTCAAATTGAGATGTATCATTCTAAGGCTACCAAAATTACTATACCCTTGTAAAATTTCCTGCAGAATTCAATTTTTTTGTCAGATTTTCATTTGGTCACGTGACTAAGCGGGAAATTAGCAATATAACTAACAAGTCGAAAATGAGAAAATTGAAAAATTCACTAAAATCAGCATTACTCTCTTATATCAAAAATTACCCTCAGGAAAATTTTTTCTATGATATATATGAACTTTTCGAAAAATTTCAGAAGAAAAATTTTTTTTTCAGTGGGAAGCCTTTCGGCTATTTTCATTTAAAGTTGTCAAATTTAGGGCAGAAATTTGAATTTTCCCGCGAATGGGCACATAATGGGGAAAATCTGACTAAAAATTCGAATTCCTCATCAAATTTTACATCGAAAACCTTTTTTTTTTTTTTATTTTTTAACGTTTTCCGGAGCTTTTTTACGGAACTTTCAAAAATGGTGGCTGAGGAGAGCAATTTTACCAAAAAACTTTAGAACAGCATAACTCTCTTAAAAATCTATAAAAAACCTTCAGATTTGGTGAATCATCTAGTTTTAAGTAGTTTTTTCGAATAAAAATAAAATTTTTTAATTCTGAGACCTCGCGTTCCATTTTGTGCTATTTATCCATGGAATTACCCTAGAACATTAATTAATTAATATATCAATTAAGAAAATATTTTTTTCCCATGCAACTTCCACTCTGTAAATTACGTTGTGCAAATCACACCTGCAAGCATACTGTGTTGAAAATCCATCACATGGACCTGTATGTCTTGTTGCTTCTGTACTTCTAGCCAAATCACTACCTCTTATGCTTTGTAATCTGCTGACTGAAAGGTACTGTAGGAAAGATATTTCGAATGGCAGTATGAAGTTCTTCGATCATTGCATCTAGTTCAGAAGTATCTAAACTTTCTACACCCATTGTAACAAAATTGTAAATTTTGTCTTTTACTGTTAACGATATATGATTTATTCTTTTAGATTCGACTACTGTTATTTCAGGTACAAGTCCATTCAGGATGCTTGAACTTTTGTTTTATTTGTATTATTGTTTGACAAGCATAATTTTGAACACATTAGATTATTATAACAATTAAAATCACAGTAACAAATTTACAGGATTATAAAATAATTGAAAGTCGACAATTTTTGCCATATGGCATTAAACAAATACTTTAACATGTAAACTTTTTTTTTACATTTACTTATCACAATGTTTAAAACTTTAATCCCCTTTTTTGTAACTACTATGTTTTCAATCATAACTTTCTATTTATCTAAAAATAAAATTATATACAACAGAATTTTTAATTAAACAGATAATAAATACTTGATTTATTTGATAAATATCATAAAAAAAAAAAATTAAATTTGACAACACACAATAAATTGAATACATACGACTCCGAATCTCTACTCCGAAATTTTTTAGAGAGCTTATTAAACGGAGCATTTGCTCCGTTGTTTATTAAACGGAGTGTTCCGTTGTTTATTAGATCATGGACGCCCGCAACTATTCTCCCGATCAGGAATCCAAACACGGCGTTAGCTAGTACCTCTCTCCTTTAGCGGTGCAATAATTTGCTCCAATAATTTTTTTTATGCTAAACGTTTGCTAGTCTTTAGCTAGTCTTTGTTAGACTAATTATTTGTTAGCTAGTTACTTAGTTTATAAATAAATTAAGAAATAATCAATTTGCCACGGTAGCTACAGTATAAATTTTTATTCCTCGAAAACTATTAAATAATTGATTTTTGGTCTTGTAATAAATTTTAATTATTATCTAGTCGTTAGCTAATATCAAATTTATAATAGTATTTAAATATTTTTTATAAGTTTATTAAATAAATAATATTTATTTGAAAGCCCCGCAAAGATTTCTTCAGCTTAGTAATTTTCTCACTGCGCATGATCTGAGATAGTAATTTTTTACTAGAGCGTTAGGGTGAATTTAAGCAGATGGAGCAAAAAAATCTTGAAGGTTACCGCGCGAAAATTTCAATCCAAAATTCAAATATCGATTAAAATTAATTTTTAATAAATAAGATAAATAAAATAATTAAATAATTAAGTTAATAAAATATATTAAACTTCCTGATGTGCAATTTTAACATTTTATTATATTCTTATTTACTGAAATTTAAATTAAAAAAAACCGCGTCTTGTAAGCATTGAAAATCCTCGAAAATCTCTCCATCTAAATTCACCCTTAAAATGAATGATTTATTTAAAATACATTTTTACCCATTTGAATATTGTCATATCACTTGAGAGGAGAACTGTAGTGCAAAAAATATTGCAAATGATTTTTGATAAATCAATGTAGCAATTTGTGATTTAAATGATCACTTCGTCTGTTTTGGATCACTAATTAATGTTATAAAATAAAATGATTGTAAAACTTAAAATTCTAAAAAAAATTTTGCAAAGGTTTAAAATCAATTTTTTCCCAATAAAATTAATACATAAAATGTTTAGTTTATTTTATGTAATCTGATATTTTTAAGATGTTCAAATCAATTAATAAGAACCTCAGAACTAAAATTGGGTTATTAGGGGCAATTAGGAGGGATAAAAAGTACCCTCAAAATAAGAAGAAATTGTAAAATCACGGTGTAAATTTTTTTTTCTTACTTTTTATTTTAATTTAAATATTTGGCAATATACCTATTTTAACCATTATATAATTATAAACTAACCGAAAATAACCGAAAGCTATTCAAAAGCATTAAAAAATTAAAATAAATAGAAAAAAATTTTTTTTTTAACTTTTCATTTTGCAATTGTCAGAGTAACAACATATTATGTTGTATCCAAAAATTAATGATCCCTCTCCCAGGAGGGGGAACTACCCCCAAATTAAAAATAATAAACAAAGACCTAATGTTTTTTTAATGTTTTTCTTTTGCAACCGTCAAAGTAGCAACATGTTTTGTATCAAAAATTTTGTTTGCCCTTCCTCTGGGGTTAAAGCTACCCGTAAATTTAAAGGAATTATAAAAAATGTCATTGCATCTTAATTTTGAAGATTTTCATTTTGTACCTGAAAAAATAATTTTACTTACGGTAAACTGCCCCTAAATTTAAAGGATTTTCCAAAAACCTCTATACAAACATTTTTCATTTTAAAATCTTTTTTCAAAATCTTCAAAATTAAAATGCAATAACGTTTTTTAAAAATCCGTTTAATTTAAGGGTGTTTATTCCCCTTAAAACATTTTATTTGGATACAATTATCTAAAATTAATATATGTATACAATTTTTGGCGCCAGCCAAAATTAAGGTAGCTCACAGTTTTAGAACCGTATATTTTAGGGTGGAATTAGAGAGGGCATAACTAATAAATTAAATTTTATAGATACGTAAATATTTAGAAGTTATTATTAATAATAATGCATTTCCTTATATAGTGAGTGCGGTAAAAAAAATATTTTTTTTAAATAAAGCATTTTATTGAACGGGGCCCGCGATTAAAATTATGTGTTTATAATTTGATCGGCAACTATTGTATTTTTTTCTTAGAAAAGTTGCCATTTTTGTTAAATAACACGTGTGTAGAATTTTATCTAAAAAGATTCGTTATTGAATTAAAAAAATATCAATAAAGTATAAAGTAAAAAAATATCAACTCCCATAGATAAGGTGTAATTATTATTATTTAATTTCAGTAATTTATTTATTTATTATAACGCAGTGATAACCTTAAAAATTTTCAGTTGCTTATTTCTTTCTTAATTAATCGGGAACCTGGGTATTGTTTGGGATCAATGGATTTGTTTTTTAATTATCTTCATCTCCAGTAAATTTTAGTTCATATTCTTCGTTTTTTATAAACTCCGTGGGCCACCTTAAATGATAAACTAAAATTCACATGTGTATTTACTTGACGCAAAGTTGGCACCACTGACTTGCGGTTCTCTTTTGTCGTACCGGATAATTGTTAAATGTGCCCAACGCATGCTTTTGTATGCACTTAGCATGCGTTGCACCATATGCTTGCATTTTGTATTTTGCTTACATCATAATTTATTTTAATATAATATTAAATGGTACTATATGCATTTTATCAGGTTTGGCAGAAACTCAGGACTCACTAAAGAAACTGTTACAAGGAAAATTAAGTCACAATAAAGAAAACAGAAAGTTCAAAATGGTCAAGACCTATGGAGAAGAGTATGCAACACAAGAAAAGGAAGGTACCGAACCTGAAAAAGTAAATATACAAATATATTTTGTTGTTATTCTTTTATTAAACGCACACACTAAGACGCAAAAAAGTTGTACGTAAAAAAATTAAAAATCTTTCTAAATTCTAGTGGATTAATTTTCAAATATCTTCTAAATTTTAAATCATTTGACAAGATTCTTTGGAGATTATATTTAGCCGTTTTAAAAAATATGATTGGAATTACAATCTTTTCCATAAGCTAGTATGAAAAAACTATTTTCATCTTGGTGTGTCTACATTTATTCCTTCTACAATAAATATTGTTTCACATGGCATACTCACAATTTTGCACAAAAAACGTAAAAACAATTATTTTTTGTTCTTTTTTCGATATCACATTGATTATAAGCTATACAGGCTCCGCGCATCCATCAAATATCGACAATTTTAGCGTTAGCATATCGAAATGTTCCTGTATGGTCGGTTAAAACCCCAGACATAAATGTTAGAAGGAACACCAAAATTTTGCAGAATTAGGAGATATACGGCCTTTGTAGATCAAATACTCAGGAATTTATTAAAGTGGTTTTTTAATTTTTTGCCAACCAAAAGTTTGATGAATTTCAATAAAGAAGTTATTTTGAACAAAAAAAAAACTTTTTACTGATTTATGTGTTAATACAGCCAACGAGCATGGAATATTTTTACTTATAAAAGCTTTAATTTCAGTACTTAAATAATAAGTCCATAAATTGAAATAATTTAAGTCTAAATCCGTAAATCAAAATTATTCCAAGTCCTTTTCCTGTAAACATATCCCATGTTAAGACTGAATATTCACATTAAAGTATACCTTCTTGAGATGATATTCATATAAAACTAAGGAAAAGTATTTAATATTAAGAAATTTTTTTAAAAACTATTTTTTCGGCTTATCTGGGTCTGAAAGCGTGTTTGTATGAAAAAAAAATTAAAAACCAAAATTTTACTAATTACTCCCGTATAAGAAACGAATATTATAATTTAATTTAACAGCATGCGTACTTTTACGCACTGGCAGGACAACTTTAAGGCACTTTTTAAATAAAATTATGTATGAAACTTGTGATATTTATGTATATTTTATCAAATGCAATAACATTCCCTCGGAGCTACGCACCTGGAGCTCTGTAAACCTTCGAATTTGATATATTATAACTTTATATTACTTGTTTCATAAATAACTATAAAAAAGCTTAGATCTTTTTAAAGAAAGAAGCAATTGAAATTAAATTAAATTAACTGCGATTAACTGAAATTACTTTTCCTCTCTCAATAGTAATCATGCTCTGCCAAGTTTACTTAAATAGAATTTTAAATTTAATGGTAAATTATTTGAAAATATGGAAACTTTTAAAAATTTTCATGAAAGTTTTGTAAAATACGTTTAAAAAAGTACACTGCGATCCTGATGATTTTAATTGTAACAACATTTTTTTGAGGCATTTAATTGTCGCTTCATATTCCGACTTTTCAACATTTGTAGATACAGCTTACATTAATATTTACTTCAATAGAGTTATGTAAACAAAGATTCTATTCATATTATTGAATTACAATTACTTATTTACAGAAAAAAAGGCGCTGCATAAAAAATAATGATAAAGCAATGAAGGACAGTAACTTTGAGGATGGTTTCGTAAATACTAATGAAAACGTAAGTTTAAAATGAGCAAGATATTTTTGAAAGGTTAATTTGACAAGAATTCACCATTTCACAAATTTTGTCACTGTTGTATTAAGTGCATCCGGCACTGGGTGTTTTTTTCGCAGCATATTTTTAACTACATATTTATTTTAACCACATATTTATTCATAATAATTTTTTAATGAAAAAAAGAATGCTTTTCAGATACGGTAAATAAAAATTTTTGTTAGAAATATGACCTGGTAAATCAATGTAATTTTTGACCCATAAAAGCCTCAGATTCCAGATATGGGCAACTTGGATCAAAATTCTGCTTGGCTCATATCCAAGATCATTCAATTCTATTGGTAGTTATCGTGGGAAATTTTTCGCTAAACCACTTCAGTAATGAGTTTCACCTAAATGTTTAAAAATTTTAGAGCATTTTATTTTATTTTTTATAAACAATTACATTTAACTCGATACTGAAAAGCTTTACCTCCCCCTCCCTGAATTGAATAATATTCAATATGAGCCTAGTATAATTTTGATCCAAGTTGCCAAGATCTGGGATCTCGGATTTTTATGGACCAAAAATTACAAAAATTTAACAGGTCGTATTTGTTAAACAAATAAACATTAAAATTTTTTTTATTATATTCTTGTAACAAATACTGAAAAGCATTCTTTGATTAAAAGATTATTATAAATAAATTATGATTCAAATATTTTAGTTACAGCACAATTTAGTTATACAGATATACTGCGCAAAAACACCCAGTAGTGGATAGAACAACCTTAATCATCTATATTTGTGAAATCATTACTTTATTTACATTTTTAGATATTGGATGAACTAGATGATGATTCTGATGTTTCTTTTTGGAAACAAAAATATGAATATGTGGAAAGCCTAAAAAAAGATCTAGAGGCTCAAATTGAAGAGCAAAAATTAGATATATCTAATTTAATAATTGAAAAAGAAAACAGACAAGAAAAAGAAAATAAATATCAGAAAATAATAGAAAATCAGAAACTAGAAATTGACTCTTTTGCTGAAAAACTAAACAAAATGGAAAATGTTAATAAAATAGAAGAATTAGAAGGACAGTGTAATATGATGAGGGAAATCTATGCAGAACAAGCAGAGGAGCTATGTTTGAAAAAAATTCAAATAAATGGAAGGATTTATATCTTAAATCCAAAAAAGGTATTTAAATGAATCTCATTTAAACGTGAATAATGAGATTGGTAATGATTCTTTCCAATATTAATATTACATTCAATACTTAATTTTTTAACATTCAATTTAAACACACTAAACTCAGAAAACAATATTTTTCAAGGCTATTTGTTTACTCTGTTTAATTTAATTACAAAAAATTTTCGGTACATTTTATTGAACACGAAAATGTAAATTATTTACCAACTTGTATAAAAACTTATATTATAAATATTAACTTTGAGTTTACTGAATAAAAAATAAAGTTGAAAAATATCGTGTATATGAAAATGGCGTGTTTAAATTTTGGTGTTCAAAAGTATTGTGTTCAACTTTTTTTATATCGAAAAGGATCGTTACTGATAAATTACTCCTGTCAAATCACGGTTTTGCGGTTGTTTTTTGCAACCAAGATGAGAAAATTCAAGAGTGTTAGAAAAACTTCATTAGAGGAAAACTTCGATTTTCATAATCAGAACCATATTTATTCACTCCTTCTAATGTGAAAAGTTGATTTTTTCAAGTTTTTCAATCCACCATTTTGGAAAATTGGAAAATATGTTGGGTTAAAAAATTAAAAATTTTATTAATAAAAATGTTTTTTTCAACCTCGAATACCCCTAGGTAATGTGAAAAGTTCTTTTTTATTCGTAAGTATCGAAACTCTCAATATTTAAATTTTAAAAAATGTAATTTTTTGATGAGGAGTTAGATTTTTCGCTATTATTCTTAAATGTGCGTACCAAATGGGCTACAAATTTAATCAGTTCGTCTTTGTCTTAAAAAGTAATAAAAGTAATAAAAGTAATCTCTTCGTCTCTGTCTTTCTTCTTCTTCTTCTCAAATTCACCTTATTTATATAAAATAACCGATAATAACATGGAACATGTTCATTGGATGGGGTATTTGAAAAACATTGGCTCGGCAGGGGGGGTAGAAAAATTGACGTTTTTAGGGGGGGGGGTGAAATATTTATGTTCTTAGGGGGTGAAAAATTGACGTTTTTAGGGATGGGGTGAAAAAGTAACGTTTTTAAAGGGGGGGATTAGAATATTTTCAATTTAGGGACTTAGAATAATTTGAAGTGGGGGTCAGGGCCTGATCAGGCCCTGATAAGTACAAGAACTTAGAATACTTTAAGTTTATGGATTTAGGATAATTTATATTTCAGGAATTATTGTAATTTCGGTTTTTGTTACGCAAACCGGTTATAAATTTTTTTAATCCAAACGGGTGAAACAAAATAAAATGTCCAAATAAATTCATTAAAAAGCGTCAGTTATTGTAATAATATAATTAGTAATAAATAAAATTATTAAATGGTGAATATATACTATCCTAAAAATGGGTTAGTCATTGATACGGTAACTATGAAAATTTTCATCGCTAAAAGAGACATTTACTATAACAAGTTAATAAAAATTGTTGATTCTTTTACGTCTGGTATGGATTTAATAGTTGAATAAATGAGAAATCGACTTTTCCAGAGCAAAGATGTTTATTATAAATATTTTTCCCAACGTTTCGAGTCTTTATAAGACTCCTTTTCAAGGGATTCTGTACACATATTATAATTAAATTAGTATTACATTAATTCAATATTTTTGAAATTATTAATACATATTTTTTAAATGAATAAAAAGTAGAAAAAGTTTACCTATTAAGTAATTTTTTAAGAAAATTACTGAGTTATATTTGGTGACTGTTTAACAAAATTTTTAATTTTTGTTAACAGTATAATTTTGATGTTCTACTTCAAACACCATGAATACAACTGAATTAATTTTGTCATTTGGTATATTACTAACGAATTTTAAGTCTATAAAAAGTCTATATTTATAAAAATATAAGATTTAAACACAAAAAAAAAATTTTTTTCCTTTATATATGCTTCATATTACAAGTTAAGAGTTAATAAATATATAAAGTCAAGTGCTAAGAAATTCTATAATATAAACAAAATAGAAATTTTTTCCGTTACAGTAGTACTAGGTATAATTTTTATATTAGTTTTTATTTTATTTTATTACACTTTTGGTATTACTCATATTGATTTATTTTTTTATTTTTTTATTTTTTTAATTTAAAAAGATTTTTTTCAAAACATTGTGTATTACAAGAAAGAAGAAATGAAATTTTTGAAAAAATAATGAACATCTTTGCTCTGGAAAAGTCGATTTCTCATTTATTCAAGTTAATAAAAAGTTATTAAATACATAAAGTTTATACTTACTTTTTTAGTAAATATACTTCTCTTTTTTTTTTGGTGTCAACATCTTTAAACATCGAATTGCATCAATGAAGATACTGCGTCAACTTAAAACTTTGATATCGGAAATATAAATGAATATTAATATTTTGTAACACGAATATAAATTAAACATTAAAACTTTTTTATTTATTCCTTTCAAAAATTTAAAAAATCAGATATTAGTTTGGTAAATATGAAATAGAATCACATATCCTAGTAAACTTTACTGATGATAGATTGTATTATTCAATTTCAGCAGCGGTAAGCTATTTTTTTTCTTCAAATTGCTCTTTTTATGACTGCATAGTTAAATTAACTTTTGTAAAAAGTTATATAAATAGCTATTTTTTAAACAAGGGATAAAATTTTGGTTTTGGCTTTGCATACAGTTGTATGCACGAGCAAGTGTAGCAAGCGAGTGCAGACAGCATACAAAAGTCGAACCCCATATTTTGTCCCGTGTCCTAAAACACAGTTTTACATATAATGGGCAAAAACCCACCTTTCTAGGGTAGAAAATAAGCTTTTTTTGCCCTAGATATGTGAAATTAATTATTAACGGGGTTTCAGTGTTACTAGCCTAGTCAAGTATTTCGTCAATTGGATCGCGTAGTAAATTCACTAAATTTAGTTATTTTAAAGATATATACGTAATTTAATATCAATTTTCATGTATTAAAAAATTACCTTTTAAAATAATAATAGAACAAATAATTTAATTTTAATAAATATTCAAATAGTTTTCTTTATATTTACATTTTTTTATATTAAATGCTCTGTTTTTATATTATTTAAATGCGCGCCAAGCATGTGCTCTACAAAGGTTACTAGATATATGTCGAGATTGTTATTTTCTATATTTATTTTATTAATTAATATTCTTAAAAGGTTTAAAACATCATAAACTTTTTTTTAAATTATTCCTAATTAATTTTTTTCTTACTCCAATGAGTTTCCTGAAATTCTCTTTTGTAATTTACGATAAATCTTAAAATATGTACGTTTTTTTGGCTTCCGCCATTTGATTTCCATGTTAAATGTTATTATTAATTTCTTATCGTAAAAGGTATGAAATGTTATAAAATTTTAACAGTGTTATTAATACATTAAAAACATTAAGTCTGTGTAATTTAAACCTAATCTGTTTTGTAATTGCTCAGCACTTATACCTCCTTAATTAATACAAATTTTAATTTATTGAAGATTTTATTATAATTTTGTATGATAATTTTTCAGATTAATTTTGCATGTAAATTTTTTCATGTGTATTTTTTCATGTTCAATTTTGATGCTAGCCAATCCTGATAAAAAGTTCCTGTTAAACATAGGTTATAAACTTATGTTTAATATATGAGAATTTATAGCTGGGAAACCCAAACTATTCTGATTCCCTAAAAGCGTATTATTCTAGATCCCTAAACCGAAAAACTTATAATCGGTTTGTGTAAACAAACCCAAACTTTTTGTGGGAAACCCAAACTATTCTGATTCCCTAAAAGCGTATTATTCTAGATCCCTAAACCGAAAAACTTATAATCGGTTTGTGTAAACACAACCTAAATGAATGGAACATGTTTACTTCCAGCTGAGGACTAGGTATAATACAAATGTTACTCAACATTACAATACAATTTTCTAATTTTATAATTTTTAATTATCACCTTACCAGATTTTAAGATTCTAAACCCAAATTATTTTAATCCCCTAAATGCAAATTATTCTGGGTCCCTAAATAAAAATTATAAGTCCCCAAACTTGAATTATTTTAAGTCCCTAAATCAATATTATTCTAAATCCTTAAACCTATCCCTGATGCAAAAAACATCGATGATTTTCATCGCTTATTTTCATCGATAAATCATCGCTAAATCATCGATGAAACAGCGATGAAACAGCGATGAAACAGCGATGATTCATCGCTAAATCATCGCTTATTTTGTGCAAAAAAAATAACTTAAAAAATTTTTTTGAAAAAAAAAATTTTTTTTTTAATTTTTTAAAAATTTTTGAGGGGAGGGTGGGGGAGTTATTATGAACCGGTGGACCCGTAATCGTATGTTTTCGAAAAAATTCCGAATTTTTAAAAGTAGAGCAAAAAAATAGCTTAAGGCTGTTTCGGGGGGTTTTCAGGTGTGTTGAACTACAATTTTTAACTTAAATTTTGAAATTCGAATTTTCTGACCCGAAATTGGCCCATTTTTTTCGAAAAAATGCCAAATATTTTAATAATGAAAAAATAATAGTTGAAGACTGTTTCGGAGTGTTTTCAGGTGTACTGAACTAGAATTTTTAACTTAAATTTTGAAATTCAAATTTTCTGACCCGAAATTGGCCCATTTTTTTTCGTAAAAATGCCAAATTTTTAAATAATGAATTTTTTATTAATTTTTTTAATAATGAATTTCGGGTCAGAAAATTTGAATTTCAAAATTTAAGTTAAAAATTGTAGTTCAGCACACCTGAAAACCCCCCGAAACAGTCTTCAACTATTATTTTTTCATTATTAAAATATTTGGCATTTTTTCGAAAAAAATGGGCCAATTTCGGGTCAGAAAATTTGAATTTTAAAATTTAAGTTAAAAATTCTAGTTCAGCACACCTGAAAACTCCCGGAAACATTCTTCAACTATTATTTTTTCATTATTAAAATATTTGGCATTTTTTCGAAAAAAATGGGCCAATTTCGGGTCAGAAAATTTGAATTTTAAAATTTAAGTTTAAAATTGTAGTTCAGCACACCTGAAAACCCCCCGAAACAGTCTTAAGCTATTTTTTTCCTATACTTTTAAAAATTCGGAATTTTTTTGAAAACATTATTCGATTACGGGTCCACCGGTTCATAATAACTCCCCCACCCTCCCCTCAAAAATTTTTAAAAAATTAAAAAAAAAAATTTTTTGAAAAAAAAAATTTTTTAAGTTATTTTTTTTGCACAAAATAAGCGATGATTTAGCGATGAATCATCGCTGTTTCATCGCTGTTTCATCGATGATTTAGCGATGATTTATCGCTGAAAATAAGCGATGAAAATCATCGATGTTTTTTGCACCAGGGATATTATTCAAATAAGTTAAGTCCCTAAGCCCAGATTTTTCAAAGTCCTTAAATTGAAATTATTCTAAGGGACCGTCCATAAAACACGTAACGCAAAAGTTAGACATTTTTGATACCACCAACCATATAGTAACACCTTATGCAATGTAAATTTAATATAAATTAACATTATAGTAACGTTAAAACGTTAAACACCAAACCACCCACTATGTAACTATGCCCCCAAAGTCTTATTTGACCCTCCCCCCTTTAAATAGGACAAACTTGACCCCCCCCCCCCCTTAATTTTCAAGTTCTGAAGTACCCCCTCCCTATAAACATGTTCCATGTTAAAATATTGTAAGTCCCTTAACCTGAATTATTACAAGTCTATAAATATCAATTATTTTAAGTCCCTAAATCAAAATTAATTCACTTCCCATTTGCCTTTCCCCCTTATATCGGACATAATTAACCCCTCTTCCTGAAATCAAATACTTTTTACCACCTCCCCCCTTGATTTTCATATTTCCAGGGTACCCCTTTCCTATTAACATGTTCCATGTTCAAAGGAAACCAGGACTCTAAATTGGCTCTAGCCATTCTTTCTAGTCTTTGATTATTTTCACCACAATAAATTTTATTTTTTAATGAGCATATGCAAGGAAAACCTTCTAAAAAATAATTATAAATAATTATATATCTATTAGCAGCATGTGGATTTTAATTTATTTGTATTTAGGGTAATTCCATGGATAAATAGCACAAAATGGAACGTGAGGTCTCAGAATTAAAAAATTTTATTTTTATTCGAAAAAACTACTTAAAATTAGATGATTCACCAAATCTGAAGGTTTTTTATAGATTTTTAAGAGAGTTATGCTGTTCTAAAGTTTTTTGGTAAAATTGCTCTCCTCAGCCACCATTTTTGAAAGTTCCGTAAAAAAGCTCCGGAAAACGTTAAAAAATAAAAAAAAAAAAGGTTTTCGATGTAAAATTTGATGAGGAATTCGAATTTTCAGTCAGATTTTCCCCATTCTGTGCCCATTCGCGGGAAAATTCAAATTTCTGCCCCGAATTTGACAACTTTAAATGAAAATAGCCGAAAGGCTTCCAACTGAAAAAAAAATTTTTTCTTCTGAAATTTTTCGAAAAGTTCATATATATCATAGAAAAAATTTTCCTGAGGGTAATTTTTGATATAAGAGAGTAATGCTGATTTTAGTGAATTTTTCAATTTTCTCATTTTCGACTTGTTAGTTATTTTGCTAATTTCCCGCTTAGTCACGTGACCAAATGAAAATCTGACAAAAAAATTGAATTCTGCAGGAAATTTTACAAGGGTATAGTAATTTTGGTAGCCTTAGAATGATACATCTCAATTTGACAAAATAATTAAAATTAATTAAAAAAATTTAATAAAAATGAATATTTTTAAAATGGGATTTTCTTGATTTTTTCACATTTTTAGTCTAAAAATCATGAAAAATCTAAAAATAAAAGTACTTCTTTTGGGGAAACAAAAATTAGTTTTTCTAATAATGAAAAGTAAGTTTTTTTTTTAAGTTTAGAGTTTATTTTTCATCGAAATGTCTATAAATGATTAAAACAGTACACAAAAATCAATAAAATCACATTTTTTCATTTTCATTTTTTCTATATTTTTAAAATCTATTTTATTTATTTTGTCAAATTGAGATGTATCATTCTAAGGCTACTAAAATTACTATACCCTTGTAAAATTTCCTGCAGAATTCAATTTTTTTGTCAGATTTTCATTTGGCCACGTGACTAAGCGGGAAATTAGCAATATAACTAACAAGTCGAAAATGAGAAAATTGAAAAATTCACTAAAATCAGCATTACTCTCTTATATCAAAAATTACCCTCAGGAAAATTTTTTCTATGATATATATGAACTTTTCGAAAAATTTCAGAAGAAAAAATTTTTTTTTCAGTGGGAAGCCTTTCGGCTATTTTCATTTAAAGTTGTCAAATTTGGGGCAGAAATTTGAATTTTCCCGCGAATGGGCACAGAATGGGGAAAATCTGACTGAAAATTCGAATTCCTCATCAAATTTTACATCGAAAATCTTTTTTTTTTTTATTTTTTAACGTTTTCCGGAGCTTTTTTACGGAACTTTCAAAAATGGTGGCTGAAGAGAGCAATTTTACCAAAAAACTTTAGAACAGCATAACTCTCTTAAAAATCTATAAAAAACCTTCAGATTTGGTGAATCATCTAATTTTAAGTAGTTTTTTCGAACAAAAATAAAATTTTTTAATTCTGAGACCTCGCGTTCCATTTTGTGCTATTTATCCATGGAATTACCCTTTACATAATTTGAAGCTATATAAAAAGGAATCAAGGAAATTTTTAATTTGTTATCACTTATTACATTTACTTTTTGTATGATTGATTAATTGGCTGATTTCAAATAATATTTTGTGTCATTATTTAATGATTGAGAATAGTTTTTATATTTTTTCGTCTGATATACATTACCACAATAATGCATTACCAATTATACAGAAAATAAAACAATCTCGTATTAGAATAATTCAAATTGTTACAAAGGTTTGGAAACATTTATATAATTACTGAAAAGATGTTTTGTTTATTTTACAGCAAAATGGTTGTACAGTTATTGAAATTACATAAATTATTCTGGCAGAATGTTGAAAAAGAATTAAGATTGCCTATACCAAATTACATAAAAGTTATTTGTAGGCTAATGAACGTTGATAATAAAGGCTATATGGAAAATCTGAAGAAGGAAAATCTGGAATCGTTTGCTATTTTCATCAGATCAGAAGATTACAAAAATTTTATATCGGAAGATGAAAATTTAGAAAATTATTACGGGATTTTCAGCAAATCTCCAAAATCATTTAAAATTGTTCCTGGAGATGAAAAATTATTGTGGGACATTTCATATTTGTGTAAAAGTAAACCAAATGATTTTTTTACAAATGATCAAGAAGAAGATTTAATGTATAATAATTATAAAAAGTGTTTAGAAACTGTGGATTTAATTTGCAATGCAAATGATTCAAAATTAATCCATCTTTTACTAGATACGGCATATGAAAATTACAGTAGAAATCCAAAGGGTTACAGATATTCGAAAATTATACAACAGTTTTGTATATAATTATTTTTGGTAGGAGGTGCAATATTGTACGATACACTTCATGCTAATTTGTTCATTCCAGCACGATCAACGATATCAAGATATATTTGTTTTGACAAGGATGTTTACATTGAAGAAGGCGTTTTTCGAGTTAAAGAGTTGAAAGATTTTTTAACAGAACGTAGCTTATCATTACGCGTTTGGTTAAGTGAAGATTCGACTGGAATAATTGGGAAAGTTCAATATGATTCTAGAACAAATAAACTAGTTGGCTTTGTCCTACGGTTGGACGAAAATTCTTGTCAAGAATCAAGTGAATTTGTAGAAGCAGTGTCCCTAAGTGATTTAAATATATTGTCAACTGGCTTTGATTTTAGAAATTTTACGGATAAGCAAAATAATATAACTGCTAATAGTCCATTTGTAAACTTAAGAACTTTAAATGGAGAAATAAAAACAGTCCCAAAAGGGTCATTATGTTACATGTATAATCAAGATATAAAAAAATTGAGCGCTGACCGATTAGTGCGGGTAAAACAATGTGATCAAGAACCAAATAATATCTTAGCCAACAGAATTATTTTTAATTTGCAAGTCGCAAAAAAAGTATTTGTGGGGGACTGGTGTTTGTTCGAGCTTCAAAAAGGAGAAAAATGTCTGATTGGAAATGTTTTAAGTTTTTGCTATAGTCAAGGAAAAAGTTGGAAAAATTATGAGTATACGAAAAATTACGTTGACTTAGAGAACATTAAAAAACCAATTGGGGTATTATGCAATTTTTTTTTTTAGATAATAATAAAAAACTAGATATATCTACCTAGATATATCTAAAACTAGATATATCTAACTAGATATATCTACCTATACTATAAATATATAATCGCCGCTGTAGGCAGGTTACCACGTGGTTATCACGTGATCACTATATGATTATCACGTGATCACCACGTGTATATCACGTGATCACTATATGGTTATCACGTGATCACCACGTGAATATCACGTGATAACTACGTGTTTATCACGTGATCACCACTTATAGTAACGGTTGCTATAGAAACAGTAACCATGGTAACAGGTGTTATGGGACTGGTAACCATGGCAACGGTTGCTATGGAAACGGTAATAACAGTTGCTATGGAAACAGTAACCATGGAAACGGTTGTTATGGAATTTATAACCATAGTAACGATTATGGTTATCACGTGATCACCACGTGTATATCACGTGATTACTACGTGTTTATCACGTGATCAACACTTATATTAACGGTTGCTATAGAAACAGTAACTATGGTAACAGGTGTTATGGGAATGGTAACCATGGCAACGGTTGCTATGGAAACGATAATAATGGTTGCTATGGAGACGGTAACGGTTGTTATAGAAATTGTAACCATAGCAACGGTTGCTATGGGAATGATAACCATAGCAACGGTAAACATGGTAACGGTTGTTATGGAAATAGTAACCATAAAAACGATTGCTACTGAAACGGTCGCTATGGATTACTACTCGTAGTAACGGTTTCTAAGTTAAACAGTTCATACGTATGAATAACATTTCAGACGTATAAATATTTTTTATTTTTTTTTAAATTTTTTATTGTATTATATATATTTTCATTTCTAAAGAACATGGATTTTCTTATAAAAAATCAAAATTATTTAGTTTTAATGTTATTGAGTGTTTGCAAAATATAAAAAGATGTATAGCTTTAGATGATGTCTGTGATAAATTTTATGTTATATAATACAGGTATAGCTCAAACAAAAAAAAGGAACTATAAATATCATTAAGATTTTTTTTTATATATGTTATTAATTAAACTACTAAATTATTTCGAATTTAATTAAAGATAAAGGTAAATTTGGATAGAAGTAGTGGTAAAAAACCTGAAATTTGAAACAGATGAAACAAAATCCAATGTAAATATTAACAATATTTAACTTTTTTAAAGTTAATTTATAACTTTTAATGTTTTTTATTGAGGGTAAAATTGTATTTGGGGTTCAACCGCAGAAAGTATAAAAATAGAAACTGAAGATCAAATATTAATAAAACAAGGTGTAATTAAAAATTATAATGGTGATCAATATATATCAATGACAGGTTGAGGTTCACGGTTCAGCTAATTATAAAATAAATTATAAATTAAAAAAATTATAAAAATTTTCAATTTTTTTTTTTTATAAATTATAAAAATTTATTCAAAATTTAAAGTAAAAAACAATAAAATTAAAGATTTTTTTAATTAAAAGAATATAAATAATTTTTTTTATTTTACAATTTAATTTTTAATGCGTTGCGCGACCCATAAATGCCTACTCCTCACGCGCGAGTATTATATATATATATGTATTAGAGTGTGTCGTATTTTACTTTTTTCGAGATTTTTTTGCTTTCCCCATTTTTTTCGAAAACTCTTTAGCTCCAAGAATTTTGATTTTTTATTTTAAAAACCCGTACCACCGAGCTATGAGGTTTCCCTTTAAATAACATAGGAATTTTGAGTTTTTAGCTTTACAAAATTTTACAGAAATCACAAAGCGTTTTAGAAAGCTAATTTTTACTGGAAAAAAACTTTCATATATTTGTTTACCAATTTATACAACTTGTTGGTCATTTCGGGTCAAAAATTACCTTGCACCTTTAAAATTAAAAAGAAAATTATGATAATAACATATATTACCCAGACAAGGTTAATTCTCCATTTGAGCACATTTAGAGCTCGAAAATAGCTCCAAAATTTAAAAAAATTTTACTCCATTTTTTTAATCTAAATCAGCTCTATTTGAGCTCCAATTTAAAAAATAAGCAAAAAAAATTTTTCATTTAATTTTTTTATTTTTTTTTAATTTTTTTTTTATTAATTATTAATACTTAGTAACATTTTCGAAATTAATTAATTTTTTTTAAAATAAATATCTATTAAAAAAAGTGATGAAAAATTTTGACTCCTACCGGGATCGAACCCTGGACCCCTAGCTTCTGAGGCAGCGACGTTATCCATTACTCCAGCAAGACACTTTGATGTAATAAGAAAATTTTGAAAACTATATGTTACATATAATAATTTTCCCCCTCTTTTTTTTAATATTGAGAGTAAATTATGCATATTTAGCGAAATGCATATTTAAAAATAATATTAAAACTATCATAAATAATTTTCAGGAAATTCCATTTCTTTATTATCCCATTAGCGCCCAATCGACGCATCAGGACATTTGAATTTTTTTTAATGAAAAAATCGATATTTTGGGCTAAAAATGTTACCCAGTAGGTAAATGGAGCTGAATTTTTCATTTCCGAAGTCCGTTTTAACGTACAACCCCTAAAATACGCAATATCATCCCCTAAAAGTGGGGTAATTTGTAAACATTTTTTAAACGTTATTTAAAATGATACTGAGCCCAAAAAAAAGTCTCAGGGCATATAAAATTTTACTAAGGACTATTAACAACTAAAAAAAAATAATTTTATATAAATTTGTTATTTTCACCCCCTCAGATGGGGTGTAAGGGGGTGGTATTATAGCAAAATAGAAAAATCAATATTTTTGTCTAAAAGTATTACCCAATAGGTAAGTTGGGCTACTCTTTTCATTTGTGAAGTCCATTTTTATATACAACACCTAGGAAATGTGATATCATCCTATAAATATGGGGTAAATTTAAAAGATTTTTTAGGCGTTATTTAAAATGAGACTGCGGAAAAAAAAGTTATTAATAACACAAAAAAAATAAATTTATATTAATTTGTCATATTTACCCCCTCAGATGGGATTTAAGGGGGTAATATTATAGTAAAATAGAAAAAATCAATATTTTGATCTAAAAGTCTTACCAAGTCGCTAATGTGGACTGCTCTTTTCATTTCCAATGTGCATTTTCACCTGCAGCCCCTAGAAAGTTTTATATAGTCGCCTAAATATGGGGTAAATTTCAAATAACTTATGCGAGTCACTTGTATTCGTGACTGTGCATAAAAAAATATCTAAAGGCAAATAAAACTTTACAAGAGATTCTTAAATAATAAACTAAAATAAATAAATCAATAGCAAATTATCATATTCGCCCCCTTAGAGGGGTTGTAAGGGGGTGACATAGCGTAATAGAAAGTATGAATATTTTTAGTATTAGTTGTTATTTTTATCTGCTATTTTCATTCCTGAAGTTCCTTTTTGCGTTCAACCCCTAGAAAAGATTTTACCCCATATTTAGGGGATGATATCTCATTTCTTAGAGGTTTTATATAAAAATGGACTTCAGAAATGAAAAGAGCAGCCCAAATTACCTACTAGGTAACACTTTTAGACCAAAATATTGATTTTTCTATTTTGCAATAATACCACCCCCTTACACCCCATCTGAGGGGGTAAACATGATAAATTTATATAAATTTATTTTTTTTTTGAGTTTTTAGTAGTCTTTAGTAAAATTTTATATGCCCTGATACTTTTTTTTGGACCCATTATCATTTTAAATAACGTTTAAAATATGTTTAAAATTTACCCCAATTTTAGGGGATGATATCGTGTTTTCTAGGGGTTGTACGTTAAAACGGACTTCGGAAATGAAAATTTCAGCCCTTTTTACATACTAGATAACATTTTTAGCCCAAAATATCGATTTTTTCATTAAAAAAAATTCAAATATCCTGTATATGTCGATTGGGCGCTAATGGGTACTAACAGTGAATATTCTCCAGTCAAAATACGGGGTAGGAAGGGGGGAGGGGGTATATCGTTTCTGGTTATCTGCAGATTTGGTCTAGTTAATGTTTTTCGGGTCGCTAATCATGAAAATCAGGGTCTTTTCTATAAGAAATTGAGGCATCACCCTTAAATTGGCCAAAACTACCCTTAAAAATGCCATTTTCGCTACATTCGCTCTAGCCATCTAAAATTTGGTATACGGGTTTTTTTGGCATGTTGATCACGAAATTTGAAGTGTTTTTCATGAAAAACTAGACCTTCACTCTTAAATTGACCAAAACCACCCCTAAAAATGGCATTTTCGCTACGATTACTCGTTTTTTGGGACGCTTATCACGAAAATTGAAGTACTTCTAATGAAAAATTAGACTATTGCCCTTAATTTGACTAAAACTACCCGTAAAAAGGGAATCAAGCCTTACACTAGTGTAACCTAGGCTATAATAAAAAAACGACATGCCAAGCCTTATACTAGCGTAACCTAAGGAAGTAGGCTGTATTAAAAAAAAGACACGTCAAGCCTTACACTAGCGTAACCTAAGGAAGTAGAAAATGTCAGAATCGCGATTAGTGAACTCAAAAAGTTGGATATTTTGCTTTAACAGCAATATTTATAAAAAAATAGTTTATATAAATAGTCTTATTTTTTATTATAGGTATCTCTTAGGTTATTAGGATTCCATTATTATTATACTTTGCAATTACATCATTTTTATGTTTGAAATAATTAATTCAGGTAAACCTACATATTTATTTCAAAACTTTAGACTAAAGCTTTTGAAAAAAATTGGATTTTTCTCCCCTATGGTTAACTTTTTTGTTTTTTTAATGTTAAAATTTGAGATTAACCAAAAAGCCTTAGATATTTTTATTTTATGAAATTGAAGTTAGATGAAAACTAAAATCTTTCACCCTTTTCAACCCCTAGCAAACAAGATTTTATATAGTCTAATTTTATACTCCAAAGCTAATTTTCTTTATTTTTTCATTTTCAAATTTGAGATCAGCAACCAAAAAAAAACGTTAGTAATTTATTTGGTTATCAAATTATCCAAACTACCTTCCACCCCTTACAATCCTTAGATTTTACAATTTTATACCCCTAGATTAAATTTTAGGAATTTTTTTATAGTTATATTTGAAATTAATAACCTCAAAAAACCCTTCAATACAGTATTCCAAGTAAATATAATGGGTAATTCCATGGATAAATAGCACAAAATGGAACGTGAGGTCTCAGAATTAAAAAATTTTATTTTTATTCGAAAAAACTACTTAAAATTAGATGATTCACCAAATCTGAAGGTTTTTTATAGATTTTTAAGAGAGTTATGCTGTTCTAAAGTTTTTTGGTAAAATTGCTCTCCTCAGCCACCATTTTTGAAAGTTCCGTAAAAAAGCTCCGGAAAACGTTAAAAAATAAAAAAAAAAAAGGTTTTCGATGTAAAATTTGATGAGGAATTCGAATTTTCAGTCAGATTTTCCCCATTCTGTGCCCATTCGCGGGAAAATTCAAATTTCTGCCCCGAATTTGACAACTTTAAATGAAAATAGCCGAAAGGCTTCCAACTGAAAAAAAAATTTTTTCTTCTGAAATTTTTCGAAAAGTTCATATATATCATAGAAAAAATTTTCCTGAGGGTAATTTTTGATATAAGAGAGTAATGCTGATTTTAGTGAATTTTTCAATTTTCTCATTTTCGACTTGTTAGTTATTTTGCTAATTTCCCGCTTAGTCACGTGACCAAATGAAAATCTGACAAAAAAATTGAATTCTGCAGGAAATTTTACAAGGGTATAGTAATTTTGGTAGCCTTAGAATGATACATCTCAATTTGACAAAATAATTAAAATTAATTAAAAAAATTTAATAAAAATGAATATTTTTAAAATGGGATTTTCTTGATTTTTTCACATTTTTAGTCTAAAAATCATGAAAAATCTAAAAATAAAAGTACTTCTTTTGGGGAAACAAAAATTAGTTTTTCTAATAATGAAAAGTAAGTTTTTTTTTTAAGTTTAGAGTTTATTTTTCATCGAAATGTCTATAAATGATTAAAACAGTACACAAAAATCAATAAAATCACATTTTTTCATTTTCATTTTTTCTATATTTTTAAAATCTATTTTATTTATTTTGTCAAATTGAGATGTATCATTCTAAGGCTACTAAAATTACTATACCCTTGTAAAATTTCCTGCAGAATTCAATTTTTTTGTCAGATTTTCATTTGGCCACGTGACTAAGCGGGAAATTAGCAATATAACTAACAAGTCGAAAATGAGAAAATTGAAAAATTCACTAAAATCAGCATTACTCTCTTATATCAAAAATTACCCTCAGGAAAATTTTTTCTATGATATATATGAACTTTTCGAAAAATTTCAGAAGAAAAAATTTTTTTTTCAGTGGGAAGCCTTTCGGCTATTTTCATTTAAAGTTGTCAAATTTGGGGCAGAAATTTGAATTTTCCCGCGAATGGGCACAGAATGGGGAAAATCTGACTGAAAATTCGAATTCCTCATCAAATTTTACATCGAAAATCTTTTTTTTTTTTATTTTTTAACGTTTTCCGGAGCTTTTTTACGGAACTTTCAAAAATGGTGGCTGAAGAGAGCAATTTTACCAAAAAACTTTAGAACAGCATAACTCTCTTAAAAATCTATAAAAAACCTTCAGATTTGGTGAATCATCTAATTTTAAGTAGTTTTTTCGAACAAAAATAAAATTTTTTAATTCTGAGACCTCGCGTTCCATTTTGTGCTATTTATCCATGGAATTACCCTAATGCCTTTTATAAAAATTGATTTTTTACTCTTTTTCATCCTAATTTTCCACGTCTAAATAAAGTTTTATGATTTTTTTATGGTTCTATTTGAAATCAGCAACCTCAAAAATCCCCCTATAGATTTTTTCAAGTAAAAATGAATTCTTTAATGAAAATTGATTTTTTACCCCCTTTTACCCTTATATTTCACCCATAGAAGAACACGGTGTCCCTGAAAGGCCGAAGGACGCTGGTTTTCTATATAACTATTTTTTCTTTTGATTGGAGAACTATTACATTTGCGCCCGAATAAAGAAATGTTCTTTTTTTAATGATGTCGTCAAAGTTTAAGCCTTTGCAAATCATAATTCACGAGATAACTGGATTTAAATAATACAAGAAATCTAATTTTTTTTAAAATAGTACACGTTTTTTAAAATGATAAAAAAATCATACATATATATAAAGAAGTAAAAGAATAAAAAAAGAATGATATAAAACAGAATAAAAAAAGAAATATAAAATAAAAGGAACTGAGTCACACGTATTGTACCTTTGATTGTGTATATATTTAGTTAGATTCTTTATAATATTAATGCTAAGGAACTTGTTTTTATATTAAAAAATATTGATTTTTTGTTGTCTCTTTTTTTTTATATGTAATTGGCAGAGAAAACGATATGAATTTTTAGTATTTTGAGGAGATTAGGTGGCTTCTTAGTGTAAATCGCTCTCGCAAGTGTTAAAATCAGCTTTCCTTCTGTATATATACTTGCTCAAAGTGAAGGATATTCGTGGCTGAGGCAGTGGTTAGGGTCATAGCTTAGATTAAGCTATGATACTAAACAATGCGCAAAGTCAAGGCCAGCTTTACTTTGCTCACAGTTCTCATCAAACTGTGCGCAAAGTAAAGTATAAAGGAATGTATCACTTTGTCTCGTGAATTTGGTTTGCAAAGGCAAGCTTTGACGACAGAATTAAAAAAAATAATTTAAATATAACAAATAAGATTGTATCAAAGTTATTTTAATTTATAAAAAAATAATTTTTAATGTACAAAATCTTTTATTAAATTAAATTTACTACTAATCTCAAATTCATCATGAGATTACACTAGTGTAAGGCTTGACGTGTCATTTTTTTATTATCGCCTAGGTTACGCTAGTTTAAGGCTTGACGTGTCATTTTTTTTATTATCGCCTAGGTTACGCTAGTTTAAGGCTTGACGTATAATTTTTTTATTATAGCATACTTCCTTAGGTTACGCTAGTGTAAGGCTCGGCGTGTTGTTTTTTTATTATAGCTTAGGTTACGCTTGAGTAAGGCTTGACGTATCGTTTTTTTTTTATAGCCTACTTCCTTAGGTATATGTTAAAAAAAACTTTTCTCGTTGGTTTGGTGCTTGGTCGAACTAAAATTGTGAATCAAAATAAGAAAAACCACTACTAAATCGCTTTTCCCATGTATTTTAAATGGGAGACATATTGATAAATATCTCGAAGAGGATGACTGATTTTCAAAAACAGGTTATCATGTTTCTGGGGACCAAAAAAGCATCTTTTCCTAAAAATTTCAGCCCAATCCGAGCAGGGATTATAGGTTGAACATTAATTTTTCGCTATAAAATCTGAAGTGCACGACTTTTGCATAATCCAGTCTTTCAGGCTAGCCGTGTATTAGGACCTTTGCATTAATTTAGCTCAATTTGGTACGAAATTGGAAGAAAAACATAAGAAATTGGACTTTTGGGGCAATTTTTTGGGCCAAAATACCGTCAAGTTCACCCCTTTGATCAGTTTGGCATAGACCATATTCAAAATATATACGTTTGTTATTATGAAAAAAAAACGTTTGTAAAGTTTGGCCTGGTTTCATTTTCAGTACCCCACCTCAAGACAATGGGGTATAGGCTAAACTTTTGGTACTTTATCAAAAATCTTTGTAGACGAAAGTGTAAATGTTTAGCATGGTTTCAATTGGGTCACCCAGATGACTTAAATTACTGCCGTATTACGGGGCTCAGGGCAGCTTCTCTGTAATATACCTTTAGGTGTAGGTCTTTGATGAAGATGAGATTCGAGTATTAAAATCTAGCCTTGTTTCAATTTGGACACCTGGGTGACCCAAATTTTTGGGGCTGTATCCTACCTCAGGATTGTGGGGCATAGGCTAAACTTTGGATACTTTATCAAAAAGCTTTGTAGAATAAAGTGTAAAAGTTTAGCCTAGTTTCAAGAGGACCACCCAGGTGACTTTCCGAAACTAGCAGGTTTTCCGTTCGTACAATGGAGCCTTGGCCAAAAGTCTAGAATTTCGCTATCTTGGTGGCTATCTTGGTGACCAAATTGAAAACAGGCTAGATTTTAATACTCGAATCTCATCATCATCAAAGACCTACAGCTAAAGCGATATTACGGAGAAGCTGTCCTGAGCCTCGTAATACGGCCGTTTTTTAAGTCACCTGGGTGACTCTCTTGAAACCAGGCTAAACTTTTAAACATTACTCTACAAAGCTATTTGATAAAGTACCAAAAGTTTAGCCGATGTCCCATTGTCCTGAGGGGGGTACAGCCCCCCAAAGTTTAAGTCACCTAGGTGACCCAAATGAAACCAGGCCAAATTTCACATAATTTTTCTTTTCACCATAATAAACATATATTTAAAATATGGCCTGTGTCAACCTGTCTAAAGGGGTGAAATTGACGGTACATGGGAGAGTTTTCGGGCCAAAATACCGTCAAGTTCACCCCATTGGACAGGTTGGCATAGGCCATATTTGAAATAATAGTGTTTATTATGGTGAAAAAAAGCGTATGTAAAATATGGCCTGGTTTCATTTGGGTCACCTGGGTGACTGAAATTTTGGGGGGGTTTATTTATCCCCTTAAATAGTTATTTTTAGGCTAAAATTTAAAAACCAGTTTATCTATTGATATAAATACCCTTGCATCAATTTAGCTCAATTCGATAAGAAATTGGAAAAAAAACATAAGAAATTTGACATTTGGGGCAGTTTTAGGCCAAAATACTTCATCAAACAGCTTTGTAGAGTAATGTGTAAAAGTTTAGTCTGGTTTCAAGAGAGTCCAGCTGACTTAAAATACGGCTGTATTACGTGGCTCAGGACAGCTTTTCCGTAATATCGCTTTAGCTGTAGGTCTTTGATGATGATGAGATTCGAGTATTAAAATCTAGCCTGGTTTCAATTTGGTCACCTGGGTGACCAAAATTTTTGGGGTGGTGTACCTCCCCTCTGGACAATGGGGCATATCAAAAAGCTTTGTAGAATAAAGTGTTAAAGATTAGCCTGGTTTCAAGAGGGTCACCCAGGTGACTTTCCGAAACCAGTAGGCTTTCCGTTCGTACAGTGGAGCCTTGGCCAAAAGTCTAGAATTTCGCTATCTCGGTGGCAAATAGTGCACTTGAAGCCGTCCGAGTGGTTTCAAATAAGTCACCCTAAATCTTGTGGGCTGCCTGCCTATAGTATTGAACCCTGCTAGGGGGTCTAATTTCTAGGCCCAGGAGGACCATTTAGATATACTGAGGGTATTCGGGTTATTTTCAACTACGAAAACCTGAATGGACCTAGTCTGGACTCTCAAAATGCGAAAATAGCAAAAACACCCCTTTTAGGAGTAGATTTAGCTAATTTAAGGGTGAAACATTATTTATTTATGAAAAAGAAATCGAGATTCTTGATTAGTGACCCAAAAAACGTATACAGGCGTATCTTGGGTGCTGAAAGTGCGAAAATAGCAAAAACACCCCTTTTTTGGGGGTAGTTTTAGACAAATTAAGGGGTGAAGTTTTAATTTTTCGTGAAAAAGTAGTTGAAATTCGTGATTATCGACCCAAAAAACCCATATGAGGCAAATCTGAGCACTCGAAATGCGAATATGTAAGAAAACTCCTTTTTGGGGGTAGTTTTTGCAAAATTAAGGGTGAAGCAGGTGATTTCTCTGATAGAAGACCAAATCTGGTATTCGCCAGTAATAATAAAATTCTCCACCCCCGTATTTTGACTGAGTAGCTAAGATTATTTTAAAAAATCTTATATTAACGCTTTAGAGCTCTTTTGGAGTTATTTTAGAGTTATCTTTGATTTTATTTGGAGCTCTTTTAGAGCTAAATCAGACGAAAAAATTTGAGCTCCAATGGAGGATTCGCCTTGTCTGGGTTATGTTCAATGCATTATATTCAACAACCATATTGGAAAATCGGAAAAAAGAATGAGGTAAATAAATGAAAATTGTCATCTAAATCATCATCCTCAAAAGTTCACAGGTAATGTAAAAAGTTCATTTTATTATATATTTTTTTTGGCCTGAAATGTTGGAAAATCTTAAAATATTTTGGGGTAAAAAAATGTATATTTTCTTCAAAAAGCCACAGGCAATGTTAAAAGTTCATTTTATTATGTTGTTTTTTTCACTATCTTGTAAAATCGGAAATTATAATGCAGTGGAAAATGAAAATATTCATCTGTAAAAACGTTTTTCTTGACCTTCAAGATCCGCAGGTGGTGTAGAAAGTTCTTGTTTTCATTTTTTTTGCACTATCGAGGAAAATCGAAAAATATGTCGGGGTCTAAAAATTAATTGTTTTAATCTATAAAAACACTTTTCTCAACCTTGAGAACCCCCAGGTAATGTAGAAAGTTCCATTCTTTATGTATTTCGGTCTGCCATCTTAGAAACTTGGAAAATATCTTGGTATAAAAAAATAAATATTTTTAGTTAAAGTTTACTATGTAACGCCAAAATTATTTCCAAATATGATGTTTTATATATTAACCTGTACTGGGTATAATTTTAAATTAAATGAATCATATTAAAGGCGCTCTATCCACCACTGGGTGTTTTTTTTCGCAGCAAATTTATAACTGAAATACTTTAACCATATATTTATTTTTAATAATTTTTCAATGAAAGAATCAATGCTTTTCAGTATACTAATATAAGAATATAAAAAAAAATTTTTTTAAACAAATATGACCTGTTTAATTTTTGTAATTTTTGACTCATAAAAAGCTTGAGATTCCAGGTCTGGGCAACTTGGATCAAAATTCTGCTTGGCTTATATTGAAGATCATTCAATTCTACAGGGATGTATCTTGGGAAATTTTTGGCTAAGCTCCTTCAGTAATTAGTTAAATTTAATTGTTTATAAAAAAAAAAGTTTAAAATGCTCTAAAATTTATAAACAATTAGCTGTAACTCATTACTGAATAGGTTCAGCGAAAATTTTCCAACCCTTTAGAATTGAATGATCTTCAATATGAGCCAAGCAGAATTTTGATCCATGTTGCCCAGATCTGGAATCTCAGGCTTTTATGAGTCAAAAATTAAAATAATTTAACAGGTCGTATATGTTTAAAGAAATAAACATTATCAAAATGAGTTTTTGAGGGGTAAAAGGGGTGAAAAATAGACAAATTCACCATTTGGAACCTGCTAAATGTCATTTTCGACATCATTTTTAAGATCAGCGCCCAAAAAACCTACTAGACCCTTTAAAAATAAAAAAATAAATTCTTTTGAAAAAATGACTGTAAAAGGGGTAAAAAGGGTGAAAAATGGCCAAATTCACCCTTTAGAACCTGCTGAATGTTATTTCTGACACAATTTTTTTTATCAGCGCACAAAAAAAACCTACTAGACTTTTTAAAAATAAAAAAAAAAGTTTCATTGAGAAAATGAGTTTTTGAGGGGTGAAAGGGGTGAAAAATGGCCTATTTCACCCTTCAGAGTTGAATGTAATTTTTGACATCATTTTTGAGATCAGCGACCTAAAAAACCTAAATAGTGAATTTAATTTTTAAAAAAAGTATCTTAAAAATTTATGTGGATTTTGGGGGTGTCCGGTGTGAAAAAGAGGTCAAATTCCCCCTTGGAACCTGTTGAATGTTTTTATCATTAGTCGAAAAGTTGATATTCCAAAAAAAGTATATAGGGTTATATTATTTTTTTTCTTATTATTATTATTTGAAAAGTAATAAATTACATAAAAGTGAAAAATTTGTTGTTAAAAATTCACCTTATTTACATAAAATAACCGATAATAACATGGAACATGTTCATTGGAAGGGGTATTTGAAAAACATTGGCTCGGCAGGGGGGGGTAGAAAAATTGACGTTTTTAGGGGGAGGGGGTTAAATATTATTATTATTATTATTATTATTATTATTATTATTATTATTATAATTATTATGAGATTTACTCACAAATAGCAAAATACAGTACACTCTTTATTTATGTTCTTAGGGGGTGAAAAAGTAACGTTTTTAAAGGGGGGGATTAGAATATTTTCAATTTAGGGACTTAGAATAATTTGAAGTGGGGGTCAGGGCCTGATAAGTACAAGAACTTAGAATAGTTTATGGATTTAGGATAATTTATATTTCAGGAATTATTGTAATTTTGGTTTTTGGATGTATTACCGTTATAATTGAACATGTTCCATGCTCGTTGGTTGTGTAGTTACACAAACCGGTTATAAATTTTTTTAATCCAAACGGGTGAAACAAAATAAAATGTCCAAATAAATTCATAAAAAAGCATCAGTTATTGTAATAATATAATAAGTAATAAATAAAATTATTAAAACATTTTTCGCCTGACATTAGATCTGTAAAAATGATTTTTATAATTCCTCCGGAACTTAAATGTCAATACATAAAACAATATATCAAAATTTTCTCCTATAAATAAGTTTCTCTCAGCCTTAAAATCCCCAATAATGTATAAAGTTCATTCTATGTTTTTTTATCCGCGATATTAAAAAATTCGGAAAATATAATGAGGCAAAAAAATGAAAATTTTCAACCATACAAACATTTTTTTCAATTTCAAAAAAACCCCAGGTCATGCAGAAACTTCTTTTTCCTATGTTTTTGTTCTGGCATCTTGAAATATCGGAAAATGTTTTTGCATTAAAAATTGAATATTCCTGGGGAAAAATGAAATATTATACCACCAGGATTTTCTTGGATGTTTTATTTCCATCTCGAAGTTATTCATGATATTACAGAAATAATAAAAATTAAATAAATAACTTTTTTAGGGTCAATTTTATATCATATGGTTTATCATATGAGAAATCATTATCGTTGTTTTTCTGCAAGTATGTAAATTTATTGTAGATTAATTTTTGATTAATCCTAATTTATACAATTGTATTCTTAGTGAATATTTTTATATTATTATGTAATTATTTATTTACGTAAACATATTTAAATTAAACAAATTAAATTAAATGTTATTAAAATAATTAAATTACTTTTTTTAAAGTTTAATTCATTTTAGATGCATCTTTATTTCAATAGTTCATCAACTACTTATTACTTTTATGTAAAAATGTAATATATTACCTTATACTACCAAGTAATACTAAATACTACTCTAATTTAAATGCGAATTTCAATTCGTATTCGTATTACCGAATCAATAACTTATTACTTTTATTATTTAATGATGGAAAATATTAGTTTATACTACCAAGTACTACAAAATACTACTAAAATTTCAGCGCGGTAATTCGTATTCGTATTACCGTTTACTACTATTCATTACTCTTCATTACAAATTATTACTTTATTTTTTTATTATTACCAAACTATTATCATGCTTTCATTTAAAAGTCACTACTCGATTATTACTTATCATTACCAAATTTACTACCCATTACTACCGCGTACTACTAACCCGTATCGAAATAGTCGATCGGATTTCCGATCGAACTTTCGATCGGAATCCCGATCGAAACCCCGATCGAAATTTTCGCCGATCAAGTTTCCGATAAAAAAATTTCAATCGAAAATCCGATCAAAAATCAAAATTCCGATCGACTTTCCGATAAAAAATTTCGATCGAAAATCCGATCAAAAATCAAAATTTCGATCGAGTTTCCGATAAAAAATTTCGATCGAAATTCTGATCAAAAATTACAATTCCGATCGAGTTTCCGATAAAAAAATTTTTATCAAAGTCCCGATTGAGGCATAATTTTTAAATTTTCATATAAAACAATTTTCCGATTTTCCAAAAAATATTAAAAGAGGAACTTTCTGCTTTACCTGAGGGTTCATGAAAACGTTTTCAATGATTCAAATTTTCATTTTTTTACCCAACCATATTTTTCAAAGAATGCTGAAAAAAAAACACGAAAATTAGAAGTATCTGAGCAATTATTTTAAAAGTGCTACTTAATTTGAGCCTGAAATCGTAATTTTTTTTTTGAGGGCACATCGATATGACCTGTGTTTTCAGGTAGTTTGAATCTTCAGAAAACCGAAAAAAATCGTGAACAAGAAATCGGCGATAGGTGCCAAAAAGAATTTTTCACTTTTATGTCAAAAACCGTGTTTTTCGTATCTGAGCTACCCCAAATTTTTAAAATAACTTTATAGGTAAATAAAATTTAAAAAAATAGATAAAAAAATCTGATTGCCAGGGAAAAACCACTCCAGAAGAAATAAAAACTTATCTTTTTATGATGAAATTAAGCGAAGTTATCGTCAATTTAAGATGTTGCTCAAATTCGACTTCGTTTTATCTAAACTTTTTTTTGATAATTGATTTTTTTTTTTTTCTATTAATTACTTTATATATGTCTCAAGAGTATGTAAAAAAAATTTATTTTTAGATCCTCCCCCCTAAGTATATTTTTTGGCCTGTTTTGCGCGCACCGTCAAACGTGCTTTTTATAAAATTTAACGGTATGGCTCTATTACTATTGTACGTATCTTAATATTAAGATATATAAATATAAATTATGTCGGAACTGGTCACTGATAGAAATTATGAGCAAATTTTACTAATATTCACGATTGTTTATGACGCCAAATTTAGCCGTGCCAAAATGGTAAAAAATAGAAAATTAGCCAAGCAGCAGGGGTAAAATCAGCTACAGGTTCAGTATGAAAACCAGAAGGTTAACTTTATGACTCAAAAATCACTGATAACTTATAAGTATAGGGTAAATGAACCAGTGAATGACCGGTTAAAATCTAATAAATGACCACTCGTTTTCCATAAGAAATACACGGTATTGGTCATTCACTGGAGGCCGGTCATTCACTGGTTCATTTACCCTACTTAAATATACAAAAAAAAATTTTTTATTTTTATTTAGAAAACTATGTTTTTACACCTTCTAATTAAGATTTCTCTAAAACTACTTGACCGATTTTAATTTTTTTGGTCTAGAGTTTTCTGTTATAAATTTCTCTCACGAATAAAAAAAAAAATAAATAATTTAATAACTAAAAGTACCGAAAAAATTATTCCAAAACTTTAAAGTCGTTTTACTCGAAACAACGTCTTTGAAAACCACGTACACGATTGCGCGATAACTTCTGCACAGATTTACTTTAAATTTACTGAGCAACTTAATAAATGCACAAATTTCGGGATGTCGACGAGTTTTTTTTTTATGTTCTGAAAAAATTTTTACAGCTGCTTTTGCCCGAAAATTATAGGCTTTTTTTTTCATTTTAACTATGTGTAGCCGCCATTTTGTTCCTAATTAATTTTTTTGAAAAAACTCGACGACATCCCGAAATTACGGGTTTTCAGTCTTACCAATTTTTTTTCGTATGTTTTAGATTATCCTAAGTCAAAATATCGTGTACATATTTTTGGATTTTTTTTTCAGAGACGCAAGTACACGTCTCTCACGCAAAATTGTAGTCACAAAAAACAAAAAAAAATTTTTTTTTTAATTTTTAATATATTTGTAAACAATAAAAAAAATTTGATTCATATATCTCTATCCGTTATTTCACAATCCTACCTTGAAAATCATGCTAAGGATACCAAAATTACTATATCTATGTAAAATTTCCTGGAGAACCCAATTTTTTTGTCAGATTTTCATTTAGTCACGTGACTAAGCGGGAAATTAGCAAATTAACTAACAAGTCAAAATTGAAAAAAGTGGAAAATTCACTAAAATCAGCATTGCTCTCCTATAACAAAAATTACCCTCGGGAAAATTTTTTCTATGATATGTATGAACTTTTGGAAAAATTTCAGAAGAAAACATTTTTTTTTCAGTGGGAAACCTTTCGGCTATTTTCACTTAAAGTTGCCAAATTTGGGGCAGGAATTTGAATTTTCCCGCGAATGGGCACAGAATGGGGAAAATCTGACTGAAAATTCGGATTCCTAATCAAATTTTACATCGAAAACCTTTTTTTTTTTTATTTTTTAACGTATTCCGGAGCTTTTCTACGGAACTTTCAAAAATGGTGGCTGAGGAGAGCAATTTTACCAAAAAACTTTAGAACAGCATAACTCTCTTAAAAATCCATAAAAAACCTTCAGATTTGGTGAATCATCTAATTTTAAGTAGTTTTTTCGAAAAAAAATAAAATTTTTTATTTCTGAGACCTCGCGTTCCATTTTGTGCTATTTATCCATGGAATTACCCTGCAAGCAAGCTGAAAATACGGTTTACATGCGTGTTAACGAGAGGCCGCTACAAGCTGCCGTAATAGCAGAATAGCCAGAAAGCTGAAAACTACAATGAAGAGCACGTGCTAGTATTTACAAATATAAAAAACCACGTATATTTACTGTAAACTAACGTTCAATCAAATAATTAAGTTATCAGCAGGACCACAATACAATTTCTTATAAATTTAATATAAATTCAAAATTAGTTATTTAAAAATTAAAGTTGACTGTGTGTATATATTGAAATATTAAATATTTTGGATCTTCTTCGTTTCCCCCCCCCCACCAAATCGCTAAAATTTTTGCTGGAAATTGCTTAAAAACACTTAAAATGAAGTTAACAATAAGTTTTGGGTGGGAAAAATGCAAAAAAAAAAAAAAAAAAATTTTTAATAATTTTGAAAATTTGTTAAAAATTTTAAGGATTTTGCTTATTCTAGGGGTACAGCATTAGGGGTAGGTTTAAATTGCTTTTTTCATTATTGGGGGCTTCGCCCCGATACCCCCACAGGCGGCTTTGCTCCCTCGACCCCCAGAATTTTACTTATTCTAGGGGTAGGTGCGAGTACAGCATTGGGGGAAGGTTTAAATTGCTTTTTTCTTTATTGGGGGCTTCGCCCCCATACCCCCACGGGGGGCTTCGCCCCTCGACCCCCCGAATTTTACTTATTCTAGGGGTAGGTGCGAGTACAGCATTGGGGGTAGGTTTAAATTGCTTTTTTCTTTATTGGGGGCTTCGCCCCCATACCCCCACGGAGGGCTTCGCCCCCTCGACCCCCAGAATTTTACTTATTCTAGGGGTAGGTGCGAGTACAGCATTGGGGGTAGGTTTAAATTGCTTTTTTCTATATTGGGGGCTTCGCCCCCTCGACCCCCAGAATTTTACTTATTCTAGGGGTAGGTGCGAGTACAGCATTGGGGGTAGGTTTAAAAAAAGGTAGGTAGAACAAAAAAAGAGTGCGGGACACATAGAAACATGATTGATTCGTACTTGTTATTTCTATTTCTTTGGCGACAAAAGTATAAAAATTCAAATCTATTTTACAAATATTGGAGGACATACAACATACAATCATTTTATCCATTGAATAAAAAATAATTTTATTATTATGTTTAAGGTTATATTATTATTCAAAAAAAAAAAAGGTAAAAAAAATAAAAAAAAAAAATAAAAAAATCAATTTTTTTTCAATTAAAAGTGTTTTTCCCACCTAAAAACATTTTTTTAAAACTAATTTAGTCGTTTAGAATAATTTCCTAGTGAAAAAATGCGATTTGGTGGGGGGGGGGGGGGGGAACGAAGAAGCACCAATATTTTTAATAAGTATAGAAGACAATACGTGCGTGTACAGCAGTGTTTTGAATATTTTTGGACGAAATTATGATATAAAATGATTGATACGTATTTTAATTTATAGATTGTTATTTACGGATTACGAATTTTGTTTCAGGGTTGTTCCGATATTTTTTAAATATAAAAAAAAATTTATCAATCATATTCGCGAGAATATTTTTTGTAAATATAATAATTTTGTAGAGCATATTGACTAAGAATGAGTGATTTAGATTATAAAGATGTTCTTTTGGCTGCCAAAAGTATATGAAACACAAAGTTGTAACTGCTAATGAATTTTATTGCAATTTTCTGTGCATAATTCATGATTTTAGTGAAAAAAATGATTTAAGTACAAGCTTGAGCATAAGCAGTCCATATTTTAAAATGGAAGGGAATGACAGTATCTCTTGGTATATTTTAATATTTCCTAATGGATCTAGAGATGAAAGTAAAGATTACGTGTCTATTTATTTATGTCCGAAATTCTCAAAACCAATAAAAACAATTCAAGCTAAATTTTCAATTACATTATTTGATAAAGAAAATGTATTACAAAAGTCAATAACTGGTACTAAAAAATTTAAAAAAGATATAAGTATGTACGGTTGCGAAAAATTTATAAAGAAAGAGAACCTTAAAAAATATTTACAAAATGATAAGCTTATTCTACTTTGTTGCATTAAAGCTTGTTTAGTGGAAGATTTTAACACAAAAACAATGAAATTATCAGATATAGATAATAATTTGGATACAGAATTTGCATTATCATCAAAGGCTGTGCTAGAAAATGTAAGCAACACGTGGAAAAATTTATATAAAGATACTTTATTTGCTGATTGTACTTTACTCATTGGTAAAAAAGAAATCAAAGTTCACAAAAATGTACTAGCTGCTGCAAGTCCTGTATTTTTAGAAATTTTAAAAAAAGAAAAAGCACCAGCGAATTCCATAGAAATAATGGATACGAGTTTTGTAGCCATCCAAGAAATGTTACGGTTTATATACATCAACAAAGTAGACAATTTGCTTGAAATAGCCCATGAGTTAATTGTGGCTGCCGAAAAATATGCCATCAGCGATTTAAAGAAACTCTGCGAGGAGGCGTTGTGCGATGAATTAAGTATTGATAATATTGGGAAAATTCTTACAGCGGCTGATGCTTCCAATTCGGAAATATTATTGAATAAATCTCTTATATTTGTCATTAAAAATAAAGATGCATTTAGAAATCATCCAGACAGTGAAAAAATTGTTAATTCTAGTAAAAGATTAAGCGATAGACTACTATGGTCATTAAGAAGTAAGTTTTATAAAATATTGTTTATTTACTGTAGACTCTTATTTTCCTTTTTTCAAATACATCAAATTTTTAGAATTACGTTTTAAAAAAAATTTTAATTTTTTTTCAGACAAGAATGAGGATGAGGCTGAAAACGACAAATAATAAGATAATAAGGAATAAAAAGATTTTGGACTTAAAAAAATATCTGAATTTTATATTTGAGTGCTTTCTTAATTAAATAATGAACATTTTATATTTTTAAATAACTGACTTTTTTTCGAAAACATATTAATTATATGAGACTTTCTTTATTTTTATTTGAAAAAAAAAAATTATTTACCGAATTAAAATTTTAACTAATTACGTATCTAAGTATAAGAGTATCTATATTTTTTGATTAAAACAATAAATAAAATTATTTTAAAATTTGCACGCCTTGAAAATTTTCTCTTCCGGTTTCAAATGGACTGACTTTTTTTATAACTACAGCGAATCTTCTTACTTCTTTTGCTTTTTAGTTCGCTAAATGAATTTAATTTCTTTTTTGTAAAAATTTGTTTTTTTTGTTGCAAATAGAGACCTTAAAGCAACTATAATAACAATTTTTATTAATAATGACAATTAAAATCATTTATGATAATTTTATTTATCGGTTTGCACGGGTAAATATTATCATTCACAAATACAAATTCATGTAATTTATGAATAATATTAAACTGCTTTATTTGTTAGATGTGGTCGTGATAAAATATAAAAATTACTTTAAAATCATTTATTTACAATTACTCAAACAAATAACCTGATTTTCTGCTATACTGAATTACGTTAAAACTTATAACAAAAATTAATTTTAATGATGTATTTGATTAATTATATTAACTTAAAATTAAGAAAATAAAAAAATTTAAAGAAATTAGTTTTAGCGCTAAAAAGCATAAGAAGTAGAAAGAAAAAAGCCCATCTAAATTCACCCTTATAAAGTTCGTACAGCTGTGGGGTACTTTTAAACCAAACCGTAATGTAAACAAAATTTAAATATCTATGGCAAAAATCGCAAAGAATTATAAAAAAGCTAAGGCTTTTTTATTTCAGGCACGATCACATATTTATTGAGTATTTTTTCTTTAATAATCTTGATGGGATCCACACCTTCATAAATGGAAAACTATTATTTATTATTACATGTTATTCAAAGTATATTCATAAATAATTATTCGAAAATTTTTCTTTAACCCGAATTTTCATAAAAATATTTAAAATTTATAAAGAAAATTTTTTTATCTGCATTAATTAACATAAATAATAGAGTTTAGATTATTCGTATTTATTTTTCACCTAACAAGATCGTTTGCTGAATATTACTGATCAATAAAACTGGCACCAACTTTCCTTTATAATAATTTACTAAAATGTGCTGTGAAAATATAAAATATACTTTGAGTTTCTAAATTTGATTAAAATATCTAAATCTTTCAGTATATATTAATCTTTCTTAATCCTGAAAAAAATCAAAGAAAAATTTCCCATATTCTTTAAAAAGAATATATTAACATTTTTTAATTACCTAAATCAAATTCTACCTGTGTGCCTTAAGATATTCGTTTTTATCTGAGAAAAGATAATAACAAATTTGTTAACAGCAATGTATGCTTATTGTAAGGTAATTAAAAGCCAATACTGCTGAAAAACAAGTATTAGTTTAAATTCGAGTACTTAATTTTACTATATCATCTTTTTAAAAATTTTGCATAAAAATATTAATTAAAAAAAATATACAAATTTATATATTATTTATTATTTTTATATCCACGTTTTTAAAAAAATAGTAGAAGAAGTTTAAAAAGTTGTTTTAAATTACGCGCTTAAATTTAAACTAGAAGACTTTCAGTAGTAGTTAGGTTAGTCCGCTTAGGCGACTGCTAGGTTAATGGCTGTGTTTATAAATTTGTTATTATTTTTTTCAGGTTTATTTTAAATTCTTTGGTGGATATAGTTAAATAAACAAAAGTTTTATTCAGGTAAGTATAAAAATTTTTAATATTTTTTTTAAATTAATATAAAGAACGTAATTTCTTTGTTTTTTATTTTTCAGCATTAGAATTATGTTTATGGCAAAACTGAGTGAAAGGTGAGGTTTATTTATGGTTTTTCTTAATCTTAAAGTAATTTAATATGCTTAAAAATTTCTAGATTCTAGCCAAAAAAAGCAAAGAAAATAATCCATAATGTTATGTTTGATACATTATCGACAAAAGTTTATTCTGCAGAAGAAGCTGAAAAATGGATGAAACAAATAACTGACTTAGTTAGGATAAGAATAGGAAGTAAATTAAAAATATAATAAGTTATCATTTTTATAACAATCAAATTCATTTTATAACTATATTCAGGTGAAGTGAACAAACATAAAAATTATAAGCTTGCTGTAAATGTTGTATTAATGGAAAATTCTGGATGCGGAATAGGTGCGTATGGGATGCTGAAACTGACACCATGGCATATGACACTTTCATGAATGTAAGAAACATTTTTATTATTATATAAATTAATTTTAATTTGTTTGACTGAGTTGTTCCAGATATTTCCTATTTTATTACTATTTTAGTTAATTTTTTTGGTATTTGAAATCAGTTTTTTTGTGATAACTCAACAACAACTTATTGAAATTAAGCCAAACTGGAGGAGGCAAATCTAGACATCAAATAACAAATTTTGTACCAATTTTTTTTTTGATTCATCGAGTTGTTCCAGATATTTACTATTATTAGTCAATTTTTTTGTTAACGGAAATCAGTATTTTTGTGATTGCTCGACAACAAATGGGTGAAATTTAGTCATACTGGAGGAGGCATAACTAGATACTGTACAAAAAATTATGTACCAATTTTTTTTTTATTTCATCGAGTTGTGTTTAAAATTTGCTCTGTACAGTTTCTCGAACATACATACAGATACACATACCTTCAGTATAAGCATGTTAGAGGCATCGGAATGACTTGGGGACAAAATTTCTCCACAAATTAGACAATTTTAGGAACTTTTCGTTTTTTGACCTGACAAAATTATAAGGCACGATTTTCATCTATGTATTGCATACATACTGTCGGATAAAAAAAGATGCGACCCTCTGAACTTTTAATTATAATTTCCACAAAAATGGTCGAAATAAGTTCGAATAAAAAAAAATGAGTTCAAAATAGTTCTATCTACCCCTATACGAAAGTTGGTTATTTTAAATTGATTAGAAAAGGATTTATTGCAAAATAACAGTGAAAAAAGTGACAAAAAAAAAGATTTTTTTTTTTTGGTCAATTTCAAATCGCTATAATTACTCTAAAAATGAGAATTTTTCAACCAAAATTTAATCACATGTATTTTGAGTCTTTCACAACGCAAGGCCGATGGATTTAAAAAAAAAAAATATTTTGCAAAGGGGTTAGAGCTAATTAAACTTTTTTTATCAAGTCGGGTTCTAATGGTCGTATTCACGTGATTTTTTATTATTACACGCTTTTATTTAACTTGACTTGTCTGTCGCGTTAATAAATATAAATTGATTTTTGGGGCACTTCCGGTCAACTTTTTTGTTTTCTGATTGCAGATTCATTTTTGTCTACGATGACAATTTTATAATAAAAAAAAAAAATTTGTTTATAACAATTTTATATATTTTCATCTCTCTCTAACGCATTGCTTTTACTATTTACTTTTTTTTCATATATATAAGTATTTTCATAAATATGTATACACATCATAATAATAATTATGCGAAGGAGATTAATAAAAGAAAAAAAAAAAAATACTAGGAATATCTATAAAATAAAAAAGGTGTGAATTAAATTTTAATGTCCTTTAAAATTTTTATAAAAAAAAAATATTGAATTATAGAAATAAATATTTTTGATAAACTCATATTTTTCATATAAACGTTTTACATACTTTGATATATTTTTGCATCAAGAAAAGTGACTTTTTTTGTTTTTTGATTGCAGATTTTTTTTAGTCTTTTTCTTTTTCACCTTAAATAATTTCCACTAATCCTATAATAATTATAGTAATAATAATTATAATAGAAAAAGAAGACTAAAAAGTAAAAAATAAAAAAAATAATAAAAAAAAATTTTTTTAAAACACGCTTTTATTTATGCGTTATCTATAGTATAGTTTTAGCGCACTAAAACGTAAAAAATAAATTTATAATGAGAGTATTTTTGATTTTTAATAAAGTTTTCTGATAATTAAAAATTTACCAAAAATTTATTCCTTTTGCTCAAATATGAAAACTTTTATAGTACATACATATGTGATAATGAAAAAAATTAAAAGCGTGGGTGCCAGTTTTTAATTTTCTTTCTGCATGCTTGGCACCCACGCTTTTAATTTTTTTCATTATCACATATGTATGTACTATAAAAGTTTTCATATTTGAGCAAAAGGAATAAATTTTTGGTAAATTTTTAATTATCAGAAAACTTTATTAAAAATCAAAAATACTCTCATTATAAATTTATTTTTTACGTTTTAGTGCGCTAAAACTATACTAGATAACGCATAAATAAAAGCGTGTTTTTAAAAAATTTTTTTTTATTATTTTTTTTTTTTTTAATAGGCAGATAATTGATATTAGATCTTAATTTTAGAATCTGATAAGTGTAAGTATGCTATTTTGATAACAGGGTGAAAAAAAACGGAGCACTTTTTTTGAATGGACAAAAGATAATCACTCTCCTCTTTGTCTTATTTCAAATAAAAGAATAATTTATTCATAGCAGGACCGCCTGAAGATTAGTTTCCTATAAATAAATCCACCGTGAAAAAACGTGGTTTTTTTGCTTGCATGCAGTCTAGCGGCTGCCAGGATCATCTTAAACACACGAAACTGAAAAATTTTATTTCTTTAATCATACATTTTCTATATGAATGGAGCAGAATTTTTATTTTTTCAAAATCTAAAAGTTTATTCAACTGTAAAAAAAAATAGTACTGAGTTTTCAGTTTTCTTTTTCTTTTGTTAAAAAAAAATTTTTGGAAACCAATATTCAAAATCCCTTTCATTCATATTCTTAGAAATATTATCAGTAACATTTATATAAATTTTCGTATTGACTGGTTGAGTAGTTTTTGAGCTACACTGCACGCAAGTTGAAAAGACGTTTTTTTTTCGAAAATAGCAACTTTCAGCGCCATATTTAATTTAATAAAAAAAATAAAAATAAAAATTGTATTTTTAAATAAATTTCCTTTCATTTGCAAAAATTTTCAAGTGTTTAAGTTAATTATTTCTGACCGAATAAAATTAAACAAAAATCCCTGTTTTTGCTCTTGTATGTAAAGGACCTGCCCGCCTTAAACCAATATTTGAATAAAACATTTTAAAAATTCACAGATGAAAATGTTTACGTATCCCAATACGTGTATCTAGATACGTATCTAAATACGTATCCAGATACCTAGCTATTTCAAAAAAAAAATCAAATTATTGCAAATCTATTCAATTCAAATCATTTTGCATTCAATTCAAATTGAGTGTAAAATAAAGAGTATAAAAAAAGACTAGGGTTTTCAATTTTTTCGGGACTTGAATTTTTTTTTTTCTTTTATTATTTTTTTCTTTTTTTTTTAAGTTGCAAATTTTTTTTAAATTCTTTAAAATTTTGTATCTTAATTTTCAAGTTTTTTAAAAATATTTAAAAATACTTTTTCTAATTATTATAACTTTTAAATGTCAAAAAATCTGAACAAATAAGGTGTACAATTAAATTAATGAAAAAACAACCAACAAATGTAATACAATTTTATGTCATGTTGCGATTCAAAATCATTTTTATTAATTTTTTCTAAATATAATAAAATGCTGTTATACTAATAAATTGAGTGGTCTTCAAAAAAGCACATTCATGCGGCACCTCAGTTTTGATCATATTGGTTGATTTTTTCCAAACCTGCGGGTTACAGAAAACATTTATTCAAGGTTCCACACTGAAAAAAAAACCACTTGCCGCAATCGGACATATTCCGCTTGTGGCATGCGGAAAAATCGATAATGCCAAACGGAATTCTGCTGGTGGAAAGCGGAATTTTTTTTTCTTTTCAAATGATTGCAAATGAGTTTTTGTAAAATTAAAGAAACAATTTTTTCTACTTTTTTAAAAAAAATTTCCGAATACCGATACAGATATACCCTAAAAAAAGTGTAAAACGTTTTTTTTTTTTAATTTTCTTTACGTTTTAAGTAATTTGAAATCGTTTTACGAGATAAAAAAAATCCGCTAGCTACAAACGGAATTTTCGGAATTTCCGGAATATTTCCTGTTGTGGTAAGGAGAATTTTTTTTTCTGAAGACAATATTTGAATACTTATAAATTTACTAACCTGTAATACTTTTGGCAAGCGAAATTCCGCTTGTAGCTAGCGGAATTTTTTATCTCGTCAAACGATTGCAAATGACTTGAAACGTAAAAAAAATTAACAATAAAATGTTTTTTCCGCTTAGTTGGGATAGGCGTATATCGGTAAGATGAGATTTGAGAATTTTTTTGAAAAAAGAAAAGAAAAAATGTTCTTTTTTAAATTTTCTTTACGTTTCAAGTCATTTGAAATTGTTTGCGAAGAAAAAAAAATTCCGCTAGCCAGAAGTGGAATTTTTTTTCAGTGTAGGAATTTCACTGATATTTCCTACTTAGCCAATTTTTTTTCCTACGTTATCTTTTTACCCTTCGTGTGCTCTCTGATCGATTTAACTTGTATTTAAGGTATAAAATCGTCTTAGAGGACACACGGAGGGTTCAATTTTGAAATAAGAAATTTAAATAAGTTCATTTCTCATTAATATTTTCCGACGTTAGCATATAAAATTTTTTCTATCTAGATAAGTATCTAGATACGTATTCGGATACGTTAAAATTTTCACCTGTGTTACAATAGTATTTGACACTATTATTATTATTTTTTTTTTCTTTTCGTGGTCCTCTACACTGTCATAAATGTATTTCCGCTCCAACGCTAGCAGGTCGATGGGTATGACTGATGCTACTACCTGGATCGCCCCTAGGGATACCATATGGCACGCGCAGGCGGTTCTCAGCTTCCTCGCTTCCCTGGTTTGGGCATTCCTATGTTGGCCATGAGCCTTGATAAGGAGGATGCGACCTACGCGGCCTTCTCACTCGACCTCTGAAATTGTTCCCAGAAGTTCAGCTTGTTGTCAAGCAGAACTCCCAGGTACATAACCGATGTCTTAGCTCAGATCGTGTGAGGGTTTCCACCATCATCGACATTTACATCGATGTCGGTGGAAATTGTTGTTCGACGGGTCAGCAGTACGATCTCCGTTTTTGGAACCGCGAGCTGGAGCCCGTGCTCGCCCATCCAGATGTTGATCTGTCCCATGACTAGATTCAACCTCTCCTGGGTCACTCGCATGTCCCTGCTGGTGATGCTCAGGGCCACGTCATCAGCGTACCCGATCAGGGAAACTCCTTCCGGGAGGTGAACGCGCAACAAACCGTCGTAAAAGGCATTCCACGGGTCCGGTCCGAGAACCGAGCCTTTCGCAATTCCTGCGCTCATAACTCTCTGCTGCCTGCCATCGAGCGTATCACAGAGCAGTCTTCGGTTCCGTAGATAGTCCTTCAGGACGTTACCTAGATACCTGGGTATCCGAAATTCCTGCTCGAGGGACCGGATCATGTCATCCCACCTGGCAGATTTATACGCGTTTTTGACGTCCTGCATTACCAGGAGGACGTCCTTGCGGATCGCATGATTCCTCTCCCTCTCATTCACTACGGTATCCACGACACGTCAGATGGCGTCTATCGTAGAATGCCCTTCACGAAACCCACGCTGCTTCTCGGAAAGACCCCGCCCTCCTCGATGGCTCTTTTCAGCCTTGCCCGGAGCATGGAGAGCATCACCTTTCCAATGGTATTTAGCATGCACAAGGGTCTGTAAGATGATGGAGAGTCCGGGGCTCCACCTTTACCCTTGTTCTAGAGCACGAGACGGGCCACCTTCCAACGCTCCCGCCACCAAGCATGCATTAAACATGCTTAACAGGATACCAGGGATTATTTTGACCACTCGTTTGAGTACTTCCGCTGATATCCCGTCCAGCCCCGTCGCCTTGCCATTTTTCATGGCCTTGATGGCCTTGACCATCTCGTCCTCACTGAATAGCAGCACTTCCTCCCTGGGTATCGCCTCTACCGGGTTTTCCCAGATGGGCCGCTCAGGGAAGAGACCGCCGATGATTCGTTCAGTCGACACCGCGTCCATCATGTTGTCAGACCCCCGGTTCAACTTGCCCATTACGACTTTGTAACCTAGACCCCAGGGGTCTTTGTTTACATCCTCGCGTAATGATCGCAGGCATCGAGCCTTGCTTTGACGGATAGCTTTGGCCAGCCGGTGTTTAGCATCTTTGTGTTCCTGGGAAAGTGCAGCAGCCTCGGGTCTGTCCCGTACTCTCTGCGCCCTTCGTCGCGTCCTGTGGCACTCCTTGCGGAGCTCCGTAATATTATAAATATTATTATTATTATTATTATTTTTTTTTTTTTTTTTAAGGGAAATATGTGAATCTTGCATCAGCCATGGAGTGTTTGCGGGCCTTAAAGACCCGCAAATTTCCATGACCGCCCAGTTGTACAAAGTGTACAACTGGGAGACCACCGGCGATTGCGGTCGCCGGCTACGCCCCAGATTCTTACTGGATAAACACACTTTAAACCCCCCGCGCTTGTTTGTCCCAAACCGGAACTCCGTTTTCAGGTATAACTTCAGTTTGGGACGCGCAGCCTAGGCAGCTGGCCGCTGCCTTCCCCCCTGCCTAGGGGCAGGAGAGCTCTCTACGATTGAAAGCCCTCCTCCTTCTTCTCCAACAAGGTGGTCCTTACGTACTCTGCTACTTTGTTCCAGTTTTTGGAACTCCGTAGCATTTCCGGGACCACCGTCTCCGGCCTCCAAATCGGGAAGGGCGTGCGCCCCTCCGCGTAGCGCACACATTCGAAGAATGTGTGCTCTACTGTATCATCCACGCCCGGACCGTGCAAGCACTCCTTTGTTGCCACCTTATGCCAATGCTTCAACATGACACGGAAATACCCGTGTCCAGTTAAGAACTGGGTAAGGTAGAAATCCACCTCCCCATGCTGTCGTCCCATCCATGCCTGCAGGTCTGAGATCAGTCTGCGCGTCCATCGGGCATTTTTCTCTTGGTTTTTTTTCCATCGTTTCTTCCATGCTTTCATAGAGTTGAAGCGGGCGCGAGTAGAAGCCACTTCGCGCTCATCTACGCTCTCGTAGATGAATTTCCGCTCCAACGCTAGCAGGTCGATGGGTATCACCGAAGCGACAACCTGGATCGCCTCTAGAGATACCGTGTGGTATCCGCAGGCGATCTTCACTGCCGCTTGCCTCTGTACAGACGATATTTTATGTCTGTACTTGGCCATTTCTGTGGTCTTCGCCCAGACTTCTGATCCGTAGAGCAGGACAGAGTTGACGACTGACATCAGGAGCCTTCGCTTCTCTGGTTTGGGTCCCCCAATGTTGGCCATGAGCCTTGACAGGGAGGATGCGACCGACGCTGCCTTTTCACACGAACTCTGAAATTGCTCCCAGAAGGTCAGCTTGTTATCAAGCTGAACTCCCAGGTATTTCACCGATGTTCTGGTTCGGATCGTGTGAGGGTTTCCGCCGTCGTCGATAATTACATCGAAGTCGGTTGGAACCCTTCGACGGGTCAGCAGTACGATCTCCGTTTTTGGGATCGCAAGCTGGAGCCCGTGATCGCCCATCCAGAGGTTGATCCGTCTCATGACTAGATTCAACCTCTCCTGGGTCACTTCCATGTCCCTGCCAGTTATGGTCAGGGCCACGTCGTCGGCGTACCCGATCAGGGAAACTCCTTCCGGGAGGTGGACGCGCAACATGCCATCGTAAAAGGCATTCCATAGGTCCGGTCCGAGAACCGAACCTTGCGCGATGCCTGCACTCAAAACCCTTTCACGCCTTTCATCCAGCGTGTCGTAGAGCAGTCTCCGGTCCCGCAGGTAATCCTTTAGTACGTTACCCAGATACCTGGGTATCCGGAAATCGTACTCGAGGGACCGGATCATGTCATCCCACCTGGCCGAGTTGAAAGCGTTTTTGACGTCCAGCGTTACCAGAAGGACGTCCTTGCGAATTGCAGGCCGCTTTTCCCTCTCAGCCTCTACGGTATCCACGACACGCCGGATGGCGTCTATCGTGGAACGCCCTTCACGAAAGCCATGCTGCTCCTCGGAGAGACCTACGCCCTCCTCGATTGCCCTTCTAAGCCTTGCCCGGAGCATGCTCTCCATCACCTTACCAATGGTATTTAACATACACAAAGGTCTGTAAGATGATGGAGAGTCCGGGGCTCCCCCCTTGCCCTTGTTCAAGAGCACGAGACGTGCCACCTTCCACTGCCTTGGAAACACTCCCGCCAGCAAGCATGAATTAAATATGCTTAACAGGATACCAGGGATTACTTTGACCGCTCTTTTGAGCACTTCCGCTGATATCCCGTCCGGCCCCGGCGCCTTGCCATTTTTCATGGCCTTTATGGCCTTGACCATCTCGCCTTCGCTGAACAGCGGCACTTCCTCCCTGGGTATCACCTCAACCGGGTTTTCCCGGATGGGCCTTTCAGGGAAGAGAGCACCGACGATCCGTTCAGTCGACGCCGCGTCCATCATGTTATCGGACCCCCGGTTTAACTTGCCCATTACGACTTTGTAACCTAGGCCCCAGGGGTCCTTGTTTACATCTTCGCGTAATGAACGCAGACATCGAGCCTTGCTTTGACGGATGGCCTTGGCCAGCCGGTGTTTGGCGTCTTTATGTTCCTGAGAAAGCACGGCGGCCTCAGGTCTGTCCCGTGCTCTTTGCGCCTTTCGTCGTGTCCTGTGGCATTCCTTCCGGAGCTCAGCTATTTCGGGAGTCCACCAGTACACTGGCTTTCTCCCTTTCCAGGGCCTGCGGCGAGGCATCGAGGCATCACAAGCCCCGCATAATAGAGACGTTACTTTCTTAACTAAGATTTCAGCCTCATGGGGACTTGTGGCCCCTTCATGCCAAGCGGGGATGGACGCTGACTCGATTCGAAGATACTCTTCGAATCTGTCTTCGTCCATTTTTGGGACGTTCCAACCCAGGGGGCGCCTTCTGTACGGAGGTCGTTGTGAGGTTCCTTCCAATACCCGGAAGGCGATGTAATGATGATCACTACCATTGTATTGATCATCCATCACCCTCCAGTCGCCTATTCTCCCGGACGCAGCTTCTGTAGCGAAGGTTATGTCCGGGATAGAGACACCCCAACCCGGCCTCTCTTAGGTGGGCCTGATGCCTCTATTCTGGACTACTAGTTTGCACCTAGTGGCCATTCCGAGCACCATTCGTCCCCTGGGGTTAGTCGTTGGCATCCCCCATTCCAAAGCCCTGGCGTTGAAGTCTCCACCAAGGATGACACCACCAGTCGCCGTTCGGACCGTGCTCTCGATGCTGGCCAGCTTTGTAGCCAGCTCTGCCGAGTTGTCGTTTGGGGAGAGATAGCAACTTATGTAAGTTGTCTCCCCGCACTTGGCCCAGACGTGGCAGTTCCCTTTCCCTTGTTGCGTAAGGGACGTTTGAGCTCTGCCTCGAAGCCATATGGCGCAGCAGCCAGTATCATCGGAAAGCCAGTACTTGTGGTTCATGTTGTAATATTGCTCGCTTAGTAAGAGGATATTTGCATCCTCTTCGCGAGCAATTTGATCCAACAATGCACCAGCTTCCCGTGCGTGTCGCATGTTCCCTTGGAGAACCTTGATCATTTCCGATGACACCTGCTTCTAGCCACAGCCAGAGCCTCCCGATAACTGGGGTAGTTTCCCTCTCCAGGATAGTGCTCCGTGGAGCACTCATCATTTCTGGTCTTGCAGAGGAAGCACTCAGGCTTAACCTTGCTGCACTCCGACCTCTTATGGCCATCTTCGCCACACTTTAAACACGCCTTACTTCTGTCTGGGCCTTTGCAGACATATTGGCTATGTCCATAGCCCAGACATTTGTAGCAGCGCCTCACGTCTGCACGGAGGCGCACTCTACTCGATGCCCAGCCGATCTGGATTTTGCCCTTTTTGGCCAGGCGTAGAGCGTCAGCCTCAAGAAGGTCCACCACGGCCATCTGGCTTGTTGTGCCTTTGGTTTTGAAAATGGACACCTGGAATAGGTCTCCATTTTCGACACCTATGGCCTTGGCAACAGCTGCCTGAATCTTCTGTTCTTTTGTGACCCCATCCAAATCTCGAATTTCGAGTTTTAGTGTCGGGATCAAGTCACGAACATTCGACTCAGGGCCCGTGACCGACTTCACCGCTTCTTCAAGTTTTTGCCGGTCCTCGATGGCCTCCAACTCAATATGGACGCTGCCGTTTTGAGTTTTCCTAATGCGGTGGACCTTGGCGCCAGATTCTTCGAGATTAACGTTTCTCTTTAAATCGAGAAGCGTTTCCTCGTAGGATTTGCCCGCCGCTGGGGTAATCTGGAAGGCTTCCTTCCTTTTCCTATACCTGCGCCAAATATTATTATTATTATTATTATTATTATTATTATTATATATGTATCAATATGACTAAGAATATCAACACACATAAATCTCCTTTACTCAACAGTTATGACAAAAAATTAAATCAATGCTGTTTATTTTTAAAAAGAAATAAGAATGTCATCCTTACAACAATAGAGGTAACTCTACAATATGTTTAAACAAAAGTTTATACATAAGAAGTTGTGAAGCCTTATTAGCAAACAGAGAAATTGATCAAGTTGTCACAAGAACGAAAACTCTTTTAAAAAAACTACATAAACAAGCTAGTGATTGATTAAAATTTTGGCAAGAGCAAGGTTACTTAAAACCTAATCAGAACTCATACGAGCTCACCCAAACACCCACATCAATACCTGCCATATATTTTCCTCCTAAATTGCAAAAGATACAGCATCTGTCTGATATAGACAAAAATTTGACAATACCTGTAAGACCAGTTACCCCTAATTTTAATAGTCACACATCTCTCATAGCAAAAACCCTACACTACCACCTAATGCCTCCTATAAAAAAACCTAATTCCTACATAATAAATAGCCTCGACCTATGTGAGAAAATCAATAAAATATCTATACCACAAGACCATACATTACTTTCCTTTGATGTCAGTTCTCTTTTCACCAACATAGAAGATTTAATGATATCCACAGCAAATGCAAAATACCATTTACAGAAGTAGTTGATACAATCACCTATCTATACAACAACACATATTGTACCTTTAACCACATCATCTACAAACAACTTGAAGGTACACCAATAGGATCAGCCATATCTTCCTTGCTAGCAGACATTGTCAAAATAATTTATAATATCAAATAAATTTCATTTAAATATTTTTTCATTATTTTATCGGAAAACTATAAAGTTTTTGGGCTCGTTGGATTTCTTTTAAATAATCTGTACTTATAATTAATTAACATTTTGTTGATTTGTTTTTGATAATAATGTTTAGAAAAGGTCGTATTTCATTATTACCAATAAAATCTTTTAATAGATTAAAATTAGTCAACATATTTGGGTCGATATTCCTCAAGTGTATGTAAACCTAATTCTTGGGTCTTCAAATCGGTCCCAAAATATTTTTCCCTCAAAGTACTATCGAAAATAAGTTACCTCCCCAATTTTTAGCCTTCTAGGTCTTCTCCTTGATTTTTTACAGCCAAATTACTTTTTTTTGTGCTTTTTATTTTTTTAAATTTTAAGAGCGCAAAAATTACTAAAAATTGTCTCAGACTCTTATTTTATTGCAAAAAAAGTTTTTCTTTTAGGCCTGGATAGGAAATTTCCCTGGCTATTCGATTCCGTGGTTCAAAATTTTATTCGAGCTGCGCATGCGCGAAAAATCGAGTAAATACGTTACAACTTCTAGCATTCATAACTCCCCAGCAGACAAACCAATTTTATTTTTGAAATACCCAAAATTTTTGTCTTCATGTACACTTTTTATGGTAAAATTTTTGTTTTGCCTTTTGGCTCCTTTAAAAATCTAGAGCAAAAAAACTGATTTCAAAATTTTCATTTTTTAAAAATTTCAAATTTCCCGCCAAGTCACGTGACCAATCAAAAATCTGACCAAAAATTCGGATTTTGCGGAAAATTTTACATAAGAATACCAATTTTTGTGTATTTTCAAAATTTCGTATCAATTTTACGAATTTTTAAATTTTTACCCAAAATACTTAAAATTTCAAAAAAAATTCATTTATCAATAAAAGGTTGTTTTATTGATTTTTTCACACTTTTAATCATTTAAAATTTAACTAAAGCAAGAAATATAAACTTTTTTGACACAATATAAGTCAATTAATCTTAAATTTCAAAATTTTAATCATATTAAAAGTTTTTTTTTTCATTTTAATGAATTTTAAATTATTTGAAGAGTGAAAAAATCAATAAAACATCGTTTTTTGATAAATGCATATTTTTTGAAATTTTAAGTATTTTGGTTACAAACTTAAAAATTCGTACAATTGACACAAAATTTTGAAAATGCACAAAAATTGGTATCCTTATGTAAAATTTCCCGCAAAATCCGAATTTTTGGTCAGATTTTTGATTGGTCACGTGACTTGGCAGGAAATTTGAAATTTTTAAAAAATGAAAATTTTGGAATCAGTTTTTTTGCTCTAGATTTTTAAGGGAGCCAAAAGGCAAAACAAAAATTTTACCATAAAAAGTGTACATGAATACAAAAATTTTGGGTATTTCAAAAGTAAAATTGGTTTGTCTGCTGGGGAGTTATGAATGCTAGAAGTTGTAACATATTTACTCGATTTCTCGCGCATGCGCAGCTCGAATAAAATTTTAAACCACGGAATCGGATAGCCAGGGAAATTTCCTATCCAGGCCTAAAAGAAAAACTTTTTTTGCAATAAAATAAGAGTCTGAGACAATTTTTAGTAATTTTTGCGCTCTTAAAATTTAAAAAAATAAAAAGCACAAAAAAAAGTAATTTGGCTGTAAAAAATCAAGGAGAAGACCTAAGAGGCTAAAAATTGGGGAGGTAACTTATTTTCGATAGTACTTTGAGGGAAAAATATTTTGGGACCGATTTGAAGACCCAAGAATTAGGTTTACATACACTTGAGAAATATCGACCCATTTATCAGCGATCTATAAATTTGTCATTGTAATAATCCTCCATTCTATCGCAATTCCTTTAAATTTCTTTAAATGATTTAAATGAAATATTTTACAATATACATTTCAGTATGATTATTAAACATTTTCCACTAACTTGTACTATTTTTAATCAATTTTTTACATTTAGCAGAAATATTATCAATCTCGTTATCAATCGTACCCTCTTCAGACTTATTATAATACTAGGGGGCTCCGCCCCCTGCGCGTTCCGCGCGCCAACCCCCGCAAAGCGTTAAGCGTGGTGAAAAGACCCATGTTTAGAATTAGAAATTAAAAGACAATTAAGTTTTATTCTTTCTAAAAACTTTAAGCTTATTTGCTAATAATTTTTTTTTTAAATTTTTAAATTTAGAGTCATTCTCTGTCAGAAAAGCAAAACCATCCAGGTCGGGTCGCTGAAACTGGCTAAAACCTTTTTTTTCCCAATTACCTATCCAAAATGGACTATGTCCCCAAATTTTAGCCCTTAATAGGGAAAAATAAGCCCAGGGCGAATTTTTGAAAAAAAATCGCGTTTTCATCTTTTTTCAGCCACACATTCTTCTTTTATATGCCATTCCTTCTAGAAATTATTAAAAATAATGAGAAAAGAGGTACTACAGTAAAATTTCCTCAGGAATCCATTCCTGCCATTAGTTTTGAAAAATTCTTACACGGGGAGCCGCAAAATCGATAAATTCACAGGGTATTTTACGGAAGCTAAAGAAAAATTATATATCCGAGTTTTTTATTAAGCTTCTCAGAAAAAGCGTGTTTTTATATATATTTTCGGATGCCATATTAACCTAGATGCGATCGAACTTCCTAGACACTAAAATAATCAAAAAATCGTGAATTTTCCTCAATTTTTCTCATTTTTTTTCAATTTTATGAATTTTCCCGCTCTAAATGACTCCGAATGATATAAATAAGTTAAGATTCGGATTCCCAGGGAAATTTTACATACTTTCCTTATTTAAATAATTTTTAGGCTTTAATGTAAACGATCTCACACCAAATGCTTTCAACACAAAAGTCGGATTTTCATCGTTTTTCAACAGTTTTTCTGAATTTACCCGCGCTAAAAGACCTAATAAGTTCAGATTTGGTATCTCCAGGAAATTTCATATAATTTCTATTCTATTAAAATATTTAGGCTTTAGTATAAACGAGTTTATAGCAATGCATTTCAAAATTCTGATGTTTCTTGTTTTTTTACATTTTTTTGTATTTTTGCGGTTACTCTAACAAAAATAACCATGGGGTACTATTTTCTGGCTCAAAGAGTTATATTTCCCTAAATCAAGGAACTTTTTACATTACCTGGGGGTATTTAAGGTTGTGAAAATCATTTTTATGAATGAAAATTTTAATTTTTTCGCCCTAGCATTTTTTCCAGTTTTACAAGATGGCAGACTTTAAAACATGTCAGAATAAGCTTTTTACATTGTTTGAAGGTTTTTGAGGTCGAAAAAACGTTTTTATTAATGAAATTTTTCATTATTTGGCCCCAGCACATTTTCCGATTCTCCAATATGGCGGAACAAAAAACATGAAGAGGAACTTTCTATATTTCCTGGGGATTCCCGAGCTTAAGAAAGACGTTTTGAATTATGAAAATATTTTTACCCTAGCATATTTCATTCATAAAAACGTTTATGTCGACCTGGAAAACCCCTAGGTAATATAAAAATATCTACTTTTCATGTTTTTTGTTCCGTAATATTGAAAAATCGGAAAATATGCTAGGGTGAAAAAAAAAATGTTTTCACCAATGAAAACATTTTTCGCATCCTCAAAAACCCCCCAGGCAATGTAAAAAATTTATTCTGAAATGTTTTTTGGTCCGCCATCTTGGAAACCCAGAAAATGAGCAGGGGCTAAAAAATTTTAAATTTGATGAATGAAAACGTTTTTTTCAACTTTGGAAACCTTCAGATAATGTAGAAAGTTCCTTTATTAATGTTTTCTGTTCCGCCATCTTGGAAAAAAATATGAAAATCGAAACAATTAAAATTTTTATTTATAAAAAACTATTTTTTCAACCGCGAAAACCTTCAGGTAATGTGAAAATTTCTATTTTCATGTTTTTTGGTCCACCATATTGAAAAATCAGAAAATTGTTTTGAATAAAAATTAAAAATTACGCCTCCAGGATATCAGCTTTGCCTCGTACGGTTCATTTTCATCCTCAAGGTATTCCAGGAGATGACAGAAATTTCATGGAGTTAACCTCTTGCCTCAGGGAGTTAACTTTCTAAATCAGGGAGTTAACTTCCTAAATCAGGGAGTTAATTCCTTAAATCAGGGTTACTAGGGTTATATTAGGGTTAATTATTTCCTGAATTAGAGAGTTAACACCCTGATTTAGGGAGTTATAATTCTCTGAGCCAGAGAGTAGTACTACATGGTTATTTTTGTTAAAGTTACCGCAAAAATACAAAAAAATGTAAAAAAAAAAAAAAATTAAAATTTTGAAATGCATTGTTATAAACTCGTTTATACTAAAGCCTAAAGATTTTCATAGGATAGAAGTTATATGAAATTTCCTGGAGAAACCAAATCTGAACTTATTTGACTCTTATTAGGTCTTTTAGCGCGGGAAAATTCAAAAAAACTGTTGAAAAACGATGAAAATCTGACTTTTGTGTTGAAAGCAATTGGTGTGATATCGTTTACATTAAAGCCTAAAAATTATTTAAATAAGGAAAGTATGTAAAATTTCCCTGGGAATCCGAATCTTAACTTATTTATATCATTCGGAGTCATTTAGAGCGGGAAAATTCATAAAATTGAAAAAAAATGAGAAAAATTGAGGAAAATTCACGATTTTTTGATTATTTTAGGGTCTAGGAAGTTCGATCGCAGCTAGGTTGATATGGCATCCGAAAATATATATAAAAACACACTTTTTCTGAGAAGCTTAATAAAAAACTCGGATATATAATTTTTCTGTAGCTTCCGTAAAATACCCTGTGAATTTATCGATTTTGCGGCTCCCCGTGTAGGAATTTTTCAAAACTAATGGCAGGAATGGATTCCTGAGGAAATTTTATTATAGTACCTCTTTTCTCATTATTTTTAATAATTTCTAGAAGGAATGGCATATAAAAGAAGAATGGGTGGCTGAGAAAAGATGAAAACGCGTTTTTTTTTCAAAAATTCGCCCTGGGCTTATTTTTCCATATTAAGGGCTAAAATTTGGGGACATAGTCCATTTTGGATAGGTAATTGGGAAAAAAAAGGTTTTAGCCAGTTTCAGCGACCCGACCTGGATGGTTTTGCTTTTCTGACAGAGAATGACTCTAAATTTAAAAATTTAAAAAAAAAATTATTAGCAAATAAGCTTAAAGTTTTTAGAAAGAATAAAACTTAATTGTCTTTTAATTTCTAATTCTAAACATGGGTCTTTTCACCACGCTTAACGCTTTGCGGGGGTTGGCGCGCGGAACGCGCAGGGGGCGGAGCCCCCTAGTATTATAATAAGTCTGAAGAGGGTACGATTGATAACGAGATTGATAATATTTCTGCTAAATGAAATAAATAAAATAATTTTTTTTTTATTATTGAGTCATTCTCTGTCAGAAAAGCAAAACCTTCCAGGTCGGGTCGCTAAAACCGGCTAAAACCTTTTTTTTGCCAATTACCTATCCAAAATGGACTATGTCCCCAAATTTTAGCCCTTAATATGGAAAAATAAGCCCAGGGCGAATTTTTGAAAAAAAAACGCGTTTTCATCTTTTCTCAGCCACCCATTCTTCTTTTATATGCCATTCCTTGTAGAAATTATTAAAAATAATGAAAAAAGAGTTACTATAGTAAAATTTCCTCAGGAATCCATTCCTGCCATTAGTTTTGAAAAATTCCTACACGGGGAGCCGGAAAATCGATAAATTCACAGGGTATTTTACGGAAGCTACAGAAAAATTATATATCCGAATTTTTTATTAAGCTTCTCAGAAAAAGCGTGTTTTTATATATATTTTCGGATGCCATATCAACCTAGATGCGATCGAACTTCCTAGACCCTAAAATAATCAAAAAATCGTAAATTTTCCTCAATTTTTCTCATTTTTTTTCAATTTTTTGAATTTTCCCGCTCTAAATGACTCCGAATGATATAAATAAGTTAAGATTCGGATTTCCAGGGAAATTTTACATACTTTCCTTATTTAAATAATTTTTAGGCTTTAATGTAAACGATCTCACACCAAATGCTTTCAACACAAAAGTCGGATTTTCTTCGTTTTTCAACAGTTTTTTTGAATTTTTCCGCGCTAAAAGACCTAATAAGAGTCAAATAAGTTCAGATTTGGTTTCTTCAGGAAATTTCATATAACTTCTATCCTATGAAAATCTTTAGGCTTTAGTATAAACGAGTTTATAACAATGCATTTCAAAATTTTGATTTTTTTTTTTTTTACATTTTTTTGTATTTTTGCGGTAACTCTAACAAAAATAACCATGTAGTACTACTCTCTGGCTCAGAAAGTTAAATCAGGGTGTTAACTTTCTAATTCAGGAAGTAATTAACCCTAATATAACCCTAGTAACCCTAATTTAAGGAATTAACTCCCTGATTTAGGAAGTTAACTCCTTGATTTAGAGAGTCAACTCCCTGAGGCAGGGGGTTAACTCCCTGAAATTTCTGTCATCTCCTGGAATAACTTGAGGATGAAAATGAACCGTACGAGGCAAAGCTGATATCCTGGAGGCGTAATTTTTAATTTTTCACTCAAAACAATTTTCTGATTTTTCAATATGGTGGACCAAAAAACATGAAAATAGACATTTTCACATTACCTGAAGGTTTTCGCGGTTGAAAAAATAGTTTTTATAAATAAAAATTTTAATTGTTTCGATTTTCATATTTTTTTCCAAGATGGCGGAACAGAAAACATTAATAAAGGAACTTTCTACATTATCTGGAGGTTTCCAAAGTAGAAAAAAACGTTTTCATTCATCAAATTTTAAATTTTTTAGCCCCTGCTCATTTTCTGGGTTTCCAAGATGGCGGACCAAAAAACATTTCAGAATAACCTTTTTACATTGCCTGGGGGGTTTTTGAGGATGCGAAAAATGTTTTCATTGGTGAAAATATTTATTTTTTCACCCTAGCATATTTTCCGATTTTCCAATATTACGGAACAAAAAACATGAAAAGTATAGATATTTTTATATTACCTAGGGGTTTTCCAGGTCGAGATAAACGTTTTTATGAATGAAATATGCTAGGGTAAAAATATTTTCATAATTCAAAACGTCTTTCTTAAGCTCGGGAATCCCCAGGAAATATAGAAAGTTCTTCATGTCTTCATGTCCTCTTCATGTTTTTTTTTCCGCCATATTGGAAAATCGGAAAATGTGCTGGGGCCAAATAATGAAAAATTTCATTAATAAAAACGTTTTTTCGACCTCGAAAACCTTCAAGCAATGTAAAAAGCTTATTCTGACATGTTTTAAAGTCTGCCATCTTGTAAAACTGGAAAAAATGCTAGGGCGAAAAAATTAAAATTTTCATTCATAAAAATGATTTTCAGAACCTCGAAAACTCCCAGGTAATGTAGAAAGTTCCTTGATTTAGGGAAATATAACTCTTTGAGCCAGAGAATAGTACCCCATGGTTATTTTTGTTAGAGTAACCGCAAAAATACAAAAAAATGTAAAAAAACAAGAAACATCAGAATTTTGAAACGCATTGCTATAAACTCGTTTATACTAAAGCCTAAAGATTTTCATAGGATAGAAGTTATATGAAATTTCCTGAAGAAACCAAATCTGAACTTATTTGACTCTTATTAGGTCTTTTAGCGCGGAAAAATTCAAAAAAACTGTTGAAAAACGAAGAAAATCCGACTTTTGTGTTGAAAGCATTTGGTGTGAGATCGTTTACATTAAAGCCTAAAAATTATTTAAATAAGGAAAGTATGTAAAATTTCCCTGGGAATCCGAATCTTAACTTATTTATATCATTCGGAGTCATTTAGAGCGGGAAAATTCAAAAAATTGAAAAAAAATGAGAAAAATTGAGGAAAATTTACGATTTTTTGATTATTTTAGGGTCTAGGAAGTTCGATCGCATTTAGGTTGATATGGCATCCGAAAATATATATAAAAACACGCTTTTTCTGAGAAGCTTAATAAAAAATTCGGATATATAATTTTTCTGTAGCTTCCGTAAAATACCCTGTGAATTTATCGATTTTCCGGCTCCCCGTGTAGGAATTTTTCAAAACTAATGGCAGGAATGGATTCCTGAGGAAATTTTACTATAGTACCTCTTTTTTCATTATTTTTAATAATTTCTACAAGGAATGGCATATAAAAGAAGAATGGGTGGCTGAGAAAAGATGAAAACGCGTTTTTTTTTTCAAAAATTCGCCCTGGGCTTATTTTTCCATATTAAGGGCTAAAATTTGGGGACATAGTCCATTTTGGATAGGTAATTGGCAAAAAAAAGGTTTTAGCAGGTTTCAGCGACCCGACCTGGAAGGTTTTGCTTTTCTGACAGAGAATGACTCAATAATAAAAAAAAAATTATTTTATTTATTTCATAAAAAATATTTTCTTTTTAACTTTTATTAATAAAAAAAATTTTTTTCGTTCATTTAAAATTATATTTTTGTGTTGAATATCTCGTACAAAAAAAAAACATAATGATTTATCATATGATTTACCATAAGGTATATATTTTTGATAAAAGAATTTCTGTTATCTCCTGGAGAACCTTCGGGATTAAAATGAACCCTCCTAGGAAAAGCTGAAAACCTGGAGGTATAATTTTCATTTTTTCACCCCAATGTATTTTCCGATTTTCCAAAATGGTGGACCGGAAAATTTGAAAAAAAGAACTTTCTACACTACCTAGGGGTTTTAGAGGTTAAGAAAACCGTTTTTATGAATGAAAATTTTCATTCTTTCACCCAATATACTCTTTATCATTCACTTCATCAACTAAAAACTCAATTTGTACGGTCAGTTTTATGTGTTTACGTGTTTTTCTTAAGTAGTGTATAAAGTTCTTTTGTTAATGTTTTTTGGTTCGCCATCTTGGAAAATTGGAAAACATTTCGGAGTAAAAAAATGAAAATTTTCATTAATCAAAACCGTTTTCTTAACCTCGAAAACCTCCAGGTAAGGTAGAAAGTTGTTTTTTTCATGTTTTTTTGGTCCGCCATCTTGGAAAATCGGAAAATACATTGGGGTAAAAAAATGAAAATTATACCTCCAGGTTTTCAGCTTTTCCTAGGAGGATTAATTTTCATCCCGAAGGTTCTCCAGGAGATAACAGAAATTATTTTATCAAAAATATATACCTTATGGTAAATCATATGATACCAACCATATGATAAAACATGATGATAAATCATTATGTTTTTTTTTGTGCGAGATATTCAACACAAAAATATAATTTTAAATGTACGAAAAAAATTTTTTTTAATAATAAAAGTTAAAAAGAAAATATTTAAATAAGTAATAATTAATAAATTTAATTTCAAAAAAAAAAAAGAAAAAAAGTTGCTATTAATAAACAGTTAAAAAGAAAATATTTTTTATGAAATAAATAAAATAATTTTTTTTTCATTATTTTACTCAAAATCTTAAATAATTTTTTTTTTTATTATTAAAATTCACGAATTATTCTTTAAAAAAACCAACTATCCCAAATCGGGGAACGAGAGTAAGATTTGATGTCCCGTTCCGCGGAATGGCTGATTTTATGGCCATTTCGCGGAATGGACAGGTGACCGTCTCATTCCGCGGAACGGGCCGATAAGCGTCCCATTCCGCGAAATGGCCCATTCCTCAAACGGAGCGTAACATATACATCTATTTTATATCTTTTGTCAGTTATTGAAGAGTATAATAAATTTTTATTTTCATTAATTGGGACAAATTTGTTAATTAAATATCCTTTTATTTCTATGTCTAATAGAGTTAAATAGAGTTAATAGATTTTATACGTTACACAATAATATATCAATTCTATAGTCTGTCTCAATGAAGAAATAAATCAAATACAGTTATAGTGATATAATAGTGAACAATTTAGAAGTGCCTGACAGTATTGTGTCCACATGTACCATGCCAAAATGGGGGGTGCCCAAATGGGGGTGCCCAAATGAGGGTGCCCAAATGGGGGGCCCAAATGACCCATGTCGGCGGCGGCGGCAGCGTTTAGAATTTTATAATATAGAGAGATAAATAACATGTAGATTTTATAAATCTTTCAATTTTTTATCTACTTATATTTTGTGAATCATTATTTTTAAACTTATATTTATTTTTGATTATCAATTTTGTTGTTTCTATCGCCCATGATTTTTTTAAATATATATCTATTATTTTCTATGAATTGACCTGTACTGGGCTGAGGTGTAAAAAACGTAATTTTAATATTCACATTTGTTAGATTTATAAAAAAAATTAATAATTAAAAAAAATAATTAATAAAAATTAAAAATTAATAATTTTTTTAAATCGATGTATTTTTCCCTGGCAATTCATTTTTTCATTAAAAAAAATCATTTTTATGTACCAAATTTCAAGGTTTAGGTCAAAAGCCTTTGAAAACTGTAAGTAGCAAAATTTACTTAACAGAGTTTTTGACCTAAAAATTAAAATTTTGTCAATGAAAATGATTTCTTCATTTTTGGTGCTCATAAAAAGTACTTTCTCGTAGAAATGCACATTTAAGATCGATCGTAAAATCGCGATTTATTTAGTTAATTTACGAATTTTTTTTTAGTAAATTTACAATTTTTTTTGTAAAAAGATTTTTCAAAATATGTAAATGTACATAAATATAGGTAGATCTGTAGATATATGTGGTATATAGTTGGATTAATTTTTTATTAACCACTTTAATAATTATACATCAAAAATTCGTAAATTCACGATCCTCTCGTATATTTACGAAAAAAAATCGTAAAAAAATCACGAATTTGTTGTAAAATCACTAACGATTGTAAATTTATGATAATTTCGTATATTTAACATAGGGTATTTTTAACAGTGTATAGTAAGAATAATCTTGTAATTTTTTACATAAAAAATATGTACTTTTAAAAAAAAGCATTTTTTTTGTAAGTTTACGAATTAACGAAAATGTTGTATAATTATCAAAGGGTATTTTTAACAGTGTACATATTTAAAAAAAAAAATATATATTATTTTATACTCAGTGTTTTGAATTTTATTTTCCTGAAGAATTTTATTTTTATTAATTAAAAGTTATTTATTTTGAATGTAAATGAAAAAAAAATTATTATTTAGATATTTATTTATTAAAAATTTTATATACTTAAACCAATAAATTTTATTTATCAAAAAAAAAAAAAATAATAATAAAAATTTTATAATATAATTTTTTATTATTAAAAAAATAATTTTTAATTTTAAAATTTAATGCATAAGAATAAATTAAAAAAATTATTGCATTCAATAACGGACATAAAAAAAAAAAAAAAAAAAAAAATAAATTACTCTGACAAGAATCGAACTCTTCTTAAAAATCTCGTGCTGCATGAAGTATATTTATATGGATATTAATTTTTCAATATAATACATGTATTACACATACTAATATAAATACGTCATTGATACAGATCCGATCTAAAACGACGAAAAAACGACGAACCCCGATTGAACTCTGCGTCCTGCTAAACCTTGTCTACTATTTAAACCATGATAAGGAATTAATGCTGTCTTTTTTTTCTTCTCTTTAAAAATTATAGGAAAATATCTCCAATCGAAATGTATCGAATTAATTTGTTATATTTCGAGCTAAAAACGTATTTAAATCATGAACAGCATCAACAGGAAATAATAACTTCTAAGGAGGTGTCATATTTATTTCTCTATTTATTTTTCCATTAATACTTGTGTAACACAAAAAATACGAGGAGAATAGTTTTATACCAAAAATTGTATTAGGAAAGTCATAAATGTTTTTTTTTTAAGAGATAAATTTTATATTAAAAACCCATTTAAAAACCGGAATCAATTATTTCTCTCTCTCTCTCTCTCTCTCTCTCTCTCTCTCTCTCTCTCTCTCTCTCTGCCTCTTAGAGCACACATGGCCCGTGATGGCCTCATAGTATTAACAGGATATAATGAAATACAATATAATTTATTTGATTATTATACATATCACACTTTTTTTTAAACTTTTAAATGGTTTTTTTTATTTCTCGATATGAAAAATTATGAGATAAAAGTTTTCAAAAGTTATTACTCGAGAAATCGAGTATTAACGATATTTCTATAACTAGTACTTGCATTAAAAAAAAATGAGGTACAAAATTAAGTATTACATCCGCAAAAAAATACTGTCATAATAAATTTTATTATTTTTGAACGAAAAAAATAATTATAAAAAAATATGTAATTTACTTTTTTATGCATAGTATTTAAGGTCGTTCTATCCGCCACTAGGTGTTTTTTTCGCAGCATATTTGTAACTGAAATATTTTAGCTATATATTTATTTATAATAATTTTTAATGAAAGAATCAATGCAAAAATCATGCTTTCCAGTATTTGGTACAAGAATATATAAACAAAAAAATTGATAATGTTTATTTGTTTAAACAAATACGACCTGTTAAATTTTAATTTTTGGGTTATAGAAGCTTGAGATTCCAGATATGGTCAACTTGGATCAAAATTCAGCTTGGCTATAAACCTTAGAGCATTTTTAATTTTTTTTTTTAGAAACAAGTAGTTGTAATTCATTACTGAAGAGGTTTAGCGAAAAATTTTCCACGATACCTCATTCTAGAATTAAATGATTTTCAATATGAGCCAACCATAACTTTGATCCAAGTTGCTCAAATCTGGAATTTCAGGCTTTTATGGCCCGAAAATTGCAAAAATTTAACAGGTCGTATTTGATTAAAAAAATAAATATTATCAATTTTTTTGTTTATATTCTTGTACTAGATACTGTAAAGTATTGATTCTTTAATTAAAAAATTATTATAAAATATTTCAGTTACAGATATGCTGCGCGAAAAAACCCTGTGGTGGATAGAGCACCCTTCATACTTGTGATACAATTAAATACGTGGAGAATAATTTTACCAAAAATTCTATTAGTAAAGTATGTGTCATTGAATGTTTTTTTTTTAAGAGATTAATCTCATACCAGGAAGGACCGAGCTCCGCTCGGGTTATATCTACGTTTGGGTTAAGTCACATTTATTTGCATCGAATAAGTTTTCAATAAAACATAATGTAGCCCAGGACTTATATAGAAAAAAATAAATAATTTTCCGTTATTACGTGATTTTTTATGTTTTTATTTTAAAAAACACCGGCTATTCTATTTTTCTAATAAATTTAATTTTTGTCAAATCTAGCGTGTACTTCCAATCTTACCGATATTTTAATAATATACATATATGTATATATATATATATATACTTTTTATTATAATTGCAAAAAGTTGACCGATTTTTAAAAATCAAGTTTTGTTTTCCTCAGCATCAAAAATTTTTCAATAATAGCATTGTTTCAACAATAGCATTTTTTTTATAATTTTTAATTAATTAATTGCGTTTATTTATTTACTTACATTTTTTATTCTATTATGTAAATTATATAAAAACACATTAAAAAAAAAAAAAAAAAAAAAACTAATAAAGCAATAAAAAAAAGGTCTTTTTAAGTGGGATAATAAAAAAAAAGGAACAGATGTTTCATACATATTCATCGAAAATTAACGAAAACACCGACAACCCCTATGTATAAGCATATGAGATGGCTGATTTAGGAAAACTCGCAGAAAACGAATTTTCACGAAATTGTGACCTATACCGATGGATTCCTTGTTATGAAAAACTCGGAAATGCTTGATCTGAAAAAAATCGCACCGTTGGTTCTTGAGATAGCCGATGGAAACATAGGTACAACGCGTTTAAAGATATAGATTAAGAACCAGAATAAATTATTTCTCTCTTTGCCTCTGACGGGCCCTTTAAGAAATAATATCAAAATAAACAATTGAATCACAGACTTTTAGCCAATTAGGGATTTATTCCGTAGTGGCTAATTGGGAGAAATGGGTAAGTTAGCCAATAGCGAATAGCTTAAAACCCATTTACTCTGACAGATATAAATATTTTAGAACACTTACTTCAAAAAGCTTACTTTTCCCCGGTGTAAAACAGGTGTTTGTAATTTTTACGGTATTTTTTGATCTAGAGAATTTAAGGCCTCATAATAAAAATTTATCAAATAATTTTCAGAGGGGCGTCTTTATAGTCCTAATAGTTTGTAGCGTAAACAATATAAATTGAAAAAAATACAGTCATTTTTAAATAAAAAATCGTACATTTGACTTCTGGATATGCAAAATCTAGTTTTTCAAAGGGCCCTAATTTTTCGTTAATGATAATCTCGATTAACTAATTTGTAAAAAGAATTAATTTATGATACAACGATCATGTTTTTGTTTTCTAAATAGTAAAGAATCTATAAAATTTCTTGAATTTTTCTCTATTTTTTTTAATTTACTCCAAATTATCGAAAATTTTTTTTGAAAATCAAAAAAATTTTCAGACTCCAAAAAAATTTTACACATTTTTACAGAAGCATCCGTTTTTTATGCAAATTTATCTGAATACGTATAAATTAGTGCCGAATCGAGTAATACCAATTTTTACAGTAAAATTTTATCATATTTAGAAGTTATTTCACTTTTTAATCAAATTTTCTAAAAATTTTATTTTTTCCAAAAATAGTGAAAATTGAATATCTCCAAAAGTACGGTAACTGAGTTCCAAAACTATGGTCTATGTCACCCGCTGACTTTTTTTCTATATTTTGACACTTTATTTTGATATTGATTCGACCCTGATGATGAAACACATACACACACAGACCCACAAATAGATGATTATAAATACCACAAAAAATAAAAAACGCTGCCAAGTGATTGGCACTATGGTTCCTCATCAACAATAGCAAAATATTTATAATGGTCTATTTTATCTAATAAAAATGATGTTTTTTTAATTTTTTTATATGAAAAATATTGAGAAAAAAAATTTGAAAAATTACGTATCAGATGGAAAAAATCCTTTAAAAACAATAATTCTAGATATTAGTACTTTCATAAAAATAAATTAAGTACTACATCCAAAAAGAAAAAAAATTATTGTGTTTTTTTAATCTTTTTATACAAAAAATCTTGAAAAAAAAAATTTACAAAAATTACGTATCAGATGGAGAATTCCTTTAAAAACGATGATTCTGGATATTAGAACTTTCCTAGAAATAAATTAGGTATTACGTCCAAAAAGAAAAAAAATTATACAGTTTTTTTAATTTTTTTATGAAAAAAGTTTTGAAAAAAAAAATTTCGAAAAATTACGTATCCGATGGAGAAATCCTTTACAAACGATAATTTAAGGTATTCGTACTTTCATAGGAAAAAATTAAGTATTACGTCCTAAAATAAAAAAATTTTTGGCGTTTTTTGTATTTTTTGGCGACAAAAATTTTGAGAAAAAAATTTTGAAAAAATTAAGTATCAGGTCCAAAAAGTTACTATAAACGATATTTCTAAAACTAGTACTTCCACAGAAATAAATCAAGTACTGCGTCCAAAAGGAAAAAAAAAATTGTCATTTTTTGTATTTTTTGGTGAAAAAAATTTTGAGAAAAAAATTTTCAAAAAATAATTATAAGTTTCGATTTATCGAGTAAAAACGATACTTCTAGATATCAGTACTTTCATGGAAAAAAAATGAGGTATTACATCCAAATTAAAAAAAAAAAAAAGTACCTCGAGATTTTTTGGTAAAAAAAATTTTGAAAAAAAAATTAGGTCTTAATGTCGTATTGCTGTGAAATATCACCGGTTACAGTCCAACATACATACATACATACATACATACATACATATATACATACACACACACACACATACAGACTTTTTTTAAAAACCGGTTTTTTAGCTTCCTGAGGTCTCAAAACGTGCTTATATGCCAAAATATCGAAAATCAAAATTTCACCTATCACAAAGGTTTCTCTATGAGGAACCAAAAATTTAAAAAAATTTTCCAACCAGCTTCAAAAATATTGTATAAAATTTTAAAGATACCTCCGTTTTCAATAAAAATTTAGGAGAATACGCAAGAATTGGTGCCAAATCGAATACTACAAAGTGTGACAGTAAAATTTTTCGATTTTCTCAAGATATTTTAATTTTTGTTAAAAATTTTAAAAATTTTATTAAGTTCAAAAAGACTAAAAATTGAATATCTCCAAAAGTACGATAGCTGAATCGCAAAACTATGGTCTATGTCACTCGCGGGCATTTTTTCTTTAATTTGACACCGGTTTTATATAATTTCGTTCACTGGTTTTACCCTGATAATACACACACACACACACAGACACACAAATAAATTTTCAAATATATATAGTAGTAAGATAAGATAAGATAAGATAAGATAAGATAAGATAAGATAAGATAAGATGAGATAAGATAAGATAAGATAAGATAAGATAAGATAAGATAAGATAAGATAAGATAAGATAAGATAATAATCCTATATCTCTATATATTATAAAGTTATAAACGCTGCCGCCGCTGCCGCTGACGTCGCTGCTGTCGTCTGAGCCCTTTCGGCCAAAATGGAACTTTTGGGCCAATGTGGTCCTTTTGGGCCAATGTGGTCCTTTTGGGTCAATGTGGTTCTTTTGGGCCAAAATGGTCCTTTTAGGCCAAAGTGAACCTATTGGGCCAATGTGGTCCTTTTGGGCCAAAGTGGTCCTTTTGGGCCAATGTGGTCCTTTTGGGCCAATGCGGTTTTTTATATATTTAACCAATTATTATAAAGTTGTATTACGATACCAAATCTACAACCACTGTCAAGAATCAGTTGTTTCAAAAAGAATAAGGTACGCCTTGCAAGTGATTAAAAATATACTACCTCAATACTTCAATCACTCTGCGGGGGTTGGAGCGCGTAGCACGCCGGGGGCAGAGCCCCCTAGTATATATATATATATATATGAATCATTCTTAGTGAATTCAGCAAAAGTTTCCAGGTCGGGTCGCTGAAGCCGGCTAAAAAGTTTTTTTTGCCAATTACCTATCCGAAATGGACTGTTCCCAAATTTTAGACCTTAATATTGAAAACTAAGCCCAGGGCGAATTTTTGAAAAAAAACACGTTTTCATCTTTCCTTAGCCGCTCATTCTTCTTTTATATACCATTCCTTCTGGAAACGATTAAAAATTAAGTGATACTATAGTAAAATTTCCTCAGAAATCCAGTCCTGCCATTAGTTTTTGAAAATTCCTACACGGGGAGCCGGAAAATTGATAAATTTTCAGGGTATTTTACGGAAGCTACAGAAAAATTGTATATCCGAGTTTTTTATTAAGCTTCTCAGAAAAAGCGTGTTTTTATATATATATTTTCGGATAACATAACAACCTTGATGCGATCGAACTTCCTAGACCCTAAAATAATCGAAAATCTTATATTTTTTTCAATATTTCTCATTTTTTTTCAGAATTTTGATTTTTTCCACTCTAAATGTTTCCTGTAACGTGCTCGGCCGTTCGGAAATTTTTTCCGTGTAGGTTGAAATGACGGTCCCTGAAATTTTTCTTCAAGTAGATGAATTGCAATTTAAAATTATTTTACCCTGGAAATATTTGGAAAATCTTAGGGACACCATGGAAAAAGATTTTCAATTATCCAATGTGAAAACTAAAATTTTCAATTGCGAGAAAAATGACTTAGCTTTAAGTTTCACCGGATAACTGAAAAACTTTAGCCAGGACAATAATTTCACTTTCGAGCTCTATTTTTAATTCTACTTTTAAAAATTAAAGTAATTAGAATAAGGGCTCGAGGGATGAAATTATTAGTTTTAAACTATATAACTAAGCATAAACTTTCCTACTTTTAATCCATTTTTGAACATCATTTCCAAGCATGAAAATGTTGAAATATGCTCCATGATGATTAAAAGATCTAAGGAAAAAATAGATTTAAGGCAAAGAAAGATTAAGTTTGCTTCCCGAAAAATAAATATTTTTCGCAAAGTAAATTCTACAATTAGCATAATAAATTTTAAGTTTTATTTTCATGAATAAATTACTTTGAAAAAACTCATGATTAGCTTAAACCAAAAGAAAAAGGGTTTAAAAGTAATTTATTTGTGAAAAACAAGGAAAATTAAGTTCAAGGTAAAATTAAAACAATGGGTTCAATAACAAAAAATAACTATTTTTTATACAAGAGCTAAAGGTGGATCATTTTAAACGAGTTTTTCGTGATTGGTCGCAAGGTCGCCGATTGGTCGCCGAGCGAGCAATTACGATTAACGAGTAAAATGATTCACTTTCATCTCGTGTGTAACACATAGTTTTTTATTTGGAGATGTAAATTGCTTCCTTTGATGCAAAAAAAAAAATAATAAGATTAAATTAATACAATTAAATAGAATAATAAGAGGGCTGTATTATATGGTATTAAAAATGGACGTGGTTAAAGAGATTGAAAACATATACTATTAATGACCTTGATTCTATCTCGCTCTCTCTTTATTCAGAGTATATGAACATCAAAATTCGATTTATTCTTGTGTATTCAATAGTAGTCTAGTGGTTAGCGTGTTGGATTTGTAAACTGAAGGTTTGCCGTTCGAATCCCGCGATATATTCTGTTTTTTTTTTTTAAGTATAATAAAATAAAAATATTTTTAAAAAAATAAAATTTTATTAAGTTCATCCGTTCATCGAAACAGCGACGGAGCCATTTGCTATAGTATGATAAAGTGTATAATGTGTTATAACTACGCTTAAAAGAAGTCACTTTCTTCCCAAGAAAAAAAAAAAAGTAGAAAAAAAATGCCACACAGTGGGGCAAAAAAACAAAAAAGTGGACAAAAAAAATATCAGCTCCAGGTTTTTGGATAAACAAAAAGTAAAGTTCGGAATGTGTTCAGAAAAGGGTTTCATTTTATTGAGATGGTAGACGGAATATTAAAAAAAATTTCTTAAAATAGTTTCCTGACGTAATCGGGCTGCTCTCGATCAAAAAAATTAAATTTTTTTAAAATTAAAAAAAAAAAGTTTTTTAGGGTTATATGGTTATAAAAACATATAAAAACAAAAAATTATATTTTTTTACATGTATACTAACACACACACACGCATAAATTTGAATTTGGCATCTATATGAGCAATTTTTAAGTATATGTTCTCAAATAAAAAATTTTTATATATTTTTAGGAAAATTACAAAATTTATAGCATTACATCATATAAAATCACATTTTATTTCATTTTTGCCCATAATACATGTATCTGTATGTGTGTGTACACCCAATAATTCCTATAATATTTTAAATAGTTTTTTTATCATTAAAAATTAAATATGATGAAATTTATTGAATTATTAATATAAAAATAGGAATTATTGGGTGTACACACACATACAGATACATGTATTATGGGCAAAAATGAAATAAAATGTGATTTTATATGATGTAATGCTATAAATTTTGTAATTTTCCTAAAAATATATAAAAATTTTTTATTTGAGAACATATACTTAAAAATTGCTCATATAGATGCCAAATTCAAATTTATGCGTGTGTGTGTGTTAGTATACATGTAAAAAAATATAATTTTTTGTTTTTATATGTTTTTATAACCATATAACCCTAAAAAACTTTTTTTTTTTTAATTTTAAAAAAATTTAATTTTTTTGATCGAGAGCAGCCCGATTACGTCAGGAAACTATTTTAAGAAATTTTTTTTAATATTCCGTCTACCATCTCAATAAAATGAAACCCTTTTCTGAACACATTCCGAACTTTACTTTTTGTTTATCCAAAAACCTAGAGCTGATATTTTTTTTGTCCACTTTTTTGTTTTTTTGCCCCACTGTGTGCCACTTTTAAGCATAGATTTCAGGGCAGAAAAGGAAGCATATTTACATCGTGAAATAAAAAATATTTATTTGGTGACTTATCAATTTAATGAAACACAAAAATTCTCACGTCAATTTCGTTAAAATTGATAAGAAAAACAACATCTGATTTTGATGAAACACGAAGTGGCCCCTTGTTTTGAAATTTCGATAAAAATTGATAAGAATAACAACGTCTAATCTTTGATGAAACACGAAGTGGCCTCTCTTATCAAATTTTTCGGGAGCTTAAATACTCGTGTTTTCGCCTAAGAAAGGCCTTCTCGAAATACTTCTGAACCGGCTCAGAACGTTACTCGCGTTAATCATGAAGAAAAAAAAAAAGAAAAGAAAACTTTGAACTTAATTTTATTTTAAATTAATTATTTTAGAAAAGTGTTTAATTAGTTTTAACTTCCTCATCTTACAAAAATTTTGTAAATCTTACATGTTCTCTTTTTTTAGTTAAATAAATTCAATTTTAAAAAAAATATTTAAAGCATAATAAAGCATAAATTTTATTCATTCAACTTTATTTTAGACATCCAATTCAAATAAAAAAGGGTAAGTAATATTTTTCTTTTATTTAAAAAGTAAATTCAATAAACAATTTTGAGTACTTTTTTCTGAATGTCAAGCTAATTAAATTCCCAAGAAGGCCTGGACAACCTTCTTAAAACAAGACTTATTAACGTAAAACCATTAATCTGGTTCATTACACTCCGAATGATTTAAATAAGGAAAAATTCGAATTTCCAGGGAAATTTTACATACTTTAATTATTTAAATATTTTTTAGGCTTTAATGTAAACGAGCTGACACCAAATGCCTCAAATACAAAAGTCGGATTTTCATCATTTTCAACAGTTTTTCTGAATTTTCTCGCACTAAATGACCTTGTACGAGTCAAATAAATTTAGATTTGGATTCTCTAGGAAATTTCATATAACTTCTATACTATGAAAATCTTAAGGCTTTAGTATAAACGAGTTCATAGCAATGGATTCAAAAATTCTGATTTTCCTTTTTTTTTTACATTTTTTTTGTATTTGTGCGGTTACTCTAACATAACTAGTAGCACTACTCTCTGGCTCAGAGAGTTATAACTCCCTAAATCAAGGAACTTTCTACATTACCTGGGAATTTTTGAGGTTGAAAAAATAATTTTTGTGAATGAAAATTTTAATTTTTTCATCCTAGCATTTTTTCCAATTTTCCAAGATGGCAGATTAAAAAACATAATAAGCTTTTTACATTGGCTGGAGGTTTTCGAGGTCGTTAAAACGTTTTTATTAATAAAATTTTTCATTATTTGACCCAGAATATTTTCCGAACGAAAAACATGAAGAGGAACTTTCTATATTTCCTGGGGATTTTTGAGCTTAAGAAAAACGTTTTGAATTATGAAAATATTTTTACCCTAGCATCTTTAATTCATAAAAATATTGGAAAATCGGAAAATATGCTAGTGTGAATAAATAAAAGTTTTGATCAATGAAAAAGTTTTTCTCATCCTCAAAAACACCCAGGAAATGTAAAAAATTTATTCTTAAATGTTTTTTGGTCCACCATCTTGGAAAACCAGAAAATATGCAAGGGCGAAAAAATTAAAATTTTTATTTATAAAAACGATTTTCTCAACCTCGAAAACCCTCAGGTATTGTAGAAAGTTTCTTTTTTCATGTTTATTGGTCCAACATATTGGAAAATCGGAAAATTGTTTTGTATGAAAAATTAAAAATTACGCCTCCAGGATATCAGCTTTGCATCGTACGGTTCATTTTCAACTTTAAAGTATTGCAGGAGATGACAGAAATTTAAGGGAGTTAACTCCCTGCCTTAGGCAGTTCACTCTTTAAATCAGAGTGTTAATTCTCTAATTTAGGAAGTTAATTCCCTGATGTAGGGAGTTATAACACAGTAATACAGTTGTCAATAAAAATGGTGTCTATCTAAGTGTCTTTACGTCAATATTGTGATGCGATGGACCTATACTAACCAATTTGAGTAAGTCCTTAGACCAGTTATGAAACAAGTGTCAGATTCATTTGGTTTAAGCATGTTGACACTCCAATCACCGATCACTATCTTTTTTTTTCCCCGAGGGAGTGAAGAATGCATCTTACGTGTATCCTTTGGCATCGGACCAAAGGATTTTGTGGAAACTCTGCCTTGCATTACCGGCAATGAAATCATCGATCTAAACTGTAATCCAGGATTGCACGACCAAATTATGCAAGGTCCTACCCACTAAACTAAAACTTAAAAAAATATATATTGCAAAAAATAAATTAAGTGTTGAAAAAACTTCTATTCCTCGGCTTAACTTGCCTTTAGCCACTAAAACTCCACTCCCTTCCTACCTTATGCGAGCCTATCCCAGGACTGTTTTCATATTACTTCAGGACAGATTCAAGGCTATTTAATTCTATTCGTGAACTCTATCTTTTGACTTGCATCCAGTGATTCGCCGGTCTGGTTAAGGACTCCCTCATTCCATCTGATTAAAATTCCAACTTTATGTGCGGTCATCTTCAATAAAATATATGTTAGCTAAAAAATATACGTCATTTCTCAATATCGTCAAAAGAGAAGGTTCATAAATAAATAAATAAATAAATAAATAAATAGATAGATAAAAATAAATAGATATTATACTACCATCTACGAGTCATTGCGGTATCAAGAGTAAGTACAGGAATGATTGTATGTTAGTGCAACACCTACAGTCATCCGGATAACCACAATACGTCTCAATATTAGCCTATACCTTGGACTTCAGGTTTTTTGGCGCGGCGTATGTACTCTCCATACTGGTTAATTTCGAAAAATACTTCTTCATTTCGAAGCATCAGGCCAACCACATTCTCAGGATTAATTTGGCCGATGTTAGTTTCTTATTAAAACTTTTTAACAGCCAATCTGCCGCATTCAAAGAATGTGTGCTCCAGCGTTTCTTGTTTGCCAGAACAGTATAGTTTTGTCGGGAAGAAAGGTCTCCTGCAGTTTCTACAGCCCTCAGTATCTATGCTTGCAGCACCTTTTCATAATTTTTCCCAACTGTGTCTAGTAATCCTAGAGGACCCCAATAGTTTGGCAGCCTAGAGTCCCCTTTACCTTTACTGATTCTGGCTCTTCCATAGTTTGCTGAATACGCCCGCTCGTGCACAAGTATTGTACATACACAGGATAAGTTGTGGATTTTTGTGTCCTCTCTGGACTCGTTTGGTGTTAAGTACACGCTTATGTAGGTAACACCTTGCGTCTTAAGCCTCTGCCGGAGCCATTCTCTTGTACAAGTACCTTCCTTGGATTCACTATCCAAATAGCTGGTTTCCCAAGCTCATCGGAAAACCAGTTCTGGGAGCATGCTCCAGCCCACTGTTTACTTATAAGGAGAAGGTCCGCTGACTTTTCTATAGCAAGTTGGAACATCATGTTTCCTGCTAAAGTTTATTTCTGCACTTAATTATGACAAGAGAAATACAAAATTTTTGAGTTTACATCGTATTAACTTAAAAAGTAAAGAGCGATAAAAAAGATGAATCTTACTATTTTAGCGCACGCGCATCTCGATATTGCTTTTCTCGTGAGTAAGTTTTCATTTTATTATTATATATTCTTATAAATCAAATAAGATTTTGATTTGTACCTTTTAGAAATAATTCTAGTTGCTGACTATAAAAAGGGTAAATAATAAGTATTTTAGATTTTAATTACAGTTCTGAACATTTAATCTCAAAAATAGCTGTTCCGCTAAGATGAAATTTAATTTCAAAGATATTGAACCCTTCATAACTTTTTTTCTAAATAAGAAATTACTTTAAAATTATATTAATTACCATCTATATTCTATATATAATAAAAGAAAATGTGACCAACGTTTTTTATAATATTCAATGGTGAAGTTAAATCCTTGATCTTTCTTTGAATACAGAACCTACTCTTAAATCCTGGTAAACATTATATGCTTTGGGAAATAAATAAATTTCTATATTATATAAATTTTTTTACATTACCGAATTTGTTGTTTTTTATTTATTTAGATAAAAACAGAAATACAAATAACATGACTGCAAGTAAGTAGGCATTACGGATTGTTTGAATTCAAAATCGGTTTGTTTCCTTACTCTATTAAACATTTATATTAGATAATTTAATAAGGTATCCAAATACATAGAATTGATAAGTTTCATATTATGAAGAGTAAATTGTATGATATATAACAGGGATCGGAGAACTCGTAATTTGGCATTACTTATTAATATTACAGAAATTGTAATATGTAATGAAAAAAGTCATTAATCTTTTAATATTACCCATATTACTTTTTGTAATGAGTAATGAAGTTTTGCCATTACCTATTACTTTTTGTAATGAGTAATGGAATTTACCATTACTCATTAAAAAAAGTAATTGTAATATCCATTTACCATTAAAAATTACAAAAATGGGTGTTATTTTACAGTAGATTACTCATTTTTTGAGTTTTTGATAAAATTTGAACGTTAGAAAATATTATCTAAATGCTGTAATATAACATTCATTACTTTTTTGTAATTTGTAATGGATAATGGCTATTAACATTACTTTTTGTAATGATTAATAGTAAAAGTCCATTGCTCATTACAAAAAGTAATAGGTAATGACAAAAGTTCATTACTCATTACAAAAAGTAATGGGTAATTTGACGTCGCTATTACATTTTCTGAACAAAGTAATCATTCCATATAATATTTCAAAAGTAATGGCATTAACCGATCCCTGATATATAATATGATATAAGGAAACAGAGGCAGATCCAGCGAGGTCGTTCTTTAATAAAAATTTGGATAATTTTTAAAAATTTTATAAAAACCCTTAAATTTTTACTAAATTGGCTCCTCCATAAGTAAATTTTTGGAAGTTTCATTGTCATACGAATATTATGAAAACGTAAAAAATTCTCTTTTGCAAAGTTTTTTTTAAGTTACAAAGTATTATTTTATTTACTGAAAATCATGAAGATATACAACATGTCATTAAGAATACCCACCATGTAAAGAATCCAATTTAAGGATGAATCAGGTGGATAGAAATAGCATTTTTTGAATAAAAATTTTTGAAGATCGAAACTTTAATATTTCTAGCCATTGATCATGTTATGTGTCCCTTAAAATTTGAAAAAAAATTTTGAAAATTTATTGACTACAGACGGAGATATTAGCGCTTGAAATTTCATTAATTTTTGAGGTCCTTAATTAATCAAAACTTTTTTATAAAGAATCTAATTTTAACAATCTTTGAATACAATATTTAGGACATTATTTATTAATCTGTTAATAAAATGAAGATTTTTTTTCTTCAATTTTTAGCGATAATTTTAACGTTAAATTTAACATTAAATTAACGTTAAATCTACCTTAAATTAACGTTAAAGTTACCTTAAATTAACGTTAAAATTAACTTTTGCACCAGGGTCAATAAATTTTCAAAATTATTTTTTTAATTTTAAGGGACACATAACATGATCAATGGCTAAAAATATTAAACATTCCAGAAGTTTCGATCTCCAGAAATTTTTACCCAAAAAATGCTATTTCTATCTACTTAATTTAACCGTCGATGACGGGTGATTTTAAAAATTGTTCACTCCACGTGGTTGTAACTGAAAATAATGCGAAATCATTATCTTTCTTTAATGAATGAACGATAAAAGAAAGTGATAATATGCATACAAAATAAATTGGTATGTAAAATAGAAATTGTATAGATTGCACAGTGGTTAAATAATGAAAGCAGTAATAAAAGACACATTTTTTGTTTGGTAGAGTACGTAGATTTTTTATTAAAAAAATATTATTTATTAGATATGCAAATAGGTAAAAAACTACCTGAAAGGGGCAACAGTTGCAAACCTCGTTTTGCCCCCCTCAAATTTTGCATTCAAAAATTTCGTGTATAAAACTGTCTTAATTAGACATGTTTAAAATTTTTTAATTTTATTTAACTTTTATTAGTAATTAATTTACAAAACGGACTATAGATAGGCAAAATAGGTACATATAGTAGACTGTAACGTGGTTACAAACGCTAAAATACGTTTATTTTAAAATTGATAAAATGTTTAAATTTTAGAAAAAAGCTGCGAGATTTTTGTAAATTGAGTAATAGTTCAATTAAAAATATAGGTGACATTAGCGACACACGCACACATAGATATTTAATAAAAGCCGCGAAGAACTAGATAAGAAAAGGAAAAGGGAGAGAAGCCGATCGACAACGCGGGCTTAAGTGACCAGCGAGGACGATATTCGGCGATTGACCCTTCTAAAAATAGGTCACGTTTTTGATAACTCACAAAAACGCATGTCGCCGGCCATAGATATTTAGGAATAGCATCATTTTTAACTCCATGATTTTTCTTAGGGTCAATAATTTCATTTTCAATTACTTCTTTGTCAATATTTTCTTTCTCAGGACTTTTAGTTTCTTTCTTATCATTTAAAAATTCCTTTATCAACTCGTCTTTTTCTTCCATACTTATAAGGGCAAAATCGGGGTCAATTTCATTTTCGTCGTCAAAACTTATTAAATATTCCTGGTCATTTATTTCATTTTTATTTAATTTAACATTTATATTTTCATTATCGAATTTTACTCTATTAAATTTAAAATTATTATTACTCGCTCCGTTTATTGTGAACTGGAGGTCGTTGGAGCACTTGCACCGTCCTGTTGCCAGTTTCCCATAGCTTGATTCTTTTTTGCTAAACAACTGGGGCAATTGGGAAAGGTTACATCTAGCGTACCACATCCAAAACAAACCAATCTATTTCCCAGTTGACGACAGGCTCTAGCCTTGTGTCGTACCTGAGAGCATAATGTACAATTAACACTGAAGGGGGTTCTAATGTACTGTTGAGTATAGTTCTGTTGAGGATAGTTCTGGCGTGGGGCGTTAAATTGTTGTCTTGGCCTGTAATTACTTTGCTATTGGTTTTGATTTTCGTAATAGGGGTCAAAATTTTGTTGAGGGGGATTTGTCGCAAATTGTGGTCCACCTGGCATTCTAGGATAGAATGGCAAGTTACCCTGTTGCTGGAAACCGCCCTGTGCAAAATTAGGTCTACGAGGTCGTGGCTGATGCATTTGATTTTGCTGCTGGTTTTGCACTTGCTGAGCAGGCTTTTGCTGTTGTTGGTTATTATTTCCAGCTGTGTTCATCGCAGCCACTTCGTCGTTTTGTTCGGTTTCTTTATTTTGTGCCTTTTTCTTGCTCTTTTTACCACCTTTACCCTTGGTAACTGTTTCTGTAGTTGTAACGGGGGTTGGCGGGTCAGAGCTTGTTTGAATTGATGCAATTTTTGTTTTTGTTGATTTTTCTTCGTACGTGACTTCTGGCATGATCATTTTGTCTTTTGACTTAGGAGCAGTGTATCTTGAGCGTATTTCAGTGGCTTGTTCATGCTTTTTTCCTAATTCTAGTAAAGTCTTAAAGCTAGTAATTTCATTAGTTTGCTGGTAAATACCCATGTATTTTTGGTACTCTGGGTGTAAAACGCGTAGCGCCATTTTAACTAAACGCCTTTCAGATAATTTTTCTTGTAATTTATCTGATATAGCTTTGAATTTAGATAAAAATGTCGCCATATTTTCATTTTTACCTTGAGTCCTATTCTTTAGCTCATCTATAAAGTCTTCATCGTCGCGAGGAGGTATAAATCTGTCGATAATAGCTTGTTCTAGTTCATTCCAGGACTTGAGAGTTTTCTTCTCAGTTCTGTACCATATGCCTGCTTGTTTGTCTAAAATAGCCGATAAGGCATATTTTATTTGCTGGAAAGTAAGACCAGAGCTTTCTTGACAGTCAGTTAATTTATCGAGAAAATCAGATGCTTTTTCTGTATCACCATCAAATTTCAAGGTCCGGTCCCTTAAGGTCCTGGTAGCAACTTTCTTAGCAGCATCTGATAATTCAAGAGTTTTCTTAACCTTCTTATGACCTTCTCTTACTACTGACTCACTACTGCTGTCACTGTCTAACAATTCCTCATCCGATATGTCGTTATTTTTATGCAAGCTTTCTTTTGGCTGTTTATTAATACTTTTCTCGAGTTCTTTTATTCTTAAAATTTCTGCGTTGACTTGGGCTTGGATAAAATTTTGTCTTTCATTTTCGATTCGCTCTCTTTCTTGGCTTAATCTTAGAGCTTCCTGGTGAACTTTTTTTCGTTCGTCTTGCAAAAGTTCCCATTCTGCTATAATTTGTGAACGTGCCCTTTCTTGTTCAGATTCTTTGGGTGATATTTCATTTTGACTCTGTTGATTTTCAAGGATATTTGCTTCTATGTTTTCATTCTGTGTTGAATGTGCCATTAAATTTGCATCATTCTCTGGTTCATACGTTTGTCTTAAGGGCACGTCGTGATTTGGTCTAGTAAAGTTATAAGTGGCATTTTCTAGTCTTCTCATGCCTTCGTAATCCCAATAAAAACTATCAAGGTTTTGACTAGTCCTTAATGGAGGTCTACTTACAGGTATAGTTCTGAATTGTGAGGCGGGTGTTCTATAGTTCATATAATTATTAGCGCATTGCTGGTTATAAAAATCAAACGTAGTCATACGAGGGATATTTAATCCCTGGTATAAATTATTGTTGACCCTTAGGCCTGAAGGATCTTCTTGTATGAATGTGGAAGTTCCTACAATTCTAGAAGTTACCCTAGGACCTCCTTGAGTATACGTTGGTCTTATTAAATTATTATTTATTGCACTTGTCGTGATTGGGGCTGTAGTTACACTAATAGGGGTTGACGGGTTGGGTGGCAGGGGCGCAGTCGTAATTTGTGTATTTACTGAATTATTATTGGTAAAGTTTGGAATATTTAGTCTTACGTCACGCATTTCTGAAATATATTGACTATTATCTGGATTGCCTCCACTTCCTGAACTAGTTGTAGAAACATTTCCGATTTCGTCATATGATACCTCATTATATGCAGTTTGTAAGGTAAAAGGTGCATCCCCAGGAATTTTTTCGTCTTGTGACTTATTCCATGCAAGAGGAGCATTGTTGTTCAATTTCAAAGCCTCATACCTGAATATCTTATTTTTCACCTCATCAAATGAACCCTTATGAGAGAGGCTTAAAGCGTCTGCTCTCTGGTAAACTGCCCAACCTTCTAATTTGTTAATAACGACTTTAATATCTTTAATGTGTTTTTGATTACAATAGGTTTTCACTACATTTTTATTTGCAGCTTTTTTATTCTGTGGAAACATTTTGTCAAAACGCAGCAAAAAAAAATTTTTCTAAATTGTTCAATTAAAAAAAAAAAATATTTTATTTTATTACTTTCTCATAATAAGGTTTCGAATATTTTGTAAAAAAAAATTTATTACAAAAAAAAAATTTTACTTTAATTATCAATGACTTCGTCAAAAAGAAAATTTTATTGTCTAAACTTTATCTTCTGTACGGCAATTTCAAAATTTTAGCAAAATTTTCAAAAAAAAATAATTTACGACTTATTTATCGTTAACATCCTTAAAAAAAAATTTTATTATTCGGTTTCTAAAAAAAATTATTTTCTTTCTTTTAGCCTGTTATAACCTAATTAACTGCAGCTTCTTATTTGACTATCACCTCCCCCCTTAAAAAAAAATTTTCGAGAAAAACGAAAATTTCCCCAAAAAAAATACAATTTTAAATAAAGGGTTAAAATGGGACAGCTGATTGTCGTGATGTCAAGTTTCAAGTTCGGTATAGCTATTTGTAATGTGGCTATTTCGGGCTTTGCGGAAATAGGCACATTATTGTAGATATCTAATTTTTTATTATTTTATAACTTCACGTGTTCGCGGGACTTACCAATCTGTATCATATAAGCTGAAAAGAGAAAGAGAGTAGTATACTTTAAAATCGGGGTCGGGGGAATATTATAGAAAAAAGAGATAGAGATATTTATGATTTAAACACAAGGGGAAATGAAGTACATTTTATCAATTTCAAACACAAATCATAATTTTTATTAATTAAATTTTACAATATTAACTTAAACTCTATCACTGTCTTTTATCATTTATAATAATTTTCACTGTCTTTTATTATAAATTTATAAACTTTTAACGCTCGCGACACACACACATTTTTAAACACACGAGGAGTTTCGGGCTTACCTTTGGTCGTCAAAAATATAGGTGCTGAAGATATTATCCTTGGCTGCCATTTTCGATGATAACTGGTACTGCTCAAAATTCTTCTCCATATTATTTCCATAAATTTTAATATGGAAACGTGACCAATAATATGCCGGCGCGGATTCGCAATTATTTTTATATTTTTAATTCACTTAATGTTTTTCTTCCTGAAATTGGATTCCAAAGATACTTATCTTTCCTAGGATATCCAACTTCCTAATCAAATTTAAATATTCACTTATTCGATTCTAAAAATACATAATTAATGAAAACTGTCGCGACGGTAATTACAATTAAAATTATATAAGAAAACACGTGGGAACAGAATCTAAAGTTGTCTTGTCCCTCGTTTATGTTTTCTAATAATCACGAGTTTTCACTAAAATCACAATTCTTAGTCTATATTTCTCCGTTCACATATTAATCATAAAACTTTACAAAAATCCTTAATCACGACATACAATTTCGTTTTTTTAGAACTTTATCAAACTTACGTAAATGTATGTTAGAAATAAACTATTCATTAATGGCCGGCGACATGCGTTTTCGGGAGTTATCAAAAACGTGACCTATTTTTAGAAGGGTCAGTCGCCGAATATCGTCCTCGCTGGTCACTTGAACCCGCGTTGTCAATCGGCTTCTCTCCCTTCTCCTTTTCTTATCTAGTTCTTCGCGGCTTTTATTAAATATCTATTTGTGCGTGTGTCGCTAATATCACCTATATTATTAATGAAACTATAACTTATATTTAAAAATCTTGCGGCTTTTCACAAAATTTAAATATTTTATTAAAATAAAAATTAACGTATTTTTAGCGTTTGTAACCACGTTACAATAGCCCTCCCTCAAACGGGGCTTTAGGTACAAAAGCCCTCAAACTCCTCTTTGCTCATTTTGCTCATTCGAACTTTCGAGTTATAATTTTCCTACCCGAAACATACCTGGCCCTAATTTAACTTATTCTATTTAAATTTATTTACAATAATAATTAGGCGGCAAAATAAAACAAAAAAGAATGTTTGAAGTAAAAAGCAAAAAAAAATATTAAATTTAAATTCTTAATGAAAAATATTTAAAAATAAATTTAAATAAAACTTAATAATTTTCTATTTCCGCAAAAATGAATATAAAAAAAAAAATTTTATTTTTTATAAATTGAGCTACTCATAATATATTATATAAAAAAATAAGTTCACTCACGTCTTGTAACCTTTATTATCATTCCTCATTTTCTTTAGATGGGGGTTTGGGTCATTGGGTCTTAGGACGGGAAACATTAAAAAAAAAAGAAAAACAAAAAAAAAGTGTATATGAATAATTTTGTATTGACAGGGTCAAGAATTTTTTTTCTTTTCCTTGTCGTTATTTTAAATTTTTATTTAGATTAATTTTACCCAATAATAAAAAATTTAATTTTAACAAAATTAAAATACGAAAAAAATATTTAAAAATTTTTTAAGTCTAAACAAGTCAAGTCTGACTGTAATTCTAAACGAAAGAAAATTAAAGCTAATACTATACCTATCGTCTAAAAAAATCTTTCTCACAACTAAATTTTTAATATCAAAATTTTTATCTAAATCTTTTCGTCATAAAACCAACTACTTTACATTGTCGATTTTTAAATACTTTTTCAACTAACATATCAAATTAATTTCTATTACTTTTTCATCAATATTTTTCACTATCTTTCAAATTTCCTAAAATTCTATTTAATAAAAACTCTTTTTCTTATATCTGAACTGTACTAAATATCTGCTAATTAAAGAACTTTAAAGTAAACATAAGAGGTTTGGGGAGTAGTAATTTGGGGTTCACAAGTCTAGAACTTTAAGAGAGCTTGTAACCACACACTATCCCCCACCTTAAATTCGACTTCGTCGTGCTTGTTTTAGCTTCTTATTTTATATTTTTATAAATCTATTTCATGATCAAACAAAAAAAATCTAATCAATCATAACTTTTTCATTTTTAAATTACAAAAACAAATTATAACTAAGATTTTACTGATGCTTTTGAATAGGGGATTAAGAAATTATCTTAGATATAATTTAACTAACTAAATCTGATAAAAGAAATTTAATAAGGATTATTTGTCGTAAGGAATTCCCTTCCCCCCCAAAATTCTACATCGTCGTGATACCTCAGTATTCCATCTTTATACTGAACTAATACACACAAAAAAACTATTTCAGTATCTTTTAATAATAGAACAAATTCAAATAAAAATTATCGAAAAGCTAATAACTAACTAATATATGGTAAATCTTTCTCTTAATTTATACAGAATAAACAAGAATAATTAAAGCTACTTTTTCATAAACTTATTAATTTCTATATAACCTATAAATAAACTTCTCTTTTCTCTTTCTTATGCTCCATTTTACCCATTTTCGTACACTTTTATGTCGACAAATCTTAATTTTGTGACGATTTAAATCAGAACTCATATTATCATAGACTATTAACTTAAAATACTTGTAAGCTTTTCTTTTCAATCTGATGTACCCCAATCTAAATTTCCATTTTCTTTTAAACTTTATCGTTCTCTTTTCAAAATTTTCTACTTGGTAAAAACTTAACTTTTTACGCACAAATTTTTCTTGGGCAATATATTTTTCTTCGATACTTAATAACTTTACTTCTTTTGGTTCATAACTTTCTATTTTATATTTATTACATTTCAAATTTTCTTTTTCGAATTTTCTCTCTTCAATCTTAGGTACTTCAAAATTTTCTATCCCGATTTCTTCTTTAGCAAAATCTACTGGTTCATATTTTACTAATTCCAAATTTTCTCTTATTATAACAGATTCATCTTTAACTTGCTCTAAATTTCTTCGCTTCAAATTTTCATAATTTCTTGATACAGGTTTTACTTTTTTAGCATATTCTTGGTTGATTAGTCCGGCTTGTTCTACAGATAGTTGATTTCGTCGTGAAGGGTTTGCAAAAACATTGGTGTGGTTTGTTACACTCCCAGTTGCTATTTCATTAACTGGCGATACAAATTTGGTACAAGAAGGGGCATAAGGTTGATAATACATATCTGCTTCGGACTGAACTTCGCATAAATTTTTATGAAAGTTTTCAGGCACTATGAGCGAGTTATAATTATTCCTTTGGCTATCCTCAATCTTATTTGCGGTCGCTAGTACATGTTTGGGCAACGCAACGTTATCAACTGAATGACGGCTATTCAAACTATCATTATTACAAGTAAAATTTTCTCTATAATAATCAAATTTTTTAACAATCGTTAACGGTAAAGTACGAAAAAAATGTTCTAAAACGTGTTTCCGTGGATAACGAGGACCAAATGAATCTAAATCATTTTCATTATTCTAAGGAATACGCAATAATGGATCCAATGTTAAAATTTTGAATCTAAACAATCGATGAACAAGTTCTTCATAAGAGCCTTTTCTAATTAAGCCATAAATTCCAAGTTCACAAATAAGCTCCGGAAAATACAAGTTTCTTATCGAAAGCTCGAGGGCATCAAAATCTTCTCGGGACCACAACATTTTTTTAATACATAAATATCAACTTACTATTTTAATCCTATTCAAAATAATTCTTTGTCCCTAAAAAAAAAAATCTAACTATCCCATGTTCAAATATTTTAATGATTAATCTAGCATTATCAAAATTCAATTCACAAATATCTTTATTGCCGTTATCTATTCTCATTCAATAATAATCATCTCTAAGGGTTATATAAAAAACGATTTTTAATTTTTCTTTTCAATCATAATTCTTGACTTTATCAAAAAAAAATTAATAACGCTAACTCAAATTAAAAAAAACAACCTTCTTTTATCCAATTTCTAATAATTTAGCCCGTAAAAGTAAATAACTAACTTTATTTTACGACAAACTTATAAAATTTCCCATAGAATTTCGCTACCTACCCCAAAAAGGAATTTTGTTTTTAGACAAAATTATCGAACCAATTATAAAAAAAAAGGGTGTAATTTTGGGTAATAGTCGCTATAGTTCTATGTCGTGAAAATAAGAATAATCAAAATAAAGCTTTATGACTCGTAGGTTTTTGTTTAATTTTTCAGGACTAGCAAAAAAATTTGTAGGTTATTATATTTTATGGTAGTTTTTAAGAAAAATAATATAATCAAAATAAATTTTTAATTTTCATGATTTAAAATAAATTAAATCTACAAAAAAAATATTTTAAACTAACTTGACTTAAAAAAGATATTTATATTGTCGCGATATTAAAATAATAAAGAGATGCCATTTGTAATGTGACTATTTCCGGCTTTGCGGAAATAGTCACATTATTATAAATATCTAATTTTTATCATTTTATAATTTCTTGTGTTCGCGGGACTTACCAATCTATATCATACATATAAGCTGAAAAGAGAAAGAGAGTAATATACTTAATAATCGGGGTCGGGGGAATATTATAGAGAAAAAGAGATAGAGATATTTATGATTTAAACACAAGGGAAAATAAAGCACATTTTTATCAATTTCAAACACAAATCATAATTTTTATTAATTAAATTTTATAATATAAACTTAGAAACTATCACCGTCTTTTCTTATACAAAAATATTAAATTCACTGTCTTTATAATTCAAAAATCACTGTCTTATCAAAAATTCACTGTCTCTATCAAAAATTTAAATAACTTTTAACGATCGCGACACACACACATTATTAAACACACGAGGAGTTTCTGGCTTACCTTTTGTCGTCAAAAATCAAGGTGCTAAAGATATTATCATTGGCTGCCATTTTCGATGATATTAGGTACTGCTCAAAATTCTTCTTATATTTTCTAATCACTTAATTTCTTTCTTTTTGAAATTGGATTCCATAGATACTTATCTTTCCTAGGATATCCAACTTCACTATTCAAAATCAAATGTTCACTTATTCAATTCAAAAATACAAAATTAATGAAAACTGTCGCGACGATAATCATATTTAAAATTATATAAGAAAACACGTGTGAACAGAATCTAAAATTGTCTTGTCCCTCGTTTATGTTTTCTAATAATCACGAGTTTTCACTATAATCACCAATCACTGTCATATACGAAAAGTTTGATATGGGTTAAAAAACATCTGATTTTCTCAATAAATTAACTGTCTGTCAAGAAAGCTCTGGTCTTACTTTCCAGCAAATAAAATATGCCTTATCGGCTATTTTAGACAAACAAGCAGGTATATGGTACAGAACTGAGAAGAAAACTCTCAAGTCCTGGAATGAACTAGAACAAGCTTTTATCGACAGATTAAATGCTATTATTTTTAATTAAATAAATTTAACACTTATAAATTTTAATTAACACACTAAATTATTAACTTTATTCAAAATTACAAATAATTAAACTATAAACTAAAAATGTCCTTTATCAAAAATTTAAATAATTAATTGTCTTTCATTTAGTTAAATTATTAATCTAATAAAAATGCCTTCTAAGGTCTTTGTTCGGTCAAGTTCGTTGCTAGTAGCGTTTGTAACCACGTTACAATAGCCCTCCCTCAAACACGGCTTTAGGTACAAAAGCCCTGAAACTCCTCTTTGTTCATTTTGCTCATTCGTACGTCAAGTTACAATATTCACTACCCGTAACATACCTGGCCCTAATATAACTTATTCTATTTAAATTTATTTACAATAATAATTAGGCGGCAAAATAAAACAAAAAAGAATGTTTGAAGTAAAAAGCAAAAAGAAATACTAAATTGAAATTCTTAATGAAAAATATTTAAAAATAAATTTAAATAAAACTTAATAATTTTCTATTTCCGCAAAAATGAATATAAAAAAAAAATTTTATTTCTTATAAATTCAGCTACTCATAATATATTATTTAAAAAAATAAGTTCACTCACGTCTTGTAACCTTTATTATCATTCCTCATTTTCTTTAGATGGGGGTTTGGGTCATTGGGTCTTAGGACGGGAAACATTAAAAAAAAAAGAAAAACAAAAAAAAAGTGTATATGAATAATTTTGTATTGACAGGGTCAAGAATTTTTTTTCTTTTCCTTGTCGTTATTTTAAATTTTTATTTAGATTAATTTTACCCAATAATAAAAAATTTAATTTTAACAAAATTAAAATACGAAAAAAATATTTAAAAATTTTTTAAGTCTAAACAAGTCAAGTCTGACTGTAATTCTAAACGAAAGAAAATTAAAGCTAATACTATACCTATCGTCTAAAAAAATCTTTCTCACAACTAAATTTTTAATATCAAAATCTTTATCTAAATCTTTTCGTCATAAAACCAACTACTTTACATTTTCGATTTTTAAATACTTTTTCAACTAACATATCAAATTAATTTCTATTACTTTTTCATCAATATTTTTCACTATCTTTCAAATTTCCTAAAATTCTATATAATAAAAACTCTTTTTCTTATATCTGAACTGTACTAAATATCTGCTAATTAAAGAACTTTAAAGTAAACATAAGAGGTTTGGGGAGTAGTAATTTGGGGTTCCCAATCTAGAACTTTAAGAGAGCTTGTAACCACACACTATCCCCCACCTTAAATTCGACTTCGTCGTGCTTGTTGTAGCTTCTTAATTTATATTTTTATAAATCTTATCAAATTAATTTCTATTACTTTTTCATCAATATTTTTCACTATCTTTCAAATTTCCTAAAATTCTATTTAATAAAAACTCTTTTTCTTATATCTGAATTGTACTAAATATCTGCTAATTAAAGAACTTTAAAGTAAACATAAGAGGTTTGGGGAGTAGTAATTTGGGGTTCACAAGTCTAGAACTTTAAGAGAGCTTGTAACCACACACTATCCCCCACCTTAAATTCGACTTCGTCGTGCTTGTTTTAGCTTCTTATTCTATATTTTTATAAATCTATTTCATGATCAAACAAAAAAAAATCTAATCAATCATAACTTTTTCATTTTTAAATTACAAAAACAAAATATAACTAAGATTTTACTGATGCTCTTGAATAGGGGATTAAGAAATTATCTTAGACATAATTTAACTAACTAAATCTGATAAAAGAAATTTAATAAGGATTATTTGTCGTAAGGAATTCCCTTCCCCCCAAAATTCTACATCGTCGTGATACCTCAGTATTCCATCTTTATACTGAACTAATACACAAAAAAAAAACTATTTCAGTATCTTTTAATAATAGAACAATTTCAAATAAAAATTATCGAAAAGCTAATAACTAACTAATATATGGTAAATCTTTCTCTTAATTTATACAGAATAAACAAGAATAATTAAAGCTACTTTTTCATAAACTTATTAATTTCTATATAACCTATAAATAAACTTCTCTATTCTCTTTCTTATGCTCCATTTTACCCATTTTCGTACACTTTTATGTCGACAAATCTTAATTTTGTGACGATTTAAATCAGAACTCATATTATCATAGACTATTAACTTAAAATACTTGTAAGCTTTTCTTTTCAATCTGACGTACCCCAATCTAAACTTTGTTATTCCAAGGAATACGGATCAATGGATCCAATGTTAAAACTTTGAATCTGAGCAACCGATGAACAAGTTCTTCATAAGAGCCTTTTCTATTTAAGCCATAAATTCCAAGTTCACAAATAAGCTCCGGAAAATACAAGTTTCTTATCGAAAGCTCGAGGGCATCAAAATCTTCTCGGGACCACAACATTTTTTTAATACATAAATATCAACTTACTATTTTAATTCTATTCAAAATAATTTTTGTCACGAAAATAAATCATAATATTTTACTATCTTATCTAAAATTATCAACTACAAAATCTAATTCAAAAAACTTCATTGTCGTTACCTATTCCTATTCAAAAATAATCATCCCAAAGGGTTATATATAAGAAAAAATATTTTATGTTAAGCAACAAAAAAAAATTTAATAATTTACCTTAGAATGAAAAACAATTTTATTAATTTTTCTTTTCAAAACTTAATTCTGGACTTTATCAACAAAAAAAATTTATAACACTGACTTAAATTAAACAACAAACTTAAATGATTAAATTCCTAATGATTTAACCCCGAAAAATAAACAACTAACTTTATTTTATGACTGACTTATAAAATTTCCCATAGAAATTTGCTACCTAACCCAAAAAGAAATTTTGTTTTTAGGCAAAATTAGTTAACCCAATTATATAAATACAAGGTGTAATTTTGGGTAATAGTCGCTATACTTCTATGTTGTGAAAATAAGAATAATTAAAATAAAGCTTTATGACTCGTTAGTCATTATTTAAATTTTCAGGACTAGCAAAAAAATTTATAGGTTATTATATTTTATGGTAGTTTTAAAAAAAATAATATAATCAAAATAAATTTTTAATTTTCATGATTTAAAAAAAATTAAATCTACAAAAAAAAATATTTTAAACTCCCTTTAATTTTTTTTTTTTTTTTTTTTTTTATGTAGAAACTTATCATGTACTTTGTCTTTTTCTATTAATTTAATTTTTCTATGCGCTATCTCTTTCAATACATCTGCTGTTACTAAAACCTATCACTTTAAATATTCTAAAACAATTACCATAAAAAAAATTTTTCATACAAAAATCAGTACTCTTTAATAACTAAATTTTTATTTTTGATATCTCCATAACATCGTCAATTTAAAAAAAAATATATTATTTTTCAAAGACAAAAAAAATAAATTGACATCATTATAATAAAAATTTTGAACTTTAAAAAAAAATTATATTCGATGTACCTATAAATTATTTATACTTTGTAAAACTTTAATAAAATTTAATTTTTTTTAAATTGATGTACCTCAGAATTAATCCAAAAAAAATTTTATACTTAATAATTCTTAAACTATAAATATTTCAACTGATCAAACCCAGAATTACTCATTAAAAAAAATTTTAACATTTAATTTCAATTTATATTACCTATTTATTTACCTTTATTTTCTCCCTGATATTATACCCTTATTTTGCAATAGCTACTAATTACCATTTCCCCCAAAAAGAATTTTGCTAAGAGCAAAATTTCCTTAATTAAAAAAAAGGTTTATTTTTGGGCAAGTCGTGATATTCAATGTCGCTATGTCGTAAAAATAGGGAAATAACAAAGTTTTACAACTCGCAAAACTTCGTTTATTACAGTTTAGAAAATGAGAAATGATAATAAAAAATTGTAATATAATATAAATAATTAAATATATAAAAAATATCTGAAAAAAAAATTTTTAAATAATATATGAATATAATCACTTATTACTAACTTATTTTTAATTTAAATTATGAGTATTCTGCTATCTTTCAACGATAAATTTTAATTTTCTCGAAAAAAAATGTGTAAATTTTTAAATAAAAAATCGAAATTTTTAATTAAAAAAAAATAATATTTTCTCAATACTAAAAAAAATATTATCTTGGAATCAACTGAAATTAATTCTTAAAAAAAAAGTTTTATTACTGTAATTATTCTTTTTATTTTTAAATAATATTTCTAATGAATTTAGATTTTTACAACTTAAGAAAAATAAAACACAAATATTTTAATTAGACAAAAAAATTCTAAGAAATTCACCAAAACAAGTATATTGTTGATAGCGTTTGGCCACGATTATTTACACGGCAACGCAATCTGCTCAATATATTAGTGCGCGCGTAAAATATGTGGGGGCGGTAATACAATGTATATTAAATTATTATACCTATATACACATTCACACAATTTCACTCAACACTCTCGTTTACGATTTTTAAACCAAAAAATTTTTATTTATTTAATAATTTTATTTTATTTAAATTATATAAATTTCTAAATTTTTATAATTCCCATGCATAAAATTCATAATATCTCATTCCCAATAGGCACACCTGTCCGGTGACGAATTCGTAACGAATTCGCGAATGAGCGCTCTCACGAATTCGCCACGAATTCGCCACGAATTCGTAACGAATTCTATAATTCATTTTTAAAAACATATTTTTTTCAAATTTTTAAATTACTTATATTTATTGATTTAAATTTAATTAAATTTACATCTAATAAATTGTTTAAGTAAATATAGCCAGATTTTTAATTTGCATTATTTTTTAATAATAATTTTGAATTGTATATACACACTCACGCCGCGCCGCGGTCATGGTAGAATATATTCAGTGCCAAGATTTGAGAGTCCAGCATGGAGCTTCTATATGAGAAAACAAGCTATGAATATTTAAAAAAATTGTTTTGTATTATAAGTGATTAAAAAAGGGTTGCTAAAATTATACCTAAGTGAAATTTATGAAATACTTTATGTGCAAATGTCTCTGGTGTTACAGTTGCATTCACACTATAATATAATATACAACTCTTTGGTTTAAGGTTAGGTTATTAATGTGTCTTGAAAAAAGAAGTTTATTTATATTATTTGTGTTTTTTTTTATTAATTAATTAATATAAAGAAATTATCCAAATGTTTATACGTATAAAATAACTTTTATACATACATATTTTATTCATAAAAAATTTTTTGAAGGTAAATACATGCACAATAGAAATTGTAAAAAATTAAATTAAATATAGTTTTTTATGATAAATTTTCTATTACAGATATTCCATACTTAAATAATGTACATAAATGTTTATACTCATTGATTCTGAATTAATTTGTATTATCTGATAGAATTCTAATTTTAAAAAAACTATCGGTGCTATTGCAAAACAATTTGGGTTCAGGTATAACATCATTTTATATTGACAATATGATATTCTAAGTGATTTTTATGAAAGTGAGCCCAATCAAACTCAAAAATATTTCTATTTTCAACTCCTGAATCTTATTTTTTATGCTGTTTATAAAAGGCGTAAAAGGCAATCAATCACTTTTTTGTGGATCAGCTTATTTAAACTCCAAATCAATATGCAGCATACAAAAAAGTTTATAAATGTTTCTCGCTTCAATTTATGTGGATTGTGTGACATTTTTATAAGCAGTACAATTCGAATTGCCAATTGAAGTTTTAAAAATCAGAGTAAATAACAGATACTGAAGATCATCGAGAGAAAGAAAAAGTTGCTGAGTAGATATAGTATGTTCGTTAACAGCTTTGACAACTCATTATGCTTATATATAAATAGTCCACAAGCCATCTTTTGTAATAAAAAATAATTTGAATAACTTGCAAATATATTGAAGTTCGGATACACTCAAGCTATAGTAATAGTTGAAGTTAAAAAAAAAATAAAGTATATTTATAGAAGACATTTTATGGTTTGGAAAAAATTATTAGATACAGGTATGAAATTTCATTTTTTAATGCAAGTTTGATGGCCAAGTTTGAATATATTTAATTTTTCAGCTCATAATTTTATAATAATCTGGATAATTTGCAACAATTTTGTTCGACACACTGGTTTCTAGAACATGAAGCTCGAAGTTGATGAAAAAAATTTTAGAACATACAGCTTTGGAAAGATAAGAAATATAAGACACAAAGGTCCATGATTAATTGGGTTAATAAGAAGAAACAGAAAATGAAACAGAAAACAAGGCATTATACTACCTCTTGATTCAACTCAGTTAAATTTATTTGTTTTTTTATTTATTAAATAAATAATTTTATTTATTAACAATAAGTATATATACTGTACTAAAAATATTTATACTATCGAGATAGTTAATATGGTTAATATCTGGTTTTAATTTTTTCTAAAGCGTATATATTAATTGATAAAAATACTATTTTCTTTATACTTTTACTGATATTATAACATTGATTATTTCATTTATTATGAGAATATGGAGGTGTTGAGGGGTCATCAACTAAGAAGTCTTTAATTTTTTCTGTAAGAAAAATTTTAATTTTTTAATTAAAGTTAAAAATTATTTTTGGATTTATTTACGGGGGTTTTTGGGTACGTTAAACTCAAATTTGATCACAAAAATTACAAATTCGGAATAATTGACCGTGAAATTCGGTAAAAAAATGTTATTTATAAACTTTTTTAACTTTTTTTGAATGCGGTATGGATTTGGGATTTAAAAATATGCAGATCCCGAAATTTTCATCCCATAATCTTAGTAACGGATCACCAAACCGTAAAATTCGGTAACAATATTATTATTTTTAAAAATTTAATAGGATTATTTTTGACTGCTGTACTTAAAGATTTAGAACATGCTCAAACCGAATTTCGAAATTATGGATCCCGAAACCGTGAAATTTGGTAAAAATATTATTTTAAAAAATTTTAAATAAATATTGTCTGCGGAACTTGGTGCTTTTGAGCATGCTGAGTCCAAAGTTTTCGATCAAATTATAAAATTGGATCTAAAAACCGAAAAATTCGGTAAAAATAGTAAAAATAGTAATAGTAAAAATAGTTTTAGGTCATTATTTAGAATTTAGCAATTTGTCAAAAAATTGCGGGTTCTTCATATACTTAGATTATTGTACCACAGTAAAAAAAAAATTAAGCAAAACTTTTAAAGAGTATACTATTACTATTTTTACCGCATTTTATCACAATTTTATCTAAAAAGATTCGTTATTGAATTAGTACGAAGTAAAACAATATCAACTCCCATAAGAAAAATTTTCAGTTGCTTATTTCTTTCTTAATTGATCGGGAACCTGAGTATTTTTTGGGATCAATGGATTTGTTTTTTAACTATCTTCATCTCCAGTAAATTTTACTTCATATCATTCGTTTTTCATAAACTCCGTGAGCAACATTAACGTACCCAAAAACCCCCGTAAATAAATCCAAAAATAATTTTTAACTTTAATTAAAAAATTAAAATTTTTCTTACAGAAATGAAATAAAAGTCATGGAAGTCTTAAAGACTTCTTAGTTGATGACCCCTCGGGAGTTATCAAAATAAGCTTCCTGGGAAAATTTAATTCTGAATCGACCAAATTAATACATTCGACTAGCACAAAAAGAAATATTATTGTTTATCATATGATTTACCACAAGGCATATTATTGACCCAAAATGATTTCTGTTATATCCTGTACAACTTTCAGATGAAAATGAACCTTCCTAGGAAAAGTTGATATCCTGGAGGTATAATTTACAATTTTTCATCCCAACGTATTTTCCGATTTTCCAAAACGGCGGACCAAAAAATATGCAAAAATAAACTTTTTACATTTCCTGGGGGTTTTAGAGATTGAAAAAAACGTTTTCATGAATCAAAATTTTAATTTTTTCACCCCTACGTATTTTTTTCCTAAATGGTGGACCAAAAAACATGCAAAAATGAACTTTCTACATTTCCTGTGGGTTTTTGAAATTGAGGAAAACGTTTTTATTTATAAAAATTTTCATTTTTACCCCAACGTATTTTCCGATTTTCCAAAATGGCGATGTGTACTTTTAAGAACGTGTCTTTAAAATTTTTTTCTAATTTCATTTTTATATTATTATTCCAATACATATTGTAATAGATATCATTGAAAATAATGAAACTTTAATTTTTCCTTTGCCTTTTTTTCCTGAGTTTTCAAACTTAAAAATAAAAATTTTTTACAATTCGAAAGCAAATAAAACCAGAAACCGGGTACACATGTCGAAAATTACTACATTGTATCATGCACTTTTATGATTTTCTAAGTTTTCCTCACTATAAAAAATTTTTTCTTCCGATAAAACAAATCTCTTTTTTCATGTTATGCCGCCATTTTGGAAAATCGGAAAATAAGTTGGGGTTAAAAAATGAATATTTTCATAAAGAAAAACGTTTATCTCAACCTCTTAAACCCCTAGGAAATGTAGAAAGTTCTTTTTTCATGTTTTTTGTTCCGCTATTTTGGGAAATCGGAAAATACTTAGGGGTGAAATCTTGAAAATTATACCTCCAGGATATCAGCTTTTCCTAGGAGGGTTCGTTTTCAACCCGACGGTTCTCCAGGAGATAAGGGAAATCTTTTTGGGTCAATAATATACCTTATGGTAAATCATATAAATCATATGGTTCAACCACATGGTAAATCACATGATAAACCATTATTTTTTTTTGTGCTAGACGTGTTAAATTGTGTGATTTTGCTCTGCTATGTGTTTTTTGGGTTCCTAATTAGAAGTATAAGAGTAACGAGAAAGATTTCTTTACATTTAAACCATTAGTTTACCATAAGTTAATGTTTTTTTTTAATGGATGCAAGAATTGTATTATATAACTATATGTATTATATTTATAAATATTGACCTCTGTATATGAATCTACAGTAATGATGGCACATAGAAAAAATAAAATATAGTAAAATATAATAATGATTGAAATAAAGGTTTAAAATGCTGTTTTTTTAATTATAGCCTTTTAATTCCCAAATAAATAAAATAAAATAAAAAATAAATTGAATATGTTCATTTATACTTAATTTTAATTCGTTATTAATTCTTCACGAATTCGTAGCAGCGCTCATTTACGAATTCGCGACGAATTCGTCAATCCGATTTTGCCGAATTCGCCACGAATTCGTTTGAATTCGTCACGAATTCGTCAGGAATTATCTTTGCCTATTGGGATTCTTCTCCATAATAATTACCGAAAAAGTTGAGCGCCATTTGTAATGTGATTATTTCCGGCTTTGCGTATTCTTTAACAGAATACTCATAATTTAAATTAAAAATAAGTTAGTAATAAGTGATTATATTCATATATTATTTAAAAATTTTTTTTTCATATATTTAATTATTTATATTATATTACAATTTTTTATTATCATTTCTCATTTTCTAAACTGTAATAAACGAAGTTTTGCGAGTTGTAAAACTTGTTATTTCCCTATTTTTACGACATAGCGACATTGAATATCACGACTTGCCCAAAAATAAACCTTTTTTTTAGTTAAGGAAATTTTGCTCTTAGCAAAATTCTTTTTGGGGGAGGTGGTAATTAGTAGCTATTGCAAAATAAGGGTATAATATCCGGGAGAAAATAAAGGTAAATAAATAGGTAATATAAATTGAAATTAAATGTTAAAATTTTTTTAATGAGTAATTCTGGGTTTGATCAGTTGAAATATTTATAGTTTAAGAATTATTAAGTATAAAATTTTTTTTGGATTAATTCTGAGGTACATCAATTTAAAAAAAATTAAATTTTATTAAAGTTTTACAAAGTATAAATAATTTATAGGTACATCGAATATAATTTTTTTTTAAAGTTCAAAATTTTTATTATAATGATGTCAATTTATTTTTTTTGTCTTTGAAAAATAATATATTTTTTTTTAAATTGACGATGTTATGGAGATATCAAAAATAAAAATTTAGTTATTAAAGAGTACTGATTTTTGTATGAAAAATTTTTTTTATGGTAATTGTTTTAGAATATTTAAAGTGATAGGTTTTAGTAACAGCAGATGTATTGAAAGAGATAGCGCATAGAAAAATTAAATTAATAGAAAAAGACAAAGTACATGATAAGTTTCTACATAAAAAAAAAAAAAAAAAAAAAATTAAAGGGAGTTTAAAATATTTTTTTTTGTAGATTTAATTTTTTTTAAATCATGAAAATTAAAAATTTATTTTGATTATATTATTTTTTTTAAAACTACCATAAAATATAATAACCTATAAATTTTTTTGCTAGTCCTGAAAATTTAAATAATGACTAACGAGTCATAAAGCTTTATTTTAATTATTCTTATTTTCACAACATAGAAGTATAGCGACTATTACCCAAAATTACACCTTGTATTTATATAATTGGGTTAACTAATTTTGCCTAAAAACAAAATTTCTTTTTGGGTTAGGTAGCAAATTTCTATGGGAAATTTTATAAGTCAGTCATAAAATAAAGTTAGTTGTTTATTTTTCGGGGTTAAATCATTAGGAATTTAATCATTTAAGTTTGTTGTTTAATTTAAGTCAGTGTTATAAATTTTTTTTGTTGATAAAGTCCAGAATTAAGTTTTGAAAAGAAAAATTAATAAAATTGTTTTTCATTCTAAGGTAAATTATTAAATTTTTTTTGTTGCTTAACATAAAATATTTTTTCTTATATATAACCCTTTGGGATGATTATTTTTGAATAGGAATAGGTAACGACAATGAAGTTTTTTGAATTAGATTTTGTAGTTGATAATTTTAGATAAGATAGTAAAATATTATGATTTATTTTCGTGACAAAAATTATTTTGAATAGAATTAAAATAGTAAGTTGATATTTATGTATTAAAAAAATGTTGTGGTCCCGAGAAGATTTTGATGCCCTCGAGCTTTCGATAAGAAACTTGTATTTTCCGGAGCTTATTTGTGAACTTGGAATTTATGGCTTAAATAGAAAAGGCTCTTATGAAGAACTTGTTCATCGGTTGCTCAGATTCAAAGTTTTAACATTGGATCCATTGATCCGTATTCCTTGGAATAACGAAACTGATTTAGATTCATTTGGACCTCGTTATTCACGGAAACACGTTTTAGAACATTTTTTTCGTACTTTACCGCTAATGATTCTTAAAAAGTTTGATTATAATAGAGAAAATTTTACTTGTAATAATGATAGTTTGAATATCCGTCATACAGTTGATAACGTTGCGTTGTCCAAACATGTACCAGCGACCGCAAATAAGATTGAGCATAGCCAAAGGAATAATTATAACTCGCTCATAGTGCCTGAAAACTTACATAAGAATTTATGCGAACTTCAGTCCGAAGCAGATATGTATTATCAACCTTATGCCCCTTCTTGTACCAAATTAGTATCGCCAGTTAATGAAATAGCAACTGGGAGTGTAACAAACCACACCAAAGTTTTTGCAAACCCTTCACGACGAAATCAACTATCTGTAGGACAAGCCGGACTAATCAACCAAGAATATGCTAAAAATGTAAAACATGTATCAAGAAATTATGAAAATTTAAAGCGAGGAAATTTAGAGCAAGTTAAAGATGAATCTGTTATAAAAAGAGAAAATTTGGAATTAGTAAAATATGAACCAGGAGATTTTGTTAAAGATGAAATTGGGATAGAAAATTTTGAAGTACCTAAGATTGAAGAGAGAAAATTCGAAAAAGAAAATTTAAAATGTAATAAATATAAAATAGAAAGTTATGAACCAAAAGAAGTAAAGTTATTAAGTATCGAAGAAAAATATATTGCCCAAGAAAAATTAGAGTGTAAAATGTTAATTTTTGACCAAGTAGAAAATTTTGAAAATAGAACGATAAAATTGAAAAGAAAATGGAAATTTAGATTGGGGTACATCAGATTGAAAAGAAAAGCTTACAAGTATTTTAAGTTAATAGTCTATGATAATATGAGTTCTGATTTAAATCGTCACAAAATTAAGATTTGTCGACTTAAAAGTGTACGAAAATGGGTAAAATGGAGCATAAGAAAGAGAAAAAAGAAGTTTATTTATAGGTTATATAGAAATTAATAAGTTTATGAAAAAGTAGCTTTAATTATTCTTGTTTATTCTGTATAAATTAAGAGAAAGATTTACCATATCGGTAGTTCTTAGCTATTTTTACCCAAGTCTGAGGTCGATGTCTTGGATTTAAAAAATACCAATTGTACTGTGTTTAGTATGTAAAAATTTGATTACTGGCCAATTTTTAAGGCTCTAGGTGGCTTGGTTGCGATTTGGCAGCTGTTTTTCCAATTTTGATTTTTTTCGAATTCTCAGCCACCCGTTTACTTTTTATTTTCTGGACGCCCTAAATAAGCCTAAAAAATATTTTCTATATAAAGGTGGGTAGTAAAAATTCCCGCCCAATCCGAATCTGACCATATTTTTTCGGAAAAACCTCAGGAAAAGCCGGAAAATCGGAAAAACTAAAGGAAACCGGAAAATACAAATTTCTCAAAAAGCGTCACTTTTTTTTTTTTTTTTATTTTTTTTACACGTGTTTTCCCATACTTTTCATGCTGGTAACCTCCTTTTTTGACCTATTTGCCTTTTACGTACTTAAAAATCAATTTTAGGCTCAAAAAAATGATTTTAAAAATTGTTCATTTTCTGAATTTTCCAATTTTTTCGCTTTTCCTGACAGAAAATGAAAAATCTGACTTGATTTTCGGATTCCTCGGGAAATTTTACATTGAAAACCTTCCTGGGTAAAATTTTAGAGGCCTCTGGGACGCTGTAAAAAGTAGAAAAACAAAATAACCTGCTAAAATCAAAAAAATAAACAGAATTAAAAAATAGCAAAATTTAATTATGTTTAATTATGTTTGATTTTAGCAGGTTATTTTGTTTTTCTTTTTTTTAAAGCGTCACAAAGGCCTCTAAAATTTTACCCAAGTAGGTTTTCAATGTAAAATTTCCCGAGGAATCCGAAAATAAAGTCAGATTTTTCATTTTCTATCAGGAAAAGCGAGAAAATTGGAAAATTCAGAAAATGAACAATTTTTAAAATCATTTTTTTGAGCCTAAAATTGATTTTTAAGTACGTAAAAGGCAAATGGGTCAAAAAAGGAGGTTACCAGCATGAAAAGTATGGGAAAACACGTGTAAAAAAAATAAAAAAAAAAAAAAAAAGTGACGCTTTTTGAGAAATTTGTATTTTCCGGTTTCCTTTAGTTTTTCCGATTTTCCGGCTTTTCCTGAGGTTTTTCCGAAAAAATATGGTCAGATTCGGATTGGCCGGGAATTTTTACTACCCACCTTTATATCTTAATACTATATATATTTGAAAATTTATTTGTTTGTTTGTCTGTTTGTCTGTTTGTCTGTACCCTAATGACTCAAGAACCACCGAACCGATTGGCATGAAACCGGCGTCAAAATGAAGAAAAAAAAAATGCGGGTGACATAGGCCCTATATTTTCTGATTAACTATCGTAGTTTTTGAGATATTTAATTTTTAGTATTTTTGAACTTGATAACATTTTTTAAAAATTTTATCAAAAATTGAAATATCTCGATACTATCGAAAAATTTTGGTATAGCACTTCATAGTATTCAATTCAGCACTAATTTTTACGTATTCTCTGAAATTTTTATTCAAAACGGAGGTATCTTTAAAATTTTATAAAATATTTTAAAAATTTTTTACTCTATATTATGTATATTCAACTCAAATTTTAGGGTATAGTATATTATATTATTTGATTGTTTTTATTATATTATTGTATATTATATATTTGTTTGTTTTTCTGTTTGTCTGTTTGTCTGTACCCTAATGACTCAAGAACCGCCGAACCACTTGATATTAAACCAGTGTCATAATAAAGAATAAAAGTATTCGGATAACATAGGCTATAGTTTTCTGACTCAGATTTCTTACTTTTGGAGACATTCAATTTTTACTATTTTTAGGATGTATAAAATTTTTTGTAAATTTGCTTAAAAAGTGAAATACCTAAAAAATATGATTAAATTTTACTGTCACAATTGGTATTTATACTTTATTACTTAATTATTTAATTTGGCACTAATTTATACGTACTAAGTTAAATTTTTTTATTTTCTCTATTATAACTAGAGAATCAATCAGAACCTATAATTTTTCATTAATGTTTCACCTACGCTGCTCTGAATAGTTTGAATGTGTTTGCATAATTATAAATTTGAAGAGAAACATGATTTTTTTAAGCAACAGAAAAGTATTGAAGTAAATGTGAACAGGAGGGACTGAGTCTCATTCGAAAATTCTGAATGTGTTTGCATAATTATAAATTTGCAATGAAAAATGATTTTTTGAATCAACACAAACAGAAGGAAATGTTACACAGGGTGGGGGCGGAGCCCCCCCCCTCCAACTTTTGCTAGTAGAAAATATTTTTTAGGCTTATTTAGGGCGTCCAGAAAATAAAAAGTAAACGGGTGGCTGAGAATTCGAAAAAAATCAAAATTGGAAAAACAGCTGCCAAATCGCAACCAAGCCACCTAGAGCCTTAAAAATTGGCCAGTAATCATATTTTTACATACTAAACACAGTACAATTGGTATTTTTTAAATCCAAGACATCGACCTCAGACTTGGGTAAAAATAGCTAAGAACTACCGATATATTAGTTAGTTATTAGCTTTTCGATAATTTTTATTTGAAATTGTTCTATTATTAAGAGATACTGAAATAGTTTTTTTTTTGTGTATTAGTTCAGTATAAAGATGGAATACTGAGGTATCACGACGATGTAGAATTTTGGGGCGAAGGGAATTCCTTGCGACAAATAATCCTTATTAAATTTCTTTTATCAGATTTAGTTAGTTAAATTATGTCTAAGATAATTTCTTAATCCCCTATTCAAAAGCATCAGTAAAATCTTTGTTATAATTTGTTTTTGTAATTTAAAAATGAAAAAGTTATGATTGATTAGATTTTTTTTTGTTTGATCATGAAATAGATTTATAAAAATATAAAATAAGAAGCTAAAACAAGCACGACGAAGTCGAATTTAAGGTGGGGGATAGTGTGTGGTTACAAGCTCTCTTAAAGTTCTAGACTTGTGAACCCCAAATTACTACTCCCAAAACCTCTTATGTTTACTTTAAAGTTCTTTAATTAGCAGATATTTGGTACAGTTCAGATATAAGAAAAAGAGTTTTTATTAAATAGAATTTTAGGAAATTTGAAAGATAGTGAAAAATATTGATGAAAAAGTAATAGAAATTAATTTGATATGTTAGTTGAAAAAGTATTTAAAAATCGAAAATGTAAAGTAGTTGGTTTTATGACGAAAAGATTTAGATAAAAATTTTGATATTAAAAATTTAGTTGTGAGAAAGATTTTTTTAGACGATAGGTATAGTATTAGCTTTAATTTTCTTTCGTTTAGAATTACAGTCAGACTTGACTTGTTTAGACTTAAAAAATTTTTAAATATTTTTTTCATATTTTAATTTTGTTAAAATTAAATTTTTTATTATTGGGTAAAATTAATCTAAATAAAAATTTAAAATAACGACAAGGAAAAGAAAAAAAAATTCTTGACCCTGTCAATACAAAATTATTCATATACACTTTTTTTTTGTTTTTCTTTTTTTTTAAGTTTCCCGTCCTAAGACCCAATGACCCAAACCCCCATCTAAAGAAAATGAGGAATGATAATAAAGGTTACAAGGCGTGAGTGAACTTATTTTTTTATATAATATATTATGAGTAGCTCAATTTATAAGAAATAAAAATTTTTTTTTATATTCATTTTTGCGGAAATAGAAAATTATTAAGTTTTATTTAAATTTATTTTTATTATTTTTCATTAAGAATTTAAATTTAGTATTTTTTTTGCTTTTTACTTCAAACATTCTTTTTTGTTTTATTTCGCCGCCTAATTATTATTGTAAATAAATTTAAATAGAATAAGTTATATTAGGGCCAGGTATGTTACGGGTAGTGAATATTGTAACTCGACGTACAAATGAGCAAAATGAGCAAAGAGGAGTTTGAGGACTTTTGTACCTAAAGCCCCGTTTGAGGGAGGGCTATTGTAACGTGGTATTATATGTGTGTGCCGCGATCGTAGAAGTTATTATAAATTTATGATATAAAAGACAGTGAATTTATGATTATGATAAAGACAGTGATTAATAATTATTGTTATTAGAAAATAAGTATTTTTGTGAAATTAATTAATAAAAATTATGATTAGTGTTTGAAATTGATAAAATAGGCTTTATTTTCCCTTGTGTTTAAATCATAAATATCTCTATCTCTTTTTCTCTATAATATTCCCCCGACCCTGATTTTAAACTATATGACTCTCTTTCTCTTTTCAGCTTATATGATACAGATTGGTAAGTCCCGCGAACACGAGAAATTATAAATTGATAAAAATTAGATATTTACAATAATGTGACTATTTCCGCAAAGCCGGAAATAGCCACATTACAAGACCGGTGTAAAATTTCTCGCCAACTTAGATTTTTTAGTCGTTTTTAGCCTACAGCGCATCAGGTTTCTGAAAAATCAAATAACTATTTACCTACAATAATAATTTATATCTGAATTTAGATATCAATATAAATTATAAAAATTCGAACTTATGAAGTTGTATAGATAATAGGTACATGCGCCAAAATGAAAAAAAAAGATTTTATAGATTTAATAGATGTTACAAAAATTTTTGACGTAAAGAATACTTTTCGTGATGATCGGTTATTTAGAATCTCAAAATGTGCTTTTATGCAAAAAAACAATATTTACCTCACACTCCCTTTTATATACAATAAAACTTTTAAAAATTTCTTTAATTTTCATGATGCACCATCTATACTTTTTGTTTCATGATATAAAATATCACATTGTATATGAAAAAAATCATATTACTTTTTATCAGTATAAATACATAAAAATAAATGAAAAAAATTTTTATTTGTAAAATAAATAAAAATAAATAAAAACAAATAATACCAATCATGAATTTGATTTTAATAATGTTAAAATTTTAGATATTGAAAAAAATTCATACAAAAGATTGTTCTGAGAAATGATACATATTCACAGCTACAAAAAAACACTAAATCGCATGTATAATACCCAAAACTTAAAATATTTTTATAAAAATACTATATCAATTTAATTAATAATAGATTTTCTGTATCACGATAATTTTAACAATTCATTCCCTTCCAGTTTACGCGCAATTTCTATTTAAAATTATCCCCTCTTTTTTCTCTCTCGATGGCTGTAAAATTTCTTTAGTTACAATACACACGTTCAGTCATAAACTTTAAAAATATTATATAATAATTTAATTGTGTAAAATTCTCAAAAATTTTTTGTTTAAAATATTTATTTTTGACATGAGATCCTTTTCTCAAGCAATAACTTTTTCAAAAAAATTAGTAAGTCTCATATAAAAATAAATTTTCATTTATTGTTAAATTATAATAAATCTATACAAATTTTAAAATTTTTCTTTACAGAAGTTTAGTTACCTGATTAAAAAAATATACAATTTTTTACATTAACTTGTAATATACTATGTAATTTAATTAATAAGGTAAAAATAACTTTAGATTTTAATTTTACAATTGTTGTTTTTTATCTAAATTTTATAATTGTTGTTTTTAGATCTTGATAAGAAGAGTACATACTCTCGAAACGTCAATGTAAAAATTTTTTTAAATAAATAATTTTAGTTCCTGTCGGATCAAATAGAAAAGTTTTTATTAAATTAATTTCTTTTCTAATAATTTTTTAATTAAATTTTACATTTTATTTAACCAAAGTCCTCGATACCCAAGTAGTTTACTAAGCAATTATTTTGAAAGTTCTAAAAATTAAGTTAGATAATAATTGTAAAGTATTTAAAATATTAAACAAACTTTTATAACTTAAAAAAAAAAAGAAAAAAATAATAAATAGGAAAAAAAATTACAAGTCCCGAAAAAATTTAAAGTTTTTTGATAGGGGTAAATTTATACTTATAGCAAAGATTTTTGTGTATATTACTCAATTTCATGCTCAATTACTCTTTTTTGCAAGATTAATTAAAGTTTAAAAAAAAATAACCTAAAACGAAATGGCTACGTATCTGGATACGTTAAAATTTTCACCTGTGAATTTGAATGATCTATTTTACTTGCTATAGTTAACATAAACATCTTGCAATTTTTTTGGGGCATTCTAAATAATATTTCAAACCCAATGGCAGCCATTAACTTTTTTTATATGCAAAGACCTAACTAAAAACAGTAAAAGTTTAGAGACATAATCATTACATCCATGTATAGGCTTGCAAAAGGTAAACCTACACCGAAAAAGAAATGCAGTTGTAGCAAATAAGAATCTAGTTTCCACAAACGTAAAAATTCCGGTTTTTGCAAACGTATTATTTTAAAAATGGAACGTGTTTATAGGCTGGGTGGCTTAATAATACGAATATTAAATCCGTTTTTACCCAAAACGGTCTCGTTGCCCGCAATAGGAATTTCGAGGTTATTCTTTACTGGTGTTTAATTATCTGTTACGTTCTTTATGAATTTTGAGTCTCTAAACTCCAATACAGTATCTATTTTTCCCAAAACGACTCAGTCACAAAAAAAAACTGCAGGTTATTTGTTTGGTATCTTACTCCTTTTTTTGGTTGTACAAGCAGAGAATTTTAATAACGAAAACCATAATAAAATTTAGGAACACAAAAAACGAAAGTAAGTAAGCTAGAAATTCCTATTGTGGGCAACTGGTCCATTTTCGGCGCGAATGGATTTTATATTCGTATATTCAGCATTCCATAAATCTTAGACTGTTAAAGTAAAAAATGCCCGATATAGCGCGTAAATTCTTAAATTTTACGGCCAAATGCTGCACATAAATTATCTTTTACAGTGACAAATAAAACACTTATTTTTGAATCGTCAAGAAAAATAATAAAAAGATTTTATCATATTTAGTAATACTAGAAATTTAAGTAAAACTAAATTAATGAAAATCGGATTTCCGTTTGCCGCAAGCGAAATTCCGCTTGTAGCTAGTGGATTTTTTTTATCTCGTAAAACGATTGTTAATTACTTAAAACGTAAAGAAAATTAAAAGTAATAGTACATTTTTAACCAAGGGAGCAAAAAAAAAGAATGGCCCAGATCGCAAGTGAATTAACATCCGAGGCGAAGCCGAGGATGGTAAACTGCGATCTGGGTTATTCTTTTTTTGTTCCCATGGACAAAATTTTTCTTTCTCAGTGGGGAGAAAACGCGTTTTTTTCGATCTCGTTGCGGGTCGAAAAAAGTGTTTTCGACCCACTAGAAAGAAAAATGTTTTTCTACTTTTTTGGGATATGTTTGTATAGGTATAATGAGACATGAGAAAATTTTTTTAAAAAAGAATAGAAAAAAATGGTTTTATTAATTTTACAAAAAGTCATTTGCAATCGTTTGAGAAGAAAAAAAAATTCCGCTTGCCACCAGCGGAAATACGTTTGTCTTGAACGGTTTTTCCGTATGCCGGAAGCGGAACTTTTTCATTGTAGAACCTTGAAAAAATATTTTCTGTAATAATAAATGTTTGAAGGAATTGGGACAAAACTCAACCCATCACCTATATGATTAAAGCTGAGATGTCATATAAATGTACTTTCTTCAAGACCACTCGATTTATTAGTACAAGTGTATATTATTTCTTCCAGCAAAAATTAACAAATTTATTTGGAATTGCATCGCGATATAAAATTGTATTAATTTTTTTTTTTTTAAATAAAAAATGGTTCTTATTTCATTAATTTAATTGTGCACCTTATTTGACCCGATTCCTTGATATCCAAAATTTTTTATAATCATAAAAATAATTATTTTGCAATATTTTTAAAAAATTTTAAAATTAATTACAAAATTTTAAATTATACGAAAATTAATTAAAAAATCTTTTACAACTTTAAAAAAAAAAAAGAAAAAAATAATAAAAGGGAAAAGAAGTTACAAGTCCCGAAAAATTTTAAAGTCTATTGAAAAAGGTAATTTTATATTTAGAGCAAAGTTTATGCGATAATTACTTAATTTTATGCCCAATTATATTTTTTATGAACAGTTATTAGAATTTTCTTTTAAAAATAACCCTAAAACGAATAGGGTTGTTGCATGAAAAAAATTTTGAAATTCTATTTGGTTGGTTTTGTAGTTTATAAAAAAATATTAGACACGTATTTTTTTATTTTTTATTTAAACAATTTTTAACCGGTAAAATAAAGAGTTAAATAAATTATGCGTGACGTCACAATCCAGATTCCCTATACTTTTAACATTGCGTTTCATGGACTGTGACGTCATGCTTCCCCCTCTACCAGTATTTTAGCTACTTTAATTAATAATTACTCCGTCATTTTTAATTTTTATGAAAAATAAAAAAATACGTGTCGAATATTTTTTTATATATTTTCAGAATATCAAAAAAACTTGATAGCGTTAGACAACCCTATTGCATACGTAGTAAACTACATAGAAAACTATGTACAAAACTGAGTACAAAACTATGTACAAAACTAAGTACGTAGAAAACTGAATTAAAAAATTTCACCTGTGTTGTTTATTGAAGACATAAAAATTCGTGAGCGGGTAATAACTGTATGGTGATATCGACCAAACATTACTAAAGTTAATTTTTCAAACATATAAAAGTGGATGCAATTATAATGTAGTTTTTACTTATTATTTGAAAAAAATGTGTTTAAAAAAATTAAATAAAAAAATAAAAGACTCGTAAAGTAATTCATCACGTAGTACCAATAAATATAAAATAGAAGAAAGCGATATAAAGTCACCAATTTTAGTGAAAAATTTTAAAATACCTGTTTTATTTCATGATAAACATCGAACCTGATGAATCTTTAGGTTATGTAAGTTTTAAATATAGTGTTCTTTTTTTTTTGTTATTGACAAGAATACAAGAATTTTTTTTGTTAGATTCCAATTTATATTCACTTAAAGTTACCAGAAATTCAGCCTATTGTTAGACCTAAAACACCACCAATTTTAACAGCTTTGAGGGCTGAATTGTAAGTCACAGCTAAATAATTATTTAAGCAATAAAATTAATTGACTTTTTTTTTAATTACAGAAATTTAGATACTCAATCATTAAAATCAGCAGATACCCAAAAAAAAAACCTGAATCATCAAAATTAACAGCCGTAATCATAAAATAAGTAAATCAGATTAAATACATATAAATTACGATAAATATATTTGATATTAAAATTTTAATTTTATTAAAACTCTTTAAAAATACATTAGATTGTACACAGAAAATTTTTAATTGAAATATAAAATATAAATTTTTCATTTTATAATAATTTTTAATTTTTTTTTTTGTAAAATTTGAACCAGCCAATTTTTTTTTTTTATGTAGTACCTAAAAAAATATATTACGTTTATTTATATTTAACTTTTTCTCTTTTTTTAGCTATAAAATAGCTTTTTATAATATACATTTTTTTAAAATAAATTTTACAAAAAATGTTTGATTAATTACATTTACACTTAAGAATACTAATTATACTTAGATAAGAAAGTTAAGGTTGTTGTTCAGTACAGCTAGCGAACCTTGTGGATTATTTCGAGAAGTTCAACAAAATTTAATTTTATTATTATTATAAGTAAAAAAAAATAAAAATATTTGCTTATTACGAATTTCAGAAGAAAAATTATGACTTTTTATTGATGAATACTTTATTTTTTTTATAAAAATTAATAAAAACTTAAAATATTATAAATTTACGAAAAAAAATTTTTTTTTTTTTTTCATCTTTGGAGTTAAATATTTCTGATACAAAATGGTCAATTCACTTGAAATTTTAAAATGATATTCTAATACTATTCATTAACTTTAAAATGAATTTTCGTTCACATCTGACGTCTTGTTTAGAAGCATTTACAAAAAGACGCTAGATTTCAATGCATTTTCACGCGTCTTCCTATCCTAACAATGTATAAGAATTGAACTTTAGAGTTTAATAACTCGTAAACTAAATGGTGAATTATCTTAACTTTTTAACAGTAGATGTATTTTCATGTTATTAATCCCCTGCTAAAATTATATTCAATTCTGACGTTGACGCATGTACCTAACAACAACCTTAATAAGTCTTATTTAGTTTTACTTCGGAGATCAAGGCAGGATATTAGGAAATTTTTTTTATTCACTAACTATAATTTCTAAATCATTAACTAAAATCTTAAAATGATTAATTACAGTCTAAAAAATAAAAATTTATAAATTTTTTGTATTTTCGTTCAACTAAAACTTATCACTATACACTACAATTCTAATATATACAAAATGGATAAGTGCGTCCAGACAAAATTGGAGGATTGAGAATTGGCGAAGTTTGCTTAAAACGATCATAAACTAAATTTAGACTGTTTGATGGAGATGTTGAAAGATTGGTTGGCATCGGTGGGGTTGAGCATCTTTGATTCATAGGAACTTCTTGAATATCTTGAATCTCTTGGTGATCTTTTGGTACTTCGTTCAGGATTTCGTTATCGTGTTTTATGCCTTTTCTACGATCTTTTGCTCGGCGGTTTTGAAACCATATTTTAATCTGTTGATTAGAAAAATTTATTTAATTTTATATTAGAACCATGAAATCTTTAAATTTAAAAAATCTTTTATTTTACCTGGCGTTCGGTTAGGCCGAGGTTTCTTACAAGTTCCTTTTTTCTGACCATTGATATGAATTTATTGAACCGAAATTCTTTTTCTAGTTCGAGTTTTTGTTCTTTGCTGTAAACGTTCCTGTATTTTTCTATTGTCCTGGTTTTTCCTGTAAAAAATAAATAAATTCAATTAAATTAAAAAAAAAATTTTAAATTTTATTTAATTTTTATAAAAAATGTACATTTGTAAACATCTGAATTTTTTGATTGATTTTATAAAACAATGGATAAATTTCAAATATAAAAACTTGTTGGCTAATTTAAATTTTTGATTTTTATCAAAATGTTAATTAATGAAATTTTACTAGGAATTATCCAAAACTTACGTAAGGCGAATTAGAGGTAGGGGGAAGGGGTTTGATTTTTCATTTAAAAGAGATTCTGAAATAATGAAAAATTTTTCATTTGTCTTATTTTCGACAGGGAGAGTCCAAAAGTGCAAAATTTTGTCCTGTCTCATTTATGAATGGCCCCCTATAAAAACATTTTTCTGGTCAAGGCAGGCTGTTATGATCTAAAAACAATTTTGAGATGAACATGTGGTTCATTACATCTATTTGTGTTTTTTATATTAAATAATTAAATAATCAAATGTACATTACTCTTTTAAATTTTCTTCTTATTAGTTTGAAATTATATAAATAAATTGTTAGATAAGTATAACATTGTTTTATTTCTTTTTTTATAATTTATGTGGAGTCTGATAGTTTGTGTTGTTTTTCAGGTTTTGTGGTATAGGATACTAACCAAAAATACTCTTATATGATGTTTTTTTAAAGTAAAAAGTATAAAATTTTATTTTCTAAATATGTTAATGTTCATTTTATTTTTTCAGACTTTATATACAAAAGACTGGCTTGGATCGATGCGCTTACAATATGCTAGACTTGGGACCAATTATGATATGGTTTAGTTCAAATTTCATTAGGTAAGTTACTTCAAGTAGTCTATTTTAATGTTTTATAGTCATTTGAATACTAATTTACGAATGTAATTTTTTATTTTTTACAAAGGTTTTCAATTTTTGGATGTTGACGCGAGGTAGATCCTAGGTGATTTAGGTCCAGGAAAAGTATCTTGACCTAGTTTTGTGCTGCAATGTGTTCATGTAATCCAGAAGGTGAAGCTTTTCAAGTGGAGTTATGTTGGTATGTTTATAAGATATAATTTATTATTTTAAAATTTTACTCTTTAATTTTTACAATTTTTTGGATTTTTAGGGAAACGCAAGAAACAAAATTTAGGATTGTGAACCGATAATAGCAAGTCACATTTCAGGATTTCACTTTTTAGTACAGAATGTCCGACACATGCAGTGAATACTCTCAAGACATCCTACGTTATCTCAATTAAGGCGTATAAAATTTATATTATTATTTGTAACAATTTGTTACAGTAGTTCTGCAATATGAAGTTTACCGCTGTCTTACAAACAATGTTTTTCTAGTTTAAATTGCCACAAACTCTGTAAAAAATAAAAATTGTTACATATGCATGTGAGGAAAAAATTGTACATTTCAATTTAAACTAGAAAAACGTTAATTAATAAATTAATGAAAATTAAATGTTAATTAAGTTTGTATAGGCTTTTATGAACTTTATTAAGATTAAAAATTAAATTTTATTTTTCATTAAAAAATAAAAATTTTTTAAAAAAATTAATACATTTTTCTTATTCATAGCATCCTTATCCTATCCTAAAAAAGACATTGCTCATCGCAACGGTTGCTAGGTGTAATCTCAATAAAGTCATTCTGATTGGTTCTCACAATAATCTAAACAAACATACACATAAAAAAATTTTAAATTCAAAATAACATAAACATTATTAATTCAAATTGAGAGGTTATGGGTGAATTTAATGAATTTAATAAACTTTATTAATTTAATGATTATTATATCTATTTGTATATATTAGGGTGTCCGTTATTTCCCGAATTCGATTTTTTGCTACTCCAAGGTTTTTAAATGAAAGTTTGTACCAAAAAAATAAGATTTCTTCATAGGAGCGGTTAAAAACCTGACTTCTAGGGTTGCCTAAATGCACGTACTTTTTCCATTTAAATAACATGGGGAATTCCCGTTTTTTAGAAAATTTAGATTAAAATTTTTGTATTGCCGCGAAAATCAATTCTGCTTGATAATTTTTTTTCGTTTGGGGTTATATTAAAACCCCCAAATAATAATTTTGCTAAAATTAACCTACGCCAAAAAAAATATGGAGTTCAATTTTCGTTTTTTAAGTCTTATTTTATTAAAAAAAGATCACGGTACGTTTGAACGCTGAACAACCTGAAAGCTCTGGCACTTCAGATTTTTTTCTTGGAATAGTCTTTAATATGATCCAAGAACCCCATGAAATCGTTTTTAAAAGTGTACACGTTCCTATGAACTTTTTTTGTGAGTGCTTAAAAAAGGCCTAAAATGACCAATTTTCAAATTTATTTACATTGCTGCCAAAATTCTGAATTTTTATGGAAATGGGTCTTATAGGTCTCAAAAATTTTCTGCAAACTTCAAGTTTCCAAAAATTCTTTACTTGTTCTTTTTCAATCATCTGTTTTCCAGATATGACAATTTAAAGTCATAGTCCCAATTTGAGGGTTTTTCAAAAAAGTCAATTTTAATCATTATCTTTGAAAAGCAATATCTAAGAAACTATTTAATGAAAAGAGATGAATAAAGATTTTTTGAAGACTTGTAGCTTTTAAAAAGTTTTTGATGCCTATAGATCGCATTTTTAACAAAAATTCGAATTTTGCAAGCAATTTAAAAATTGGTTATTTGGGTAAAAATGGCCATTTGGTTTATTGACTATAGTTATGATGAAATTGCTTTTAAAAAATTTCCCCTTTCGGAAATAGAAAAGTGATACTTATTCAAAAAAAATAAGATGAATTGGAAGTATTTTAGTTAACATCCAAGGTTGCAGCGTTACTTTAAAAAAACCTAAAAAACACTATTTTACTTATTATGGATCCTTACATTATAAAAAAATAAATATTTTGTATTCCACATTTTCGTTAAACTTTTTATTTAAAAAAAAAGAGTAAATTGAATAAGTATTCGCGCTAAAATTTGAAAATATTCAATACCGTTGATATTCATTTTTAAAATTTGAATAAAAACAGGTATCGCTAAAATAAATTGGTATTTATGATTTTAAACAATCAGTTAAAATATTTTATTATTTCTACATAAAATTAAATACTTATATTATAAGCTTACTTCTAAAAATAAAAATTTAGATAAACACGTGTAATACAAAATATTTATTTTTTAATAATGATCCATAAAATAAGTAAAATGTAGTGTTTTTTAGGTTTTTTTAAAGTAACGTTGCAACCTTGATGTTAACTAAAATACTTCCAATTCATCTTATTTTTTTTGAATAAGTATCACTTTTCTATTTCCGAAAGGGGAAATTTTTTAAAAGCAATTTCATCATAACTATAGTCAATAAACCAAATGGCCATTTTTACCCAAATAACCAATTTTTAAATTGCTTGCAAAATTCGAATTTTTGTTAAAAATGCGATCTATAGGCATCAAAAACTTTTTAAAAGCTACAAGTCTTCAAAAAATCTTTATTCATCTCTTTTCATTAAATAGTTTCTTAGATATTGCTTTTCAAAGATAACGATTAAAATTGACTTTTTTAAAAAACCCTCAAATTGGGACTATGACTTTAAATTGGCATATCTGGAAAACAAATGATTGAAAAAGAACAAGTAAAGAATTTTTGGAAACTTGAAGTTTGCAGAAAATTTTTGAGACCTATGAGACCCATTTCCATAAAAATTCAGAATTTTGGCAGCAATGTAAATAAATTTGAAAATTGGTCATTTTGGGCCTTTTTTAAGCTCTCACAAAAAAAGTTCATAGGAACGTGTACACTTTTAAAAACGATTTCATGGGGTTCTTGGATCATATTAAAGACTATTCCAAGAAAAAAATCTGAAGTGCCAGAGCTTTCAGGTTGTTCAGCGTTCAAACGTACCGTGGTCTTTTTTTAATAAAATAAGACTTAAAAAACGAAAATTGAGCTCCATATTTTTTTTGGCGTAGGTTAATTTTAGCAAAATTATTATTTGGGGGTTTTAATATAACCCCAAACGAAAAAAAATTACCAAGCAGAATTGATTTTCGCGGCAATACAAAAATTTTAATCTAAATTTTCTAAAAAACGGGAATTCCCCATGTTATTTAAATGGAAAAAGTACGTGCATTTAGGCAACCCTAGCAGTCAGGTTTTTAACCGCTCCTATGAAGAAATCTTATTTTTTTGGTACAAACTTTCATTTAAAAACCTTGGAGTAGCAAAAAATCGAATTTGGGAAATAACGGACACCCTAGTATATATAATAAATTAATTTAATAATGTTTGAAATAAATAATAAAGTCCAAAATTTTCTAACCTCAAAATTGAATACGTTTATTGTTTATATTTTTATAATGGGTAAAGTGTATTTATTATTTAAATTATTATTTATCTTTAAGGTAAAAAAGTGCGTTCTTTAAAAGTTAATAAATGTGAAATTATTGGAAATTCTTTACCAAGAAAAAAAAATATAAAAATTATAAAATGTAAAAATTAAAGGGAAAAGATGATTTTCTACAAAGACTTTAAAATATATTCGTTAAAGGTGAAATTGATGGACTTTCTTTAATTATTGTATATAGTTCCTTTGTGATTAAATGAATAAAAAATAATAGTAAAAATAAAAATTGATTGCCCATTTTCAATTATTGTCTCTTAAAACTTACAAGCATACGTATAATTTCGCATAAAATGCAAGTAAATAAAGTCAGAATGTTTTTGATCAGGTATCAAGTGGCTGGTCAGGTAATTAGAAAATTGATTAAAGCTCTTTCTCCACTCACTTAAAAAAAATTAATACACGTGTGCTTTGACTATATTAAATGCTACAGTCAAAGCACACGTGTATTAATTGATATTTAAGCAATGAAGAAAGGACTTAAAATAATTCCGTAAAAGCCATTATTTTCGATGAAGAGTTCTATTAAAAAAAATTTCAAGAGAAAAAATAATCAACTTTCGATAAATATGCTAAACAAATAATTTTAAAAATTATACGATGGATAGTATACTTTTACCCTAGGCCGCAAAAATAAAGAATAGCCCTGATTATACGTAAATTGCAATTTGAGGCGAAGCCAAGGTTGAAAAACTGCGATTTATGACATTATTTTTTTAGGGCCAAGAGCAAATCATAATATTTCTGTACGAGTGGCAAGAAAAAAAATGGAAGATATGACTTATGCCACTGAAAAACTATGTCACCGGAGATTTTGCCACAAACAGTTCGCCACAAAAGTTTGGCGCATAAAAATTGCGTACAGAGTAAGATATAAAAACATTTTTTTGGATACGATTCTATTTTACCACCAGTGACTTTTACACGGTTATTTTTAATTTTGATTTTTGATATAAAAAATATAACCACCTACAAGATTTAACACCAAAAACCTAAAAAAAATATTTTTTAAACATTTTAATATTTCCTGCAAAATTTTTTGTAAAAATCAATCTCTATAATGCTTAATTTAAACGTTAAAGAGTATTAAAAACTAAGAAGGAAAAAAATGGACCACATAAGGATAATTTTTTTTTTGCAGTCAATTATTTAGTGTCAAATTTTGTCGTGTCAAAAATTGATATTAAAAATATACGTATGAAAATCGTTGGTGGTCAAATAGATTCGTATTCAAAAAATATGTGTATATTTTATTTTTTATGCAGTTTTCATGGGTCAAAATTCTTTGGTGGTCAACTTTTGAGATGAACTTTCTGTGGCAAAATCTAATGTAACGTAGTTTTTGCAACTTGAAAAAAAAATGTAATTTTTATTTTTACATGCATTTTTATATCAAAATAATTCATAGCCGGAATCGAATTCTACGGAAAATTTATGATAAGAAACTACGCTTTCTGACTTCTTTAAAAGTCCAAAGTCCGAGGGTCAGTAATTGCATTCGATATTGCACTTTGAATATGGAACACGTCTATAGAGAGAGGTACTTTCGGAATCGGAAAATAAATATTTTGATTTAAGGGCTAAAAATAATAGTGTTTTTACGTAACATTTTTCTACTATACCTAGCACTTATCTTAAGGTAAAACAAAAGGGCAAAAAGAAAAAAAAGATGGGTCATACAGGTCAAAAAATATTACTTTTTAACTACACTGAAAAACCGGTACCATTGAAACAATGACTTAGAAGCAATTGATATATGCCAATGACGGATATCATAAATTCAATGGCGAGATTGAAATTATTTCAAATATTTAAAGCTATTGAAATGATTATGAATACATATCATTTCAATGTATAATAAACAGAAAATAAGTAAAAATTTATTTTTTTTTTCTTTTTTTTTTTACTTGTATTATTTTATTTTAATGTTTACTTATTTAATTATTCCTCGCTTGTGTATTTTTTTTTAAGGCGGTATTGTTAATTTGTTATATTATTTTTCGATTTTTTTTTTAATTATTTTTTTTATTAATTATTATTACATTATTATACATTAATGAATTTAATTTTTTTTTTTTAATTTATTATCAAATAAAAAAACTGCGACTTTATCCGGGATCGAACTGGGTACCGTTGTGAACCGTGTTGATCAGTAAGCAGCGACCTTATCCATTACGCCAGCAGGACTCTTTGTGTTAATAAAAAAATTTTGAAGACTATATGTTACAGATAATAATTTTCCCACTCCTTTTTTTAATATTCAGAGTAATTTATGCATATCTAGCGAAATGCATGATTAAAAATAATAATTAAATTTATTATTATAAATTGAAATTGATTATAAGTGATTTTCAGGTAATTCCATTTCTTTATAAGAGTAATAATGAATAACAATAATATATACTATAAGACGCCCATACGCGAGCCGTCTGAGTGACTGGCAAATATACGCAGAAGGATAGAAAGAGAAAGAATAGTATACCCACACATACGCACAATAGGTACTTTTTTTGTTATTATTAATATTATTGAACTAAAATCAATTTCTATTGATTGAATGTTTTTAAACGTTAAATCAAAATATTAAAAACAATTATTTTGATTGTATGCTCTCTATTAATTTAATCTTATATTCTCTTTTATTTTGACGAAAATTTACATCAAAACAATGACTGCCATATTAATAGCGAGAAGCTATTAGTTTAATAGCGGCGCCATCAAATCAATGATATATTCTATTGGCATATTTCAATCGCTTCTAAGTCATTGCTTCAATGGTATCGGTTTTTCAGTGTAGGTAATGTAAAGGTGTTTCTGCAATGTTGATAGATAGAACTCGCTCATGTTGCTTTTCCGCATAATATATAGGGTGGAACACCATTGCCTTGTAAAAAGTAACTTTCTTAGATTTACAAAAAAAATAGAATTTTTTCGAAAAATTAGTGAATTTTCAAAAAATTTTGTAAATATTCGATAAAAATCGTAAAGGACCCCGCACATTTTATATGGAAAACGGTCTTCCGGTGAAATTCGCTAAAAATTTGGGAAATTGTTCGTTGTGTATCCCTGATCAAAAGTCTCAATGGGGTCAAAGCTCAAAATGCCCATCTTTAGGCTCTACGGCAATTTTTAGTGGCCAAAAACGGCAAAAATTCATTTTTTTTTAAATTATGTTTTATGCTGGGAAATCGTTCATTTTGTACCCCTGGTCAAAATTCTCAATTGGGTTGAAGCTCAAAATGCCCATCTTTAGGCTCTACGGCAATTTTTGTAGACAAAAACGGCAAAAATTCATTTTTTCCACTAAAAATTGCCGTATAGGGCCTAAAGATGGGCATTTTGAGCTTCGACCCCATTGAGAATTTTGATCAGGGATACAAAGCGAACGATTTCCGAGCAGTAAACATAATTTTAAAAAAAATGAATTTTTGCCGTTTTTGTCCACTAAAAATTGCCGTAGAGCCTAAAGATGGGCATTTTGAGCTTTGACCCCATTGAGACTTTTGATCAGGGATACAAAACGAATGATTTCCCAGCATCAAACATTATTTTAAAAAAAATGAATTTTTGCCGTTTTTGTCCACTGAAAATTGCCGTAGAGCCTAAAGATGGGCATTTTGAGCTTCGACCCCATTGAGACTTTTGATCAGGGGTGCTAAACGAACGATTTCCCAGCATTAAACATAATATTCAAATTAAACATACTATTTAAAAAAAATGAATTTTTGCCGTTTTTGTCCACTAAAAATTGCCGTAGAGCCTAAAGATGGGCATTTTGAGCTTCGACCCCATTGAGACTTTTGATCAGGGGTACAAAACGAACAAATTCCCAAATTTTTAGCGAATTTCACCGGAAGACCGTTTTCCATATAAAATGTGCGGGGTCTTTTACTAAATTTAGTATATTATCGAAAAATTCGAGAATTCTCGATTTTTTTTTGTGATTTTACGAAAAAAGTTGTAAATTCACCACAATTTTTCGGAAATTTACAACTATTTTTTGTAAATTTTTGAAAAAAAAATTGTAAATTATCAATTTTTCTTGCGAATTCACAAAAAAAAATCGAGAATACTCGAATTTTTTGTTAATATACTAAATATAGTAAATATACGATTTTTTTCGAATATTTACAAATTTTTTTGAAAATTTACTAATTTTTCGAAAATGTTTTAATTTTTTTGTTAATATAAGAAAGTTACTTTTTACAGTGTGTATTCCACCCGGTATATGAGTTATTCTTAGTCTAACTAACGTACAAGGCTGGTCCAAATCTGGGATCTTAATAAAACCCATTGGACTGAGTTTATTATTTGAAAATATGATACCATGCTAATAATTTAAGGTACTAGATTCAATGGTTTCAAAATGGCAGCTGTTTTTCGTTTTCTTTTTGTTCAAATTTGCTGCAAAAATCTTAAAAAATTTTCCATTTTAATTTTCCACCACTCTACATATATACAGCTAAAAAAAATTTTCATCTACAGGGGGTATGCAAAATTTTTTGCAGAGTCCAAAACTACCATTAGTTTTTCAGTAAAACCTCAAGGAAAGCTAATAAATCGGAAAAATTAAAAGATATCTTCAAATATGAATTTTTCAAAAACCGTGTTTTTTTCATCTAATTGGACTTAAATTTTGTCTTTTGACATGTACATTTTGTTGTAGTTTTTAAGGATATGTAAATAAAAATAATTCCAAGTCCCTAAACCCTAATTATCCCAAGTCCCTATACAAAAATTATACCAAGTCCCTAAACCTGAATTATTCTAAGTACCTAAATCGATATTATATTCTAAGCCCATAAACCTGTATTATTTTAAGTCCCTAAGCTATTTTTCGAAGTGCCTAAATTGAAATTATTCTAAGTCTCAAATGACCCTCTCCTTAAACCGGACAAATTTGACCTTAATTTTCAAGTTCTGAGGTACTCCCTAGCTATAAACATGTTCCATGTTAAAAACAACATAATTTGGTTTCTGCGTGAAGCGCAGTTAAATTTATTTAAAAAAAAAATTAAAGAAATTCATGGTGGGAAAAACTGTTATTTTTTAAATAATATCAAATAAATTTACTATAATAAATGAAATATTTATCATAAATTTTTAATAAATTATAAATTATAAACAATTATTAATACGCATAAATTTTAAATAGCGCGGTTTCCCTCTGCATAGACAATTTGTAAATTTTTTTTTTAATTTAAATTTTTTTCATAGTATGGACGATCTTTTCTATCCTAAAAATAAATATTTTTTACTCATATATATAAATCTTTTTTTTTCATAAATTGCAAACATATCCTAATTCAATCCATCAATCTGGGCGTGAAGTGCAGTTGAATCTAGTTATTAATAATAATACTAAATTTAAAGCAAATTAAAAAAAAAATAATTTTAATTTATTAAATGTTATTAATAACGTTCAAAATAACATTCTTAAGAACCTTTTTATGAACGTTATCAAAAGACATTTTTAAATGACCTATTTATGAAGATAAATTGGAATGTTATTCTCCACGTTCGTATGAAGGTGGAAATGAAGTTGCACACGAAAAAAATGAACATTGGTTTTTTGAGCACAGCAACACAAAAAAAACCCGGGGAGTCTCAGCCCTGAACTGGATGGTACACCTACGGAACTCAATGCTTCTCCTCCACTAACGATTTTGGACTGTATGTCACTTTATTTCATGAAAAGAACGCACACTTTCCGTGCTTCAGGAGCCCGGTAAAAAATTTAATAAATAAAATGGTTGCGCGCGCACATTTATGTCTGCTTTGTTAATAAATTGTAGTAATCAATCGGAATCAATTTCTTTTAATAATTTTTACTAATTATTAATCAAAATGTATTAAATTATTATTGGTTTCTAAATTATTAATATTTTAATGTATTACTGAAAAAAATATTGTAAAAGAAGTGAATAAAGAGAATAAAAAATTAATGTCAGTATGACTTGTTAGGTTATAATTATATTGTGAAATTTTCAATTTGTTCCGTGCTGATATCGCCCGGAAATCAAGGCGTCTATGACACATGTGTTTGGACTGATGCTCCATTAAAGCTTTTATATTCTAAATTTTAAGTTTTCCGCGGTTCTTATATGAGTAGTTAAGTAAGAAAAAAAATACAACAGTGCTTTCAAGTGCATAAATATAGAATGTGCATCCATAAATGGTGGGAAGCTTAAAAATAGCTAAAATCGGGGGACAGACTTATATGTAACGATAAGCTAAGAGGATTGCATGAAAAATTATTTCGTTGAAAAAAATGAGTTTTTTGGACCTAAATACTTCATATGCATCCTACAGAAAAATTTAAGTTCAAATTTTAAGCCGTTTGTTAATACTAAAAGTTTACAGTTAAGCAAAAGGACAGCGGACGATGGCGACATTTTGAACACCTATGCTCCAGAAAATTTTTTTGTTAACTTACCAATATGTTATGGCCAACCTAATTTTAAAATCTGCTTTACCAGCAGGTAAAAAGTCAACAATAATTAATGTAGAAAAATAGAGGGCGCAGTTATCTTAAGGTTGGCCATACACAAATATGGCTATCCATAGGTACTTCTATATTTGTGTATGTGGCTATTGTAGAATCTGCCTAAAGAAATATTATTTATGAACTTATTAAAAGAAAAAAAAGTGAGGGTAAGAGACCCTATTATTTTTAGCGGTGCAATAATTTGCTAGTCTAAATTTTTGTGTGCAAAATGTTCGCTAGTCGTTACCTAGTCATTGCTAGTTCAATTAATTGATATAGCTAGTTAATTAGTTTATTAATAAATTAAGAAATAAACAAGTTGCCACGGTAGCTACAGCGTGAATTTGTAATCATCGAAAACTAATAAATAATTGCGTTTTGGGGCTTGAAACAAATTTTAAATGTTATCTAGTCGTTAGCTAGTGCAATAATTATAATAATATTAAATATTTATTATAAATTTATTGAATAAATAATATTTATTTGAAAGCTCCGCAAAGATGTCTTTAGTTTAGTAATTTTCTCACTGTGCATGATCTAAGAAAGTTACTATATAACTTTAAAGTAGGCTGTAAAATGGGCACTCTTTTTCATCGACTTTTGAAAATGTCAAATTTTTTTAAAAATGAAAATTAGAATTTTTTAAAAAAAGTTAATATAATTTGTAATAAATTTTTGGAGTTTTCTGGTAGAAAAATATTTAACTTTAAGGGGAGAATTCCATTTTGAACAAAATTTTTTCGATTTTTTTTTGTTTTCATAAAAGGTTTTAATTTATCTTTAAGAATGTATACTTTAAAAAAATTAGCATTGTTTAGAGGAAAACTGGAAGCCCGATTTTCGAATTTTTACCCCAAAATGTTCTTTTTTGAGCAATTTTAGCCTGGAATTTCAAACATTAAAAAAATTTTTATTTGTTACTTTGAAAACATATTTTTTTAATTCAAAATTTGAATATCCAACTTCGGGTTTCCCTCGAGCTAGGTATCAATATTAACCCTATTTTTTTTTTATTTTTAAGATGACCCAAAATGGAGTTGACTATTTCATTTTTCATCTAGTCATAATTATAATTGTTCTTTTTTTGTATTTTTAAAGCATTGATATTTTTTTATAATCAGAGTCCAAGATTTAGGAATATTAACAACAACGAAAAAAGTTATTTTACACGGTTTATGATTTCACAAAAAAAATTTAATGTTTATAGTAAATAGAAATTGTTTCAAGACGGATGTTTGAAGAAATATAGTGAAATTTATATGTGCTTGTTCTCAGAAATAGATTTTAATATGTTGTGAAGTAATAAAATTGTACTTGAAATTGACCAGAAAAGGGATATACTATATACATTTATATATATATTATTTTAATTGCTTTATCATATAAACATTTTATTTAGTATTTAAAAAAAAAATTTATGAGTCTAGGAGTTTTTAGACGCAGCTGTGATTTCTAAGTTAGATTTTATTTTCGTGATTTTGGAAGTATTGTTTGGATTTATTTAAAAAAAGTGTTAATTAAATTATTAATTAAGGTATTAGGATAGTGAAAATTTTTGATAACAGAATTGAATGAAACTTATAAAATATAAAGATAAAGTCTTTAAAAAATGAAATAAACTTTCTTTTACAACTTTGGTTGCCTAATTATTATTTAATCAAGAAAAAAGTAAATGTAAATGTAAATGTAAATATGATTTATTTGTCCAGAACAAAATATGATACAGAAATATAACAGTATATGTATAAAGTTTATAAAAATATAGATGTAACTATACAATAAATTATTAATAACATTATATAACATAATTATATCAAATGAAACAATTTTAGTAATATCATGGCAACAATGAGTAAAACAGACAATAGTAACAGGAAAATAAGGAAATACTAAATTTCTAATAACATTAATGCATTTAGTCTTGATAAAACATTATTAAAAGACTGAGTCTTTGTATGTATGACTAGAACTTTTTAAGTACTTTAATAAACCTGCCTTAAAAGAGTTAGGTGAAGGGAGGAATCGTATTGATGAAGGGAGAGAAATCCAGCATTTTGTACCTTGTACTTGGAATGAGCAGTCACCATGCCATTTTTCACGTTCAGGGGTTTCTAATTCACGTGTTAAAAGTGTAGGTAGTTTAACATTGCTCTTATGGAAAATCATCTTTGGAGCTTGTGAAAAGTATGATTGCGATTACACAGATTAATGAAACTTAAATATATGGTAAATAAAAGCTCAAAGATTATATTTCCAATTTGTTTTACTTGTTTCATTGCATAATTATTAAATAATTAAATAAAAAGTATGTAAATAACCTAGTATTATACTAATACATATACGATTTTACATATGTATGTAGCGCCGATAATTCAGAAATCGAAAAAAAAATACCAACAAAATGGTGTATCACTATCCTAATACCTTAAACACATTATAAATGTTCATATTATACTATAGTAGATATATAAATATCATTTATTAAGCCAAAACTACCTGTAGAAATCAAATAATTATCCAGATATTTTTCATAATTTTCAGCAACTAAATCATGGGCGAATTCGTACCAAAATCTCTAAAATAATGGGCGCATTCCGTCCATGGCATAACGAATGTTTTAAACGGAGGTTTATAGGATAGCTTTATAAAAATTTAAAAATTTTAATTAATTACGACATAAAAAGTCACATTTTTATACAAGTACACACAAGCAGATGCTCACGTAAATACGCAAAAAATAGTAAATTTTTAATCAAGGGAGCAAAAAAAAGATGATCCAGATGAAAAAATAGTTGTCAGTTTACAACTTTTTTCGTAAATTCATAACAACAAAAAATCCAGAATTTAATATTTTCAATTTAGTAAATTTACGATTTTTTTCGAATATTTACAATTTTTTTTGAAAATATGCTTATTTTTCGAGAATATGTATATACTATACTATTAATATGCAATTATTTTTGTTAATCTAAGAGAGTTACTTTTTACAGTGTAAATAAAAAAATGTTGTAATCTCAGAGGGGTTCTTGGATTGACGTTTTCGCCAAAATGTTTGAAAAATATTAATTTTGGCAAAAAATTTCTGACGCTCGAAAATTGTTTTTTTTTGTTAAGATTTTTAAATTTTAAGGATTTAAAAAGACTTAATTATCCCAAAACTGATGCATCGTTTATATTTATACATATGATATGATTTGGAAAAAGTTTTCTTTTTACCTGGACTATAAAAAAAGTTTGTTTCTTTTTGGGCCACTTCTGGTTTCATTGTTAACGGATTTAATTTTTCAAATCGACTTATAACCATGTTTGCCATGGTGAAATTTGCTCCAATTGAAAAACGTGAACATGAAATCGGCGATGGATGCCAAAAAGATTTTGCCACTATTATGTCAAAAACCGTGTTTTTCGTATCTGAGTTATCCCAAATTTAAAAAAAAACTTTTTTGGTAAATAAAATTTTAAAAATTAGATGAAAAAATCTAATTTCCAGGAAAAAACCACTGCAGAAGAAAAAAAATTTTTTCTTTTTACGATGAAATTTAGCCAAGTTATCGTCAATTTAACCCATTAAGTCCGAAGGCCTTTTTTACGTGTCGATTTGTAAACCACTTCAAAAAATGTATTATATATTAGAAATTATAAATAAAATGATAGTCCCTTAAGTAAAAAGAGTTGCTTTTTAAGAATCTGAGGTCAGATTTTCAATTTAAACTTCTGGAAAGTCAGTACAGCGGCTCAAAGTTGGCCAAAATTATAAAAAAACGTTACGTAAAAGCCCTGATTATTAGGTTACAAAACTCTGTAATTTTACTAAAAACCGCTACATTTTTATTTATTTAATGTTTAGAACTTATATTTTCAACGCGAGAAAAAATTTACAAAATGGCGGACGGAAAATTTTGAGGAAAATTTGTTGGAAAAAGTTAATAATGCTAAAATTAAAAATAATATACGAGTAAGTGTAAGATACTTTTATATGAACTCAGGATGCGAATGAAAAATTATATTTTCACTTTCCAAAATTACATTTTTTTCTCGTGGTGAAAATATAAGTTCTAAACATTAAATAAATGAAAATGTAGCGGTTTTTAGTAAAATTACAGCGTTTTGTAACATAATAATCAGGTCTTTTACGTAAAGTTTTTTTAATAATTTTGGCCAACTTTGACCCGCTGTACTGACTTTCCAAAAGTTTAAATTGAAAATCTGACCTCAGATTCTTAAAAAGCAACTCATTTTACTTAAGGGACCATCATTTTATTTATAATTTCTAGTATATAATACATTTTTTGAAGTGGTTTACAAATCGACACGTAAAAAAGGCCTTCGGACTTAATGGGTTAAGATTTTACTCAAAGTCTTAAAAAAGATATTGAAAATAGTATGTTTCTGAATTTAAAATATGCATTAATTGCTTGATTATTATGGTAAAATACTAATTTTTTTTTAATCGTTTACTATTTCCCTGAGTATTCATTTTGAAAAATTATTTCTTTCTTGAAGAAATGAATACTTCGGGAAAAATTAATCGGTATTAAAAAAAAAATTTATAACCGGTTTGTGTAACTACACAACCAACGAGCATGGAACATGTTCATTTATAACATTGATAATAAAGTATTTATTGTGTTCATAATATAAATATTTATATGCAAATATTTATATTTAGATTTTTATTATAGAAATCATGCTGCTTAGACATCAAAATGAACCAAATTAATTAAATTTTCAAATTATTATAGTTTTTTAAATAATATGAATTTATTTTTTATTAATTTTTACAATGAATTCTTAAAAATTCTGCACCAATGGTCCCTACGTACTTCTGCACCAATACTCCATAGGTACTTCTGTACCAAAGGTCTTTAGGGACTTCTGCACCATAGGTCCCTAGGTACTTCTGCACCAATGCTCCCTAGGTACTTCTGCACCAAAGGTCTTTAGGGACTTCTGCACCAAAGGTTCCTAGGTACTTCTGCACCAAAGGTCTTTAGGGACTTCTGCACCAATAGTCCCTAGGTACTTCTGCACCAAAGGTCCCTAGGTACTTCTGCACCAAAAGTCCCTGAATCGAAAATATTCTAAGTCCATTTCACCCCCCCCCTAAAAGCGTCAATTTTTGACCCCCCCCCCCTAAAAGCGTCACTTTTTCACCCCCCCCCCCTGCCGAGCCGGACTTTTTCAAATACCCCATCCAATGAACATGTTCCATGTTAAAATTATTATTTTACTATGAAAATCAAGCTAGTAATGCATATTTTAAGTTCAGAAACAGGCTTATTTCGATAGAATTTTAATCACTTGACGATAACTTGGCTAAATTTCATCGTAAAAAGTTTTTTTTTCTTCTGTAGTGGTTTTTCCCTGGAAATTAGTTTTTTTCATATACCTAACTTAATAAAATTTTATTTACCAAAAAAATTATTTTGAAAAATTGGGGTGGCTCAGATACAAAAAACACAGATTTTGACATAAAAGTGTCAAAATCCTTTGTCGAAGTCTCCGATTTCGTGTTCACGTTTTTTTTTTGCAATCTATAGGGTCCAAACTACCAGAAAATCATGGTTTTAGTCGCGGCTATTTTTGGTGCTCATAAAACGTATTTTCTCGTAGAAATGCACATGTGTCGGTTTTTAGCTAAAAAAAGAACGGAAATATTTTTATTTCTCTCTATCAAGCTATATCAATGTAATTTTTTATTGGTAAAATTTCCCAAAAAATATACCAAATACTAATGTATACGGAAACGCTATTAAGTAGAAACAAAATTTTTACTGCCCCCTGTTTTAGCTAACTTTGACGGGTCTAATTTTGACAGACTAAAATAATAATTGCGAGAGCTCATTAGAATGTCACTTCTCAAAAATTTTTTTGGGTCAAACCGACATATAAACCAACATTCTGAAAAACGAGCAAATTTCATCTCTGATGGTATATATGATTGCCGGTCAATTTGAAAAAATAAATCCACTAAAAATGAAACTAGAAGTGGCCCAAAATTAAAAAAATTAGATAAAAATAAAAATTTTTTCCAACCATATGTGTATATAGAAAGTGCATCCACTTTAAAATAAAAAATTTGTGTCTGTTGTTTTAAGATGGATCTGAATCCATTTAACGAGAATGCACTATTTTAGGCAACAGAAAAGCGTGGAACGGATTTTTTTCTGTTTTTCTTTTTAGGACTTCTAGGAAAATTTCGGAGATACCTTAAAATTTTATTTAAAATTGTATCTAGTCAACCGTGGATTGCAATCAGAATTGGCCTCTAGTATAGGTTTTTTGGGTAACTAATCATATGAATTTCGGGATCATTTATTAGAGAAATGAGCATTTCACCCTTAAATTATAAAAACAACCCCTAAAAAGCAATAAATAAAAAAGTTTTTTTCTAAACAATGCTAATTTTTTTTACATTCTAATTTTCATTTTTAAAAAAATTTGACATTTTCAAAAGCCGATGAAAAAGAGTGCCCATTTTACCGCCTACTTTAAAGTTAGTAACTTTCTTAGATCATGCGCAGTGAGAAAATTACTAAACTAAAGACATCTTTGCGGAGCTTTCAAATAAATATTATTTGTTCAATAAATTTATAATAAATATTTAATATTATTATAATTATTGCACTAGCTAACGACTAGATAACATTTAAAATTTGCAAGCCCCAAAACGCAATTATTTATTAGTTTTCGATGATTGAAAATTCATGCTCTGTAGCTACCGTGGCAATTTGTTTATTTCTTAATTTATTAATAAACTAATTAACTAGCTATATCAATTAATTGAACTAGCAATGACTAGGTAACGACTAGCGAACATTTTGCACAAAAAAATTTAGACTAGCAAATTATTGCACCGCTAAAGGTAAGTTTCGGATTTACCTTTAGCGGTGCTATAATTTGCTAGTCTAAATTTTTTTGTTCAAAATGTTCGCTAGTCGTTAGCTAGTCACTGCTAGGTCAATTATTCGTTAGCTAGTTAATTAGTTTATTAATAAATTAAGAAATAAACAAGTGCCACGGTAGCTACAGCATGAATTTTTAATCATCGAAAACTAATAAATAATAGCATTTTGGGCCTTGAAACAAATTTTAAATGTTATCTAGTCGTTAGCTAGTGCAAATTTTATAATAATATTAAATATTTATTATAAATTTATTGAATAAATAAAATTTATTTGAAAGCTCCGCAAAGATGTCTTTAGTTTAGTAATTTTCTCACTGCGCATGATCTAAGAAAGTTACTAACTTTAAAGTAGGCGGTAAAATGGGCACTCTTGTTCATCAACTTTTGAAAATGTCAAATTATTTTTAAAATGAAAATCATAATTTTTAAAAAAAAGTTAATATAATTTGTAATAAATTTTTGGAGTTTTCTGGTAGAAAAATATTAATTTTAAGGGGAGAATTCCATTTTGAACAAAATTTTTTCGATTTTTTTTTGTTTTCATAAATGATTTTAATTTATCTTTAAGAATATATACTTAAAAAAATTATCATTGTTTAGAGGAAAACTGGAAGCCCGATTTTCGAATTTTTACCCCAAAATGTTCTTTTTTGAGTGATTTTAGCCTGGAATTTCAAACATTAAAAACATTTTTATTTGTTACTTTAAAAACATATTTTTTTAATTCAAAATTTGAATATCCAACTTCGGGTTTCCCTCGATTTAGGTATCAATATTAACCCTATTTTTTTTTTATTTTTAAGATGACCCAAAATGAAATTGACTATTTCATTTTTTATCTGGACATAATTATAATTGTTCTTTTTTTGTATTTTTAAAGCAAAAACTTCGAAAAATTTTGAGGAAAAAAATTGAAGAAATTGAATACAAAAAAATATTGTCAACATTTTACTCCAGTCAAATCACAGTTTTGGTTGTATGCAAAAAGGGAATTTTTTATTTATTGTTTTTCAGGGGTTGTTTTTGATAATTTAAGGGTGGAACGATCCCGAAATTCATGATCAGCTACCCAAAAAACCTATACTATGGACCAATTCTGATTGCAGCCCACGGTTCACTAGATACAATTTTAAATAAAATTCTAGGTAAATCTCCGAAATTCTCCTAGAGGTCCTAAAAAAAAACAGAAAAAAATCCGTTCCACGCTTTTTTGTCTAAAATAGTGCTATCTTGTTAAATGGATTCAGATCTATCTTAAAATAAGAGACCAAAATTTTTTATTTTATAGTAAATGCACTTTTTATATATATAACGAGATAGGACTATTTTAGGCTCATATGGTTGAAAAAAAGTTTTTTTTTTACCTGGACAATACAAAAAAAAATTTTTTTATTTTTGGGCCACTTCTAGTTTCATTTTAAGCTTTGCAGTTTTCAATGGGTGTTACCCATTACACGAAATAACTTTAATTTATTTAACCCTATTAAAAAATTATTCGCATAGCCAGTGGGGGTGGCGAAGGGGGTGATCGTCCCTTCCAAAGGCCTGGGGCGTCAAATATATCTAAGGGCGCAAAATTCGTATTTGCGATACTTGCATTTAATTTATTATGCAAAATATTTTAAATATTATAAAACTTTTTGATATTTTTTTATAATCAGGGTCAAAGATTTAGGAATATTAACAACAACAAAAAAAGTTATTTTACACGGTTTATGATTTCACAAAAAAAATTTAATGTTTATAGTAATAATAGAAATGGTTTCAAGATTTTTTTTTTTAATTTTATTTGTCATATGGCGGATGTTTGAAGAAATATAGTGAAATTTATATGTGCTTGTTCTCAAAATAGATTTTGATATGTTGTAAAGTAATAACCCGGGGAATTATAAAAATGATTTGCCCAGATCTAAATAGATTTAAAATATGATCAGATCAAGCATATGTAAATTAAGGCAAAACTGAGCAAGTATGGAGTGATACGTTGTAGTATGTACTAAACTGGATTTTGGCACGATCTGGGTATATCTGAAAAAAAATGTAATCACGAAACCGTATCTGCTGAGATTTACTCTTACTTTTATATGGGTAAGAACATAATACAACTATATCAGGGCAAATTTATTAGCGTTGAGTCATATTATCTAATATCAAAAAAAATTTATTTGAATTAATTTGAACTAGAAAATTAAAATTAAAAAAAGTAATTATTTATTTGTTTATTTACAATAATTAAAATAATCAAAATTTAAAATAAAAATTTTTTTTTTCTAATCAAATTAAAATGGGTGCACCTGGGGCGACAATAGGGATGTTTGATATTATTCGATATTTTTTATATCGAGTGATATTTATTCCGATATCGAAATACATCATTCGATATTTTGAAGATCCGATATATTCGATATCTGATATTTTTTTGCCAATATCGATATCGAAATTTTTTGTTTTAAATAAATTTGGGAAATAAAAATGTTAGAGGTTTGAACAAGGGTTTGGCCGTCTCTACACGACAAGATTATCTTTTTTTTTAAATTACATTTCTATATACTACATACATTTTAAATGGGAACATAATCATAAAACAAAATTATATCGACTGGTGTAGAAAGGGCCTTTGAGAGAAACAATGTAATAGAAAATTTAAGGTCAATTTTGACTGATTTCCATATAATTACTAATGAAAGTTTTTATTTTTTAATGATTGAATGATTGAAATCAGTTTATGAAAATGATTTTTTTATTTAAAAAAAAAATTTTTTTCAAAATATCGAATATTTGATATTTTCCGATATCTGGAGTCCGATATTCGATATCGATATAATTTTAAGCCAAATTTTATCGAATGTCCGATATTTCGATATTTTGGTGATATCGAGCATCCCTAGGCGACAATAAGTCAATAACCAAAAATTAAATTTTTATTAAATAGAGACTCTTGTTTCAAATTACAGCCCGGCCACACTAATGATTAAAAATGAAATTGAAAAAAAATCGGTGGAAGGGAAAGCCGCGTTTTTTAAAGTTTATTAATTTATTTATTAAAAATTAATTTAAATTAACAATTTATTATTTATTTACGTATTTATAAGTCAATTAACTAACAAAAGATGAATATTTCATTTATTACCTTATTTTTGATTGATTTTTATTAAATATATAAATAAATTTTAAAAAGCGTGGCTTCCCCTTCTACCGATTTTTTTTCAATTTCATTTTTAATTTCAATTTCAAGTCATAGTGTGGCCGGGCTGTTATGATAATCCTTTTCTTAAAAAGGACATGTTGATCGCAACAGTAACTATGTACATTGTTATAGCTAAAGAGCCATTCTGATTGGCTCATACAAATTTCATTGTTAATAGGTTAAAATTAATTGTTTTATTGTTTATATTATGTTTATTGACAATGACTTTATCGCCCATTTTTTTGTACAAATGTTTATATTATGTTTTTATTATTTTTGAGGTTAGTAATAGTACGTCTACGTCGTGTAGTTGATATGAATAAAAAAATTAAAGTAAGAATAAATTTTGGTAATTATCCTTTTCTTAAAAAGGACATGTTGATCGCAACAGTAACTATGTACATTGTTATAGCTAAAGAGCCATTCTGATTGGCTCATACAAATTTCATTGTTAATAGGTTAAAATTAATTGTTTTATTGTTTATATTATGTTTATTGACAATGACTTTATCGCCCATTTTTTTGTACAAATGTTTATATTATGTTTTTATTATTTTTGAGGTTAGTAATAGTACGTCTACGTCGTGTAGTTGATATGAATAAAAAAATTAAAATAAGAATAAATTTTGGTAATTAAGAAAATTTTAAATCATTCTGCGCGCGACGCGCGCTTAATACTAGTATATAAAAAAAGAGAGGACATTTTTACACACACACACACACACACACATACACACACCACGTGTTTTCATAAAATAGTGCATAAAATTTTTCTTTATTGTTGTATAGTGGCGTTATAACTAATATTATACTTGGAGCAAAATATTAAGTCAAGTGCACGGTCAAGTGTTGTATTAATTAACATAAACAAACATATTCAATGAATTGTTTGCAAATTTTTTTAATAAATATTTCTTATGATATAAAATATTTAAAAAAATATTTTCATAAATGGAGCCCATTGTAAAACCAGAGTATAGTATTATATTGATTTAAGAGAAAAAATGGAAGCTGTTCATGATTTTACTTTAGAAGAAAGCAGTATTAGCGTTAATGTTAGAAGGCATTGGGGTATCAGAAGAAGAGCTAGGGAATATTCGTAAGGGTATTTTAAAAATACTTAATACTTATATTTAATTTGTGATTTTTATAAGTATGATTTTTTATTTTCAGCACTTTTAATAAATAATAAACAATCAGAAGATAGCTCTTCATCAATGTATGACAGCAACCTTCAAAAAAATGTAGAAATACCATCTTTAATTTCAAAATATCAATCAGATAGCAATGATGGAAGCAATATCAAAAGATTTGCTAAATTTTCAAATTTAAACATTATAAGCAATATTGAAAGTGAGTCTGCTAATGAAAATTTTGTCCCAAGAGTAACTCGCAGAAAAAGAAATTTTAAAAGAATGGCTATAGATTTAGATTCAAGTCCTTCTACTTCACAGACTATAATTACAGCAGTTCCCAGTTCTATTGAAAAAAAAGGATATTCCAAAATGATTATGAAAATAGATAAAGGTGCAATATGGTACATATAATTTATTTCACATCATTTAATTTTTTTTAATTAAATTTTAACTATTTAAGGTGTGGCAAAAGAAAGCGATCTTGTAGAGAACGATCAACTGATTGTGAAATGCGTTTGTCAAAACCAAATACAGTACAAAATCAAAAATAGAGGAAAATCTCAAAATTAAAATGCAATAGATTGTTCCCATTTATCATCTTCCAGTGATTCAGAAGCTGGCTTAATTACGAACGATGAAGATAGAGAAGGTATTACATATTAAAAAAAAACTAAAATACTTGAATTCAAAAATTTAATTTACAGGTGATGATGAACAATCTCATTTATTTGGACAATCTAGTTGGTTAGATGAGGGTGAAAATACTAATGATGACAAAAGTATAAACTCACTTCAATTAATGATTCATTGAAAGTATGACAATCTTAGTGAAAAAGCCAAGAAAAATTATCGAAGACTGCAGAAGTTTCATGATGGTGTAAATGGTCAAGAAATTCTTGCAGGTCGTCGTCATGTTGATAATACTCCTGGTTTCCAATCAATCACTAAAGTTTGAAATATGTCTCACGACATGCTACTGACGTGAGACATATTTCTATCCTATTTATATTTACAATACAGCCTGTGAACTCAATATGAAGAAGCTGCATAAGAAAAATTAGCTGATTACTTTTTACCTGTACTTACATTAAATTTTACTTAGCTTAGGCAATAGAATTTGTTCTAAAAACATTTATGGACCGAAAGTTATAATATATATTTAATTTAATTTATTCAGTTTAATTTATTTAATTTTATCAGTATCGTACCAGTACCTGTGTGAACTTATTATTAGTAGGTATGTAGCTAAAACACCTTCATACTTAAATTTTCCAATAGATGATTTAGATCGATCACCAGATGGTGAAGTTGTAGCAATTCATGATCCATAACTTTTCATTTCTGGATTCCGAAGGTGCATGGAGATGGAGTAGGATTAAAATAAATGATACTTTGCGCTAAGACAATTTCACTGTAAGAATATACTTATTAAAAATATTTGTAAGGTTTATTTGACAAAGTTCATGCTAAATTTATATTTTATTTGCAGGGAAAAATAATTGTTTGGTGAATGTATAGTATAGCGCTGGTATGATTAAAGCGTTGCTTAAAAAACCCTTTGCTAGACAAATGGAATACGTTTTAACAATACCAGTAAGTGCTATACTATTCACCAAACAATTATATTTCCCTGCAAATAAAATATGAATTTAGCATGAATTTTCTTTAATAAACTATAAACATATTTTTAATAAAGTATATTCTTACAGTGAAATTATCTTAGCGCAAAGTATCATTTCTTTTAATCCTACTCCATCTCCATGTAGCTTTGGAATCCAGAAATGAGAAGTTATGGACCATGGATTGCTAAAACTTCACCATCTGGTGATCGATCTAAATCATCTATTGGAAAATTTAAGTATGAAGGAGTTTTAGCTACCAACTAATAATCTCACAGGTACTGGTACAATACTGAAATAACTGAATAAATTAAATAAAATATATATTATAACTTTCGGGCCATAAATGTTTTTAGAACAAATTCTATTGCCTAAGCTAAGTAAAATTTAATGTAAGTACAAGTAAAAAGTAATCAGCTAATTTTTCTTATGCAGCTTCTTCACAGGCTGTATTGCAAATACAATATGCTTATATATTATAACTTTTTTTCAGCTTCAAAAAATTCTTAACTGTGTCCAAGCCCCTTCTCAAAGAAATTAGTATACTGAAAATCGATAGATAAGATTTTTTTAAAGCTGAAAAAAAGTTATATAATAAAAACCTATTAGATGGACAATACAGCCTGTAAAGTGAATGTGAAAAAGCTGCATAAGTAAAATTAGGCATATGGGTTTTTTGTGTCACTGAACAAGAATTTCGAGAAAGTTTTAATTAAAAATTAATTTCTTAACTTCAAATTAGCAGAAAGTACCCCGAAAAGGTGGTTTTTAATATTTTCGTACTTGCAGCGTTCGAATTCGTTTCACATGGGTTTTTTTGGACCGCTGATCACAAATTCTGGGGAATTTTTTGTTAAAAATTATTTTCTCACCCTTAGAAAAGGCAATTCAAGATATCGAAGATTTGCCATGGGGGTAAATTTCCGCCGTAGAGTTGCCCTTAGCCTTCCTGAACCCATTATCATTCTAGCACGATCCTCAAAAATAATTTTTTGTAAAATTGGGCAGATTTGCCCATTAAGAAAAAATAATTGCATTTTATACACGGGAGCAAAAAAATAATGCCCAAAATCACAGTTTATCATATAATTAACGCTGGAAGACAATTTTGTATTATCCTTGGACATAAAAAAAGGATTTCCCAGATAACAGTTAATGTGGGGCCTGGGAAATTCTCCGCTCTTGGTTAAAATGTATTAAGTTGGCCTGAATTTTTCGTGTATTCGTATTTTTTTGTTGATAGGTCCATAAAATTTTAATTGAGTATTTGTGTTATTAGGACGGTTTAATACGAGTATGAAATCTCATTACCCGCAAAAGGAATTTTAAGGTTATTTTTTGCGGGTGTTTAAAATTTTTTATCTGTTACATTCTTTATGTATTTCGAGTCTCTGATCTCAAATACCGTATCTATTTTTACCCAAAACGATTAAGTGGCAAAAAAAATGCAGGTTATTTATTTTGGTTTCTTAGCCCTTTTTTGGTTTCACAAGCAGAGAGTTTTTAATAAAAACGGATACCATAACAGGGTTTAGAAACCCAAAAAACCAAAAGTAACAGATAAAAAGATTTTAAAAAACCGCTAAAGATAACCTCGAAATTCTTATTGCGGGCAACTAGTCCATTTTTGACGCAATGGGATTGCGTATTTGTATATATAAGCATATTATATTCAGCATTCCAAAAATCTTAGGCTGTAAAAGTAAAAAATGACCGATAAAGCACGTAAATTCTTTAATATTATGGCCCAATACTGCTCATAATTTTTTTTGTCAGTGACAATAAAACACTTATTTTTGAATCAGCAATAAAAATAATAAGATTTGTTTCATGTTATATTTAGTTATACTAGGAACTTAAATAACACTACGTTTAAAAAAAAAATCTACTTGCGGATTTCCGCTTGCCACAAGCGAAATTCCGCTTGTAGCTAGCGGTTTTTTTTTATCTCGTAAAACGATTGCAAATACTTAAAACGAAAAGAAAAAAAAAATGTTTTTCAACTTTTTTGAGATATGTGTGTATCAGTATAATGAGACATGAGAAATTAAGTTAAAAAAATAGAAAAATTTGTTATTATTAATTTTACAAAAAGTCATTTGCAATCGTTCGACAAGAAAAAATACCCTGCCAACTAGCTGACTTCTAAGGTTCCTCAAACAATGAGCTTAATACTTCAGATATAATAATACAGATATCACCGATTACAAGCATGCAATCATACATACATTTCTATTAACTTTTAAAAGTTTTTTTTATTGATCAAAAATTTTGAAAAAAATTTTCAAAAAATTAATTATCAGATTCGAGATATCGAGTAAAAACCATATTTTCAAATATAAGTACTTTTATGGAACTAGATGAAGTATTACACCCAAAAAAAATATTGCAGTTTTAAAAATTTTTTTGTTTTTTTAATTTTGAGGAAAAAATTTTGAAAAAATTCGGTATCAGATCCAAAATATTACTACAAACGAACTTTCTAAAACTAGTACTCTCATAGAAATAAATTAGGTACTATGTCCGAAGAGAAAAAAAATTTGGTGTTTTTTGTATTTTTTTGTGACGAAAATTTTGGGGAAAAAATTTTCAAAAAATTAATTATCAGATTCGAGATATCGAGTAAAAATTATACTTTGGAATATAAGTACTTATAGGTATTACATCCAAATTAAAAAAAAAAAAGTACATAGAGCTTTTTTGGTGAAAAAATTTTTGAAAAAAAAATTAGGTCTTAATTCCACCGATTGCATACATACACACACACACACACACACACACACACACACACACACACACACACAGACTTTGTTTAAAAACCGGTTTTTTAGCTTCCTGAGGTCTCAAAACGTGCTTACATGCCAAAAAATCAAAAACCAAAATTTGACCCATCACAATGGTTCCTCATTGAGGAACCAAAAATTCCGATGCCACCAGCGGATTCTTGTTTGCTATTAACGGATTTTTTGCTGCATGCGGAACTTTTTTTCAGTTTAGAAACTTGAATAAATATTTTCTGTAATATACAGGTTTGAAGAAATTTGGACAAAACTCAACCTATCATCTATATGATGAAAGCTGAGATATCACATGAATCTGCTTTCTTGAACGCCACTCGATGATATTAATTCATTCAGCAAAAATTAACAAGTTATTTGGAATGCATCAAGACATAAAATTGTATTAAATTTTTTTTTCTAAATAAAATATAATTGTTTTTTCATTAATTTAATTGTACATCTTATTTGGCCCGATTCCTTGATATCCAAAACTTTTTATAATCATAAAAATAATTATTGTACTATATTTTTAAAAAACTTTAAATCCAAGAACAAATTTTAAAGTATACAAAAGTTTTAAAAAACCTTTTACAACTTAAAAAAAAAAAAGAAAAAAATAATAAAAGTAAAAAATTTATAAGTCCCGAAAAAATTAAAAGTCTTCTGATAGGGGTAAATTTATACTTAAAGCAAAGTTTTTTGTGAGTATTACTCAATTTCATGCTTAATTACTCTTTTTAGTAAGAGTAATTAAAGTTTTTAAAAAAAATAACCCAAAACGAAAAAGTTCCGTAAAAAATTAGGTAAAAAATTACATAAAAATTTAGGTAAAAAATTACGTAAAAATATGGGTTAAATTTTTCACCTGTGTGTTTACTGTAAACTTTTGCTGAAATAAAAATTTACTTAGCTTAGGCCATTTAATTTCATTTCTCAACATTAAAAATAAATAATAATATATATTTATTAGGAATTTATACTTTTGCTGTAATAAAAGTTTACTTAGCTTAGGCCACATAATTTCATCTCACAACATTTATGGCCCAAAAGTTTGATTATATAATAAAAGTAGATTCATTAGGAATATTGTAACGAAATCAACTAAATTTTAATCTCAAAACCCTTATTTTCTGGACCCAAAAACTTCAAATTCAAAGAAATTGAAATTAAGAAACAATAACAAGACTCAAATAAGTTTTAATAATACTTTAATTTATTAAATTTTTAAAAACATTAATTTAATCAGTTTATCAGTATTTTGGAATTTAATAATACAGAAATATTAAAGATAATAGTTTTAATTGTCTTTTAAAAATTATTAATAAAAAAGATAAATAATTAAGAAAAAAATTTTCGAAAAATTACGTATATAAGATCCATAAATTGACTATAAACGATATTTCTAAAACTAGTAGTACTCCCATAGAAAACAATTAGGTATTACGCGTTCAAAAAGAAAAAAAAATTAATGGTATTTTTTGTATTTTTTGGTGACGAAAATTGTGAGAAAAAAATTTTCAAAAAATTAATTATAAGATTCAAGATATCGAGTAAAAACGATACTTCTAGACATTAGTACTTTCATGGAAAAAATGAGGTATTACATTAAATTAAAAAAAAAAAAAAATGTACCATTGAAAAAAAAAATTAGGCTTAATGTCATATTGGTTGTGAAATATTACCGGTTACAATCATACTTATTTATATACATGTGCATTTCTACGAGAAAGTACTTTTTATGAGCACCAAAAATGAAGAAAAAAAAATTTACGAGGCCGCGACTGCCACCATGATTTTCTGGTAGTTTGAACCCTATAGAATGCAAAAAAAAAACGTGAACACGAAATCAGCGATGGATGCCAAAAAGATTTTGCCACTTTTATGTCAAAAACCGTGTTTTTCGTATCTGAGCTACCCTAAATTTTCAAAATAACTTTTTAGGTAAATAAAATTTTTAAAAACTAGGTAAAAAATCTGATTGCCAGGGAAAAATCACTCCAGAAGAAAAAAAAACTTTTCTTTTTCCGATGAAATTTAGCCAAGTTATCGTCAATTTAAGATTTTACTCAAATTACAGAAAATCATGGTAGCAGTCGCGGCCTCGTAAATTTTTTTTTCTTCATTTTTGGTGCGCATAAAAAGTACTTTCTCGTAGAAATGCACACATACATACACGCACATACATACTTTTTTTAAAACCGGTTTTTCAGCATCATAAGGTCTCAGATCATGCTTATATGTCAAAAATAAGGAATCCTCTATCAGGAACCAAAAAATACTTGAACAATGAACTTAATTTTTACAAGCCTTTTTTGATACTATCTATTTTATACATACATAAATATCAAATTAAAATACAGCCTGTAAAGTCAATGTGAAATTAAATTATTAAATTTTACTGAGCTTAGGCCATAAAATTTTATCTCACAACATATATGGCACGAAAGTTAATTATATGTTAAACGTAGATCCATTAGTTCAGATTTAGATAAACTTGTGATTAATTGTATAAAATTGGTAACCTAAATAGTTTAAATAATAACGTTTGTATCTTTTAGTTTAAATCAGTAAATAGAACTATAGGAAAAACAAACTTTAAGAAACCAGTATTACAGAATCCCAGTTTGATACAGAAACTTTTTAAACTAAAAGTAACATCTTATTTTGGTTATCGATAATAAATAAAATTATAAGAACAAATATTTTAAACAAAACAAGAACTACAACATTTATATTAATTGCTTTGCTTTTGTGTAGTTCTATTAATTCATTGGAACCTGCAAAGAAATAATTTTGGCCTATATCTGGTACAGAATTATTAATACTAATTCTAAAATCTTATACGAGTTATCCAAAAATTAGTTGTTTTAAATATTAGATGTTTTGAAGCTAGTCCGAGCAACCTGATCAGGTTAAAATTTAAGATTAATGAATAATTATAGTCAATAAGTTCTAATGAATAAATAGAACTTCACAAAAGAAACACGGTTAATTTAATTTATGAAGTTCTTGTTTTGGTTCTGGAACATTTGCTCTTATAATTATAGTTATTATCAATAACAGAAACTAGATGTTACTTAGCTTATTTATTTCTGTATAAAATTGGAAAGCTGAATAGTATGAATGATAAAGTTAGTATCTTTTAGTTTTAATAAGTAAATAGAACTAGGAAAAACAAACATTAAGACTCCAGTATTACAGGATCCCAGTTTGGTACAGAAACTTTTAATCTAAAAGTAACATCTTGACTCGGTTATCAATAATTACTAAAATTTAAAAAAAATGTTTCAGAGACAAAACAAGAACGGGAACATTTAAATTAATTGATTTGCTATTGTGTAATTCTATGAATTCATTGGAACCTACAAAGAAATAATTTTGGCCTATATATATCTTGTGCAGAGTTATTAATACTGATTATAAAGTCTTATACGAGTTATCTGAAGGCTAGTTATTTTAATATTAGATGTTTTGAAGCTAACCAGAGCAGAATAATTAGAGTCAATAGCCAAAAAAGGGCCTAAGATTTCAATATTTAAAGTCAGGTTCCTCTGAAAGGTTATTCTGAATGAAAAATAAAACCACTAATAAAACTTAACACAAATATTAGCAAATATTTCCTGTTATTTCTTTTTTATTTATAATTCTTGAATTATTTTTGAAATACACACAATAATTTTAGCTACCAAAAAAATACTATATCTTTAGATTATTTTTGTGTAGTTTAATTAAACTAAATCTAACAGAAAATTAGGTAAATAATTCATTAATATTTTTATTTTATTGTTATTTTTTATGCTATTTTTCAATTTCTATTATACTACTCCATCCAGGGCTGTTAAAGTTTACATTTTTTTAAAATTATGGAAAAATAATTTCTATTTACTTTTTTTAAATAGGTCTTCCGGATAACCGGAATTCCGATGACCGTAACTGGAAAATCTGGTTGCCGCAACGGGAAAAATTCAGGTTGCCGCAACCGGAATTTTTTTTCAGTGTATCGTGTAAATAAAAAAAAAATCCGCTAGCTTCAAGCGGAATTCCGATTGCGGAAAACGGATTTCGCTAGCGGAAAACGGAATTCCGCTAGCGGCAAATGGAATTTTGCTAGCGGTAACCGGAATTTTTTTTCATTGTATAAGAAATTTAAATTATTATTCTTAAAACATCTATTATTATAGATAGAATTGTTTTATATTATGTCTTTGACGTAAAAAAATCCATTTTTCAAAGCTGGATTTCCGGTTGCCGAAACCGGAATTCCGTTTACCGTAACCGGAATTCCGATCACCGCAACCGGAATTCCGGTTGCCGCAATTGGAAAAATCCAGTTGCGGCAACCGGAATTTTTTTTCAGTGTATAATTTAACGTAAAAAATCAATCAAACAAAAATTAACTTACCGAAAGCTTTTGCTTGTTTTGTCTTTTTCATCCAATCAAATGCTACATCTTCTTGTGGCTCCTCATATTCTGATTTTCCATCAGGAATGATAAAATTGTTAATATTTTTATAAAAAGCTGAATCAATACTCATACACGACGACGGGGTGCTGTTAATTGTTCTGGAACTGCTTGAATCACCTTCACTTGAATTTATTGAAGTTGGACTCAATCCATTAGTATTTTTTAAACTATCAAAATATCCTTCATCACTGACGTTATTCAGATTCTTATCATTACTGCAATTTGGACTTAATCCTAATTGCAATTGCTGTAACTGTTGCTGATAAATAAATTGTCGACGTTCATAAAATTTTTGCATAAATGCAGCTGATTCTTCAGTTTTTCTTCTAAATTCTTCATTTTGAGTATGAGCATACCATCCAAAATTTTGTTCAACATTATTCATCAATGTATGGTGATATTGGTGTTGATGATGCACCTGATGCTGTAAATATGGATGATGATAATGGTAATTTGGATAATGATGATTGTGATGGTGATTGTTATGGTACTGATAAAATTGATGATTTTTTATTAACACTTCGTTCTCCAAATTTAAACCAACATTTTCATCATAAATTGATGGAGGATTCAAATATGAAACCATTGTTCTTATCAAATAATTAATAACACAATAAAAAACTAAATCACTTTTTAAAGTAAAAAAAAATAAAACACAATATAAAAAACAAAACAAAAAAACAAGTACATTGATTTTTTTTTTTAAAGTCATGAATGATAGTTGATTCACGATTCACGAAACAAACTTGACTGACAATCTCATTATATAGTACGAGCCAGGTAAGATAACATTTAAAATTAACCACGCCTCTAAATTTTTACTTTGTAAATTTTTTTTTGGGAAGGAGAACAAAAATTTTTATTTTCGACCAATCGTCAGAAGTTAGAGAAACAAAAAACCAAATACGTAAGAATGGGTAATTGATGGGATTGGATTATCGCTTCTCTGGGCGTAATAAAAATTTTTATAATTATTTAAAAGTCTGATTGGATATAATACAGGCGCCAGGCATACTAATTACGCCCAAAAATTAAATTTCTTTTTCCGAGGATAAAAATAGATGGTATTTATGTTTTTTGACCCGCTGAACACGAATCTGGGGTCCGTTTTGCGAATTTCGTGGTCAATTTTTTGTTATTAACAAATTATTGCAAAATTGGCCAATAATGCGGCAACCGGAATTCCAACTTTGAAAAATGGATTTTTTTTTATACGTCAAAGAATATTTTAAATTTTTTATACAATGAAAAAATTCAGCATGCCGCAAGCGGATTTTTCCTCTTGTCGCAAGCGGAATTCCGCTTGCCGCTAGCAGAATTCCATTTGCCGCTATAGCAGAATTGTGTTTGCCGCTAGCGGAAATCCGCTTGTCGCAAACGGAATTCCGCTTGAAGCTAGCGGATTTTTTTTTTTTATTTAAACAATAAACTGAAAAAAAATTCCGGTTGCGGCAACCGGATTTTCCAGTTGTGGTAACCGGAATTCCGGTTCTCCGGAGAATCGTTTCCTATTACGAGGGGTAATTTATAGCCCATTTTTTCTCCACTTTTACCCACCAATTATAAAATGTAGTAAAAAATGTTTTTTTTTATTCAATTTTTAATTGGTCGACTAAATTTAAATCTAATGCCGAGAATTACATTCAATATAGTTTTCAAGGTCTAAAATTTCCCTTTTTTCACCCCAAATATCTAAAAAATGTACACTTATCTTATGGAAAAATTTTTTAGCGTTCTAAGAAGAACAAAGGGGTCAAGTAGGTTTTTTTGGGCTGCTAAAGATAATACAAAAAAACAATTGTAATAAAATGCAAAACAGTTAGTTTTGAGTAATTTAGTTTTTGGCTAATACTCAAGTGAATTAAAATTATTTTTACTTCTACAGTTCTATAGAAATAAGGTAAGTATGAAACATTCTTAATTTAACATTATTGATTATACTTTATTCGTCAAAGTTTTTTTATTAACTAGGACCAAGTACTTTCAAGATAAATTTGGTGGTTATTTTTTTACCATCTGTCTTTTTACCATTTTTTTTTTTTTTTGTATAAAAGTTTATAAGTATCTTAGGTTTGTTTATAAAATAAAAAGACAGCAATATTTTTTTTTCTTTTTGGATGTAGTAGCTAATTTTTATCTATGAAAATACTAATATCTTGAATTATCCTTTTTACTCAACATCTCCAATCTGATACTCTTAATTTTTTTTAAATTTTTTTCTCAAAATTTTTTACATAAAAAAATAAAAAAAAACACCTTAAATTGGACGTCTTCGGTTAGGGCACTAGAAAATTGACCACACGAATTTGATTTAAAAAAATTTTTTTTGATTTTTTTCTGATTTTGGCTTGTTTGTACCTCAATTATGAATCGTTACTAGTTGAGATGGTTTATTTCCGTCTTGTAATGCATTTTTGCGATTTTTTTTGATTTTTTGTGATTTTTCGCGATTTTTTGCGTCTTTTTGAATTTTTTAGCCTTATAACTCACTCTAGACCTCAAAAATTTATTTTTTACTTCGTTTTTACTATTCAACATAATATTTAGCGATCTAAAAACCTATTCAACATCGGCCAAGAAAAAAAACGCATCCTCATCCTCATATCCTCGATTTTTGATTTTTAGGGCTTTAGAAAGGTTTAATTATCTCAAAACCAATGCTCTTTTTATATATAGTATATATGTTACACCCCATTTGTGAAATTGACCAATTCACGAACTGGTCAAGTGAATTGACCAATTCGTGAACTGGTCAATGCTAAGAAAAATAAACTGACCGTTTCGTGAAATGGTCAAATTATTTGACCAGTTCGTGAATAGGTCAAAAAAAAATAAAATTTAATTCACAACTTGGTCAACGTCAAATTTTCATATAGAGAAGAAATTCTAAATGTTTATGATTATTATAACGTCAACGGTTTGTTTACGTTAAGTGTATTTCTTGAAAATTGCAAGCTGCAAAAGTAGGAAAATATTAAAATAAATTTTAGGAAAAAAAATTATTTATATATTTATCTTACTACTATATATATTTGAAAATTTATAATAAAGAAAATAAAGAAAAAAATAAATAAAAGTCCGCGAGTGACATAGGCCATAGTTTTTTGTCTCAGCTATTGTACTTTTGGAAATATTCAATTTTTAATGTTTTTGAACTTGATAACGCTTTTAAAAATTTGTAACAAAAATTGGCATATACTGAGACTATCGAAAAATTTTACTGTCACACTTTGTAGTATTTGATTTGACCTCTATTAAATTTTTAATATTATTTCAAAATGGAGGTATTTTAAAAATTTTATAAAATATTTTCGAAGCTGATTAAAAAAATTATACGCTTTGGTAAACAGCGCGTGTGAGTATTACAGCTGAATTTCTTTTCAGAGATAGCCAAGACCAAAACATACTCACTTTCGTATCCTAGTTTTTTTGACCGCGGGTTCTGGAAAAAGTTACAGGTCAAAAAGTTGGCCAATTTTTCTGATAAAAAGTTAAAGTATGACAGCCCGGAATAGCCTAGATTTTTAGATTAGGCCAAAAAATACTCAGTTTATTTATGAGATTTTTCGGTATTTGGGTTCTCGACGAGTATGTCGGGCCATCAAAGTTCCGCCGTTTACCCGCGCTATTTTAAATTAGTTTGAAATAAAAAAATTTACATGCGATCCATTTTACAGTCGAAATCTCTTAATTATAGCGTTAATAATAGATAGCGTTATTATATTTGAAGGTGACATAGGCCATAGTTTTGCAACTCAGCTATCGTACTTTTGGAGATATTCAATTTTTACTATTTTTGGGAAAAATAAAATTTTTTGAAAATTTGATTAAAAATTGAAATATCTGAAAAATATGATAAAATTAAAAAAAAATGATTTTGTTATTTATTATAATAATTATTAATTATATTGGTTTAGAAATAAATAAAGTTTGTTGATTTCAGTTATAAAAAAAAAAAATAGTTCCTAATAATTTTTTACAAGTACTCAAAATAAAGAATAAAATGTCGTTGACCCATTTGTAAAATAAATTTTATTTTTTTTGACCATTTCACGAATTGGTCAAAAAAAATTAACCATTTCACGAACTGGTCAACAGATCTCTTAAATTTGAACAGTTCACGAATTGGTCATTTTACTTGACCAATTCACGAAATGGTCAATTTCACAAATGGGGTGTAACATATACATATGATTGGGAAAATGTTTTCTTCTTACGCGGATTACCCAAAAAAAATATTTTTTTCATTTTGGGCCACTTCCGGTTTCATTTTTAGCGGTTTGAATTTTTCAAAATGACCGGAAGTCAAGTTCACCCTAATTATTTTTGCTCAAACTTGCCAGAATGCTGGCCTATGTTTCACCTTGTGCCAAAAAATTTTTTAAGATGTGAAATTCAAATGAGCCACCACAATGATTATTTTAGACTGTAAAAATTAGCCAAAATTAGCAGAAAAAAAGAGAATATTAAAAATTTTGTCTATAATTATTATCTCCGAACCACTTTTAGAATCTATAGAAAATTTTAAATTATAATCTTATAAAAATTTTAAACTAATAAAACTCTATTTACCTTATTAAAAAAGAATTTTTCCTTGTCATTCGGTTATCAAAACTCTTAAGTATGCTCATAATAGAAATTTAAATAATTCTTTCATATTATTAAAATTATTAAAATTCGTTTATTTTTATAATCTGAAAGGTAATGATTTTATAAGCTTGTATCTTTAGACAATAGAGTATTATTTTAAATCTTAATATTGTACAACCCTTGTCTATTTTAAAGTAAAACCTATTGTTAAAATTAATTTTTAAATAAATTTTCTTTATATTTTAAAAGTCATTATAATTCAATTGGCGCCAAAGCTGTCTGGCATATTTTTGGAAAAGCCAATAGATTAAATTTTAAATAAAAAAAAAACAATAGTAATATAATACTTTTACATAAGATATTTACCATAGAATAACAACGCAGTAATATTATTAACTTAATATTATTAACTTCTTTTTTTAATAATACTAGGGAGCAAGGGCACCAACCCCCTCAGATCATGCTTCATGTTTAATCACAATAAAAATGTGGCTTAATTCATAAATAAAAAAAATTGTACAGTAAAATGTCAATTGCAAACAATGAACTTTTTCCATAATTTTAATAAACCATTATTATTTATATTTTCAAAAGGTATCTCAAGAAAAAAATATTTATCAAGTTTATTGAGCTCTCTGAACCAGGGAACCATATTGATTTAAGTTTTTCACTGTTTCGTACCTTTTGCAGTATAAAGTGACGCAAAAATTGAAGAAAAAAAAAATCTGTCATTTTTCCATATGTACCCCTTTCAATTTTCTGAAAAATAAAAATTGTCAAGAAAATTTTATTTAACCTTTTCATCAGCACTTTTTTTATTATAAAACTTTTTTTTTAAGGAATTTTAACAAATTCAAATAGTTTTATTCAAAATTTCTAAAAGTGAAAAAATTTTTAAACTCACTTAAATCCATTTATATCAGGTTATTTGGGCTCTCTGGCTTTTTAGGACTCCATTATTTTTACGGCTTATTAATCTTGATACGGAAAATTTGTTGTAAATAATATTAGCTTAAAAAATAATTCTCTGCAGCTGCACGCTTACGTATCTATCAAGAGAGTGTAAAATTTTGTAAAATTTTGTAAAATTTTCTAAGTGTAAAATTTTGCCGTCCAGGACAAAAGAAAAATTTATTTCGAGGGTTAGTAATAAATTAGTATTTGCATTTAGATGCGATATTTAATTTTTTTTTTCTTGAGGTAAATTTCTATCTATCTCTAAAAAAACTCATGTGACATAATTTTTCATCTAATTTATCGTGTTATGATTGGTTGCGTTGATTATTTCATTATTTATTTCATTAGTTCAAATTTTTATTATATTTTAAAATACACTGAAAAAAAATTCCGCTTGCCGCTAGCAGATTTTTTTTTTTAATTTAAACGATTGCAAATGGCTTGAAACGTAAAAATAATATAAAAAAAATTATTTTTTTGCACTCAAAACTTCATAAGACTGAGAAATTCATTTTCATTTCATTTGCAATCGTTTGAACATTAAAAAAAATCGTTTGCCGCAAGTAGGATCTTTTGCGATAAAATTAACAAAAATATGTACCATACATATATGTATATTACTAGTAAAAGTTATGGAATGGATATGGATATGGAATATGGATATGGAATGGATATGCAATTTTTTTGGTATTTTTTAATCTAGAGAATTTAAGGCCTCATAATAAAAAACTATCAAATAATTTTTAGAGGGGTCTCATTATAGTCCTAATAGTTTGTAGCGTAAACAATATAAATTAATAATCATTTTTAAATAAACAATCGTGCGTTTTACTCTTGGATATGCAAAATATAGTGTTCCAGAGGGCCCTAGTTTTTCTATAATCTCGATAAAATAATTTGTAAAAAAATTAATTTATGATACAAAAATCATGTTTTTGTTTTTTGAATAATAAAGAATCTAGATTTATTGAATTTTTCTCTAGTTTTCTTATTTTAACCGAAAATTTTTTCTAACTAAAAAAATTTTACAATTTTTAAAGAAACGTCCGTTTTTAATAAAAATTTAACTGACAAGGGGAGTTCCGAGGGGAGTTCAATACATTTGCAACACCAAATTACACCAAATGGTTATGGATGAGTTTATTGTGTTGAAAAAACATGCCGACTACCCTCGGTTCATTCCAATGAGCCTTCTGGGCCTAGAAACGCAGGGCTCAATGTTATGGAATAGGGTTTTTAGGTCATTATCAATGAAACGCTAAAACCTCACAAGTTAACCATAACTCATCTGGTTGGTCTCATTTTGTGGTTTAAGTATCACCTTTTAAATGCCGTAAACCGCAATTTTTTGTCATTAATTATCTCATCACTATAGCCAATTAACCGAAAATGCCTTTTAACCAAAAATGACCAAGTTTTAAACTCCTGCAAAATTTGTAATTTTTGACGAAAATGGGTTTTAGAAGTCTCAAAATATTTCCACAAGCTTCAAATTTCCAAAAATTTTTTACTCTTCCTTTTTAAATTATTTGTTAAGCAGATATGATAATTTGAAGTCGGAGTCCCAATTTTATAATTTTTTCAAAAAGCTCATTTTTAATGTTAACTTTGAAGAGCAATTTCTTAAAAATGACTCAAGTAAATGAGACGAGTAATAAATTTTTGGAAACTTGAAGCTTTTAGAAATTTTTTGAGATATATAAACCCTTTTTTTGTCAGAAATTACGAATTTGGCAGCAATTTAAAAATTGGCCATTTTTAGCCAAAAATGGCCATTTCGTTAATTGGCAACATTGATGAGAAAATTAGTGATAACAAATTGCGGTTTACGGCGTTTGAAAGGTGACACTTATACCAAAAAAATGAGACCAACCAGAAGTGTTTTGGTTCATTTTTAAGGTTTTAGCGTTTTATTGTAAATTACCAAAAAACCCTATTCCATAACATTGAGCTCTGCGTTTCTAGGCCCAGAAGGCCCGTTGGAATGTACGAAGGGTAGTCGGCTATGTTTCAACACACTGAAAAAAAATTACTGGCCACGCGCCTAGAATTTTATAGGCGCAGAGCGTGTTCAACGAGAACGGGCTCCGGGCCTCGAACAAACTTGCGTTTCACACGTTTAGATCACGTGACATATAAAAAATACAAAGAGAAAATGCTGGGGCCCCCTCTCCAAACGCGTGAAACGCCAGTTCGTTCGAGGCCCTCGCCGGTCTCGCTAAACAGGCACTACGCCTGTACTAGCAATCTAGGCACGTGGCCAGTAATTTTTTTTCAGTGCATAAAAAGTACAATAACTGAGACGCAAAACTATGGCCTATGTCACTCGCGGACTTTTTTTCTTTATTTTGACACCGGTTTTATGCAATTTCGTATCGAATTTCGTTCTCTGGTTTGACCCTGATGATGGAACACACACTCACATACGCAGACACACAAATAAATTTTCAAATATATATAGTAGTAAGATATGATATATAGAACATATTTTTGTTAATTTTTTCACAAAAAATCCCACGATTGTTTTTTAATGTTAAAACGATTGCAAATGAATTGAAATTCAATTTTTCAGTCTTATGAAGTTTTGAATGCAAAAAAATAATTTTAAAAACATTTTTTTGAAATTATTTTTACGTTTCAAGCCATTTGCAATCATTTAAATAAAAAAAAAATCCGCTACCGGCAAATGGAATTCCGCTAACGGCAAGCGGAATTCCGTTAGCGGCAAGTGGAAATCCGCTTGCGGCAAGAGGAAAAATTTGCTTGCGGCTAGCGGATTTTTTTTTCAGTGTACTTAATTATTAATAAAATTTCGTGTAAAAAATACGGAAATAAGAAATACAATAATTATTTTATTATACAAGCTCCTAAAAATTTCGTCATCTTTATCTAATTGTTCGTTTCATTCATGCTTTGTAATGTTAGCGGCGCGCTGTATACAAATTTGTAAACAATTTGAGGATGATCCTCGGGATGATCAGAAGTAACCATTATTCATTTTTCTTGTTAATGGCCGCTGCGCGACCGGAAAAGACGCTTCTTCTCGCCACTCACGAAAAAAAATCTTATACGACCCTTGTCCATAAATAAATAATGCCCCAAATCGCAGCTTACAATTTACGTTCGATTTGGGCAATTCTTTACTTTTCTGGACACGGGCTCGTAATATAATGTTTTCATTACACGCTGCAAAAAAGATCTACTTTCTTACTTTCGGGCGATCTTTTTTTCGCTCTTAATGAAAAACTATGTGTTGGACACGGGAAAAAATGTAGGAAATTTTACTTTCAATGCTGTCTGCACTCGTTCGCTACGCTCACTCGTTCATACAACTGCATTGAAAGTCAAATCCTCTTTTTTTTCCCTTGTTGAACAAATAGATATTTTTTCTTACTATCGGGTCGAAAACACTTTTTTCGTCACGCAACGAGATCGAAAAAAACGCGTTTTCTCCCCACTGAGGCTGATTCTATAAAACCGTAAAATCGCCCCGCAATCCGCAACCGTAGACCGCAACGCACGAAATTTTTCAGTGTAGCCAACTCATCTTAAATTTATTAAATTTTATAACCAAAAATAATAAAGTAAAAATAATAAGCAAAGGCAAGAAAATAAAATTATAATAATTAAATAAATGATCCATAAAAGTAATTAAATATTAAATATAATTATTAATTTTTTAAATGTTCAGTTATTATTCGGCAGAAAATGGAAAAATATCATAAAATTATATATTTCTTAATTCTCATACAATCTCATTATTTTTTTCTGTTTTTAAAAAAGTATAATCCGTTTTATAAAATTTGTGTTATGTGGAGATTTGGATTTGATTTATAACATAACGATTAAAATTCATCTTCAAAATTAAATAATCAAGTCTCTAGAATTCATTTGTTGTATAAAAGTAACTACCTTCAACAAAATGAATAAACTCCAAATGTAGTTTTAAAAAATTTTTTCTGACTAATTACTATCTGGGAAGTTAATTAACTACACAGATAGTAATTACCTGGACAAGAATTTTTACACTGCAGTGAGTTTAATGAATTATGTTGTGAGAGTTGCATGTAGCTGCAATGTTCTAATTTTTTTTTTGCCTTTGCTTGCCATTAATTGCACTACACATCAAACGACTGAATTATATAATGTTTTTTACAAAAAAAATGTTTTTAATTTTATCTAATAGATAAAAAATTAAATAATTCCTTTCTTTCCGATGGACCTGTGAGGTCAATTGGAAGATTTTTTATAACGCTAGGTAAAATTCAGGCTCTATGGCTCCAAACATCTTAGACGAATTATTAGTTCCAATTTTTCTGATCATTGCTCTACTCATACAAAGAAAAATATTATTTTTGTATAAAAATAGTTATTATGGTAATGGTCGAAAAAATTGGAAACCTAAAAATCTGCATGTATAGTTTGGAGGAACCAAAAGTCCTTACCAACTGCATGTGAAATCAATTTTCAGATTAGCCGCAGCATGGAACGAAGGTTTTTCGAAACTTCTTGATTTTTTCTCTCTTCCTCTAATTGCCTTTTCTTATTTTAAATAGCCTTAGAATATGTCTATCTTTTTTTTTTTGAAATATATTAATTTAGATTGTCTTGATCATGACAAAAATGGAGTTAATAATTGCGATCTAAAAAGATCTTTAAAGATATATAGAGCATATATTTTACTTAGTGCGATTTAAAAATAATTCTTAAATAAGGTCTAATGGACATCAGAAGACCATATCGAAAAGAGAACAGTCGTTTAATGTTTCATCTCACGGACAAAATCTTATTTTCTTTCCTTTACAATGCTAAAATTAATTTCCTTAATCAATCTAAATTGATATATTTCAAAAAGAAAAAAGATAGAGATATTCTAAGGCTATTTAAAATAAGGAAAGGCAATGAGAGGAAAAGAGAAAAAATCAAGAAGTTTTGAAAAACCTTCGTTCCATACTGCGGTTAATCTGAAATTTGATTTCACATGCAGTTGGTAAAAACTTTTGGTTCCTCCAAACTATACATGCAGATACCATAATAACTTATTTATACAAAAATAATATTTTTCTTTGTATGGGTAGAGCAATGATCAGAAAAATTAGAGTTAGTCATTGGTCTAAGATGTTCGGAGCCTAAATTTTACCTGGCGTTATAAAAAATCTTCCAATTGACCTCACAGGTCCATCGGAAAGAAAGGAGTTATTTAATTTTTTATCTATTAGATAAAATTAAAAACATTTTTTTGTATTCAACATTATATAATTCAGTCGTTTGATTAGTAAGTAGTGCAATCAATGGCAAGCAAAGACAAACAAAAAATTAGAACATTGCAGCTACATGCAACTCTCACAACATAATTCATTAAACTCACTGCAGTGTAAAAATTCTTGTCCAGGTAATTACTATCTGTGTAGTTAATTAACTTCCCAGATAGTAATTAGTCAGAAAAAAGTTTTTATAACTGATCCATTTGGAGTTTATTCATTTTGTTGAAGGTGTAGTTATACTTTTATACAACAAATGAATTCTAGAGACTAGCTTGATTATTTAATTTTCAAAAGTATGAAGATGAATTTTAATCGTTATGTTATAAATCAAATCCAAATTTCCACATAACACAAATTTTATAAAACGGATTATACTTTTTTAAAAACAGAAAAAAATAGTGAGATTGTATGAGAATTAAGAAATATATAATTTTATGATATTTTTCCATTTTCTGCCGAATAATAACTGAACATTTAAAAAATTAATAATTATATTTAATATTTAATTACTTTTATGGATCATTTATTTAATTATTATAATTTTATTTTCTTGCCTTTACTTATTATTTTTACATTATTATTTTTGGTTATAAAATTTAATAAATTTAAGATGAGTTGGCTACACTGAAAAATTTCGTGCGTTGCGGTCTACGGTTGCGGATTGCGGGGCGATTTTACGGTTTTGTAGAATCAGCCTGAGAAAGAAAAATTTTGTTTTGTCCATGGGAGCAAAAAAAGAATGCCCCATATCGCACGTTAATTAGCATCCGAGGCGAAGCTGATTCTTTTTTATTGCTCCCTTGGTTAAAAATGTACTATTTATTACGTAAAAGTTGATATTGAATAAAAAATGATTTTAAAAAAAGTATATTTATATTTTTTGAATTTCAAGAATACATAATAACATTAATTTATCAATAATTAATATTGTAATTTGTGATTTAATTTGTATATCAGTAAAAAATAATCATCAGATTTTTAGTAAATTAATATCAAAATATTCTTGCACTGATTTAATTCAAATTAAATTGATAATAATAGTTTTTTTTAAAATTCATTTTCAAAAATGTAAATCGAACTATTTTAAAAAGTATTAGTTTGTCCTTTTTTTCCCTATTAATGTTTTTTTTTAGATAATAAAAAGAAACAATAAAACTACCCGGTGATGAAAATATAGTCTGAAATACATATAAAATACATATTTCTCCGACTATCGACGGTCGGGTTATTAGTCAAAAATATATTGATTAAATGTTTAATTTCAACAAAAAACAGTCAATTTTACGGTTTTTAGGAACATAAAAAAAATATTTTTTCTGACTGTCAATTGACCAATATTAGACAGTTATTTAGATGTTAAAAATATGTTTAAACAACGATTATTTTTTTGTCAAAATCAATGTATTTTGAATGTTCGAAATACTATTTTTAAACAAAAAAAAAAAAAAAAAATTATAGCAAAACAGTCAAATAGCAAGTACCCGACAGTATTTTATACATATAAAATATATTCAAATGACTATAATTTTTTAGTCTGATGCAACCTATTTTAAATGTATATATGACTGTTAGATTGATGAAAATTGAAAAAAATATTATACAAAACAGTCAAATAGCAAATAATCGACGGTATTTTATACATCTAAAACATATTCAAATGACTATAATTTTTTAGTCTGAAGCAACCTATTTTTAATGTTTAAATGACTGTCAGATTGATAAAAGTTGTTCAAAAATATTATACAAAACAGTCAAATAGCAAATAATCGACGGTATTTTATACATCTAAAATATATTCAAATGACTATAATTTTTTAGTCTGAAGCAACCTATTTTTAATGTTTAAATGACTGTCAGATTGATAAAAGTTGTTCAAAAATATTATACAAAACAGTCAAATAGCAAATAATTGACAGTATTTTATACATCTAAAATATATTCAAGCAACTATAACTTTTTTTTTTTTAAATTAAATTTTAATTATTTTTTAATTAAAAAAAGATTTATTTAAATAAATATTTAAAAAATTTAAATAGTTATTTAAATAATTATTATTAATTAAAAAGTAATATAAAATAAAAAAAAAAAAAAAAAAAAATTCCCCTGCGGGGGGATTCGAACTCGGAACTCTCGTAAGGATACGATTTCCAGAGTCTGCAACCTTGTCAACTGGCCAGGCTAACAGAGTTACAAATTAAATATTTAAACACGTAGTTAAGCGGAACTAAAAATTATTTATTTTATTTTTATTGAAGTTTTGTTATTCCTTTTATTCAAGAAATAATTAAATAATTATTTACTTTTTATAAATTTTATATTTTAAGAAAAATTTGAAAATTTATATTTAAAGTTAGGTATTTTTTGTCTACTAAAGTAATTCATTTTTATTATAAAATTATTTTTCTTCCTAGCAGGTCGAGAGTTTTCGATTTTAAGAGGTTTTTCGAAAAAACTTTTTTCGATCCTCAACGAGATCGAAAAAAACGCATTTTCTCCCCGCTGAGAAAGAAAAATTTCGTTTTATCCATGGGAGAAAAAAAAATGCCCCAGATCGCAGTTTATGTCATAAATTATATTCAACGGGATCAAAAGTGTGAATTTGGCCATTTTTCACCCCAAATACCCCAAAATTTAAATAAACTTTATTTTTAAATTGAATTAAATAAATAGGTTTTAAAGGTCGCAGATTTCAAAAATAATGTAAAAAATTACATCCAACAGGTTCTGAAGGGTGAAATTGGCCATTTTCACCCTTGCCAACCCTTAGACCAACATTTTTCCAAAAGAACTTATTTTTTTATTTTCAAAGGGTCTAGTAGGTTTTTTTGGGCGCTGATCTCAAAAATGATGTTACAAATTAAATACGGAAGGTTCTAAACGACGAATTTGTCCATTTTTCACCCTTTTCACCCTTTGGACATTCATTTTTCCAACACGTCAAGCCTTACACTAGCATAACCTAAGGAAGTAGGCTATAATAAAAAAAGACACGTTAAGCATTACACTGGCAAAACCTAAGGAAGTAGGCTATAATCAAAAAACAACACGTCAAGCCTTACAGTAGCGTAACCTAAGGAAATAGGCTATAATAAAATAACGATACGATAACCCTTACAGTAGCGTAACCTAAGGAATTAGGCTATAATAAAATAAGGACACGATAACCCTTACAGTAGCGTAACCTAAGGAAGTAGACTATAATAAAAAACGACACGTCAAGCCTTACAGTAGCGTAACCTAAGGATGTGAACTACAATAAAAAACGACACGACAAGCCTTACACTAACATAACCTAAGGAAGTAGGCTATAATAATAAAAGACACGACAAGCATTACAATGGCGAAACCTAAGGAAATAGGCTATAATCAAAAAACGACACGTCGAGCCTTACACTAACATAACCTAAGGAAGTAGACTATAATAAAAAACGACACGTCAAGCCTTACAGTAACGTAACCTAAGGAAATAGGCTATAATAAAATAACGACACGATAACCCTTACACTAACATAATCTAAGGAAGTAGACTATAATAAAAAACGACAGGTCAAGCCTTACAGTAGCGTAACCTAGGGAAATAGGCTATAATAAAAAACGACACGTCAAGCCTTACAGTAACGTAACCTACGGAAATAGGCTATAATAAAATAACGACACGACAAGCCTTACACTAACATAACCTAAGGAAATAGGCTATAATAAAAAATGACACGTCAAGCATTACACTGGCGAAACCTAAGAAGTAGGCTATAATCAAAAAACGAAACGTCGAGCCTTACACTAACATAACCTAAGGAAGTAGACTATAATAAAAAAAGACACGTCAAGCCTTACAGTAACGTAACCTAAGGAAATAGGCTATAATAAAATAAGGACACGATAACCCTTACAGTAGCGTAACCTAAGGAAGTAAACTATAATAAAAAACGACACGTCAAGCCTTACAGTAGCGTAACCTAAGGAAATAGGCTATAATAAAATAACGACACGACAAGCCTTACACTAACATAACCTAAGGAAGTAGGCTATAATAAAAAAAGACACGACAAGCATTACAATGGCGAAACCTAAGGAAATAGGCTATAATCAAAAAACGACACGTCAAGCCTTTCAGTAGCGTAACCTAAGGAAGTAGGCATTTATAAAAAAATAACACGTCAAGCCTTACACTAGCGTAACCTAAGGAAGTAGGCTATAATAAAAAACGACACGTCAAGCCTTACAATAACATAACCTAAGGAAGTAGACTATAATAAAAAACGACACGTCAAGCCTTACAGTAGCGTAACCTAAGGAAGTAGACTATAATAAAAAACGACACGTCAAGCCTTACACTAACATAACCTAAGGAAGTAGACTATAATAAAAAACGACACGTCAAGCCTTACAGTAGCGTAACCTAAGGAAATAGGCTATAATAAAATAACGACACGATAACCCTTACAGTAGCGTAACCTAAGGAAGTAAACTATAATAAAAGACGACACGTCAAGCCTTACACAGGTTATGTTATTTTAAGGCTGTGTCGTTATTTTCTTATTGCCTACTTGCTTAGGCTACGCTAGTGTAAAGCTTGACGTGTCGTTTTTTATTATAGTCTACTTCCTTAGGTTACGCTAGTGTGAGGCTTATCGTGTCGTTATTTTATTATAGCCTATTTCCTTAGGTTACGCTACTGTAAGGCTTGACGTGTCGCTTTTTATTATAGTCTACTTCCTTAGGTTACGTTCGTGTAAGGCTTGACGTCTCGTTTTTTGATTATAGCCTACTTCCTTAGGTTTCGCCAGTGTAATGCTTGACGTGTATTTTTTTTATTATAGCCTACTTCCTTAGGTTACGCTAGTGTAAGGCTTGTTGTGTCGTTATTTTATTATAGCCTATTTCCGTAGGTTACGCTACTGTAAGGCTTGACGTGTCGTTTTTTATTATAGCCTATTTCCTTAGGTTACGCTACTGTAAGGCTTGACGTGTCGTTTTTTATTATAGTCTACTTCCTTAGGTTACGCTACTGTAAGGCTTGACGTGTCGTTTTTTATTATAGTCTACTTCCTTAGGTTATTTTAGTGTAAGGCTTGACGTGTCGTTTTTTGATTATAGCCTACTTCCTTAGGTTACGCTAGTGTAAGGCTTGACGTGTCTTTTTTTATTATAGCCTACTTCCTTAGATTATGTTAGTGTAAGGCTTGACGTGTCGTTTTTTGATTATAGCCTACTTCCTTAGATTACGCTAGTGTAAGGCTTGACGTGTCGTTATTTTATTATTGCCCTTTAAAACCTTCCGTATGTAATTTGTAACATAATTTTTGAGATCAGCGCCCAAAAAAACCTACTAGTCCCTTTGAAAATAAAAAAACAAGTTGTTTTGGAAAAAGGTTTGTCTAAGGGTTGGCAAGGGTGAAAAATATCCAATTTCCCCCTTCAGAACCTGTTGGATGTAATTTCTTACATAATTTTTGAAATCTGCGACCTGAAAAACCTATTTATTTAATTCAATTTAAAAATAAAGTTTATTTAAATTTTGGGGTATTTGGGGTGAATAATGGCCAAATTCACTCTTTTGAACCCGTTGAATATAATTTACGACATAATTAATGTAGTCAGCGCCTATAAAGACCTATTAGACCCTTTGAAAATCAAAAAGTAAGTCATTTTTGATATTTTTGAGCTTATTATAATTATTGTTCTAGAACATTAAAACTGTTGAACAGAAAGTTTTCAAAGCCACTAATCAAAATAATGTCCATTTGCCCCCCCCCCCCCCTCTAGCATCAGTTTTTCACGACCCCACCTCCTGAATTAAGAGGCTTCCTCTAATAACCATCCCTATGAAACATGTCGCATGTTAAAAATCAGTTAATTTTAACCGGTATTCCGCATGCAATAAACAAACATAAAAACTTTTGACAGACGAAATTTTCTGTTTACGGGAACAAGAATTTTGGGACTTAATAAATAAAATGGTTTTTAAATTAACGTATTTAGTGGACATTGTGTTTCCAAAAAAAAGTAATTAAAATAACAAATCTTACGGCATTAACATCTGGAGATGTGGTTTGGGAAATATTAATACCCAGTTTGATAAGCAAATACTTTTACAAATTAATTTTTAAAATTCAGAGAATTAAAATAAAAATCATTAATTTTAAAAGAATTAAACTTAAAATAATTCCTTTTAAAAACATTAAATAAACATAAATTATTTTCAGGGTAACACTGAATTCTTTTTGCCCTTCCGGGCGTAAAATTCGTGCTTGAAACTTTGAAAAGAATTTTCTGCACTCGTTCTACGCCTTGGTAAGCAAAATATACTGAAAGCACCATGGGTGAAATCAGATATACCTGGTGAAATACCTTAGACACTAGCGTGAACACGTATAACTCGGGCCGGCTTCGCCCAACACTCGTGCTAGTGCTCACGCTAGTATCAAAACTTTTGCGACCTTAGTACTTAATATAATAATTAAGTTTGCTGTGGGCATCGATAAAAAATATTAGGAATTATAACCAAAATTAAACTTTTTTTTACTATATTTAGTTTAGTTTTAGGAAAAAATTTAGTTTTATCAATAAGACATTAAAAATACGTTCGTTTGACCATTTTTTTTACTACAGTTGACGTAAACTATGACTAAAAACTGACAAACTTTGTAAAGTCAAACGGATGTTATTTTTATGTTCAAATGACAATTTTTTTATGCTTCTATCGACCGTGCAATGGATTTTAATTTTACTATTAAAGATTTTCCGCGGACATTTAGTTTTGTCAAAAAGTCATTAAAAATACGTTCGTTTGACTATTTTTTTTACTATAGTTGAGTAAACTATGACTAAAATCTGACAAACTTTGTAAAGTCAAACGGATGTTATTTTTATGTTCAAATGACTATTTTTTTATGCTTCTATCGACCTTGCAATGGATTTTAATTTTACTATAAAAGTTTTTTCTCGGACACTTAGTTTTGTCAAAAAGACATTAAAAATATGTTCGTTTGACTATCTTTTTAACCTCCACTGACATAAAATGTTACTAAAATCCGACTAATTTATATCGTCAAACGGATACTATTTTAATGTTCAAATAACTATTCATTTACGTTTTATAAACTGTTTGAAAGATTTTAATTTTACTATAAATTTTTTTTCCGTGGACGGTTAGTTCTGTCATTATGACATTAAAAATATGTTCGTTTGACTATCTTTTTAACCTTCGCTGACTAAAATTTTCACTAAAGTGCGACTAATTTTTATCGTCAAACGGATACTTTTTTTATGTTCAAATGACCATTTTTTTTCGCTTTTATTAACTATGTGAAGGACTTTAATTTTACTATAAAAGTTTTTCGGCGGACATTTAGTTTTGTCAAAAAGACATTAAAAATATGTTCGTTTGACTATCTTTTTAACCTTCGATGACAAAAATTTTCACTAAAATGCGACTAATTTTTATAGTCAAAAGAATACTTTTTTTATGTTCAAATGACCATTTTTTTTCGCTTTTATTAACCCTGCGAAGGACTTTAATTTTACTATAAAATTTTTGTCTCGGACATTTAGTTGTGTTAGTAGGACATTAAAAATATGTTCGTTTGACTATCTTTTTAACCCTCGCTGACTAAAATTTTCACTAAAGTGCGACTAATTTTTATCGTCAAACGGATACTTTTTTTATGTTCAAATGACCATTTTTTTTCGCTTTTATTAACTATGCGAAGGACTTTAATTTTACTATAAAAGTTTTTCGGCGGACATTTAGTTTTGTCAAAAAGACATTAAAAATATGTTCGTTTGACTATCTTTTTAACCTTCGATGACAAATTTTGTACTAAAATGCGACTAATTTTTATAGTCAAAAGGATACTTTTTTTATGTTCAAATGACCATTTTTTTTCGCTTTTATTAACCCTGCGAAGGACTTTAATTTTACTATAAAAGTTGTTTCTCGGACACTTAGTTTTGTCAAAAAGACATAAAAAATATGTTCGTTTGACTATCTTTTTAACCTCCGCTGACATAAAGTTTTACTAAAATTTGACTAAATTTTAACGTCAAACGGATACCATTTTTATGTGCAAATGACCATTTTTTTCGCTTCTATCAACTGTGCGAAGGACTTTTATTTTACTATTAAAGTTTTGTCTCGGGTATTTAGTATTGTCAATAAGACATTAAAAATACGCTCGTTTGACTATTTTTTTTACTACAGTTGACAAAAACTATGACTAAAATCTGATAAACTTTGTAAAGTCAAACGGATGTTATTTTTATGTTCAAATGACAATTTTTTTATGCTTCTATAGACAGTGCAATGGATTTTAATTTTACTATAAAAGTTTTTTCTCGGACACTTAGTTTTGTCAAAAAGACATTAAAAATATGTTCGTTTGACTATCTTTTTAACCTCCGCTGACATAAAATGTTACTAAAATCCGACTAATTTATATCGTCAAACGGATACTATTTTTATGTTCAAATAACTATTCATTTACGTTTTATAAACTGTTTGAAAGATTTTAATTTTACTATAAATTTTTTTTCCGTGGACGGTTAGTTCTGTCATTATGACATTAAAAATATGTTCGTTTGACTATCTTTTTAACCTTCGCTGACTAAAATTTTCACTAAAGTGCGACTAATTTTTATCGTCAAACGGATACTTTTTTTATGTTCAAATGACCATTTTTTTTCGCTTTTATTAACTATGCGAAGGACTTTAATTTTACTATAAAAGTTTTTCGGCGGACATTTAGTTTTGTCAAAAAGACATTAAAAATATGTTCGTTTGACTATCTTTTTAACCCTCGCTGACTAAAATTTTCACTAAAGTGCGACTAATTTTTATCGTCAAACGGATACTTTTTTTATGTTCAAATGACCATTTTTTTTCGCTTTTATTAACTATGCGAAGGACTTTAATTTTACTATAAAAGTTTTTCGGCGGACATTTAGTTTTGTCAAAAAGACATTAAAAATATGTTCGTTTGACTATCTTTTTAACCTTCGATGACAAAAATTTTCACTAAAATGCGACTAATTTTTATAGTCAAAAGGATACTTTTTTTATGTTCAAATGACCATTTTTTTTCGCTTTTATTAACCCTGCGAAGGACTTTAATTTTACTATAAAAGTTTTGTCTCGGACATTTAGTTGTGTTAGTAGGACATTAAAAATATGTTCGTTTGACTATCTTTTTAACCTTCGCTGACTAAAATTTTCACTAAAGTGCGACTAATTTTTATCGTCAAACGGATACTTTTTTTATGTTCAAATGACCATTTTTTTTCGCTTTTATTAACCCTGCGAAGGACTTTAATTTTACTATAAAAGTTTTTTCTCGGACACTTAGTTTTGTCAGTAGGGCATTAAAAATATATTCGTTTGACTATTCTTTTGACCTTCGCTGACATAAATTTTTACTAAAATTAGACTAATTTTTATCGTCAAACGGATACTATTTTTATGTTCAAATGACTATTTATTTACGCTTTATAAGGTGAATAAAAGATTTAAATTTTACTTTAAAAATTTTTCTTAAGACATTCTGTTGTGTCATAAAGACATTCAAAATATATTTATTTGACTATTCTTTTAACCTTAATCGGTAAATTTTATTACTGTAAGGCGAACAATATTTTAACGTCATATGAACACTCTTTAAATATTGTAATGACTATTTGATTTTAGATTTTTAATTATCGAAATTATTGTCTTTATGACTAATAATGGATGTTTTTTCAACATTGATTTTACATTTTTTTGACTATTCGCATAATGTATTATGTGTACCGTCTATAACTAAAATATGACAAAAATTTGACTTATTCTTATGTCAAAAATATATTAAATATATATATTTGTGACTATTTTTTTACCTTATTATGACATTAAATTATATCATTTTTGATAATAATACTTAGTTTTTAGAACATAAAAAAAAGGTTCAAATGACTGAAAACATAGTACTAAATTTTATGAAATATTTCTGGCGTCATTTGAATGTTTTTGTAACATTCATAAGACAGTTAAAATAACCTGATTTGATTGTATATTTTTTCTTAAGTGTATATTTTTTGGATGTTTTTTTTACTATATGCTGACTATTAAAAATCTATTTTTTTACTATTTGAATTGACTATAAATGTGTATGTTTTTTGAACATATTTTTGACCTTAAATCGACTATAATTTTACTATCAAATTTTTTACCGTCTGCGACGAACATTCAAAATATGTTTTTTTTACTATAAAATGACTTTGCGGACAGTAAAACAGTCAATTTTCATCACCGGGTAGGTAAAAAAAATGTGAGCTAGTAGTAAATGATAGAAAAAAAAAAAAATTTTTTTAAAACACGCTTTTATTTATGTTATCTAGTTCTAACGCACTAAAACGTAAAAAATAAATTTATAATGAGAGATTTTTTTGATTTTTAATAAAGTTTTCTGATAATTAAAAATTTACCAAAAATTTATTCTTTTTGCTCAAATACGCAAAATGTTATAGTACATACTTATGTGATAATGAAAAAAATTAAAAGCGTGGGTGCTAAGCATGCAGAAAGAAAATTAAAAACTGGCACCCACGCTTTTAATTTTTTTCATTATCACATAAGTATGTACTATAACATTTTGCGTATTTGAGCAAAAAGAATAAATTTTTGGTAAATTTTTAATTATCAGAAAACTTTATTAAAAATCAAAAAAATCTCTCATTATAAATTTATTTTTTACGTTTTAGTGCGTTAGAACTAGATAACATAAATAAAAGCGTGTTTTTAAAAAATTTTTTTTTTATTTTTTTTTATTTTTTACTTTTTAGTCTTCTTTTTCTATTATAATTATATTTTATTATTATAGGATTAGTGGAAATTATTTAAGGAGAAAAAGAAAAAGACTAAAAAGAATCTGTGTATAATCAAAAAACAAAAAGTCACTTTTCTTGATGCAAAAATATATCAAAGTAAATGTAATGAAAAACATGATTTTATCAAAAAATATTTATTTCTATTAAATAATTTCTTATATGGGTAGATTTAAATGAAGTGAGTGCGACTTACATGGTCGGGTCTTCAAAACTGCCCCAAAGTGTTTTTTTCTGAAAGTACTACCAAAAATAAGTAACCAGCCCAATTTTTAGCCTCCCAGAGCGAAATCTCGATTTTTGGCAGCCATTTTAGTGTTTTTGACTGTTGTAAAAAAAGTAAAAAAAATGAGTCATAATTTTTTTTATTATTGCTGTAAAAAACTCACATTATCATGAAAAATTTTTTCTTTTTAGGTCCGCATAGGAAATTTCCCTGGCTATCTGATTCCGGTGTCAAAAATTTTTTTTGAGTTGCGCATGCGCGAAGAATCGCTAAGATAGGCTGTTTTTTTTCAAAAGTCGATTTCTCAAATGCCTATTAGTGAAAAATCTTGTAACCAGGCTTAAAATTTTCGTTAAACCTTATATTTTTTGTCAAAAAAAACATTTCGATGGGACACTGCTTTTTGGGAGCTCTAGATAAAAAAATAGCAGCTTTCAAAACCTCATTTTTTACAAATTTCAAATTTCCCGCCAAGTCACGTGACCAATCAAAAATCTGACCAAAAATTTGGATTCCGCGGGAAATTTTACATAAGGATATGTCTTTTCATGTTTTTAAGGGCGTTTATGTTAAAGCGGCGAAAAACAGTGAAATAATAAAGAATTTTCTGAATAATTTTGAATAATTTGGAATAATTTAAAAAATAAAAAAATTCCTTAATAAATGAGATATTTTAATCTTTCAATTTAAAATTTCGCTGCTTTAACATAAACGCTCTTAAAAACATGAAAAGATATATCCTTATGTAAAATTTCCCGCGGAATCCAAATTTTTGGTCAGATTTTTGATTGGTCACGTGACTTGGCGGGAAATTTGAAATTTGTAAAAAATGAGGTTTTGAAAGCTGCTAATTTTTTATCTAGAGCTCCCAAAAAGCAGTGTCCCATCGAAATGTTTTTTTTGACAAAAAATATAAGGTTTAACGAAAATTTTAAGCCTGGTTACAAGATTTTTCACTAATAGGCATTTGAGAAATCGACTTTTGAAAAAAAACAGCCTATCTTAGCGATTTTTCGCGCATGCGCAACTCAAAAAAAATTTTTGACACCGGAATCAGATAGCCAGGGAAATTTCCTATCCGGACCTAAAAAGAAAAAATTTTTCATGATAATGTGAGTTTTTTACAGCAATAATAAAAAAAATTATGACTCATTTTTCTTACTTTTTTTACAACAGTCAAAAACACTAAAATGGTTGCCAAAAATCGAGATTTCGCTCTGGGAGGCTAAAAATTGGGCTGGTTACTTATTTTTGGTAGTACTTTCAGAAAAAAACACTTTGGGGCAGTTTTGAAGACCCGACCATGTATGTCGCACTCACTTCATTTAAATCTACCCATATACTTAATATTCAAAAATTTTAAAAGACATTAAAATTTAATTCACACCTTTTTTTTATAGATATTTTTTATTTCTTTTTTTTTCTTTTTTTTTTTACTTTCTTTCTTTATTAATCTATATACATATGTATAATAATATTATTATATACAAACATATAATAAAAATACTATATGAAAAAAAAGTGAATAGCAAAAGCAATGCGTTAGAGAGAGATGAAAATATAAAAATTGTTATAAACAATTTTTTTTTTATTTATCATAAAATTGTCATCGGAGACAAAAATGAATCTGCAATCAGAAAACAAAAAACTTGACCGGAAGTGTCCCAAAAATCGATTTATATTTTTGAAAGTTACAGACAAGTCAAGTTAAATAAAAGCGTGTAAAATTAAAAAAAAAATAAGGTACATTAAAACATAAAAAATTTCTTTAAAAACTTGTAAAACAGGATTAAGCAGCTCTTTTCTTAAAAGAATGGAATGGGTTTTTAGTAAAGGAAGCGCCTTAGTGCCACATTTCTTGAATGAAATTTAATATTTTAGTATGCAGTAAAATTATGTTTTTATCTATATTATTTTATATTCCTCTGAGAAAAAATGTATTTCAAGTTCAATAGTCATAATATTATATCTTTTTTTTTTTTTTTTGTAAACAAACAAACAAATACATAAACAGATTTTTAATATTTACATATCTGGTGGGATGAAAAATTCAGTGTGTGTGTGTGTGTGTGTGTGTGTGTGTATGTATGCATGCATGTATGTATGTAGCACTGTAACCGGTGATATTTCACAACCAGTATGACATTAAAAAAGTAAAAATAATATTCTATTTCTGTACTGCGGCCCGGAAGTACGTATTTCCTGGACGCTGCGCGTCCGGCAAAGACGTATTTTCTTGCCACAGTCGCAGAAAAATTTTGTACAATCCTCGACCATAAACAAAGAATGACCCAAATCGCAGTTTACCATCCTCGGCTTCGCCTCGGAAGGTAATTTACGTGCGATTTGGCCTAGGACTGTAATATTCTATTGTCCTGAACTGAACTTATTTTTTTATTGTTTCAAATTATTCTAGTCAAAATACAGGGGGGGGGGGTTGTATTTTCACTGGCGAACCCGAGATTTGCTCTACTATAGGTTTTTTGGGTCGCTGAACCCGAAAATCGGGGTCATTTTGTAAAGAAATGGGGGCTTCACCCTTAAATTTCGCAATTTGAGCGCTCAGATTTGCACCATACGGGTTTTTTGAGTCGCTGATCAAGAATTTTTTCTTCTTTTTCATATATAATAAATATTTCACCCTTAAAATAACTAAAACTACCCCTAAAAGGGGTGTTTTTGTTATTTTCACACTTTTAGCGACCAGGATATGCCCATACAGGTTTTTTGGGTCGCTATTCAAGAATTTTAATTCTTTTTTTTGTGGTAAAATATTGATTATTTATGAAAAAGAAGTCGAAATTCTTGATTAGTGACCCGAAAAAGCTATATGGACATATCCTGGATGCTAAAAGAATGAAAATATCAAAAACACCCCACTTTACGGGGGAAGTTTTAGCCAATTTAGGGGTAAAATTTTAATTATTTATGAAAAAGAAGTCGAAATTCTTGATTAGCGACCCAAAAAACCTATATGGGCATAGTCTTTGGCATAGTCTGGATGCTAAAAGTACGAAAATAGCAAAAACACCCCTTTTAGGGGTAGTTTAAGCTATTTCAAGGGTGAAATATTGATTATTTATGAAAAAAGAAGTCGAAATTATTGATCAGCGACCCAAAAAACCCGTATAGTGCAAATCTGAGCGCTCAAAGTGCGAATATGCAAAAAAACCCTTTTTGGGGGTAGTTTTTGCAAATTTAAAGGTGAAGCCCCCATTTCTTTACGAAATGATCCCGATTTTCGTGTTCAACGACCCAAAAAACCTATATTAGAGCAAATCTCGTGTTCGCCAGTAAAAATATAACCAAACCCGTATTTTGACTGGAGTAAATTATTTAAAATAAATAAAGAATACAAATTATTTTTATGTGTAACAATTTTTTTATTTCACAATATTTCACCAACAAGTCCGTTGGCTTCTTCAGGTGATATAAAAATACTTATTTTTTGAGCTATGCGACACTGGGTGCTGCCGACATAAGACCTAATTTTTTTTTGCAAAATTTTTTTCACCAAAAAATCTCTAAGTACTTTTTTTTTTATTTGAATGTAATACCTCATTTTTTTCTATGAAAGTACTAATAAAAATAAATATTATTTTTATTATAAAAATTAATATTATATAAAAAAAACAAGTTATTTAGAGAGTAGATAAGAAAATATATTATAACTATTTGTATTTAATATTTTTTTGAATGGGATTAAAATATATTTGCCTGATGGCAAGGTGTAGAAACGACCTAAATGATCAAAAAGGGAAAAAAAATTTTGAAATAAATAAATATTGTATTATCTAATAATAGTAACAAATAATATTTTCAAGTATGAGAACATTATTTGTTCATTATTCAGACCACCCTTGGTGTTCGTTTTTATTTTTGAAAAAATTTGTTAAGGTTGTTTAATAAACAGGAAACATCTAATAAATCTTATATTTTAAAATTATCAAAACTTATTGTTTAAATTTTTCTGGAAATTCCAGGCAAATTCCAATTACTCTTATTTTTAGAAGAAAAAAAAATGAAATTTTTAACAAAGCCGAATAAGATCTTATCTCTTGATAGATACGTAAGCGTGCAGCTGCAGAGAATTATTTTTTAAGCTAATATTATTTACAACAAATTTTCCGTATCAAGATTTATAAGCCGTAAAAATAATGGAGTCCTAAAAAGCCAGAGAGCCCAAATAACCTGATATAAATGGATTTAAGTGAGTTTAAAAATTTTTTCACTTTTAGAAATTTTGAATAAAACTATTTGAATTTGTTAAAATTCCTTAAAAAAAAAGTTTTATAATAAAAAAAGTGCTGATGAAAAGGTTAAATAAAATTTTCTTGACAATTTTTATTTTTCAGAAAATTGAAAGGGGTACATATGGAAAAATGACAGATTTTTTTTTTCTTCAATTTTTGCGTCACTTTATACTGCAAAAGGTACGAAACAGTGAAAAACTTAAATCAATATGGTTCCCTGGTTCAGAGAGCTCAATAAACTTGATAAATATTGGTTCCTCAAAGAGGAACCATTGTGTTAGGTCAAAATTTGATTTTCTATTTTTTGGCATATAAGCACGTTTTGGGACCCCAGGAAGCTAAAAAACCTGTTTTTAAAAAAAGTCTGTATGTGTGTGTGTGTGTGTGTGTGTGTGTGTGTGTGTGTGTACGTATGTATGTAATCGGTGATATTTCACAAATATTATGGAATTAAGACCTAATTTTTTTTTCAAAAATTTTTTCACCAAAAAAGCTCGAGGTACTTTTTTTTTTTTTTGATTTGGATGTAATACCTCATTTATTTCCATGAAACTACTTATATTTGAAAGTATGGTTTTTACATGATATCTCGAATCGGATATTTAATTTTCTGAAAATTTTTTTTCTAAAATTTTTTTCACAAAAAAATACAAAAAATACTAATTTTTTTTTTCTTTTTGGACGTAGTACCTAATTTATTTCTATGGAAGTACTAGTTTTAAGAACCTTGTTTATTGTTATTTTTTGGATCTGATACTTAATTTTTTCAAAATTTTTTTTGTCAAAATGAAAAAAATAGAAAAATAAAAAAAATGCAATATTTTTTTTTTTTTGGGTGTAATACCTCATTTAATTCTATGAAAGTACTAATATCTGAAAATATTGTAACTAGTGATATTTCAAAACTATTATCGAATTAAGACCTAATTTTTTTTTCAAACATTTTTTTATCAAAAAATCTCAAACCCCCCTTTTTTTTTTTAATTTGGATGTAATACCTCATTTATTTCCATGAAAGTACTTATATTTGAAAGTATAGTTTTCGAATGATATCTCGAATCGGATACTTAATTTTCTGAAAATTTTTTTTCTAAAATTTTTTTCACAAAAAAATACAAAAAATACCAATTTTTTTTTCTTTTTGGACTTAGTACCTAATTTATTTTCATGGAAGTACTAGTTTTAAGAACCTTGTTTATTGTAATTTTTTGGATCTGATACTTAATTTTTTCAAAATTTTTTTTGTCAAAATTAAAAAAAAAGAAAAATGAAAAAAACTGCAATATATTTTTTTTTTTTGGTGTAATACCTCATTAAATTCTATGAAAGTACTAATATCTGAAAATATTGTAACTAGTGATATTTCAAAACCATTATCGAATTAAGACCTAATTTTTTTTCCAAACATTTTTTTAACAAAAAATTTCAAACCCCCCCCTTTTTTTTTATTTTGGATGTAATACCTCATTTATTTCCATGAAAGTACTTATACTTGAAAGTATGGTTTTTACTTGATATCTCCAATCTGATACTTAATTTTTTGAAAATTTTTTTCCTAAAATTTTTTTCACAAAAAAATACAAAAAATACGAAACTTTTTTTTCTTTTTGGACGTAGTAGTACCTAATTTATTTCCATGGAAGTACTAGTTTTAAGAACCTCGTTTACAGTAATTTTTTGGAATTGATACTTAATTTTTTCAAAATTTTTATTCTCTAAATTAAAAAAAAAGAAAAATAAAAAAAATTGCAATATTTTTTTGGTGTAATACCTCTTTTAATTCTATGAAAGTACTAATATTTTAAAATATTGTAACCAGTGATATTCCAAAACAATTATCGAACGAATACCTAACTTTTTTTTCCAAAAATTTTTTTATTAAAAAAATCTCAAAATACTTTTTTTTTTTTAATTTGGATGTAATACCTCATTCATTTCCATGAAAGTACTTATACTTAAAAGTATGGTTTTTACTCGATATCTTGAATCTGATAATTAATTTTTTGAAAATTTTTTTCTTCAAAATCTTCGTTACAAAAAAATACATAAAACATCAAATTTATTTTTCGTATTGGACATATCTAATTTATTTTAATGAGAGTACAAATTTTATAAACGCAAGAGCTATTTGTCCAGAAAATTTTTGTGTAAAATTTACTCACACATAAACAAAAGTGAAAAATATTTTTAACCTCAATATTTTCGAGGAGTAAAGTTATGCTTGCATTTCTGCACTCTGCACTATTTTTTGAAAAATAATCAATTCTTAAATTTTCTAATCTTTAAAAATTGTTAATTTATGAAATTCTAAATTAAATTTTAGTTTTATTCAATAAAAATCTTTGAATAAAATTTTGATATTTTTTTGGTTATTTGACCAGAAAATCTATTTAACCAGAAACAATTGAAAATTTTCTGGACAAATAGACCTGGCCTTTTATAAATTTAGTTTATAGTAATTTTTTGTATCCGATCACAATTTTTTTTTTATTTTGATATAAATTATAACACACAAGAAAGAGTGATGGAAATCTTGCCTCTTTTTGACTTCCTCGGATTATTTTGTTCGTTGCTATGTTTATTTATGTATGCAGCTTAATGAAATTATAAACAATAATAAACAGCCTAAAAATATTAAATGGTTATGTTTGCATTTTAAAATAAAAGATGCCAACCATTTTAAAATTAAGTTGCCAACCATTTCTTTGACAAAACAAAAAAATCATGTTACTCAATATTTTAATTATTAAGGGATAAAATTTTTTGAAATAATAACAGCCTTAACGAGCAAATTTTATTAAGGGATAATTATATATTCTAATAAAATTTTACAAAAAAATAATAAAATTAGCTTTTTTTATATTTATCTCTTTTTAATTATGCAAAAATGATTTAAAATCCATTAACGCCGGCGCGATAAATCCATGGACGCTAGAATTTTTACTTTAATAACAAAATGATCTTAATGGTCTACTTTACCTAGTAAAAAAGAAAAATGTATGTATAATTGCATGGTTGTAATCAATAATATTTATTGCATATTGAAGTTTAAAGACCATTGTTTGAGGAACCTCAGTGCCAGCTAGTTGGCAGGGTATTTTTTTCTTGAGATACCTTTTGAAAATATAAATAATAATGGTTTATTAAAATTATGGAAAAAGTTCATTGTTTGCAATTGACATTTTACTGTACAATTTTTTTTATTTATGAATTAAGCCACATTTTTATTGTGATTAAACATGAAGCATGATCTGAGGGGGTTGGTGCCCTTGCTCCCTAGTATTATTAAAAAAAGAAGTTAATAATATTAAGTTAATAATATTACTGCGTTGTTATTCTATGGTAAATATCTTATGTAAAAGTATTATATTACTATTGTTTTTTTTTTATTTAAAATTTAATCTATTGGCTTTTCCAAAAATATGCCAGACAGCTTTGGCGCCAATTGAATTATAATGACTTTTAAAATATAAAGAAAATTTATTTAAAAATTAATTTTAACAATAGGTTTTACTTTAAAATAGACAAGGGTTGTACAATATTAAGATTTAAAATAATACTCTATTGTCTAAAGATACAAGCTTATAAAATCATTACCTTTCAGATTATAAAAATAAACGAATTTTAATAATTTTAATAATATGAAAGAATTATTTAAATTTCTATTATGAGCATACTTAAGAGTTTTGATAACCGAATGACAAGGAAAAATTCTTTTTTAATAAGGTAAATAGAGTTTTATTAGTTTAAAATTTTTATAAGATTATAATTTAAAATTTTCTATAGATTCTAAAAGTGGTTCGGAGATAATAATTATAGACAAAATTTTTAATATTCTCTTTTTTTCTGCTAATTTTGGCTAATTTTTACAGTCTAAAATAATCATTGTGGTGGCTCATTTGAATTTCACATCTTAAAAAATTTTTTGGCACAAGGTGAAACATAGGCCAGCATTCTGGCAAGTTTGAGCAAAAATAATTAGGGTGAACTTGACTTCCGGTCATTTTGAAAAATTCAAACCGCTAAAAATGAAACCGGAAGTGGCCCAAAATGAAAAAAATATTTTTTTTGGGTAATCCGCGTAAGAAGAAAACATTTTCCCAATCATATGTATATGTTACACCCCATTTGTGAAATTGACCATTTCGTGAATTGGTCAAGTAAAATGACCAATTCGTGAACTGTTCAAATTTAAGAGATCTGTTGACCAGTTCGTGAAATGGTTAATTTTTTTTGACCAATTCGTGAAATGGTCAAAAAAAATAAAATTTATTTTACAAATGGGTCAACGACATTTTATTCTTTATTTTGAGTACTTGTAAAAAATTATTAGGAACTATTTTTTTTTTTTATAACTGAAATCAACAAACTTTATTTATTTCTAAACCAATATAATTAATAATTATTATAATAAATAACAAAATCATTTTTTTTTAATTTTATCATATTTTTCAGATATTTCAATTTTTAATCAAATTTTCAAAAAATTTTATTTTTCCCAAAAATAGTAAAAATTGAATATCTCCAAAAGTACGATAGCTGAGTTGCAAAACTATGGCCTATGTCACCTTCAAATATAATAACGCTATCTATTATTAACGCTATAATTAAGAGATTTCGACTGTAAAATGGATCGCATGTAAATTTTTTTATTTCAAACTAATTTAAAATAGCGCGGGTAAACGGCGGAACTTTGATGGCCCGACATACTCGTCGAGAACCCAAATACCGAAAAATCTCATAAATAAACTGAGTATTTTTTGGCCTAATCTAAAAATCTAGGCTATTCCGGGCTGTCATACTTTAACTTTTTATCAGAAAAATTGGCCAACTTTTTGACCTGTAACTTTTTCCAGAACCCGCGGTCAAAAAAACTAGGATACGAAAGTGAGTATGTTTTGGTCTTGGCTATCTCTGAAAAGAAATTCAGCTGTAATACTCACACGCGCTGTTTACCAAAGCGTATAATTTTTTTAATCAGCTTCGAAAATATTTTATAAAATTTTTAAAATACCTCCATTTTGAAATAATATTAAAAATTTAATAGAGGTCAAATCAAATACTACAAAGTGTGACAGTAAAATTTTTCGATAGTCTCAGTATATGCCAATTTTTGTTACAAATTTTTAAAAGCGTTATCAAGTTCAAAAACATTAAAAATTGAATATTTCCAAAAGTACAATAGCTGAGACAAAAAACTATGGCCTATGTCACTCGCGGACTTTTATTTATTTTTTTCTTTATTTTCTTTATTATAAATTTTCAAATATATATAGTAGTAAGATAAATATATAAATAATTTTTTTTCCTAAAATTTATTTTAATATTTTCCTACTTTTGCAGCTTGCAATTTTCAAGAAATACACTTAACGTAAACAAACCGTTGACGTTATAATAATCATAAACATTTAGAATTTCTTCTCTATATGAAAATTTGACGTTGACCAAGTTGTGAATTAAATTTTATTTTTTTTTGACCTATTCACGAACTGGTCAAATAATTTGACCATTTCACGAAACGGTCAGTTTATTTTTCTTAGCATTGACCAGTTCACGAATTGGTCAATTCACTTGACCAGTTCGTGAATTGGTCAATTTCACAAATGGGGTGTAACATATATACTATATATAAAAAGAGCATTGGTTTTGAGATAATTAAACCTTTCTAAAGCCCTAAAAATCAAAAATCGAGGATATGAGGATGAGGATGCGTTTTTTTTCTTGGCCGATGTTGAATAGGTTTTTAGATCGCTAAATATTATGTTGAATAGTAAAAACGAAGTAAAAAATAAATTTTTGAGGTCTAGAGTGAGTTATAAGGCTAAAAAATTCAAAAAGACGCAAAAAATCGCGAAAAATCACAAAAAATCAAAAAAAATCGCAAAAATGCATTACAAGACGGAAATAAACCATCTCAACTAGTAACGATTCATAATTGAGGTACAAACAAGCCAAAATCAGAAAAAAATCAAAAAAAATTTTTTTAAATCAAATTCGTGTGGTCAATTTTCTAGTGCCCTAACCGAAGACGTCCAATTTAAGGTGTTTTTTTTTATTTTTTTATGTAAAAAATTTTGAGAAAAAAATTTAAAAAAAATTAAGAGTATCAGATTGGAGATGTTGAGTAAAAAGGATAATTCAAGATATTAGTATTTTCATAGATAAAAATTAGCTACTACATCCAAAAAGAAAAAAAAATATTGCTGTCTTTTTATTTTATAAACAAACCTAAGATACTTATAAACTTTTATACAAAAAAAAAAAAAATGGTAAAAAGACAGATGGTAAAAAAATAACCACCAAATTTATCTTGAAAGTACTTGGTCCTAGTTAATAAAAAAACTTTGACGAATAAAGTATAATCAATAATGTTAAATTAAGAATGTTTCATACTTACCTTATTTCTATAGAACTGTAGAAGTAAAAATAATTTTAATTCACTTGAGTATTAGCCAAAAACTAAATTACTCAAAACTAACTGTTTTGCATTTTATTACAATTGTTTTTTTGTATTATCTTTAGCAGCCCAAAAAAACCTACTTGACCCCTTTGTTCTTCTTAGAACGCTAAAAAATTTTTCCATAAGATAAGTGTACATTTTTTAGATATTTGGGGTGAAAAAAGGGAAATTTTAGACCTTGAAAACTATATTGAATGTAATTCTCGGCATTAGATTTAAATTTAGTCGACCAATTAAAAATTGAATAAAAAAAAACATTTTTTACTACATTTTATAATTGGTGGGTAAAAGTGGAGAAAAAATGGGCTATAAATTACCCCTCGTAATAGGAAACGATTCTCCGGAGAACCGGAATTCCGGTTACCACAACTGGAAAATCCGGTTGCCGCAACCGGAATTTTTTTTCAGTTTATTGTTTAAATAAAAAAAAAAAATCCGCTAGCTTCAAGCGGAATTCCGTTTGCGACAAGCGGATTTCCGCTAGCGGCAAACACAATTCTGCTATAGCGGCAAATGGAATTCTGCTAGCGGCAAGCGGAATTCCGCTTGCGACAAGAGGAAAAATCCGCTTGCGGCATGCTGAATTTTTTCATTGTATAAAAAATTTAAAATATTCTTTGACGTATAAAAAAAAATCCATTTTTCAAAGTTGGAATTCCGGTTGCCGCATTATTGGCCAATTTTGCAATAATTTGTTAATAACAAAAAATTGACCACGAAATTCGCAAAACGGACCCCAGATTCGTGTTCAGCGGGTCAAAAAACATAAATACCATCTATTTTTATCCTCGGAAAAAGAAATTTAATTTTTGGGCGTAATTAGTATGCCTGGCGCCTGTATTATATCCAATCAGACTTTTAAATAATTATAAAAATTTTTATTACGCCCAGAGAAGCGATAATCCAATCCCATCAATTACCCATTCTTACGTATTTGGTTTTTTGTTTCTCTAACTTCTGACGATTGGTCGAAAATAAAAATTTTTGTTCTCCTTCCCAAAAAAAAATTTACAAAGTAAAAATTTAGAGGCGTGGTTAATTTTAAATGTTATCTTACCTGGCTCGTACTATATAATGAGATTGTCAGTCAAGTTTGTTTCGTGAATCGTGAATCAACTATCATTCATGACTTTAAAAAAAAAAATCAATGTACTTGTTTTTTTGTTTTGTTTTTTATATTGTGTTTTATTTTTTTTTACTTTAAAAAGTGATTTAGTTTTTTATTGTGTTATTAATTATTTGATAAGAACAATGGTTTCATATTTGAATCCTCCATCAATTTATGATGAAAATGTTGGTTTAAATTTGGAGAACGAAGTGTTAATAAAAAATCATCAATTTTATCAGTACCATAACAATCACCATCACAATCATCATTATCCAAATTACCATTATCATCATCCATATTTACAGCATCAGGTGCATCATCAACACCAATATCACCATACATTGATGAATAATGTTGAACAAAATTTTGGATGGTATGCTCATACTCAAAATGAAGAATTTAGAAGAAAAACTGAAGAATCAGCTGCATTTATGCAAAAATTTTATGAACGTCGACAATTTATTTATCAGCAACAGTTACAGCAATTGCAATTAGGATTAAGTCCAAATTGCAGTAATGATAAGAATCTGAATAACGTCAGTGATGAAGGATATTTTGATAGTTTAAAAAATACTAATGGATTGAGTCCAACTTCAATAAATTCAAGTGAAGGTGATTCAAGCAGTTCCAGAACAATTAACAGCACCCCGTCGTCGTGTATGAGTATTGATTCAGCTTTTTATAAAAATATTAACAATTTTATCATTCCTGATGGAAAATCAGAATATGAGGAGCCACAAGAAGATGTAGCATTTGATTGGATGAAAAAGACAAAACAAGCAAAAGCTTTCGGTAAGTTAATTTTTGTTTGATTGATTTTTTACGTTAAATTATACACTGAAAAAAAATTCCGGTTGCCGCAACTGGATTTTTCCAATTGCGGCAACCGGAAATCCAGCTTTGAAAAATGGATTTTTTTACGTCAAAGACATAATATAAAACAATTCTATCTATAATAATAGATGTTTTAAGAATAATAATTTAAATTTCTTATACAATGAAAAAAAATTCCGGTTACCGCTAGCAAAATTCCATTTGCCGCTAGCGGAATTCCGTTTTCCGCTAGCGAAATCCGTTTTCCGCAATCGGAATTCCGCTTGAAGCTAGCGGATTTTTTTTTTATTTACACGATACACTGAAAAAAAATTCCGGTTGCGGCAACCTGAATTTTTCCCGTTGCGGCAACCAGATTTTCCAGTTACGGTCATCGGAATTCCGGTTATCCGGAAGACCTATTTAAAAAAAGTAAATAGAAATTATTTTTCCATAATTTTAAAAAAATGTAAACTTTAACAGCCCTGGATGGAGTAGTATAATAGAAATTGAAAAATAGCATAAAAAATAACAATAAAATAAAAATATTAATGAATTATTTACCTAATTTTCTGTTAGATTTAGTTTAATTAAACTACACAAAAATAATCTAAAGATATAGTATTTTTTTGGTAGCTAAAATTATTGTGTGTATTTCAAAAATAATTCAAGAATTATAAATAAAAAAGAAATAACAGGAAATATTTGCTAATATTTGTGTTAAGTTTTATTAGTGGTTTTATTTTTCATTCAGAATAACCTTTCAGAGGAACCTGACTTTAAATATTGAAATCTTAGGCCCTTTTTTGGCTATTGACTCTAATTATTCTGCTCTGGTTAGCTTCAAAACATCTAATATTAAAATAACTAGCCTTCAGATAACTCGTATAAGACTTTATAATCAGTATTAATAACTCTGCACAAGATATATATAGGCCAAAATTATTTCTTTGTAGGTTCCAATGAATTCATAGAATTACACAATAGCAAATCAATTAATCTAAATGTTCCCGTTCTTGTTTTGTCTCTGAAACATTTTTTTTAAATTTTAGTAATTATTGATAACCGAGTCAAGATGTTACTTTTAGATTAAAAGTTTCTGTACCAATTCCCCGATAACACAGCTTGCTGTTAAAAGTATGTTAACAAAGTTTGAACAAAGATGCGTCCGATTATTGCTCAAATATTGCAGCAAGTAATTGAATAAACATATAGGTTGCAAGTTTATGGCAAGTTTGTTGCAAGGAATTTAGTATAAAAAAAAAAAGTAAGTCGGGAAGATATATTGATCGGATAGCAAGTTTGCGGCAAGTTTGTTGCAAGGAATTGAATATTAAAAAAAAAGTAAGTCGGGAGGAAATAATGAACGGATAGCAAGTTTGCGGCAAGTTTGTTGCAAGGCATTTAGTATTAAAAAAAACGTTAGTCAGGAGAAAATATTGAACAGATAGCAAATAATCTGTAAGTAACTATTTATCAGATTAATTAAATTTCATTTCTCTATGTCATCAGCACCCTATTATATTTAAAGCCTAAGCCAATTATTCTATAAAAGCATAATGTTAAAATACCACTTTTACTTTATTCTTTAAAAATTAATAAAGTCAGCCATAAAGGTAAAATAAGTTGAATTTAGTTTTAAATGTTTAAACTTTAATAAGTACGTTTTATTACATTAATTCTCCCATAGTTTTTTTCGAAGAATGAATCTTTTTAGATAAAAAAGAAAACTTTTGGAGAAAAATGTTTTATTGCCGAAAAATGATTAAATTTTCGCTCGAATTTTCGTTAAAAATGAAAAAATTTGTAATTTTTCAATAAAAATCAATGGTTAACCAGATTTTGTAATCAACAACTACTCTTATCGAAAATTAATCTATTTTTTTTGGCAAATTAACTATTTTTTCTCCCCATAGAGAAAAAAACGCTGTCAAGTAATTGGCACTATGGTTCCTTATTAACAATAACAAAATATTCTTAATGGTCTATTTTACCTATAGTAAAAACTAACCTAGTGGATGTAATACCTCATGTATTTCCACGAAAGTACTTATATTTGAAAGTAAGGTTTTTACTTGGTATATCTTGGTAAATTAAGTATCCTTAATCTGATACTTAATTTTTTGAAAATTTTTTTTTCAAAATTTTTTTCATAAAAAAATACAAAAAATACCAATTTTTTTTTTCTTTGGGCGTAGTACCTAATTTATTTCCATGGAAGTACTAGTTTTAAGAACCTCTATAAAAGTAATTTTTTGGACCTGATACTTAATTTTTTGAAAATTTTTTTCTCAAAATTTTTGCCGCCAAAAAATATAAAAAATGGCAATTTTTTTTTTTTTTTAGAATGTAGTACTTAATTTCTTCCTACGAAAGTACGAATATCTAGAATTATCGTTTTTAAAAGATTTCGCCATCTGATACGTAATTTTTCTAAATTTTTTTTTTCAAAAGTTTTTGTATAAAAAAATTAAAAAAACACAATAATTTTTTTTCTTTTTGGACGTAGTACTTAATTTATTTCTATGAAAGTACTAATATATAGAATTATCGTTTTTAAAGGATTTCTCCATCTGATACGTAATTTTTCGATTTTTTTTTTTTTCTAAATTTTTTACATAAAAAAATTAAAAATACGCCATAATTTTTTTTTCTTTTTGGACGTAGTAGTTAATTTATTTCTATGAAAGTACTAATATCTATAATTATCGTTTTTAGCTGATATCTCCAATCTCATTCGTAATTTTTTCGAAAATTTTTATTCTTCATTTTTTACATAAAAAAATTAAAAAAGTACCATTATTTTTCTTTTGGCAATAAAAATTTGCCACTTTTTTAAATTGTCACTTAAATACATTTATAACTTTTATATTGCAATATATTTTTTATATCTGATACTTAGTTGTTGAAAATTTTTTTTTAAAAATTTCTTAAATAAAAAAATTAAAAACACAGCAATATTTTTTTTCTATCTAAAATTATCGATTTTACTAGATAAAGTAGACCATTAAAAACATTTCGATATTGTTAATGAGGAACCATAGTGCCAATTACTTGGTAGCGTTTTTTTTTCTTCAGGAGTGGTTTTTCCCTGGAACCCAAATTTTTCATCTATTTCTTTAAATTTTATAAAAAAATTTTATTCATTTATAAAAAATAAAATTTTCTGATTTTAATTTCTCAGTCAGCCACAAAATTGACTAAAAATTTTTAGCTGAGCGGATATAAGTTACTGCCATGAAAATTCCAAAATAAAAAATTATTTCCAAAAAGTTTGCAAAGTCAGATTTTGTAATAATTTTTTTCGACTTTTCGCTCGTTCAAGCTAGGTGTAAGCATTTTTTTAAAAACATTTTGCAAGCTGATAAAAAATTAGAAAGCTGAAAATAGTCAAAATTTCCATGATATTTAAATGGGAAAATTGAGGTGCTTACAGGCACGCTTTTTTAACAAGCAAAAGCAAAATCCTTGGAGCTGGGGACTTTTTATGACCAAAAGTTCACGAAAAAACACGGGGAGCAAAGTTTTTCTTAAAACTCCAATTTTAGGTCCATTCTAGTACGTATTATATATATAGGATAACAGTGTTAAATTATGTGTAACTTATGTGCAACTGATGTTATAACACTGTTTACCTATAATTTACACATAATATAACTGGGTTATACACTGTTTCAATGTCTCAGGCGGGTACGTCGCAAAAAAAAATTTTTGCTGTTTTTTTATTTTTATGCAAACAATTTTAAGAAAAAAATTTTCTTAAAATTAAGTATCCCATTCGACATACAGAGTAAAAACCATATTTTCAGATATTAGTACTTTCGTAGAATTAAATGAGATATAACACCAAAAAAAAAAAATATTGCAGTTTTTTTTATTTTTCTATTTTTTTAATTTTGAGAAAAAATTTTTGAGAAAATTAAGTATCAGATCCGACGTCAATACCAAAAAATCGAAAATCAAAATTTCACCTATCACAATGGTTCCTCTATGAGGAACCAAAATTGCCTTTTCTTGTCAGCGGTTAGAAAGCACGTATTTCCCGGCTGCGATACTATTCAAAAATACGTATTTTCTTGCCATTGACAAAGAAAAATTTATTATGCTTTACCCTCGGCCATAAAAAAAGAATGTCCCAAATCGCAGTTTGCCATCCTCGGCTTCGCCTCGGATTGCAATTTACGTGTCATCTGAGCCATTCTTTATTTTTGCGGCCTAAGATAAAAATATACTATTTATCCATGGGATTAAAAAGAAAATACTTCAGATCGTAGTTTACCATCCTTGGCTTCACCTCGGATGTTAATTATCAAGCGATCTGGGTCATTCTTTTTTTTGCTTTCTTAGTTAAAAATTGCTATTCTTACCTCATTATTATATAACATCATACTTATATTTCTGAATACTGCGTTTTGAAAATCAAGAATTTATGTGTAACTTTTGTATTTTAACAACAAAATTACATTTCTGTCAATAAAATTAATTTTTTTCATAGATAAACGAATAGCCAAGGAAAAAATATTCGATAATAATCCAAATTAGTTTTTTATTTTCAACTCTTTTTCCCTGGTTATTCGATTTTGAAAGAAAAAAAGGCAATTTATGTAACCCCTTATGGTTTATTACATATATAAGTATTAAAAATGTAAAAACAATTTAAAACAGACTAAAATCACTCCTTAATGGCCAATATCAAAAATTTTTTATAGCCAGTTCAATGGGATTTCGATTGAAGAAAATTTTGGAAAAAAATTTTTCAAAAAAAAATGGCGGCAAATGAGATATTTCGGTTTTTCCAAAAATACGTTTTCTCATTTTCCGGGGTTTTTCCGAAAAACTAATGGCAGAAACGGATTTACTGAAGGTTTTCCAACATGTACACTCTTTCAGAATATTTTTTCAAGCTTTTATTTATCATTTTTTAGTATTTTCCCAAAAAGCACTAACACTGGTTGAGAGCCACCCAATGAGTTTGATTGGCCATAACTCGGGGTGTTTAAGACCTAGAGGGCTGAAAATTTCCAAATTTTCCTGTCTTAGTGTTATAAAAACATGGGGAAAATTTGAGGCCGATCCGACGACCTCACCTGCCCACCATCGCTGTTTTGGCTAAGAAAGACTCATAAATAGATTTTCGAATCCGTGAACTTTTCAACTTTGGATTCCTAAAAAAATTTTACTTTAATAACGCTATTTTAAAATTTTTCCGAGGGGCTACCGTCTTGGAAATCACTAATTTGATTTTTAAAAAATTTTTTTGATTTTTTTCTGATTTTAGCTTGTTTGTACCTCAATCATGAATCGCGACTAGTTGAGATGGTTTATTTCCGTCTTGTAATGATTTTTCGTGATTTTTAGTGATTTTTTCGTGATCTTTTCGTGATTTTTCGCGATTTTTTGCGTTTTTTAGCCTTATAACTCATCCTAGACCTCAAAAATCTATTTTTTACTATTCAGTATAAGATTTACCAAAACAAATCACGAAAAATCACGAAAAATCAAAAAAAATAAAAAAAAAATCAAGTTCGTGATTTCCAAGACGATAGCCCCTCGAATTTTTCAGTGTTATTGTAATAGTTTTTAGAAACAAATTATGCTAAATAATTTTTTTTTTATTCTTAAAATTAAATTTTTTTAAGAAAATGCAAATTTGCATCATTACCTATATAGTCTAAATTAATCACTTTGTAGGAAAAAATAAGAAAGAACAATATTTAAAATGGGTAAAAATGTAATTTGAATAAATCACTCATTTAACGACTCTAATAGAAATAGTTACTATCTTAGATCATGAGCAGTGAGAAAATTACTAAGCTGAAGATATCTTTGCGGGGATTTCAAATATGATGACGCATTATTTTTTTTTTACTACTTAATTCGGACAAAAAACTGAAAAAAAAAAAATTGAAAGAACATCGATATGACCCGTGTTTTCTGGTAGTTTGAACCTTCAGAAAACCGAAAAAAATCTTGAACAAGAAATCGGAGATAGATGCCAAAAAGATTTTTCCACTTTTATGTCAAAAACTGCCTTTTTTCGTAACTGAGCTACCCGATTTTTATTTCAGGGGTTTTTCACGGTATTTTTCGGGATTTTTGTTTAAAACAAGTTAAAACAAGTTCAAAACTAATAGAAAAAAGGATTTAACATCGGTTTTTAGCAATATTTTGACATTTATGAGCTAGAAAACCTGTTTTTATTTTTTGCTTTTTTTCAAATTTGGTTTTATTACTTTTTCTTGCATGTTAGGCTGTTCTTAATCTATGTAAGAGTTAAAATGGAAAATATTGATAATTTTTAGTCCAAATTGATTGTTACATACCAATGAATAACATGCCCTAAAATAATTATTTTAATGCGCTACAATGATAGAACCCGAGAGTCCCAATTTTTTAATTCTTGTTAAAATGAAGTAATTATACTTTTCAATCTTAAATATTTTGTCTATTTTATTTTTATCTCATAAAATATATTTTTCCAAGCAAATAAAACTCCATTAATGATTATATGCCCAAATATTTTTCATTTTTACACGTTTATAACCAATTTTTTCAATTTTATACAATAGATAATTTTTGACTTATTATATATATTTTCAAGCTGTAAAATTAAATTAACAAGGGGAGTTCAATACATTAGGAACACAAATTACATCAAATGGTTATGAATGAGTTTATTATGTTGAAAAAATGCCGACTACCCTCCGTTTATTCCAATGGGCCTTCTGAGCCTAGAAACGCAGGGCTCAATGAAATAGGGTTTTTTGGTAATATTCAATGAAACGCTAAAACCTCGCAAGTTAACCAAAACTCTTCTAGTTGGTCTCATTTTTTTGGTGTAAGTATCACCTTTTAAACGCCGTAAACCGTGATTTTTTATCATTAATTTTTTTATTAATTGAGCCAATTAACCAAATGGCCATTTTTGGCAAAAAATGACCAATTTTTAAATTGCTGCCAAATTTGTAATTTTTGACGAAAATGGGTTTAACGATTCTCAAAATATTTCCACAAGCTTCAAGTTTCCAAAAATTCTTTACTTTACTCTTTTCAATTATTTGTTAATCAGATATGATAATTTGAAGTCAGAGTCCCAATTTTATGGTTTTATAAAAAGCTAATTTTTAATGTTAACTTTGAAGAGCCATTTCTTAAAAACGACTCAAGCAAATGAGACGAGTAACAAATTTTTAATAAACGGAGGGTAGTCGGCATTTTTTCAACATAATAAACTCATTCATAACCATTTGATGTAATTTGTGTTCCTAATGTATTGAACTCCCCTTGTTAATTTAATTTTACAGCTTGAAAATATGTATAATAAGTCAAAAATTACGTATTGTATAAAATTGAAAAAATTGGTTATAAACGTGTAAAAATGAAAAATATTTGGGCATATAATCATTAATGGAGTTTTATTTGCTTGGAAAAATATATTTTATGAGATAAAAATAAAATAGACAAAATATTTAAGATAGAAAAGTATAATTACTTCATTTTAACAAGAATTAAAAAATTGGGACTCTCGGGTTCTATCATTGTAGCGCATTAAAATAATTATTTTAGGGCATGTTATTCATTGGTATGTAACAATCAATTTGGACTAAAAATTATCAATATTTTCCATTTTTACTCTTACATAGATTAAGAACAGCCTAACATGCAAGAAAAAGTAATAAAACCAAATTTGAAAAAAAGCAAAAAATAAAAACAGGTTTTCTAGCTCATAAATGTCAAAATATTGCTAAAAACCGATGCTAAATCCTTTTTTCTATTAGTTTTGAACTTGTTTTAACTTGTTTTAAACAAAAATCGCGAAAAATACCGTGAAAAACCCCTGAAATAAAAATCGGGTAGCTCAGTTACGAAAAAAGGCAGTTTTTGACATAAAAGTGGAAAAATCTTTTTGGCACCTATCTCCGATTTCTTGTTCACGATTTTTTTTGGTTTTATGAAGGTTCAAACTACCAGAAAACGCGGGTCATACCGATGTCCTTTCAAATTTTTTTTTTCAGTTTTTTGTCCGAATTAAGTAGTAAAAAAATAATAATGCGTGATATATACTATTTCTTTAATAAATTTCTTTATAAAAAATATTTGAATCTCATTATAAATTTTGTACTAGCTAACGACTAGATAACAATCAAAATTTATTTCAAGGCCCAAAAAACAAATATTTAATAGTTTTCAATTAATAAAAATTTATAGTGTACCGTGGCGAATGTTTTATTACTTAATTTATTCATAAACTAATTAACTATAACTAACAAAAAAGAATTTAATCTTTTAACCCATTAACGCCCAACCGACAATTCCTGGACACTCGCATATTTTTTTATGAAAAAATTGAAATTTTGGGTCAAAAATGATACCTAGTAGGTATTTAGGGCTGCTCTTTCCGAATCTGAAGTCCGTTTTCACGTACCACCCCTCGGGGGTGCGATATTAACCCCCAAAGTGGGGTATGTTTTAAATGAATTTTTGAACTTTCTTTATAATGTTATTTAGCTAATAAAAACAGTTGATTATTATAAAAATTTATTGCTTGAACCTCTAAAAACCTCAAAAAATAAAAGAAAAATATTTTTACCTGTTTTACCCCATTGGGGGGCAAATGATGGGGGTGTGGGGGATGGACTTTTTAGGTACTTGAATAAATTGAAATTTTTACCTAAAAATATTATCTAGTAGGTATTTTAGGCTGCTCTTTCCGAATTTGAAGTCTATTTTCACGTACCACCCCTCAGGATTACGATATCAACCCCTAAAATGGGGTAAATTGTAATATAAATAAACAAGATTATAATTTTTAGATTTAAAAATGGTGTCTTATAGTAGGTATTTTTGGCTGATTTTTCCAAATCTGAAGTCCATTTTTACATACAACCCCTCGGGGGTGCGTTATCAACCCCTATAATGGGGTAAATTGTAAATTTACGTTTAATGTTTTAAAATTATTAAAATTATGCAAAAAAATAGCTTGCTAGGTATTGAATAATTATATACGCACGTGATTCTTTGAAATTTTTTACTGATTGCTGTCTAGTTATTTTTTCTAAAGAAAAACCATTGTTTCAAGTGTTGAATCGTTTAAATATTTTTGCAAGCATATTTATAATTTACCCCAATTTAGTGGTTGATATCGCGCCCCCTAGCGATTTTATGTGAAAATGGACTTCAGATTCGGAAAAAGCAGCCAAAAGTACCTACTGGACACCACTTTTAGGCCTAAAAATCATAATTTCGTTTATTTATAAAGTTCACCCTATTACCACCCCCCTAAGGGGTTGGAATGGGGTATTTAAGATATGCACGTAATTTTTTGACATTTTTTACAGTTCGTGTAATTATTTTTTTTTAAAGAGCAACCACTTTTCCAAGTGTTGAATAGTTAAAAAATATTTAACAGTATATTTACAATTTACCCCATTTGAGGGGTTGATATCGTAATCCCGAGGGGCGGTACATGAAAATAGACTTCAGATTCGGAAAGAGCAGCCTAAAATACCTACTAGATAACATTTTTAGGTAAAAATTTTATCCATATATATATTGAAATTTTTTATAGTTCGATTTTTTTATCGAATTTTTTGACGTTCGATAGTTCGATTTTATTTAATAAATTCCCAGTAAGAAATATGCAGGCATAAACTGTGATAATGCTGGCATCAGTTGCTTGCCAGGCGAGAATAACATGCTCGAGTACGAGATGCTTCTGCTTCCGCATTATTGAGCACCAAGGCAGCATATTATGCTGGCAACTGATGCCCGCTTATGCTCTCTAAAGTTGCTCGCTAGCATGGTCGCTTGCATGGAGGGTTGCTCGTTAATATGCGGTGTCAATCTTTTTTTTTATTGAAAATTAAATAATAAAATAAAATAATAAATAAAAATATTTAGTTATTTATGAAAAAAAAAATTAATTTTTTTGTATTTTTTTTTTTGTAATTTTTCTTTCAGGTGATTTGTAGTAACTGTTAATTTAGTAATTTTTTTTTTCATTTTTTTTTTTATTTTTTATCATACCGGGTCTCGAACTTTTAATGTTTGGGTCGCCAGCTACATACAGGATCCTCGACACCACGCGCGCATGTTGAAATATTATTGAAAAATATCAAAGGGATGGTGAAATTTTAATCTTAAATCACGCCTACTATTTTTTTAAATTTAAATCCATTGTAAGTTAATATAATATATTTAATATGCTTATGAAGGCTTATAAGACAATACCGAGATTATTATAAAACTAGTTTGGGTATTAATTATATGGTGTACGAAGTAAACAATTTTAAACGTAATTTTTTAAAAAATATATTTTAAATTTAAAGAATTTTTATATTTTTAAAAATGATGAAAATTATAATATAAAAAAATTTTACCCAAAAAAATATTTAAAAAAAAAAAAATTATATCTATTTGAGAAAATAATTTTAAAAAATTTTTTGAATTCATTATTGAGTTATTATGTAATAATGTACAAATAAAAATTAAATTAAAAAGTAGAGTATTTTATATTTTAAATAATAAAAAAGAGTCGGTAATAAAGTTTTCAAACAATTTTAAAATTATGAGGCGTTAATGCTAACAAAGTACTAGCATAATGCTGTTATATATGCAAGCAACTCAAGCCAGCATATGCTCACGCTTTGTCGGCTACAATTTCTATCAAGTAGCGTGCCCAATAGTTGCGAGCATAAAGCCTGCATTAAATTGACAAGTAATGCCAGCTCTTTCTGTACGAGCAACTATTTCTTATTGGGTTGTTTCGTTTTAGTTATATAGTTATATAATTAAATATGTTTTCCTTTTTCTTTATTATACAAAATAAAATTATATGCCTTTTTTTCCTTTTTATTATCGTATTTTAATTTAATTAAACTAAACTCCGAAATGGAAATTCATTATGCGTCCGGTCACGGGCCGTCACGGTGTATTATATTAAGATAAATAGAACTCGAGATAGAACTATAAAACTAACCTAATGAAACTCCACTGCTTAATGCTTATAATTATGATTCATAAAAATAAAAAAATGTTTGATTTAATTTTTTTATGAATTATTTACTGTAAATTAAATTTAATAATATTTTGATATTTCCTAATTAAAAAAAAAGTTATGTAAAAATATATTGTTTAAATATATAGTGAAGTGACTAAAAGTTGTATCTGATTATGTATCTGGTGTGTATTCTTTGACAACTGCATTTTTGTTGATATTTTCAAAAAATTGGAAATATTTATTTTTTAAAATATATTTAAAAAATTGGTTTTATTTGCTACACTTTATACCAAAACAATTAAATATTTTATGAAAAAAAGTGTATATAACATTAATGACCAAATTAGATAAAAGCTTGAAACTTTCACAAAATATAGTCCTCCTTTTCTATCTACTCCATTTTAAAATTTTTGCCAGAAAATAATGTTGATATAAAAATATTTTTACCTACTGATATAGAGAAAGCGAAGAAAATTAAATCTCAAATATTTTAATAAGCAAATGAGATAAAAGCTTAAAATTTTTACAAAAGATTCTAATGATGAGTTACTAGAACTTAAACTAGTCCTTAGTTTTTATCTTCTACAGTTCATTATTTTAGTAGAAAAAAATTTTGTTTCAAAAACACTACTGATATAATAAGACTGAAGTAAGAGCATTGATGGCTCAGTCGGTAGCGCGCTCGCTCTTCAACCTATAGGTTGGGGGTTCGCGTACAGCTTTGGACAAAAAATAATCGTAGTTTTTTTTCTGCAAAGATAAAATTCTAAAATTATTTCCATCAGTGCTTTAGGAGTGAAGCATCCGCATAATGTTAAATTAAGGCGTAAAACCCGGCATTATGTAGATAACGCAGTCCGAAGTGCTTCCGGGGCACTTAAAGAGGCGCGAGGTTCGGAAGAGGTAGCGCAGCGTACCTCCTGGACCATAGGTACATCGCTAATAAAAAACATTCACACAAACAGATATACTTACGCAAAATCTATCTTAATAAATCTATCTTAAAAAACAAAATCAATCTTAAAAAAAAAAAAATACTCACACATTACACAAACATATACACTCACACTATAAAAAAATCTATCTTAATAAATAAATATTAAAAAAACCTATCTTAAAATAACACAAGAGATCATAAGCAAGTTCTTAATATCTCTCACGAATAACTAACTAACTAACTAATAAGACTAAAGAAAATGAATACTCTATAATATTTTAAGAACCAAATCAAATAAAAGCTTGCAATTTTCTCAAATGAATATTTTAATGGCTATAAAGAAGAAAAAGTAGTCCTTGTTTTTCTACCCGCTACAGTTAAATACTTCTAAAATTTTCAAGCTTTTATCTCATTAAGTTATTATAATTATTAGATTTCATTTTTTTCGCTTTCTCTGTATCGTTAGGTAAGAATGTTTTTAAAATAGCATTTTTTTCTTGTGAAATTATAAATTGGAGCAGACAAAATATGAGGACTAGATTTACTTCTTGCAAGTCATCATTAGAATCTTTTAAGAAAATTTCAAGCTATTATCTCATTTGGTTATTAAAATATTAGAGATTTCATTTTCTCTATATCGGTAGATAACAAATGTTTTTATATCATTATTATTTGCTGGCAAAAATTTTAAAATGGAGTAGATAAAAAATGTGGACTAGTTTTACTTCTTGTAAGCCATCATTAGAACCTTTGGTTATTAATATTAGAGATTCCAAGAATTTTTCTTCGTTATAAGCTTTTTATACCGGTACAAGAGATGTAATAATTTAAGTATATTGAAATTTAAACAATAATTCAAATAAAAACTTTTAAGACAAAAAGAAGAGGGTAATATTTTACAAGGCTTAAAATAGAAAATAAACAATACATTTTATGGTTAAAAATATTTTATTCAATTAAGTTTCATTATTTTTTGATAATGAAATTTTTTCACATGATTCAGTGTGTATATTTACTTTTCAGGCTATTTTACTATATTTTAGAGATAAAATATTTTTTTGTTTTGATAAAGTATAGCAAATAAAAAATTTTTTAAATAGTTTTTAACAATAAATTTTTTCAATACTAAAATATCAACAAAAAGGCATAGTTGTTAGAAGACACACATCAGATGCAACTTTAAATAAAATATATGAAAATATTAATAAATTGAATTTAAATTAAATAGTTCAATGTTTACATCAAAATTAAATTAAACATTTTTTTTACAGCCCGGACACACTACTATTTAAAATTAAAATTAAAAATGAAAAAAAAAATCCGTGAAAGGAGAAGCTACGATTTTAAAATTTATTTATTTATTTATTGAGAGTCAATTAAAATAAACAATTTAGGTATGCTGAAGTGAAATAATTAAGATCTTCTTAAAAATTTTTTTTTGCTAAAAACTTTTAAAAATTATAATAAAATTTTTTTTATTGAAGTATACTTATGTGAAATGAATGAGATCTCCCAAAAAAACATTTACATGTAAAGTTACGCAAGTGCCTTTAAGTGTTGTCACTGCTTATTTATTTTATCTAGTATTTTATTATTCATTACACACGTAATTTTGTGACAATTTTATACCTTATAGTGCTCTTAAATATGATTCTTAATATATAGAATCCCAAAAAAATATTTACATGTAAAGTTACGCAAGTGCCTTTAAGTGTCGTCACTGCTTATTTATTTTATCTAGTATTTTACTGGATTAAACATTCTATTATAACTAATATTACTAAACATTCTATTATAACTACTAGAAAGTTTTGAGATCTAAAACAAAACTTTACGCAAGTTATGTGGGCTGATTAATAAAGAAAAAAATAATATTACTTATTAAGTAATTGATTTATTATAGATATATATGGAATTTAAAGTACCGGATTAAACATTCTATTATCACTATTATTAAACACTGCGAAAGTTTTGAGATCTAAAACATAACTTTACGCAAGTTATGGAGGCTGATTAATAAAAAACAAAAAATATTAATTATAAAATTTTAAGATCTGATAAAAAAAAATTAACAATTTATTTCTACAAATTATAAATAAAGAATTTCATTAAAAATGAATAAACTGTATCAATTAATTATTGAATTAAAATAAAAAAAAAATTTAATTTTAATGAAAAAAAAAAAAAAAATTTCACTTGCCAGGTATAATTGGCAGCGGCTATTTATGTAGCTTAAAAAACTAGTTTCAGATATTAATATTTTTTTTGGTTGTTTAATTTTCTTATGTTTATTTTGCTGTGCTCAAAAAACCAATGTTCATTTCGTGTGCAACTTCATTTCCACCTTCATACAAACGTGGAGAATAACATTCCAATTTATCTTCATAAAAAGTTTATTTAAAAACGTCTTTTGATAACGTTCATAAAAAGGTTCTTAAGAATGTTATTTTGAACGTTCTTAATAACATTTAATAAATTAAAATTATTTTTTTTTTAATTTGCTTTAAATTTAGTATTATTATTTATAATAAGGATGCTATGAATAAGAAAAATGTATTAATTTTTTTAAAAGATTTTTATTTTTTAATGAAACATAAAATTTAATTTTTAATCTTAATAAAGTTCATAAAAGCCTATACAAACTTAATTAACATTTAATTTTCCTTAATTTATTAATTATTTTTTTTCTAGTTTAAATTGCCACAAACTTGTAACATATGCATAATAAAGAATAGAAATGTACAATTTTTCCCTCACATGCATATGTAACAATTTTTATTTTTTACAGAGTTTGTGGCAATTTAAACTAGAAAAACATTGTTTGTAAGAGAGCGGTAAACTCCATATTGCAGAACTACTGTAACAAATTGTTACAAATAATTATATAAATTTTATACGCTTTAATTGTGATAACGTAGGATGTCTTGAGAGTATTCACTGCATGTGTCGGACATTCTGTAAAGGCTTACACACAAACTCATGGGCACGAGCAAAAAGCACACGAGCACGAGCAAAAGTAGTATATTGTGGGAGTTAGAATGGAGGGGCTAAAGAGGAGAAATTAAAAATATTAATCCTACTTTGTTCAATATTGCTCGTGCTCGTATACTTTTTTGCTCGTGCCCATGAGTTTGTGTGTGAGCCTTAACTAAAAAGTGAAATCCTGAAATGTGACTTGCTATTATCGGTTCACAATCCTAAATTTTGTTTCTTCCGTTTACCTAAATATCCAAAAAATTGTAAAAATTAAAGAGTAAAATTTTAAAATAATAAATTATATCTTATAAACATACCAACATAACTTCACTTGAAAAGCTTCATCTTCTGGACCACATGAACACATTGCAGCACAAAACTAGGTCAAGATACTTTTCCTGGACCTAAATCACCTAGGATCTACCTCGCGTCAACATCCAAAAATTAAGAACCTCTGTAAAAAATAAAAAATTACATTCATAAATTAGTGTTCAAATTACTATAGAACATTAAAATGGACTACTTGAAGTAACTTACCTAATAAAATTTGAACTAATCCATATCATAATTGGTCCCATGTCTAGCATTTTGTAAGCGCATCGATCCAAGCCAGTCTTTTGAATATAAAGTCTGAAAAAATAAAATGAACATTAACATATTTAGAAAATATAATTTTATACTTTTTACTTACCTAAATCATCGTATAAGAGTATTTTTGGTTAGTATCCTATACCACAAAACCTGAAAAACAACACAAACTATCAAACTCCACATAAATTATAAAAAAATAAATAAAACAATTTTATACTTATCTAACAATTTATTTATAATTTCAAACTAATAAGAAGAAAATTTAAAAGAGTAATGTACATTTGATTATTTAATTATTTAATATAAAAAACACAAATAAATGTAATGAACCACATGTTCATCTCAAAATTGTTATTAGATCATTACAGCCTGCCTTGACCAGAAAAATGTTTTTATAGGGGGCCATTCATAAATGAGACAGGACAATATTTTGCACTTTTGGACTCTCCCTGTCGAAAATAAGACAAATGAAAAATTTTTCATTATTTCAGAATCTTTTTTTAAAGAAAATTCAAATCCCTCCCCCCTACCTCCAATTCGCCCTACGTAAGTTATGGATAATTCCTAGTAAAATTTTATTAATTAACATTTTAATAAAAATCAAAAACTTAAATTAGCCAAAAAGTTTTCATATTTGAAATTTATCCATTGTTTTATAAAATCAATCAAAAAATTCAGATGTTTACAAATGTACATTTTTTATAAAAATTAAATAAAACTTAAAAATTTTTTTTAAATTTAATTGAATTTATTTATTTTTTACAGGAAAAACCAGGATAATAGAAAAATACAGGAACGTTTACAGCAAAGAACAAAAACTCGAACTAGAGAAAGAATTTCGGTTCAATAAATTCATATCAATGGACAGAAAAAAGGAACTTGTAAGAAACCTCGGCCTAACCGAACGCCAGGTAAAATAAAAGATTAAAAAATCTTTAAAAAAATAAATTTAAAAAAATTTAATGATTTCATTGTTCTAATATAAAATTAAATAAATTTTTCTAATCAACAGATTAAAATATGGTTTCAAAACCGCCGAGCAAAAGATCGTAGAAAAGGCATAAAACACGATAACGAAATCCTGAACGAAGTACCTAAAGATCACCAAGAGATTCAAGATATTTAAGAAGTTCCTATGAATCAAAGATGCTCAACCCCACCGATGCCAACTAATCTTTCAACATCTCCATCAAACAGTCTAAATTTAGTTTATGATCGTTTTAAGCAAACTTTGCCAATTCTCAATCCTCCAATTTTGTCTGGACGCACTTATCTATTTTGTATATATTAGAATTGTAGTGTATAGTGATAAGTTTTAGTTGAACGAAAATACAAAAAATTTATAAATTTTTATTTTTTAGACTGTAATTAATCATTTTAAGATTTTAGTTAATGATTTAGAAATTATAGTTAGTGACTAAAAAAAATTTCCTAATATCCTGCCTCGATCTCCGAAGTAAAACTAAATAAGACCTATTAAGGTTGTTGTTCGGTACATGCGTCAACGCCAGAATTGAATATAATTTTAGCAGGGGATTAATAACACGAAAATACATCTACTGTTAAAAAGTATAGATAATTCACAAATTAGTTTACGAGTTATTAAACTCCAAAGTTCAATTCTTATACATTGTTAGGATAGGAAGACGCGTGAAAATGCATTGAAATCTAGCGTCTTTTTGTAAATGCTTCTAAACGAGACGTCAGATGTGAACGAAAATTCATTTTAAAATTAATGAATAGTATTAGAATATCATTTTAAAATTTCAAGTGAATTGAACATTTTGTATCAGAAATATTTAACTCCAAAGATGAAAAAAAACAAAATTTTTTTTCGTAAATTTATAATATTTTAAGTTTTTATTAATTTTTATTAATTTTTATAAAAAAAATAAAGTATTCATCAATAAAAAGACATAATTTTTCTTCTGAAATTCGTAATAAGCAAATATTTTTATTTTTTTTTTACTTATAATAATAATAAAAATAAATTTTGTTGAACTTCTCGAAATAATCAGCTAGGTTCGCTAACTGTACCGAACAACAACCTTAACTTTCATATCTAAGTATAATTAGTATTCTTAAGTGTAAATTTAATTAATCAAACATTTTTTGTAAAATTTATTTTAAAAAAATGTATATTATAAAAAGCTATTTTATAGCTAAAAAAAGAGAAAAAGTTAAATATAAATAAACGTAATATATTTTTTTAGGTACTATATAAAAAAAAAATTGGCTGGTTCAAATTTTACAAAAAAAAAAAATTAATAATTATTATAAAATGAAAAATTTATATTTTATATTTTAATTAAAAATTTTCTGTGTACAATTTAATGTATTTTTAAAGAGTTTTCATAAAATTAAAATCTTAATATCAAATATTTATCGTAATTTATATGTATTTAATCTGATTTACTAATTTTATGATTCCGGCTGTTAATTTTGATGATTCAGGTTTTTTTTTGGTATCTGCTGATTTTACCCCGGTGCATAAGTTAACGTTAAAATTAACGTTAAAAATTAACGTTAAATTTTAACGTTAATTTTAACGTTAATTTAAGCTAACTTTAACGTTAATTTAAGGTAGATTTAACGTTAATTTAATGTTAAATTTAACGTTAAATTTAACGTTAAAATTATCGCGGAAAATTGAAGAAAAAAAATCTTCATAATTTTGCTAATCCAACTATGTAGTTATTATGGAAATTACCCTGATGCTTCTAAAATTAAGCATCATTGCTATTTTTTCACAACTAAATTTTTTGATCAAATTAATGTTCGTTCTAACATTAAATTTAACATTAAATTTAACGTTAAAATTCAACATTAAATTTAACGTTAAAATTCAACATTAAATTTAACGTTAAAATTAAACACTAAATTTAACGTTAAAATTCAACACTAAATTTAACGTTAAAATTTAATGCTAAATTAAACGTTCAAATCCGATATTAAATTTAACGTTAAAATTTAACGTTAATTTTAACTTAAAAAAAGCATACAACATAACAACCATAATTTTAGAAACGTTTTTGAAATAAGCCTTTAAACTGTTTCAAATGTCCGCAGAAAAACGTTTCCAAACGTTTTATTAATATTTCAGGATGTTTCATCGGCTCCGACTTTTTTCCCTTAAAATTACTTTTTGGCGTATTTACGGACATTTGGTGTATAAAAAATAAAAAAATTTTGTATTTTCTTCATTTTTTTATTTTATTAATAGATCAATGAAATACACACACACACACACAAAAATTGACAATTTATTAAAACTTGGTTTCGATCAATAAACTACAGCAGGTTTAGTAACATCATTAGAAATTTCTGTAAATAAAAGAAAATATAAATTTTTTAGCTATTACTCTCTAAAAAAGTTTAAATCTGAATAAATTGCATTACCTACTTGTTTTTTCAATTATATTGCATGACCGTTTTAATTTTTTGAAAATGTAGTCGGAACCTCGAGGGTCAGCTATTATTAACTGCAGATGTAAAATTTTCAATTTAAGAGTTTCGATCGGAACTCCATCTTTTCGAAAAAAAGTTTTATACCAGATCTCCAATCAGACTCTCAAAAATATTGATTTTTTCTTGTGGAAGTAAATTTCCAATCTCTGAGGATCAAAAACAGTAAAAATATAGTTTTTCACACTGTCAGATTGCTGCGCTTAAATTTTTCTTAAAAGTTTGGGCGATAACTATTCACCGATTTACTTTGTTTGATGAGTAGTTAAAAAAATACATTAACATGGAACATGTTTATAAGGAGGGGGTACTTGAGAACTTGAAAATTAAGGGGTGGGGGTCAAATTTGTCCTATTTAGGGGGGGGGGGGGGTCAAATGAAACTTTGAATAATTAAGAGACTTTCAAAAATCTCTAGACTTAAGGACTTAGGATAATACAGGTTTATGGACTTAGAATAATATCGATTTAGAGACTTAACTTGGAATAATTCAGGTTTAGGGAATCAAAATAGTTTGGGTTTAGTGTTCTTGTTATTATCAGGGTTTTACTTGTTGAGGATTGTTATCTCCCACTTCAAATTATTCTAAGTCCCTAAATCGAAAATATTCTAATTCCATTTCACCCCCCCCCCCCTAAAAGCGCCAATTTTTGACCCACCCCTCTGCCGAGCCAAACTTTTTCAATGTTTCTTGATTTATTATGGTAAAATACTAATTTTTTTCTTTAAATCGTTTACTTTTTCTCTGAGTATTCATTTTCATCAAGAAAAAAATCATTTTTTTTTTATCACATTTCAACTTTTAGGTCAAAAACCAATGAAAATCTGTGTTAAATAAATTTTGCTACTTATTACAGTTTTCAAAGGTTTCTGACCTACAAATTAAAATTTTGCCAATAAAAAGGATTTCTTTCTTGAAAAAATAAATATTCCGGGAAAAATTAATCAATATTTAAAAAGAAATTATTATTTTAGAAAATCAAGCTAGTTATGCATATTTTAAGTTCAGAAACAGGCTTAATTCAATAGGATTTCGATCATATTTAAGACAAATTTCAGCAATAATATGCATTATTCGCTTGATTTTCATCGTAAAATAATAAATTTTTTTCTATTAAACCAATTTATTTTTCCCTGAGTATTCATTTCTTTAAGAAAAAATTATTTTTATTGACAAAATTTCAATTTTTAGGTCAAAAACTGTGTTAAGTAAATTTTTCTACTTGCACTTTTCAAAGGCTTTTGACTTTTTTTTTCGACGTAGAACTTAATTTCTTCCTATAAGAGTACGAGTATCTAGAATTATCGTTTGTAAAGGATTTCTCTTTCTGATACGTAATTTTACAAAATTTTTTTTTTCATTTTGGACCAAGAACTTAATTTTTTTCTATGAAATTTCTAATATCTACACGGTAGAATTGCTAGAAAAATTGTAAAATTCAACTAATAGCTAAAATACAAAATTTAATTTATCCATAATTTTTAAATATAAACTATACCTATATGTAAGATTCTTGGTGCATTTTTTGAAAAATTAATTTTAAAAAGAGTAATTTAAAATTTTTCTCCAGTCAGCAGAGTACATATTTTTTTATTTACAAAAAAAAAGTAGGGTCAAGGATGGGGTTTTGAACACTTTAAGGAAATTCGTGACTTTACTAACGAATAAAAATAAAAAATATAGTATTTTTTAACGTAATAACTCTTTAAATAGCAATAATGAACATAATTCTTGAGGAATAATGGGTTATTTGCCAGATACGATCAATATTTTAATTTTAAATAGAGCTCTAGTAGAGAAAACCTAGAATACCAGGGTTTTGGACACTAAGTACAGGGTTTTGGACATGCAATTTATGGGGTTTTGGACACCATTCTTAAAACTAACTACATAATACATTTTTTTAAAATAATAATCAGAAAAATTATAAAAAGTGGGTATATAAAGGTATTTAATTAATTTTTAATTAATTTTTAGATAAGAATATAACTATTTAATTAAAAATTTTGAAATTACCAATTTTTTATCAATTATAAAAGTTCATGTTACAAACGACTTGTCGAGTATAGGTGTTAATAAGAAAATATTTTAATTAAAATTTTTTATTTATTCTAATTAATTGTAAATAAACAAAAAAAGAGAACAAGAAATAAAGAAATCTAGTTGGAGTAGTGAGAGTTCTTCTCGTTAACCGACATCACTGCATTACCAATTGGCATGCAGCGGCAATAAATTTTTAATTTTTCTAAATCAGATTTTATGTAATACTTTTTAATTTTTGCTTTTGGATTTAACAACATTTAACAAATAGACACTGTTAAGAATTAAAATTTTACCTTTATCTTTAACAAAATAATCTAATGTCCAAAACTAAAATCCGTGTATGCTGTTTTGGACATTCGAATAAAATACATGTCGAAAACCACATTTTTAAGTATATTTAAGATGGGTTCTTAGACATCTTAATTAAACGCATAAAAAAGGAAGAAAATAATTTTTTTTTGTTATAAATTTGAAGTTTGATGATTACTTAATCAAATAAATGCGAAAAAATTAATATTGTTAAAAAAATATAAACAAAATAGTGATTTTATGTATCTCGTATCCTTAGTACTTTTGTTAAAAAACGATACCATATTGAGTAGTCTATTTTGATTCAGGGTTTTATTATTAAAAATAATTAGTAATTTACAAATAAACTAGATATCAAACAAAGTAACCGTTTAAAGAATATTTTTTTAAAAATAATATATGTTTTAACTTCTTTCTATCTTAGTTATTTGGGAAAATAACGCTGGGTGTTCAAAACCGCATCGATGTCCACCACCCCATCCTTGACCCTATAGATTAATAAAAAAAAAACATCATTAGGATTTTATATAGGCATATAATTTTAAATTTAAGTAAAGACGTTATTTTAACTATAATATAGTTTATATAGAAGTTTATAATAATAAAAAGAAAAAAAAGAAATATATTTTTTAATTTCATTGATAATCCATTATATATGCAAATAGAAATTAAAATACATATAATTTTGTTAGTAATGTGAATACGCCTGTAATATTGCTAAGAGGTAATTATGTACTTTTTTTTATATTTATTGTCAGAGTTTTTCATAAAAGCGAATGTCCAGATGGAGCATTGATTGAACAAGATGGCTAAGCTAAAAACTGTTCGATATACATAAATAAGAGTTTGTGTTTTGAAAAACTTGAAATTTTAGATTCCATTTTAATTTAATTAGTCATTCCTCAGCTTTTGAGCCAAATGAAGTAATAATACATAAAAAATCACTAATTATATAATCTATTATAAAATTAATTCACTTTTAATGGAAGCACAGATCATTTTTTTACTCTGTATTATAATTACATCATTTTTATTTTGTATTTTAGCTTTTGGATGAATTTTTAACCATTTTGGTTGAGTGTTCAACCAAATTGCTGAAAAATCAACCAATTGGTTGAAAATTAATACTTTTGGTTGAAAATTACTATTTTTGTTTGAAAATTACTATTTTTGGTTGAAATTTTAAGCAATTGGTTGAAAATTCAACCAAAAATAGTAAAATTCAACCAATTGGTTGAATTTTCAAACAAAGCAATTCTAACGTGTAGAATTATCGTTTTTACTCGATATCTCCAATCTGATACCTAATTTTTCTAAAATTTTTTTTAAAAAACTTTTTTGATAAAAAAATTTAAAAAAAAACAATCATTTTTTTTTATGGTGTAGTACTTAATTTCTTTTTATGAAAGAAATTAATATCTAGGATTACCGTTTTTATTCGTTACCTTCAATCTGATACTTAATTTTTCGAAAATTTTTGTCTGAAAAATTTTTCTTTTAAAAAATACTAAAATCACTAATTTTTTTTTTCTTTTTGGATGTAGTATAATTTTTTTTTATGAAAGTATTAACTTGATATTTTCAATTAGATAATTAATTAATAACTACGCCAGTTATACCAAAAACTGTCTAGCAGACATAATTAGCAAAAAAGAAGATTATGTACTGGTGTAGAAAAATTTACCTTTTTATTAGGTGAAAAACCTAATTTTTTGTCTATGAGGTGTTAAATTGACAACAGTAGGGAAAAGATAATTTTTAGTTTTTCTTATGACATTATTTCTTGTTATAGGTAAAATAGACCATTAAGAACATTTTGTTATTGCTAATATCTCAAAATTTTGCACAATTACCGACTAAAAGACCCAAACCATTGGATATCTGAGACTTTCTTCTAAAAAACTGTAAATGTAAAAGAAAAAGAATTAAATATTTTTTAGTATTAATTTAAATTTAAAATGTAGATAAGTTCGCAATTAATATTTAAAAAAAACTCTTTATCAGCCCTTAAAAATTAGGCTTAAACTCTTACCAATTTTTTTTTTTGGTTCGGATAAGTCAAACTGGAGATACCCTGCACATCGTTTTTTCTTGTTTTTTCTCCTTATTAAAAAAGTTCCTTTTTGATTCAAAGTAGCTTTTTCACAGAACCAATATTTTTGACAAATCTTTGAAAAAAATTTTCTGAAATTTCAAGGTTATATCCAGAATTTCTGAGTAAATAGACGCAGCCTACAACAAATTTTCTTATTCCACTAAAAAAATCTTCCTTGATTTAAACTCTGAAAATACTTCACAAAAAAATATATAATTTTTAATATTGTGCCTATTAAAATTTATCTAAATATATTTTTTTGTATAAATTTAAATATTTTTTTTGCTGATAAAAATGCAACTAACTATTTGGTTAAGTTTGTTTGTGAACATAGTTCATATCATGCTAATGAACTTGAATTATTAGGTTATGTAATTATTAATTATTAATTATAATATATATAATTATATATTATATATAATTATTAATTATGTCCCATTCCGGCTTATCACTTCTAGATTGAATTTCCTGAAAAGAATTTGGAATATCACTGGCAACTATTTGTGCCTTATACAAAACATGGTCTAGTATCGTATTATTTTCATTATAATCTGTGGACCCTACATTTTTTATTCTATCACTCCTTCTTAAACTTTTATTTTCTATTACTTTATTTTTAGCATTATGAGATTCCTTATTGTGTACTTCTTTATCTGTTTCTGATACAGATTTATTATTTATTCTAGCCCTTTTACAGGGAATTTGCTTATTTCTAATTTCATTACAATCATTTTTATTTCTCTTTTTATTTCTTATTTCATCTGATTTATTATTATCAGGTACATTATTTATCACATCATCTGATTTATTATTATCAGGTACTTTATTTATTTCATCATCTGATTTATTATTATCAGGTACTTTATTTATTACATCATCTGATTTATCATTATCAGGTATTTTATTTATTACATCATCTGATTTATCATTATCAGGTATTTCTCCTGCTGACCTTAAAAGATTTTCATATTGGTCAACTTTTCTAGTATTTTCACTATCAATACTTTCAAAACTTAATTTAGGTCTCGTATTTAAAAATGTTATTTCATCAAAAATTGCATGTTTTACATTTATAAATTCTTCCCTATCTGGGTGCCACACCTTGTAGCCATTTGACACATAACCAACTAGAATCCCTGTCCATGAATTACTGTCAAATTTACCCCCTTTATTATTGTCAAGTGCGTAAACTGTCGACCCAAAAACTTTAAGGTATTCTAGAGTTGGTTTCTTACCATGCCATAACTCAAAAGGAGTTTTATGATCTTTTAGGCTTCTACAAGGTGTTAAATTTATTAAATATGTAGCAGTTAGGACTGCTTCACCCCAAAAAACAGTACTTAATTGTGCATCAATTAAAATTGTACGAGCCTCTTCTGTAATAGACCTATTTAATCTTTCAGCAACCCCATTTAATTGAGGGGTATAAGGAACAGTTAAATGCAAGGTTATGCCTTTTTGTACACAATAAGCTTTCATCTCATTTGATAAATATTCACGTCCGTTATCAATATATAAATAAGCTATGTTTAAATTAAATTTTGCGTGACTTTTTTCAACAAAGTCTTTAAAAGCTGTAAATACTTCGGACTTTTTAGACATTAAATAAGTTACGTGATAATGTGTAAATTCATCCATAAAAACAACATAATAATTTTTATTTCCAATTCCAGAAGGAGTGATCGGTCCACCTACATCTGAGTGAATAATAAATAATGGTCGTTTTATATGCTCTTTATTTTTACTTTTATTAAACTTTAATCTACATTGTTTTCCTTTTATGCATGATTCACATAATTTATTATTAGGTTTTACGTTTTTAATTAACTTAATATAATCGACCATTTCTTTATTTTTCAATTCATTAAATTTATTATCACTCATATGTCCTAAACGTTTATGCATTAAATCATAATTTATTTTATTATGTTTTGCAAAATTTGCAACTACGTTTTTGGCATATTCAATTTTTACTTTTGGTAATGCGTAAATAATTTTACCTGACATGAATACCTGCTCCCCTCTTTTGATGAGAACCATACCATCTTTAAAAGTGACTTCTATGCCATTTTGATCCATTTTCTTTACCGATAGCAAATTTTCTGGTAGCTCTGGACTGTAAAGTACATTCTCAAGCAACAAGGTTACTCCCAAGTTACTGACTACTCTAATATCTCCTATTTTGGTAGCCTTTATATATTCACCTCGTTTAGCCACTTCAATCCATATTGGTGGATTCAAAACCTTGGCATTTTCAAAATATTTATCAGTTTTTATCATATGGTGTGATGCACCTGAGTCTACAACAAAATTATTTAGATCACTATTTAAATTTACACTAAATCCACTTTGACCAGCCATAAAAGCAAATGGTTGAGTCTGTATCTGCACCACATCATTTGCTTCTGCCTGTTGAGCAATATTTGCTCTTGTATTCTGTGATCCATTTCTTCTAAATTCTAAGAATTTTTTGTAATAAAAACAATCCTTTTTAATATGGCCTCTACGACCACATTGGTGGCATTCAAGCGGTCTATTTCCTCTCTTGAAATTAGCGCTTCTAAAATTCCTTCGGTTTCCAAACTGCCTTCCCCTTTGCCTATTAGGAAAGTTCCGATTTCGGCTTTGAGCCACATTTTCAGCCACACTAGATATAAGTGCCTTGGTACTGGTATCGTTATTCATCTCCTTCAGCTTCGTCTCATGGTCCAGGAGCCTGTTTTTGACAAAGGCGAAGGTGATTTCTTGGTTTTCGTTCATTGTTTCAATAGACGTCACCACTTGATTGTACTCGTTGGGAAGACTCTGCAAGAGCTTTCCAATCTTATCACCTTCTTTAATTTCCTCTCCTTTTGCAGTAGATAAGGTGGTAATTAATTCGTTGAATTTTTCGAAATGCACAAGGAGGGATGTTGTGCTCGAATCCAGTTTTAAGTTATTGATTTTTCTTTCTATTGCCCACTGATTGGGCAAACTCCTTCTATCATATGTTGCATCAAGATTTTTGAAAATGTCTTTTAAAGCAGCGCCCTCATTTAAAGCATAGCTGATATGAGAATCAGCTAAATAATTCATAATGATTCCTCTTGCTTTATTGTTTTTTGTGACCCAATTCGCATTTGGATTTGCTGGCATCTCTTCATCAATGATTGATATTACCCCTTCATCTATCAACACTGATCTTACTCTATTCTTCCATACTAGATAGTTTTCTCCAGCAAATTGGGTTATATTTCTCTTATTTCCCATCTTTGTTGAAAAAAAAAATTTTTTAAAATTACAGAAAATTAGAGAAAAAAAAATTTATTTTTGCCTCGGGGCCCCAAAATTTCTTGATACGCTACTGATTTTCGTTGAGTACTGCGGGGCCCGCCTTTTACTATATACGGCCCTGAGGTGTATGAATTTGAAACTCGTGCGCGCCTCAAGAAACCACTTTACGTCTATTTTCTACCTTTCTCTTTCTAATTTCTTATTCTTCTTTCTTCTATGTATTATACTCCCGCTACTTTTACTTTTTGGGTCTGTATAATAATGATAATAATGTTGAAAAAGCCGTTTAGAGTTTTTAACTTGTGTATATAAAGATGATGCAATATGACGCCACTTTCAATATTAATTAATTTTAGTTTATAACTTTTATTGTTTATTTAATTAATTAAACACTATTAATTAAATTTTTATTTTTACACAATTCATAAACTTTTATTTATTAAAAAAAATTTCACTTCACTTTTCAAAAAAAATTTTCACCACGCGGTCAATTTTATTAATTAATTAATTAATTATTTATTAATTACACATATCACAAAAAAAAATTTAATTATTTATTTATTGCACTGGGCCCATAACCTATAGAAATTATGGGTTGAATAAATAACAATAATAATTAATTAAACAATTGACTTTATTAATTAAAGCACGCGAGAGAGATTATTTCTATTAGAAACCAGTGAAGCGACTAAAGAGAAAGTACACGTAATAACTATATAATACATAGGGGCGGCTGTGTAGCTTTGGGACTCTTATATCCTAAGACAATACATACATATACATTCACACATATACTATAGATATTATTTTGTATTTCCAACACAGTTTAAAGGCTTATTTCAAAAACGTTTCAAAAATTTTGGTTGTTATGTTGTATGCTTTTTTTACGTTAACGACGCTCTGTCCACCACAGGGTGTTTTTTGCGCAGCATATTTGTAACTAAAATATTTTAACCATATATTTATTTATAATAATTTTTTAATGAAAGAATCAATGCTTTTCAGTATTTAGTACAAGAATATAAAAAAAAAAGTTAAAAATGTTTATTTGTTTAAACAAATACGACCTGTTAAATTTTTGAAATTTTTGGGTCATAAAAGCCTGAGTTCCCAGATCTGGGCTACTTGGATCAAAATTCTGCTTGGCTCATATTGAAGATCATTCAATTCTAGGGGGAGGTATCGTGGGAAATTTTTCGCTAAACCTCTTCAGTAATGAGTTACAGCTAATTGTTTATAAAAAAAAAGTTAAAAATGCTCTAAAATTTATAAACAAATAGCTGTAACTCATTACTCTAGAGGTTTAGCGAAAAATTTCCCACGATACCTCCACCTAGAATTGAATGATCTTCAATATGAGCCAAGCAGAATTTTGATCCAAGTAGCCCAGATCTGGGAACTCAGGCTTTTATGACCCAAAAATTTCAAAAATTTAACAGGTCGTATTTGTTTAAACAAATAAACATTTTTAACTTTTTTTTTTATATTCTTGTACTAAATACTGAAAAGCATTGATTCTTTCATTAAAAAATTATTATAAATAAATATATGGTTAAAATATTTTAGTTACAAATATGCTGCGCAAAAAACACCCTGTGGTGGACAGAGCGTCCTTAAAATTAACGTTAAATTTTAACGTTAAATTTAATATCGGATTTGAACGTTTAATTTAGCATTAAATTTTAACGTTAAATTTAGTGTTGAATTTTAACGTTAAATTTAATGTTGAATTTTAACGTTAAATTTAACGTTAAATTTAATGTTGAATTTTAACGTTAAATTTAATGTTACATTTAATGTTAGAACGAACATTAATTTGATCAAAAAATTTAGTTGTGAAAAAATAGCAATGATGCTTAATTTTAGAAGCATCAGGGTAATTTCCATAATAACTACATAGTTGGATTAGCAAAATTATGAAGATTTTTTTTCTTCAATTTTCCGCGATAATTTTAACGTTAAATTTAACGTTAAATTTAACATTAAATTAACGTTAAATCTACCTTAAATTAACGTTAAAGTTACCTTAAATTAACGTTAAAATTAACGTTAAAATTTAACGTTAATTTTAACGTTAACTTATGCACCGGGGTACGAAAATTAACGGAGCTATAGAGGTTTCAAAAACCAGATTTTTGAATAATGGACAGTCATTACTTTTGTAATTTTATTGGCTAAATTTTGACTATTTCTCTTTTTTTTTAAGCTTTGACGAAAAATTTTCAAAATTAAAATATTCATAGAATTGTAATGCCAGGGAAATTTACGATTCGAAACTGTATTAGCTGGTTTCCGAAGCCAACCCCTTAAAATCATATTTCATGTTAAATTATAGTAAAACTGGCTCAATTAATTAATACAAACAGTTTAAATTTATACAATAAAGTAAGATGCAGATTGAAAATAATAAAGTTTTTCTTAATTTAAAGTATTATTTTTATTTTCAAAATTTATTTCAAGAAAATAATATATATCGCATCTGAATGCAAATATTAATTACTGTCCCTGGGTGCTACGCACCTCGAACCTGAACCCTTTCCATCCATCTTTCCATACTTCAAAATAAATTTTTGTTTCACACTGGTAGGCAATATCAAGAACGAAATTTTATAATTTTAAAATTTGTAATTTATTTTTAATTTATAAATAAATAAAAATGAAATCGTTTATTTGCCAAAAAAAATTAGCATAATAAAATTAGAATGATATAAAATCGCATAAACTTTGAATTAAAAATTTTAAAAATGCACAAAAAGATCGCATTCAAATTAATTATTCATACAAAATTTTAAAAAAGAAAAGTGAAGTTTTTAAGGATAAATTTTCACTAGTTTACACCAATCCAATTCTATTATGGTAACTTTCTTTTTTAAATAAACAATTTCATTGTTTTTTATTTGGGTCAATATTTGTGAAGTGTATACAGTTTAGATTTTCGAGTCTCAGAATGTACTCCAAAGTATGTTTGGTCGAAAGTATATATAAAAAAAATAATTTTCCCCAATTTTTAGCTTTTTAGATCCAATCCTCTATTTTTTACAGCGATTTTTGTTTTTTTCAATTTTTTGAAATTTTTAATTTTTGAGAAATTTATGTTCATTAATTTTTCTCGCTAACGCGCACTTTACAATAAAATTTTTTTTCCTTATAGTACCCCATAGGAAATTTCCCGTAGAATTCGATTCTGGGGTCCAAATTTTTTTTTGAACTGCGCATGCGCGAGAAAATCAACTTTCTTGCTTTGCCTTTTCTAGCTTATATGCCTCAGCTGCAGACAGCTCAATTTTCATCCTGTTGGTCTCAAATTGTAGGTTTTTTCATATACTTTCAGCATATTAAATCATTTTTTTGGGTAAATTTATTTTAAAAGCACTAAAATTGAAAAATAGCGATTTTTAAAAAATCATTTTTCACAAATTTTGAATTTCCCGCCAAGTCACGTGACCAAATGAAAATCTGACTGAAAATTCGGATTCAGCGGAAAATTTTACATAAGGATACCAATTTTCGTCTTATTTCATTAAATAGTTTCTAAGATATCCCATTTTAAAGATAAAGATTAAAATTGACTTTTTTTAAAAAACCCTAAAAATGGGACTCTGACTTTAATTATCATATATGTTAAACAAATAATTATAAAAAGACGAGTATAAATTTTTTGGAAACTAAGGACTTGTAAAAAATTTTTGAGGCCTATAGAACTCGTTTCTTTTAAAAATTAGAATTTTGGCAGCAATTTCAAAATTGGTCATTTTTAGTTAAGAATAGGGATTTGGTTTATTGACTATCGGCATGAGAGATTTAGCGACAAATAATTACAGTGTACGGCAACTGAATAGTGACACTTATACCAAAAAAATGAGACCAATTGGAAGTATTTTTGTTAACTGGCAAGTTTGCAGCTTTGTATTAAAGATTACAAAAAAATTCTATTTGATAACATTGTGGTATTTTGTAGCTATTCTATCTTATTTTCAATTTTCCGAATTTTCTAGTTACCTAATGAAAATTTTGACGAAATTTTCGGATTCCTCGAGAAATTTTACAAAAGACCCCCTTTTTGGAAAAGTTTTGGATGTTTCCGTAACGCTATAGAAATAAAAGAAATAGCAAAATACTAAATAACTACAAAATACCACAAAGTTATCAAATAGAATTTTTTTGTAATCTTTAATACAAAGCTGCAAACTTGCCAGTTAACCAAAATACTTCCAATTGGTCTCATTTTTTTGGTATAAGTGTCACTATTCAGTTGCCGTACACTGTAATTATTTGTCGCTAAATCTCTCATGCCGATAGTCAATAAACCAAATCCCTATTCTTAACCAAAAATGACCAATTTTGAAATTGCTGCCAAAATTCTAATTTTTAAAAGAAACGAGTTCTATAGGCCTCAAAAATTTTTTACAAGCCCTTAGTTTCCAAAAAATTTATACTCGTCTTTTTATAATTATTTGTTTAACATATATGATAATTAAAGTCAGAGTCCCATTTTTAGGGTTTTTTAAAAAAAGTCAATTTTAATCTTTATCTTTAAAATGGGATATCTTAGAAACTATTTAATGAAATAAGACGAAAATTGGTATCCTTATGTAAAATTTTCCGCTGAATCCGAATTTTCAGTCAGATTTTCATTTGGTCACGTGACTTGGCGGGAAATTCAAAATTTGTGAAAAATGATTTTTTAAAAATCGCTATTTTTCAATTTTAGTGCTTTTAAAATAAATTTACCCAAAAAAATGATTTAATATGCTGAAAGTATATGAAAAAACCTACAATTTGAGACCAACAGGATGAAAATTGAGCTGTCCGCAGCTGAGGCATATAAGCTAGAAAAGGCAAAGCAAGAAAGTTGATTTTCTCGCGCATGCGCAGTTCAAAAAAAAATTTGGACCCCAGAATCGAATTCTACGGGAAATTTCCTATGGGGTACTATAAGGAAAAAAAATTTTATTGTAAAGTGCGCGTTAGCGAGAAAAATTAATGAACATAAATTTCTCAAAAATTAAAAATTTCAAAAAATTGAAAAAAACAAAAATTGCTGTAAAAAATAGAGGATTGGATCTAAAAAGCTAAAAATTGGGGAAAATTATTTTTTTTATATATACTTTCAACCAAACATACTTTGGAGTACATTTCGAGACCCACCCATGCAAAGTCATATACAGTTCACAAATATTGACCCATTTATAAATTATAAAAGAAGCTTATTTGATAAAAAAAGTTTTTTTTTCAATTCTATTCTGATTTTTTACTATTATTTGTTACGAATTTCCCATATATTATAAATTCATAAAAATACCTATATAATTCGAAAATTTACGCTTATAAATATATAAGTTTCTTTTATTAATTTATTTTTTAATTATTCCAAAATATTTTTTAAATTAAAATATGATAAATAGTATTTACTTTTATCGGTCTTTACGGACTATTATTATTATTTATCAATACAAATGAATGTAATTGATAAATAATATTTAAACTGCTTTATTGTTAATTTTTAAATTTCATTCATTTACATAAAAATAAAGAACAAAAAAAGTATCCTAAATAAACAGAACCTAAACTTATGTAAAAACATATGCGGAATAAATAATTTTAATATTTTTTTTCAAGTAAACACTGCATATTTTATTTCAAAACAAGAAATTAATTTTTATTACCTGTCGATCATTTTATTTCATACTTTATAATCAAATTTACAAAATATCTAACACATTGTGTTGAAAAATAAATCCTCGCAGCATGACTCCGGCTGCTTTTTGTTTTGTAGCACGTGGATATTTTTAAAAGAACTCTAAATAATTTGAATATTAATTGTTATATTTTATCATGAATACTAATGTTATTTTATTTATTAATCTGAATATTTATTTGTATTACATATTATTCTTTCTCAAATTGCAAATAACATTACAATTTTTTTTAAATATCCATATTTATTTTTTTTATTTATACTGTTTTCATTTAAAAAATTAATTATTTTTGGTTTTTAAAGTTTTTAATAATCTAAAGTTTGTGCAAAAAAAAAATATTACTCATTTTTGAGAAAATGCATTTACTTAATTAATATTATATAATAATGCATTTGAATTCCCAAAAAAACTTATGATAAGAAATTTTAATAATTTTATTACCAAAATTATTTCTCTTTTGGATTTTTTTTTATTTATAAAAAATAAATAAATAAAAAATATATAAAAAATATTTTATTTTTATGCACGGAGAAACATTTATTGGCTCCAAGTTTTGGAAATTGAATGTTTTGCTTGGAGCCTCATAACTAACACCAAAAAGAGTAATAGTCAGGGGTATACTGTGGAAAAAGGGTCAAATCTCAAACTGCTAATGAAAGTACATGAATGGAAGTGAAACCTTTTGCATTCCCTTCAGAAAAATAATGTCTGCAAAGCGCCCAACCAAAAAATTGTAGGCTATGTCAAGGGGTGATTTTACCACCCATTTTTCACCCCCCACCCCCAATATTGAAATATTGTAGACTTTTATATGATTCTATGTAGTTATATAGACTACTAAATTAGAATTTTGGATCTAAAATTATATTAAACAGGTTCCAAAGGGTAAATTTGGCCACTTTTCACCCCAAATACCCCCAAAATTGAAATAAACCTTTAATGCACTTTTTTTTAAGTTAAATGAACTAATTAGGTTTCTTCAGTCGCTGAATTCCAAAATGATGTCAAAAATTACATTAAATATGTTCTAAGGGGTGAAATTGGCTATTTTTCACCCCTTTCACCCCGCAAAAACTCATTTTGCCAAAAGAACTTATTTTTTTATTTTCAAAAGGTCTAATCGGTTTTTTGGGCACTGATTTCAAAAATTATGTCAAAAATTACATTCAATATAATATATATTCATAAATATTCCTAAGTGATTTTTTGTATAATAATAATTGTGCACTCAAATTTTAAATTTTGATTGCGAGATTTGAAGACTACTTCCCTAATTTTATTTTACTTTTTCCAAGAAAAAAACCTCAGTATTCGTGATCAGTAACCCAAAATACCCGCATATACCTAATTTCAAAGAGCTACAGTGAATATAGCGAAAATGCCATTTTTAGGGGTTGTTTTTGCCAATTTAAGGGTGCAGCCCCAATTTCTCATAGAAAAGACCCTGATTTTCGTGATCAGCGACCCAAAAAACCTATACTATTGGGTTGATTAAAAAGTATTGAGCCTTTTTTGGCGGGTGAATTTTAAATTATATATCAGCGATACATGAGGCGCCATCTGGTAAACCTATACTACGTTTATCAGCAGACTACTCATAGATTACTGTACGAAAAGAAGACTCTAATATTTATTTGCAAAGTGAGAATAAAACAAGTAGAAAATGTGTGAAATTTCTGAAAAGTTTAGATACATTTTACAATATTATTTCGATAAAGGTAAGAATGCGTCGCAGGCTTGTGAAAAAATTTGCGCTGTTTACGGTGAAGGTACTCTATCAAAAGCCACAGCAAAAAGATGGTTTGGTAAATTTCAATCAGGAGATTTAGACATCAAAGATGAACCTCGCTCTGGTCGACCTGTAGTAAAAAATGTTGACGAAATCTTTAAAAAAATTGAAAAAGACCGATACATTTCTACTCGTGATATAGCTGAGGAGCTAGGAATTTTCCAAGCAACAGTATCAAATCATTTGCATAAAGCTGGGTACACAAAAAAACTTGATATTTGGGTACCACATGAATTGACGCAAAAAAATTTAATATTTCGAGTTTCAATCTGTGAATCATTACTCAAACGAAACAAAATAGAGCCATTTTTGAAAAGGTTAGTAACTGGTGATGAAAAATGGATAAAATACGAGAATGTTGTGCGAAAAAGATCATGGAGCAAAAAAGGCGAGTTACCAAAAACCGCGTCAAAGCCTGGTTTAACGCAAAAAAAGGTGTTACTGAGCGTTTGGTGGGATTATCAAGGTATTATCCATTATGAACTATTACCACCTGGTCAAACCATCAATTCTAGCTTGTACTGTCAGCAACTAGTGCGATCAGCACGATTGCTTGTGCTGTCAGCAACAGGCAATCGAGAAAAAGCGGCCATCATTGTACAACAGAAAAGGTGTTGTTTTTCTTCACGACAATGCCAGACCACATACATCTTTGATGACTCGACAAAAAATGAGAGAGCTTGGCTGGGAAGTTTTAATGCATCCTCCGTATAGTCCTGACATTGCACCAACAGATTACCATTTATTTCGAGCTCTACAAAAATCTCTTGATAGCGTAAAACTAAAAACATGTGAGGACTGTGAAAATCACTTGCAGCAATTTTTCACTTCTAAATCACAGAACTTCTACAGTGCTGGCATAATGGCTCTACCAGAAAAGTGGGGGAAGGTCATTGATCAAAATGGTACATATTTGATTTAAATTAATTTATTGTAACTAATAATAAAACTGCTTTGAATTTAGTAAAAAAAAGGCTCAATACTTTTTAATCAACCCAATAGATAGAATCAGGAGTTGGCCGGAAACAATACAACCCTCCTCCCCCGTATTTTGACTGGGCTATCTTAAAGTTCTATTCATATGACCTTGTTATAGAAAGCGAAAGTTATAAAAGGAGAAGTGCACATGGAAGAAGCTAGGGGTGAAAAGGGTGAAAAATAGACAATTCTACCCTTTAGGACCTATATTGAATGTAATTCCTGACAAATCAGGAATCAGCAATCAACAATCAGCGCCAGGAAAAACCTACTAGAACCTCTGAAAATAAAAAAGTAAGTTCTTTTTGCAAAATGAATTTTTGAGGAGTTAAAGGGGTGAAAAATAGTCAAATTCACCCTTTAGAACCTGTTGTATGTTATTTTTGACATAATTTTTGAAATCGGCGCAAAAAAAACCTACTAGACCCTTTGAAAATAAAAAAATAAGTTATTTTGGCAAAATGAGTTTTTAAAGGGGTGAAAGTGTTGAAAAATGCCAAATTCACCCTTTAGAACCTGTTGTATGTTATTTCTGACATAATTTTTGAAATCAGCGCCTAAAAAAACCTACTAGACCTTTTGAAAATAAAAAAATAAGTTCTTTTGGCAAAATGAGTTTTTGAGGGGTGAAAGGGTTGAAAAATGGCCAAATTCACCCTTTAGAACCTGTTGTATGTTTTTTCTGACATAATTTTTGTAATCAGCGCCTAAAAAAACCTACTAGACCCTTTGGAAATAAAAAAATCAGTTCTTTTGGCAAAATGAGTTTTTGAGGGGTGAAAGGGTTGAAAAATGGCCAAATTCACCCTTTAAAACCAGTTGTATGTTATTTCTGACATAATTTTTGTATTCAGCGCCTAAAAAAGTCTATTAGACCCTTTCAAAATTAAAAAATAAGTTCTTTTGGCAAAATGAGTTTGTGAGGGGCGAAAGGGGTGATAAATGGCCAATTTTATCCCTTAGAACATGTTGAATGTAATTTTTGACATAATTTTTGAATTCAGCGACCTAAAAAATCTAAGTAGTTCATTTAATTTAAAAAAAAAGTACATTAAAGGTTTATTTCAATTTTGGGGATATTTGGGGTGAAATATGGCCAAATTCTCCCCTTGGAACATGCTAAATGAAATTTTAGACACAACATTCTGATTTAGTAGCCTACATAACCACATAGCATCATATAAAAGTCTACAAAAACACTTTTTACTACATTTCAATATGAGGCCTCTTTCAATATTGGGGGGAAGGGGTGAAAAATGAGTGGCAAAATCACACCTTGACATAGCCTACAATTTTCCGGTTGGACGCTTTGTAAGGATTATTTTATTTCATATTTATTTATATTTATTTATTTATATAAAAGTACATATCTAAGAAATATAATATAATATAGATATTTTTCAAACGCTTGTTATCCTTGGATAGTTAAAAAAATAATTAATCTAAACGTTTTTTTACAATGTAAAATTTTTTCCGTATCCTAAGATAAAAAAAAACTCAAAAATACCCTTCAAATTAATAATATTCACTATGAATTCATGCAGGCAGCGCCATCTCCTTTTGACATATGGAATAAAAAAATTCAAGTTTTTTATACAGTTTAGTTTGTGTAGAAAAATTTATGTTGAATAATATTTGTGTACAAAATATATGTGTACAAAATATTTTGTGTGGAGATTTTTGTGTTCAATTTTTCAAATTAAAAAAATTTTTTTTTTGTGTACAAAATTTTTGTGTTTAAAAAATTTTCTGTATAAAAAATTGTGTACAATATTTTCAAAAATTTGTGCTCCATTTTTTGTGTTTAATATTTTTGTGTAAAAAATTTTTTGTGCTAAAAATATTTTTGCTCAAAAAAATTTGTGTTTAATAAGTTATGTTGAATTTTTGGTGTAGAAACGCAATCTGTAGAATTATTTTTCTGTGGAAAAAAAATGTTACCACCAGCCGTCTTCGTATTCAAGCCACCATGTCATTAGTTCGATCTTCCTGTAAGCTGCAGAGTAGAAAATAACTGGTTGGAAAAAAATTATTTAACAATGACGTGGGAATATGGTGATATTCCATATAATCAAGTAGAAAGTATTTTAAAAACTGCTTTTTCTGATGCAGGTAAAATTTATGTAAAAGGATCGCAGAAAGTGGCTTGAAAACTGGCTTGAAAAGTATTTGAATAACGTAGTCGATTTAGAAGCTGTTTCAAAATGTCCAACTTTAAAAACATTTAAAAAATGGCAGATTTCAGAAAATGTATGTAAACATCATCAGAATTCAAATATGGTTTGTGCAGTGTACAATGTGTTATTGCTTGAAAAATATATGAATATAAATAAGCCTTGTTTCGAACGATCATTAGAAATTTTCGGTAAATTAAAACAACTTTCTTTAATGGAAACTGAAGATATTGCAAGCTTGCCTAAAGAATTTATTGTAAATGTTGCTGCAGAAAATGTTGACGCTGCATGGGATAAATTACCCGAACATTACAAAATTGATTCTGATATTTTTATGTGTGTTAGATGTAGAATACATGATCATTCAGATAAACGTGTTACTCCTATGATAAAGGAGTGTAAATATTGTATGGAAACTATGAATATGTAATTTTTTATCAATAAATAAAATATAACCTATGTATTTTCTATTTATTTTACATCTCCTTTTAATTTCCTTGGAGGGGATAAAAAAAGTAGGGATAAAAAAGTGGGGATTAGAATATAAATTAAATTTCATCGAGAAAAATCAGCATTTTCGTATTCGAGGTTGTGGAAACAACTCCTCTCTAGAAACTGACAAGGTTGTGGTAACTTCACTTTACTACTTCACGTTACATATTCAACTATCGAATACTATTACAATCAAATAAGTAGTAGAATTCCAAAAGCCAAAGAAGCTTATGAAAAATTTCTTTCACTATTGACTGCAAATGATTCGCCTGATGAGGTAGAGAAAAAAATTATAGAAAATGCTACAACACCTATTGAAAAAGAAATGCTATTCATCTCATACGGTTTCTACAGAATAATTCAAAAAAGAAATGAAGTTAAATCAGAAACTCAAGTCAAATCAAAAGTTAAAAAAGTACAAAATAAATCTAAAAGTATTAAAAAAGCAAAAAAATAATTTTAATAAATAAATGTTTTAATTCTATTTCATTCTTTTTATTTTTACCCCCACCTTTCACACATAAAAGATTACTAACAAGACCTAATTACTTAGGTCATGTTAGTAATCTTTTATTACATATGCTGCGGTATCCAAGTGGTTAAGGGTTGACATCGCATATGAGGCAATGTTAACAAAAACCCGCGCAGGTTCAAACCCTGCCCGCAGCGAAAAATTTTTTACCAACAACTATCTACATTACCGACTTGGTTCTACTTTACCGACACACTCCTATGGTAACACCCTTCTTTACCGACGCCTCTGGGGGGCAACGCCCTTCTTTACCGACACATCTTTGAGGCAAGGGGGTTGGGTGGTGTAGAACCCGCTTACCTTATCTACTTTGGTGATATATAGTTTGAGGGGGTCAACAGAAGAAAAGGAACGTGTTTTTAGGAAGTTTTAAAATCAATGTTCAAAAAAATTTATAATGAATTACATCTTTTTATTTACACTTATTTATGATTTAACAATAAATTATAATTATAATAAATTATATTTTAATAACTTTGGCACGAGTTATTGGCAATTACAAAAAAAAAAAACTTTACATTTTTGGCATAATAATTATAGAATAAAGATTCTTTTAAAAATTTTTTATCTTAAAGGCTCATAAAATTTTTGAAACTTAAAAAAAAATATGTTAGAATTAATTTTTGATGTACTTTCACCAGTCCAAAATTGCGTATAAATGCGGTAAAATATTAAGTTTTATATAAGATATTTGTTTGATTTTTGCAAGATTTTTTGAAGTTTTAACTTACGCATTAGAGGGTTTGCATGAGTCGGAATTTTCATAAATTTTTTGCCTAATCTGAAACTAGATAAAAAAACATTAGGAAGTATTTTTTTTTTTAATTCGCTAATGTAAGTAGTTGTAAAATAGCAAAGCGACTGCAGTTGCTATCTTTTCATTGTAAAAATGTGACGTCATCAATTTCCAAAATTTAATTTTTATGAGAAACAAAAAAATGCGTGTCTAATGTTTTCTTATAAAATTTCATATTATGCAAAAAAGTAATTAAAATTTTAACTCATGGAAGCCTCCTGCTATTTTATTTTAACTTAAGGCTTTAAACTAAGTCTAATGACATTTTATTTGATTAATTTACAGTATTCATTTCAGTAATTTTAGAATAAATTTTAACAAACTAAAGCAAACTATTTCTTTATGATATTAATTTTTTACAATTTAAAATAATTTTTAAAAATTCAATTTTGTAATTCACACTGTTTGGTAATTAAATTTTTTTTAATAGTTTTTTAAAAAGTATTGAATATTTTTTAAGTAGCTTCTGATTTCATAAAAAATTTTAATTTTTAGTAATTATATTACTTTTTATAATAAAATTTATTAAACATTTTTAAATTATAAAGCTATTTATTTTTAACAGTCTATTATAAAATTATGCAATAAAAACATTTTTCGACTAAAAAAAATAGCTAATTAGATATACTTTTTTTTTATGTTCTAATAAATATAAATTTTTTTATTATAAAAAAAAAGTTATATTTATTAATTTTTTTAAACTTTTTTATAAGGAATTTTAATAAAAGTTATATTAACCTCTTTTTCTCTGAGTTTCTTTATTTTATAAAAAGCAGTAAAATTGAGCATACAAAAAAAAACAAATTAAAAAATTTTTATTAAAAAACTGATTTTTACTGTGTGAATTTAATTGAGTATAAAAATTACTTGTTTTACAGAAGATACAAAAATTTAGATTTCATCATCTGAATTCATAAAGAGCCAAAAAGGCAAATTTAAGATTATCTTAAAAATTGAACAATAAAAATTCTTAATTTTACCATATCAAGCCTTTTTCATGAGAAATTTTCTAACATTATTTCTATACTATTTTTGATTTCTTTTTTAAAGCTAAAACTCAAAATTTGAAATATCAAGCCACCTTTACAGTCTTGAATTTTTGGCTCGTCATACAATCAAGACTATTAATCTGTATTTATGTTTATGTTATTAGAATCATTCAAAAGCTGTAAAAATTTACATTATTTTTACTTTTTAAAGATTTTTTCATTATTTAGTTATTATCAAACAAATTTTGAAAAAACTCATTTATTTTGATAAATCTTACGAATTGCTTTGAAAAACTTAAATTAAAAATAAACACTTTAAAAACTTTCAAGTTATAATTTACTCGATTTTGAGCTTGTAAAAATATAAGCTATTAGGTATATAGTTATTAACTTTGATATTGCGATATATCTATGAGTTTCACTGTCCGAGAAAAATTTAATAATTATAAGATTTATGGTAAGCCAGCTTGTAAATCAAGTTTAAATTTAAAAATTTCGTGTCAGGTAAACGTGGTCAAAAAAAGTATAGTATTGTAAAAAAAACGTGTTTAAAACGAGTCTTGATTACACCAAGTTTACCCTACTTTGTGAATGCACTGAACACATATGAAAACTTGATTGTTTAATAGAAGGAAGCGAAGTAAGAAAGGAACATGCCATCCTGATAAATTAATAGAATGCTTTTAATGCATAACTGTTCAGACTTCTAGAAAAAAAGACAGAGTTTTCATGTGCGTTTAACTGCTGCCTCAAACTCCTTAACAGAGTAAATTATAAAGTGAAAAATATGTAAAGTAACCTTATGGTAAACAAAGTAACATAAAATTAACAGAATTTCTAGGATCTGGTAAGCTTCCGAGCAAAATTTCTGGGTCCCATTTTTCTTTCACTAAAAATTCCTGATTATTTAGATTGAATTTTCGCATTCTTCAGGAAATTTTACCAGAGACCCCCTTTTTAGGCAAACTTTTAAAAAGGTATTATTTTTAAATTATTTATAAAATTTTGTTTTTTTTATTCTCTTTTTTTTTTTACAGTCTTTCAGAAATTTTTAAAAGTTTGCCTGAAAAAGGGGACTATGGTAAAATTTTCTGAAAAATTGGAAAATCGAGTCAGTATTTTCCGAAATTTTCATTCGGTGATAGAAAATTGGGAACCAAAAAATTTGGCCCAGAATCTGTCCAGATCCCAGAAATTTTGTTGCTTTTCTTTAGTTAATTTACTAGGGAATTTCGAATATTAATTTTTGTTTATAGTATGAAAAATGTTAATTTCTCTAGCATTCACAAAAAATTTTGTAAATATTTCATAAAAAGAAAATTTTCTCATCTTACAAGTTTAGATTTTTATATAACACTTTGACAAATACATTTATATATATATTTATAGTAATATATCATTTTTATAATTAAAAGTTCTCAATTTTATTATTTTATATTGAAAAATATTTAAAACTATTTTATCTTTCATCCATTTTCTCATAAAACGTCGATATATATTAAATTAGTTCATAATTATACATAAGTAACTTTTATCACGCACTAATTCGTGCTCGCACAGTTAGAAACGGTTTGGTATTACGCTCAATAATTCGTACATACAATTTTCTCTCTTATACTTTTAGGATTCATATTTATAATGATAGCACTTAATTTTATGTTAATCATTGTCGTATTGTAAAATGGTATACTAAATTTTAATATTTCACATTGATTTTTCGTAGAAAATCGAGTATTTCATACAATCATACATCTAAAATCAATCATTCTTCTCTTATACTTTTTGATATAATTAAGCAATATTCTATTTATAGTAGTTTACAAATTCTTTGATTATCTTTATATCAAAATTCTTATTACAGCAATTTTTTTACCCTAGAAAAAATTGAACAAATAATTTTATACGGGCTAATTTAAATCAGGTTTGCAAGGCTTGCAGGAAATAAATTTCAAAATATTTTACTTAGCCTTTAAATATAATTTAGGGGTTAGTTATGGTGATATGCAAGTATATGACAGCTGAATTTTGGTCTAGAGATAGCCAAGACATACTCACTTTCGTGTCCTAGTTTTTTTTGACGCGGGGTCTGGAAAATGTTATGGGTCCACAAAGTTGGCAACAGTCTAGATTTTTATATTAGACCAAAAAATACTCAGTTTATATTTGACATTTTTATCTGAGTTCTGGAGGGGTATATGTCGGGTCATTGAATTTAAATTAACTTTAAGATATTAGGCGCGGGTAAACGGCGGAAATTCAATGAACCAACATACCCCTCCAAAATTCCGATACCAAAAATGCCCAACATAAACTAAGTATTTTTTATACTAATCTAAAAATCTAGACTATTTCGAGGCTTCGAACTTTCAGTTTTCTTTACCGAAAATTGGTCAACATTATTGACCCGCAGCTCCCTTCAGAATCCAAGGCCGAAAAAATGTAATACAGAAGGTATGAAAATATGTCTCGGTCTTGGTTATCTCTGTACAAAAATTTAGCCGTCATATTCACACTCACTTATTACTAGGCTCCGCAGAATACTTTAGTTAGAAATTAGTAATTAGTAATAATATTACAAAAAAGTTTGTAAAGAACTAAAAGTATTTTAAAACAATTTTAAAGTCTAAAATTATTTTAACAAATAGTAAATCTGTGGAGATAAAATTTAAAAGTCTTGTATTTGTTGCTAGCCTCTTCTTTTGATTTAGATTAGCCCATGCCAACGTTCTTAGCTAAAAAACGCTAGTTAAATTTGGAACCAATACTTCTGCATCGAATGAACACACAACTAGTCTCCAGATTGTACCAGCGTTTTTTCGCTAAAGTAGCATCGCTAAAAAAATAAAAAAATTCATCACGCAGCCTTATATATAAATATCTGAATAGTTTATTATAATTATTATTAATTATTAGTGAAAAAATTATTCATATAATTTATACATCTCACAAGAATATAAATTTTTTTTTCTCAACATTTTCTATTTATATTTTATTTATTAAAACAACTATTTTATGATTTTTGATTGATTTTATAATATATTTGACGCATGCGCCTCATTAAGGACCATTTTTTATTTTAAATCACTATTTACAATAATCAGCACAATTTTATAGTTCACCGTTCCACTAAAATTATTGTTATTTTATTATATAAACTTTATTCACTAAACTTTCACAATTTAACCAATTTGAAGTTACGAAAAATTGCCAATTTATCAATTTTTTAACCTCTAATAATGCGATTCTTCATTATTATTATTATTATTATAAAAAAACAACAATTCTTATATATCCATGTATACAAAATTTTCTTAATTATATGTAATTACTACTTGAACTTTTTTAAATTCTAATCAGTCCAAAAATTTAAAAAAAATATATATTTCTTTATTTAATATATTATTATATTATTTATTTATTCAACATAATTCTCTCTGTAAAATAACGAGTTAATTACATAAAATATTTTTTATACTATGTCATATTTTACTGTACAGTTTTATTTTATTTAGGAATTTATTAGGAATTATTTTATTTTTAATAACAACTTTTCTATGCTTTTGAAAATTCTTTCTTCTTGTGTTTGTTTCCGAATAAAAATTAAACTTTTTCTGCTTCTATCTCTATTAATTAAAAATTGATAAAATTTCATTATATATTTTTATGAGTGTTTCTAAAAAATACATTATGAATTCCATACCAGCTGGATTCATGTTGAACAAAAAGGTCACAGAAATTGGTCAAAAATATTTTTTGTCGAAAGTTTGACTAAAATTAAGTTCTACCAATTTTTAGCTTGCTAGGACCATTTTTCAATAATTGGCAGCTAATTTAATTTTTTCGGTCATTAATGACTGAATTCAAAAAGAAAAGCTAATTTTTCTTATTTTTTCGTTAAAATGTGCTCATTATACTGTAAAAAAAATTTTTCTTTTTAAATGCGGATCGTAATTTTCTATTCAAACCTACAAGAAAAATTTTTTTAGCTATATAATTAGATTTAGTATTTTGTAACAAAAAATAAGAAAAAATAGGCTAGCTCGTTTTTTTTAAATGACTAAAAAACTGAAGATGGCTATCAAAAAACGAGAAAAGGTTGTAGGAAGCTACCGAATGACAAAAGAGCTTATTTTTAGTAACACATTCGTAAAAATATTTTTTACCAATTTCTGTGACCCTTAAGTCCAACTTGGGCGCAGTTTGCATGGAATGCCTCATATGTAAATATTTTAAACTGTAATGTTTCAGAATGTTTTCTGTTATTTTCATGTAGATATATATTTAATAAAAAATCAAATATAGTTTATTGGAATTTTTCTATTGGAATTTAAAAGAAAAAAAAAGTGTATTTTCTATGTACACACAGGAACTTGCCATGAAAGAATTTTCAAATTAGATATTTTGTAAGATTTTATTAAGTTTTTAAAAGTTGTAAGAAAATAAAATGTACTACTAAGGTCAAGTAAAACTTTTCCAGATAAATATACTTAACAAGTGAATTTTTTAAATATTGTCTTTCTATTTATTATAATTAAATTTGATTGTTTGTTGAAATATTTTATATATATCTATATATACGTATTAAAACTATTTTAAATAGATAAAGCTTTTTTCTGTAACTTCAAACCAGTTTATTGACATGTAAAAATATAGTACAATCAGTCTTTGGCAGTGTATTTGGTTACACTATTATTTAAGTTGATGCTACGTAACGTATTCTGATTTTTCAGCATCTATTTGCTCTTGATTCCAATATTGGTTTGAGCTTGGATGCCAAGGTACTGATCTATCTAAAGAAGCAATGTCTATACTATGTTGCTTTGTTAAATTATATCTCTTTGGAGGTGATTCTGCAAATGTAACACTTCTGCGTGGAGGTCGCCTTGGCGGAGGCGGAGGTGGTGTTGGAACGGATATTGTTGCTGATTGACACTCTGCCATTATACTTGTGTATGAGAGTTTCTGTGAATCTGGTCGATCTCGGCATTGCCCATCGCGTTTGCTGGTGTGTAGTACTGTAATTAAAACATGTAAATTTAATTTAAATCTTTTGCTATTTCAATTATTTCAAAATACATTTATTTTATCATAAAAGTTTATCTTTATTTAATTAAATTAATTTTTACTTTATTAGTTAATGAAGCGTGCAATCGACAGAAATCGTGAATTATTGGTTAAAGTTAATTTTTAAAAAGCTCTTGTAAAGGTTTGCTGAACGTAAATTGTTGAAAATATTGCGTGCACTTTTAAAGTGACCTCAATATTTTTACGATTGGATAATTCCTTTTAACCCTAATCAACCATTTTTGGACAGATGAATTTTGAACAAAAAAAAAAATGAATATTTCGGGCTTAAAATGTCCCTTTGTAGGTTAATTTTGAAATATTTATCTGTCCAAGAATGGTCAATTAGGAGTTAATGGGTTAACCAATTTTTTAAATTTATTAAACTACTTTGGTAATATAAATATTTACAAAAAATATAAATTTGCAATTTTATAAAAAAATGGTGTCAAGATAAAAATTTTGGATAAAGTGAATCTAAAAATCTAAAAATTTTAAAGATTCTAAAAATGTGATTTAAAAAAATTGCTAAAATTTTTAGTTAATTAAGTAAACAAATTGTATTGTGCTGTGGAATCGTGCTGGGCCCATAACCTGATGAAGTGTAGGTTTTATTAATTATAAAAGAAGAACACGGTAATCCAAAATGAAGTTTATTTTAATAAACTTTTCTATTAATTTACGTCTAATAATTATTACTTCTGATTACAATAAAACAAGTAATATATTTTATTAAAAGTACGTAAATAACAGAAGAAATTTTTTAAATAACTTTAATTTTAGCTACTTTGATGAAGGAAGTAAAAACTATTTTGATTTTATTAAAACTTAAAACTATTTTGTGTGTTAACACAACTAATAGTCATAAAATTTGTTGGTTGATAATATAGTTTTAAATATTAAAGCATTCTCATGGAGCATTTTGATTACTTGTTTATGAACCTTTTATTTTATCCTGGGATAACTGACTGCGTATATTAATATGCAAATTTAAAAATAAGTAATCTTATAAAAACCTATTCCAAGTATTATCCGGGCCAAATTGATAGTAAAAAAATACATTATTTAACAACTGTACAGGTTGTTATTTACAACCTTTTGTTTAGATAATCAACTCATCTGTAAAAATTCATAGTCAGAAGCGTAATGAAACAAATTTAAATATAGTTCATATATTCATTATTTTATAAATCGTAACAGGATCCACATAATAATTTTAAAAAGATGGTTTTACCTATAGTATCCAAAGTTTATACGTACTAAATGAAAAATACTTGTGGTTGTATAGCTTGACTGCTTAGACATTGAATTTTCGAAAAGTTGATATTTAAACAAAAGAATTTTAGCAAAAATAAAAAGAAATCCATAGGATAAAAGTCCACTGTTAAATATCGAAAATATAAGAAGTTAAGTAGTGCATTTAAAAAATTAAATTATTTTTTTTTAATTTATGATTGCGGCATTTTTTAGTAGAGTATTCTTCGAAGACCAGTTATCTTTGAGATAATTAATTTTAGTCAATCATAAACTTTTATCGATTCTTATCATATTTTTATTGTTGAATTTGTGTTATTTGAAGCGAATCTATTACCTTAGGAAACCATAATATTTTTAAATTTTGTATTGATCTAATAAAATGTAAATAAAATATTTTAAACTACAATTATTATTTGCACTTTCTCCAGCTAAGATTTTTCAACGATTTATTTAAGCGGAAATATGCTTGCAAGTCAAGTAACAAAACGTTATCGATTTTAATATCTAATACTTTTTAATGCACTAAAGAAGTGGTTTTGAGGTTTAAAAAAAATAAAATACAATGAAATTTCGCAAATATTTTTCAATAAATTTCTGTTTTATTTTTTTTTTTGTATGACGATCCAGAAATGTCTAATATTTATCAAGGTTCGAATTTCAATCACTCATTTTTCACGATTCGCTTATTAACATTCCCTAATATTTGGTTAGATTTTGCGTGAAAAATAAATGAATTGTGTATCGTGAATGATGACAGCTAAAATTAAATTTTTATATAAAAATAATAGTTAATTAGACCTGACGTGGAGCCCCGTTTCGTAGACAAATTTTATCCTTGATAGGTCGATGGAATTTTCCAACGGGTATTTATGTTTTTTGGGTCGCTGAACTCGAATATGATATCAGTTTTTACCGAAAATGGTCCAGTTGCCCGCAATAGGCAACTTTTGGTTAATTTTTGGAGATTTTTTTATTTTCGCAAGGGTTACTTATGTTTTTTGGGTCGCTGAATACGAATATGATATCGGTTTTTACCGAAAATGGTCCAGTTGCCCGCAATAGGCAACTTTTGGTTAATTTTCGGGGATTTTTTTATTTACGCGAGGGTTACTTATGTTTTTTGGATCGCTGAACACGAATATGATATCGGTTTTTACCGAAAATGGTCCAGTTGCCCGCAATAGGCAACTTTTGGTTAATTTTTGGAGATTTTTTTATTTTCGCAAGGGTTACTTATGTTTTTCGGATCGCTGAACACGAATATGATATCGGTTTTTACCGGAAAATGGTACAGTTGCCCACAATAGGCAGCTTTAGATGAATTTTCGGGGATGTTTTTATTTACACGAGTGTTACTTATGTTTTTCGGGTTGCTGAACATGAATATTATATCGGTTTTTACCGAAAATGGTTCAGTTGCCCAAAATAGGAATTTTGAGGTTTTTATTTTGCGGGTTTTTTAACATTTTCATCTGTTACTTATGTTTTTCGGGTCCCTGAACATGAATATAACATCAGTTTTTACTAAAAATAAGTGCCCACAGTAGGTAATTTTAGGCTATTTTTTTTAGATTTTCTAAACATTTTCTATTATTATTTATGTTTTTTGGCTGGTTAAACTGGAAAACAATATCTCTTTTTAGCGAATGTGCGCTTAGACTTGTATTTAATAATTTAATAAGTTTTTCCTATACAACAAAGAAACAAACAAATAATTAGCAAATTTAAAATTAATATACAAATTAATTTTTTAATAACTAAACAATAATATACAGATAAAATTTTACAATATTTTAATAATCATTAATAAATTAATTGCAAGCTGATTTTTACAAATAAATATTTAAAATCTAAGAAAAATAGCCTAAAATTACCTATTGTAGGTACATGAATCATTTTTAGTAAAAACTGATATTATATTCGTGTTCAGCGACTCGAAAAACATAAGCAGTTGATGAAAATGTTAAAAACCCCGCAAAGTATAACCTCAAAATTCCTATTGCGGGCAACTGAACCATTTTCGATAAAAACCGATATAATATTCGTGTTCAGCAACCCGAAAAACATAAGTAACCCTCGCGTAAATAAAAAAATCCCCGAAAATTAACCAAAAGTTGCCTATTGCGGGCAACTGGACCAATTTCGGTAAAAACCGATATCATATTCGTATTCAGCGACCCAAAAAACATAAGTAACCTTTGCGAAAATAAGAAAATCTATGAAAATTAACCGAAAGTTGCCTATTGCGGGCAACTGGAACATTTTCGGTAAAAACTGATACCATATTCGGGTTCAGCGACCCAAAAAACATAAATACCCGTTGGAAAATTCCATCGACCTATCAAGGATAAAATTTGTCTACGAAACGGGGCTCCACGTCAGGTCTATAATGTTTATATTAACCAAAAATATTTAGTTTTATTATAAAAATAGTTTTAACTTTGATAATTTTAATATTTATATTTTTTATTCAAGAAAAATAATGATTTTTTCAACTTTTTGCATTTTAAACTTATTTTAAGGTTACATGTCATCATTCACGAATAATGACGGCCTCTGGAAATTAGTCATTTTTGCCCGCTATTAGAGAAATAAAATTTACTTTTCGTTGATTTCCTTTATTTATTATCAATTATGATATGCCAAATCTCGTTTTATTTAATAAATATTTTTATTTAATAAAAAACACCCCTTTTCCGTGATATTTATGTAAACTTCAGGGTGCTACATATATATTTTAAAGCCCCGGGACTCCAAATTTCGTCACCAGCGCAAGAAATACGCATAGACGCTCAAACCTCATTTGTTTTGTAAATAATGTGTTAACATTTATTTTTAGATACGTTTTTGTAAATTTAAGGATGTTAGATTTATATTTAACCCCCGCAACCCCACGATTCGTAATTAGCGACCAAAAAACGTACAGTAACCAAAAACTATTTATTTTTTTTGAATATCGAGAAAGCGCCGTTAGAAAGGGTTGTTTTGCTAATTTAAGGGTGTTGTACTCTTAGAAAAGTCGCTGGATCCGAAAATTTGTAGCCATAAAAAAAAATTATTTATAGTAAAGAATAAAAAAATCTATACTAGACCCGCATTTTTATTTAAGTAAAGATTAATTCTAAAATATTTTTGGACAATAAGAAACGGTATATTACGACCCACGGCCAGAAAAGTAAGGATTGGCTCAAATCGCACGTAAATTAAACTGCGATTTGAGTCATGCTTTTTTTATGGCCAAGAGTCGTATACGATTTTTATTATGGAATAAAAATCGTATTATTGTACCAATATTTCTCTTCTTTTTCTTATATGATAAACATTCTTTTGAAGAACTGAACTTTTTTGCGTTACTGAAATTTCTTGATTTATTATCTTTGTCTGATAACCATAAATAAAAATAGCTGTTTTTTAAACAAGGGAAAAAATATTGGTTTTGACCTTGCATGCAGACAGTATGCAAAGGTCGATCTCGATATTTTACCCAGTGATCTAAAACATAGTTTAACATGTAAAGAACAAAAAAAATTTCCCATCCAGTTTCGAAAACATTTTTTTCTTCCTAGTGGGTCGAAAACACTTTTTTCTCTTTACGGAGCCCTCGAAAATATGAATGTGAGCTCATGGAAGCAAAAAAAGAATGCCCCAGATCGCAAGGTTAATTATGCGATCTGAGCCAGTTTTTTTCGCTTCCTTGGTTAAAAATGTACTATTTTTTGCCCTACAAACGAATTCCCCGAATATTTGCAGAAATATTAAAGTTCCATGAACGGAAAACTTTAGAATCTGGCGTGAACACATGTGCTATCGTGCTATATATAGTTGTGATCACGATTATGTCAAAACTTTTGCTAGTATTTTATATCTACAATAGAACTAATCTAAGGAAATCTAATGATTTACATGAAATCAGCAAATACTGTCTTATAATTCCGTTTTCTGTACTTTGTTCTTAAGCTAATAAACATTCTAATTATAGGTTACAAAAAAAAACTTTAGCATGCAATGAAAAAACGTCTATATAACTGAATGGCATTCTACAAGAAAGTTAATCACAGAAAAAATTAAATCTGATCGAAAAAGAAAAATCCATGCCAAATATAAGTGAAAAAGGGAAAAACAGATCTGGTCAAAAATAATCCGGATTTTTTATTTGGTATTTAAATTTTAATTCCAGTGAAATGATTTTGGATGGAAAAATAAAGATTGTTAAAAAGCTTTATCGAGCATTTTAGCATGATCCTTTTATAGTTAGTAAAGGAAATTATTTTCTGGTACTTTCTGAACTTAAACTTATTCGAATGCAAAATCCAATAACGGAAACTGTTAAAATTAAATTGTTAAAAAAGTATCTATATCAAGAAAAAACAATTAAAGTTAGAAACAGGAGTAAGTAGATCGAATATTTGAGAAAAGTTTTGTAATATAATGAAATATTCGAGAATATAATAGAGAATAATAAGCAATATGTAACAAGTTAATAGAGACTAGAGAGAATATAATACATTATGACGATAAATGACAAGCATGTGCATATAATAATGTTCGAGTAGTTTAGAAACATAATCTTTGTGTGTACACGAAGGCTTTAGACGTCTCAGGGAGAAATAATAATAGATATTGAAGAGCATGCATAGTATATGCCAATTAAAGCCAAAATCAAATACGTTTAATAATAAGGTAAACTGTATTTAAGCTCATGCTTGCTTAATAACTAAAATTAAATTCGCACATTATCAAGGACTAGTACTCACTCATGGTCCCGGGCAAGGCGCATGCATCCTCCGTCTAACTCTGCAGACCGTACCACTAGAGAGAAGAAAATAAAAAAGAAATAAAACAAAAACCATAGCACATAGCTCTCTACCATAATTGCTAATAATATTTATTGCATTCAGTTCACTCGATATATATAAAACAGACATACACTATAGTTTATTAATTAACGCACACAATCGTACAATTAAAAAAAAACTATTTAATATTAATTATACTTTTTTTAATATGCCCTAAAATAAATTATAAATTCGTTTTATATTATCCATCCACATTCATCAAATGTAAGATAATTAGGATTCAAGGTTTCGTCATTAGTATACAACTAACAATTTAGAGAAAAAAAAGGGAAATGATAAAAGGGTAAAGTTTTTAGCATTTACAGAGAAAATCTCTTTATTTTAAATCTCTAGAGGATTGTAATATACTTTTTATTTTACTTCTTATTCGAATTATTCAAATTTTCTGTTTTCTAAGCTTTTCATTTTACATATTTAATTTATTTTTATCAAGTTACATTAATTCATTTATAAAATTTTATAGGCCAAGTCTCTGTTTACTCCGAAAATTTTTAATTGTTTTGAGACAAATAGACATTTTTGGGGTAATTTATTTTTCAAAATTAATATTATTTTGAGTTTAATAAAATTCTTCACTTATGTATATGATGTTTGGTACAAAAGAAAATTTTAATTTATTTATTTAATTTCAGTTTATTTATTTAAATCTAATTTATTTATTTAACTTTAATTTATTCATTTAACAAATTGATTTAGCTATAGAATATTATTTTTAATTTACAATAAATGTTGATATTATAAATAGACTGAATTAGTTTAGTTTAACTGGGTGGTTTTATGATTGCCAGTTGCACCTGCTTAGTAAGAGCACTGAGATTGAACTTATTTATTTGGCAAAAGAATTTAAATGGCTAATCTCGTGATTTAGTCTTCTTTAAATTTCACAAATAAGAATCTTTGAAATCAAAAACTATGACGTAAAAAAGGGGAACCTGGAACCTGGCCCAAAATTATGCAATGCTATGTGGTAATCGTGACACACGTAAGGGTAATAAAGTTATATCATACAAAATGAAAATAATTGTTAGTAAAGAAAAGGATAAATTGTATAATAAGGATTACCAAATGTAGTCGTGAAATTCAGTGGCCTAGAAGAGGCAATCAATTAGAAATTTTAAGACTGAAGGTTGAAATAATAAATGATTGATGTAAGGAAATCATAAAATTTTGTAATATGATATTGGCCTTAGCAAATGTATATGAAAAAATTTTCACAGAAATTTTCGGGGCATAAAGTCCTGATAATGGTATGCTTTAAGGGTAAGAAAAGTTTTGGTAACTTATTGGGGTAGTCTTTTTTTATAGAAAGTGGTTCTATAACCTTAACCCTTTCATACCCAAATTTTTTAATAAGTCTGAAATAATCCCAAAAATGTCTAAAAATGTTTATCTTTGAAAAAATAAGCAATTTCATGCATATAAATTGAAAAAATTTCTTTTTTATTTTTTGCATTTGGATATAAATTGGACAGATTTTCACCTAAAAGGCAAAAAAGTTTCATACTTAATAAATCAATAAATCACGGGATTCGATTTGGTAACCGTATGATTCTTGTATGGAATGACTTTGCGCAAAAATAAAAAATACTTATTGGTTTTAATTAAAATTTTCAAATAATCATTTTCTATATTTAGAGTAGATCTAAGCCTGTTATATAAAAAAAGATTAATAAATTACCGTTGTTTAACTTTTTAACATTTTCCGCAAAAAGTTATAAGAAATTTTAAAAAGATCATTATTATCATTATTATTTCTATATTTTTTTGGAATTACAGAAACTTTTGATAGATGTTTAAGCAAAAAATATTCAACGGAACCTTTAAACTTTAATGTAAATTTTAATATGTATTAAAAAGATTTATGTATTTCAAAAGTTTTTCAACAACTTCTTTAATATTATGTTATATTATAAAAACGTATAACTTTTCAAAAAATATATATAGGTACGTATAATCTCTAGTTTTATTTATTTTTATATTTTAATTGGATAAGAGATTCAAACAGGATATATAATTTTTCATTTTGCTGTCTTTTCATTTCTTTTTTTCTTTTTTTGTTAAATTCGAGGTTAAATTCAAAGTTTTGAGTGATCTCAAGTAAAATTTTAACTAATAAGCAAGAGCATTATTAAGTTTTGTTGCATATTATTTACGACAGGGGGTAATTTAAACTATTTTTATGAACTATAATACCAATTTTTTTCTACAGCTTGTGGCTTTCGGGTCACTAAACGAAAATAACACATCTTTTTTTAACAAATAATGTCCAGTGGCCCATAATAGGCGATTCAAAACCAGAAGCTGTAAATAAAAATTGGTATTATTTCATCCCAGGTTGGGCGGGACCAAGTCTTGAAATTTATTTTTTTATCTCTCACTCGAAAATATGTCCGAAAATTAGACGTCAGCTCAAATTTCAGCTATTTTCAATGATTTTTAAAGATTTTTCCTGAGTGGGGCATTTTAAATGTGAATTATAGTACTCAGCCATCTTTTTTTAAAAGTATCGTAAATTTCACAAAAAAACTCTAAAAAAAAAAAAGTAGGTTTCGATGGGAAATTTTTCGGGGAATCCGAATTTTGAGTCGAATTTTATCCATTCTGTGTCGATCCACAGCAAAATTCGAATTTGTTTTTTTATTCAACAGCGATTTCTCAGCTCATAATGGGATAAAAAAATTTTTTTTTTTTTTTTAAGTGTAAAAAAAAATGAGAACTTTCATGTGGTGAATTCTCCCAGATGTTTTTTTCCAAATTTTAATTTAAATTGTACTTCTTTCAAATTCATAAATTTTGAAAATACGTAAATTTGATAACACAGGCACACAAAAAAAAAGTCATGTAACAGAGGGTAGACTGCCTGGTAGGGGGGTTTTTGGTGGTACTAAAATCGAATATGGCCATAGAAATGCAATAAAACTACCCAATCCCCCCCAGCGCCCCCATATGCCCCCTAAAGGTGAGAAACATTTTTTCTTTTCGAAAAATGAAAATTGAACTATATACTCATGTTTTTTGGGATGCTGATACCAAAGATGGATATAAAAAATGTTTTCAACCAACGTTTGGCCCTTTAGATAGCCTCAGTGCCCCCATTCATATCCCCCCAAAGGTGTGAAAAATTTTTTCCAAACGGGTTAAAAATTTTTTTTTTAGGAAAATTAAAAGTGAAAGTGAATTCTTATATTTTTTGGGACGGTAAAATCAAAAATGAGTATAAAAAATGTTTTTAACTAATGCTTGGCCCTCTAGACCACCCTAATGATGGGCGAGGGGATAAATAGGGTCACTTGGGTGGTCTTAGTTAAAAACATTTTTTATATTAATCTTTGGTTTTACCGTCCCTAAAAATATAAGAATTCACTTTGACTTTTAATTTTCCTAAGAATAATATTTTTAACCCGTTTGGGGGGATATGAATGGGGGCACTGGATCTATCTAAAGGGCCAAACGTTGGTTGAAAACATTTTTTATATCCATCTTTGGTATCAGCATCCCAAAAAACATGAGTATATAGTTCAATTTTCATTTTTCGAAAAGAAAAAATGTTTCTAACCTTTAGGGGGCATATGGGGGCGCTGGGGGGGAGGCACCTTTTCATAAAATACTGGATTGCCCATGGCCACCTGAAGGAAAAATAGCAGGCTTACAAGGACAAGAAGTGGCTCGAAGATAGAATAACTAAGTTTAAGCCATATGAGGGAGCAGAGTTATTTGTAGCTGAAATTAATACTTTCTTCAAAATCACTAAGCTCTCTAAGGTTGTTCTTTCAAAATTCTGGCCCGACAGAATGGGACATTAAAGACAGATGTTTGGCTTACGCTACATCAAAGTAGGTATGTCAAAATACGGGGTGGTTATGGCCACTCTCATTGATATTGCAGGGGCATTTAATAATACCCCTACGACTCTATCGATAGTGGCGCAAGAGATTATGGAATAAACAAGGGATTATAAATGGAATAATAAGGATGTGGTTGGAAGAATATCTTAAAAATAGCTGTCAAGAAAAGTAACGCGAGGCTGCCCACAGGGTGGTGTGTCATCTTTAAAACTGTAGTGCCTGGTGATCAACTCCTTTACCACGCTTAAAAGAGCAAGCATGGTTTAGGTTAAACGGATGACATTGTAGTTCTGACTCAGGAGTCTTGCATAAAAGACCTTAAGGAGTAAATGCGTCGGGCCTTTACGAGAAAACGCACTTGGATACCTTCAGGGGGCTTATCTTATACGCAAAAAAACGCTCAACTTTTCTAAAGAGGTGCTAGGTAATAAGATAAGCGTAACTGGAGACTTGGAACTAATAAAATATTTTTGAGACATATAAGATTTGTTTTATATAGAAGATTGTAATTTTCGAGAACACACATACTAATTATAATCATAAATTGTACACTGGAGTTAAAATATGATTAACTATTTTTTTTAACACTGCTGAATATAGCATATAAAGTTTAGAAATTTAAAAAATAAAATTGTATCGTGGTGCGTGATAAGCAGCTAAATATTATTTTTGTATAAACTATTTTTTACGTTTTAGAAATTTAAATCTGTTGTCAACAACAAAATTTTTTTTATAGTTCAATAACAGAAGTTACTTCAGAAACATTAAAAACTTTATATTTATTTGTTTCTAATCAATTTCTCAAACTAATCAATGCATAAAAAATGTAACATTACAATGATAATGGAATCATGCGTAGAATGCATATGGATGGAAATTTATTTTCGTTTGATTAGGTTTAACAATAAATTGAATCCAAAATAATATAATCTTAGTATTTAAAATTTTTTATTTGCATGAAACGTTTAATTCAATCATATTGTAAGCTGCAATTTTATCACGGTTAATTTTAACCCTCAGAAGCACGGGTGGGGTCCAGCGGACCCCATGGTAGTTTTAAAAAACATGGCATTATCCTAAATCTATAATGGCACTTTCTGTATATGTTTGGTAATTCATTTTGGTAGTTGTATTACTCATCTACAACTATAAAAGCCCCAGAACTTTTCGTGTATTGGTTGCATACGCTTTGAAAAATTTTTTTGGGGTCCGCTAGACCCCCCCGTGTAGTTACGCAATATTTTTTGCTTTAAAAAAATTGTCATTTTGTAAATATTTTTTAATTATCTGATTGATAAATCAATGTTTTATAAAAATTCAATAAAAGAATGTTCTTTAAATAATTTAAACATTGCAAATATTGCTCAAAACCTATTTGGTGAGAAAATTGAAAATTTAATGCATAAAGTTCAGAAAATGCAATGGGCAAAGATATATACTTCGGATATGCTTTCAAGGTTATAAAAAATATGATAAAAATGTGTTTCAATATTTGTGGAATTAGTTCATCATTTATTTTTTATATTTTTAAAATAAAAAAAGTATTTTAATAAAAAAAATTATGCATATAAAAATTTACAAAAAAGTGTCATTTTAATTCAAGGGAATAATTCATGTTTTTTTTAATTTGAAATTTCTTACTTAAATTTTTTTAAAGTTCACCCTTTGGCATTTCCCGTTTAGTGGTTAAAAAGTTGTTTATAATTTTTTAAACCAATTTTATTGCTATTTAAAAAAATCACTCTTTTTATAATGACAAGAAATTTTCTTTTTTTAATATCTTTAAACAGACTAACAATTTTCAGTTTTTTATTTTATAATCGTATAATTGAACTCTTCTGCGTTCTAAATAAATTTTGAAGGAGTTATAGACTAACAAAGTTGCTGGGGTCCGCTAGACCCCCCCGTGCTCTAACGTTTTCGGAAGGCACCCGTGCTGCTAAGGGTTAAAAATATATCTTGTGCTTCTTTGCATTTGTATGGGTCTTTCATATTTGTGAAGCAAAAATACACTAATAAACATGCCTTTAGAAATATCGTATCAGGTCCAAAAATTAATCAGGTCATTTACACGTAGAAAAAAGCTTAGATTAAAAAATGAAAGCAATCTGATTGATAGTTTTCGTTAATTCGTGCTCACAAGGGTCGATTTTTGCATCCTATAAGGTATAGCTTCTTCGCTCCATAAATAAAAATAATTAATCTTTAATAAATTAAAATATGTTAAATAAAAATATTTGATTTCTGAGCTAACAATTTGCTTTATTTTTTCAATAAATTGCCCACGTTTCGAAGACCTTCAGTCTCTTAAGACTGACAATGGGAGTGTCAACTGTCTGGGAAGCAGATTATCTTAGTTTCAGGACAGATTTTTGATAGTTAAAAAAAAAATCCCACATACCCTTATTTTTACTTCAATGGGCCTCCTGGGCCTAGAAAATAGACCCCCTAGCAGGATTCTATGCTATATGATAGGCTTTTTTAGGCTACGTTCTAAAAAACGCTGCTACCTTGTATCGTAACTAAATACCTTCCACTTGATTGTCAAAATCGTAATTTTTGACTAAAATTGGTTTTATAGATCTCAAAATTTTTTTACAAGCTCTTACTTTTGAAAATTTTGTTATTCATCTATTTTCGATCATTTTTTGCGAGATATGAAATTGTAAAGTCAGAGTCCCACCTTAAGATTTTTGAATAAACGCTAACTTTAAACACCATCTTTATATGGCTCTATAAGAAGCAAAAGGAACGAGTAAAAAACTTTTGAAAACTAAGAGCTTTAAAAAAATTTTTGAGAACTTTTGGTCATTTTTGGTGAAATATAATTAGGCCATTAGATGTACTGACTGTAACGGTAAGAGAATTACTGATAAAAAAATGCGATTTGAAGATTTCAAAACCTGACATTTACTCACACAAAATGAGACCACGGGTTAGGTACTTAGTTAAGATACAAGGTAGCAACGTCATTTAGAACGTAGCCTAAAAAACCCTATTTTATAGCATAGAACCCTGCGAGGGGGTCTAATTTCTAAGCCCAGGAGGCCCGTTAAAGTAAACTGAGGGTATGGGGGATGTTTTTAAGATTTACTGACTGTAACGGTAAGAGAATTACTGATAAAAAAATGCGATTTGAAGATTTCAAAACCTGACATTTACTCACACAAAATGAGACCACGGGTTAGGTACTTAGTTAAGATACAAGGTAGCAACGTCATTTAGAACGTAGCCTAAAAAACCCTATTTTATAGCATAGAACCCTGCGAGGGGGTCTAATTTCTAAGCCCAGGAGGCCCGTTAAAGTAAACTGAGGGTATGGGGGATGTTTTTTCAACTACCACAACCTGTCTTGAAAGTTAAAAGCAAATCGGTTTCCCAAACAGTTGATTCTCCTCTGGTAACTTAAGTTTTCTTTTTAATCACAAATTCATCTGTATCTGAATTTTTGGAGTTTAGAAAATAAGAGCTTTGAGATTAAAATTTTGATTTCGATACAATATTCCTAACGGATCTACTCTTTCTATATAATAAAAATTTCGATACATAAATGTTGTGAGATGAAATTTTATGGCCTAAGCTAATTGTAAGTAAAAATTTAATGTAAGCAGAAGTATACAGTAAACAGTTAAATTTCCTTATAAAGCTTCTTCACATTTACCTCACATACTGAACTTAAAATGCATAATACTCTATAACTATAATTTTTTTTGTTACTTCGAAAAATTCTTAACTGCCCGGGACCCTTTAACTAACGTTATTGAAGTAGCTATTTCGTATACTTAAATCTTCAAGTGGTTTTTCCTTACTATTTATCCTCTTTGTTTAACGCGAATAAAAAATTTTGTATAAAATATTGTTAGAATCGTAATGCCAGGGAAATTTCCGAATCAATACCTCAAAACCGACCTGAAAAAAAGAATGAACTTTCGGGTCGAGTAACCCTACTTAGTACCATTTTTTATGAAAAAATAAATTTATTTCTTTATTTAAAAGCATTTCTAATAATATTAGTTACCTGCATTAATATTTTCTACCCAAAATTCATTTTTCTCGACCTAAAAAACCCCCTTGTTAAGTTAAAATGTAATTTTTAAGTTTTATGGTCCGCCATCTTGGAAAATCGGAAAATATTTTGGGTCAAAAATTTAATATTTTCCACCCAAAATTCATTTTTTTCAATCTAAAAAACTCCCTTGTAAAGTTAAAAATTAATTCTTTTAAGTTTTATGGTCCGCCATCTTAGAAAATCGGAAAATATGTTGGGTCGAAAAATTTAATATTTTCCACCCAAAATGTATTTTTCTTGCCCTAAAAAACCCCCTTGTAAAGTTAAAAATTAATATTTTTAAGTTTTATGATCCACCATCTTGGAAAATCGGAAAATATGTTAAGTCAAAAAATTGAATATTTGTCACCCAAAATTCATATTTCTCACCCTAAAAAAACGCCTTGTAAAGTTAAAATGTAATTTTTTTTAAGTTTTATGGTCCGCCATCTTGGAAAATCGAAAAATATCTTGGGTTGAAAAATTAAAAATTATACCCCGCTTCTTGAACCGGAAAATGCAAGGTTCATTTTCATTCTGAGGGTCTTATTATTTTCTTAAAATACCCGAAGGTTAACAAGATAGTAAACCGTCATGGTTTTTTTTCGCGAGTTAGTAAAATATTAAATATTACTATATAATATAATCCTTTTTCTAAAAATGACATGCTCATCGCAAGAGTAACTATGTACATTGTAATAGTTAAAAAGTCATTCTGATTGGTTCTCGCAATAATTTACACACTTCATTAACAAAAATATAAACATAAACAAATTCATCTCAAACTTTTAGGTTCATTTTGAGGTTAATTTAATGTAACTGGAAAATTACTAAATTTCTTAATTATTAATTATCAAATTATTCATTTTATGGTATCATATAATATTGTTGGTGAAGTTGAATCTAGTTCTGTAAAATTTGATTAATTTAATAAATATTTTTTCATATTTTCCTTTTGAATAATTTAATATATTTACGTCATGTAATCTAAACTAACAAGGGATAACGAGTAAGGGATTTGCTAAATCTCATAAGATAGCAAAAGCCAATATTTAGTCACATTAAACCTATTTTATTAAAATGTGACTTTAAGTAAGCGTTTGGTAAAGTAATTTTTAACATTAAAATTCAAGAATAAAATTGAACAAGGACATAAAAATAAATTTAATACGTAAATGTACATTAGATTTGTCCTAATAATGGTAGTCTCTTTTTTATTCAAATTATAAATTTTTAAGATTTTTAATCCCTGACAGAAGAAGAGTCTTAAAAAGTTTTAAACATTTTTAAAAATAAAGAAGTTTTAAAATGCTTCAATGCGTGTTATAACGTTGAAAAATATTTGAGGTTGTTCTATTTGGTTTTGTTTTAAAATGTTGCAAACAGTTTAATTCAGTTCAAAACTAGCCAAAATGGATATGAATTTTTTTAAGTTCACACTATAATTTTTATTTACTTAAAAAGAACTAATTAATTACTTTACGGTACCATGCCAAATCAGAAAGGCATTTTTTAAAGAAATATAGGTCAAGAAAAAAAATTTTCTTGATATTGAACTCTGGACTTAATTAGACTTAGAATTTTTTGTCAATTAAGTAATTAAAATTTAAGATAAATTTTTTTCAATTACAATAGAAAAAAATTCTGGTTCCCAATTCAGGGGAGGTTTAATTAGGCTTAAAATAATTTGTTTAGGGGCTTAAAATACTTTAGTTTTAAGGACTTAGAAAAATTTATTATAAATTTTAATTAACTAGTTATCAAAAAACCCTAAGTCTAATTAAAATTTTTTTAATTTTTCTAATAATATATAATTTATAAAATTCGTATAAATAAATTTCTTGATCAAAAGGAATAACAACACTATAATGTAAATAAAATAATCAAATATATACATTTTTCTTTACTAGTGGGTAAGAATGACTATATTCTAATTTTGAGAGGTCGTCAATATTACCATTTGTAAAGAAAAAAGCATTCATAACCTCATCTAGAAAAATTTATTTTTACCAAATGCGATTACAGTAACTTACGTGCACCTCGTACCTTTAAACTTCCGCATTTGGCAAAATAAACATTTCTACGAGCCGGTTAAGAATATCCTATTATTCGGCTTAACTAGGCATTTAAACTCAGAGTTTGTACCTTTGTTAACCTGGCCAGTTACAGAAGCCGCAAAAGAATCTGAGAATCCAGAGTTCAAATCAACTTGCAAGAGAATTTATTTTATATGGCCGATGTTTCCTTAAAGTAATAAATTAGTTATTTTTAAGTAAATAAAAATTATGCTATGTTCATTTTGGCTAGTTTTCAACTGAATCAAACTGTTAGGGCCACTCTAATATGCATAATACATTTAACGCTTGATTCAAAATGCTTTCTATATATTTGATTTTGTTATATATTTTACAATTAGCTTTAATCAACATCATTCAGACTAAAACCAAAAATCTAGGTAATTCAATATATAATAAAATTTAATATTGTTATATTTTTAAATATAAAGTTTTATCGAACGTTTTATACGAATAAAACTAAATGAAATATGGTATCAGAGAGAAATAATGAAAATGTACAAACTGAAAATACCAATCGTAAGTAATATTATTCTACTACTTTTTTATTAGTTGCTGTATTCATTTTATTTTAGTAATAAAAAGTTTTGTTAAAAAATAAAATGTATATGAAAATAAGGATTTTTTCAGAATTGAAAAAGTTTATTAAAAATGTACACGTAATTATCACTAGATTAATAAAATTTCAGTGCTACTTAATAGATCATTAGCAAGATTTGATGTTATACAAAAGTATCTACAAGTCAGAATATTTCTATAGTAAGTTTTGTATAAAGGATAGAATTTTAAATTAGGTGATTAGGTAGGATATATATTTATACATGAAAATCTCAGAACAAGCTGCTTAGATTTATTCAGAAGTTGAAGTGTATATCATTGAAATAAATTTTTTGCTTTTTTTTTATCATTTTAGTATTTGTATATATGTATGAGTAATTTACAGAATTATCTTGCAAATATAGTATGCTGGTAATTCACTGGTTCGCACTGGCAATCTAATATTTTGAAAAAACAGACTCTATATATATTTCAAAGCGAAATTGATAAGAAGAAATTCTATAAAATTAGAACGTATAGTATCATGAAATCAAACTCGCTTTTAGCATGTACTAATGTGAGTAGCCTAGATAAAATATTAAATAGGTCATCCTTTATTTCTAGTATTTTATAAAACTTTGTTTATTGTCCTATCTAGAATTTTAACGCAGGATATTATTTTACAATAATGTGAACGAAAATTTGAGAGTATTACAGTTCGTAAATAAAATTTATCGCACAATATATTTTTGGGAGGAAGTTGATGCTCAGAGAACAGTAAAAATAAGGTCTATGAATAACCAGCCCATTGAACTTTTAGAAAATTTTTACAAATTGAAAATATGTAACGAGACAGCGTCTTAGCTATGACATCATATAGTATAATGAGATACCTGGAATATTTGCAGGATCTCAATCTTTGAATCAACCAATATCAAGAATCAAAAGGAGTCAAAAACAGTAATAAATTTTTTTTATCACATATTTTTTTAACAAAATCTCTAAATGAAAGTCTTAATTTTAGGAAAATGAATTATACAACTGTTAAGACTATCACTCACATTCAGAACAGTTGTCATTGAGTGCCGTTTTATTCTTCAACCCTTGAGACAAATACTCCAATCAACGCAAACATGCAAATGTAAGCTATTATCAACATTAAAAACTGTAATTAAGAAAAACAAGCAAACTTAATTTGAAAAACTTGACCGGATTTAGTGAAGGTTGCGTGTTTTTTTGTGCCTCTGTGATTATACAAATTAATGATGATATTAAAAAATATTTTGATTCTAAAGTTTTCCATTTGCTTTACGCAGATTGCTAAGGCACAAGTAAACTGCTTAAAAAAAGATGAACTTCTCTGTAATTAATAGGATGGATGGAACCAAAGTACTCTTTGCAAGTAAGTTTAAGAGTTTTCAGATCATACATGACAGTTGGCTATATGGGAAACAATTACACTTTAAAAAAATTCAGTCCTCTGAGTTGAGATTTAATCAAAATGGACAAATAAAATGATTCATGCAAGGTTAGTGGAAGCTCGGGTCACTCAAAATCTCAATTATTGCAGTTTTTTGGGTTTTAACGCAGTTTTAACTGAAAAAGAGACTTTAAAAGTTAAATAATGCTGGGCTTTAATATAGATATGGTAAACGCAAAGATGCCCGTGTCTCTACATATAGAAAATAAGTGGTGTGGCTTTGATATGATACTCACAGATGCTACTTTTTAGATAAAATTCCAGGAATGAAATAGTCTGCATAATTGATGGACTACTTTCAGTAGGGGCCTAAAAACAATTAGAAAAGTGACTTACATATCAAAGTACGATTACTTCGCAAAGTAAACTTCCTAATCCTAAGTGCATTCCGGTTGCCGCAAGTGGAATTTCATTGTACTATTAATTCTTCAATTATATCAAAGAAGTAGTATATTATATCTTCTTTGATTATATGTAACATGACTTTCTTTTTTAATGACTGTGTAAGACATTGCATACATAGTACAATTATTTATTGTTTGCTCGTAATGAAAATTAATATTGTTAATTGAAATAATTTAATTTGTTGAGATTATTAAAAATAATAAACACGATCTAAATGGAACTAAGGGAAATTCTTTGAATAAACTTATCAAATTAATTTCATTAATTGGAACGAAAAATAGTATTTATACTGTTTTCTCATCATTATATAAAGTAATTAATATTAAGTGGATTAAATTGTAAAGCTTTTATTAATAATAATATTATATACTGTTTTAAATAACATGGATTTGTATATCGGTAGTTCTTAGCTATTTTTACCCAAGTCTGAGGTCGATGTCTTGGATTTAAAAAATACCAATTGTACTGTGTTTGGTATGTAAAAATATGGTTACTGGCCTATTTTTAAGGCTCTAGGTGGCTTGGTTGCGATTTGGCAGCTGTTTTTCCAATTTTGATTTTTTTCGAATTCTCAGCCACCCGTTTGCTTTTTATTTTCTGGACGCCCTAAATGAGCCTAAAAAATATTTTCTATATAAAGGTAGGTAGTAAAAATTCCCGCCCAATCCGAATCTGACCATTTTTTTTCGGAAAAACCTCAGGAAAATCCGGAAAATCGGAAAAACTAAAGGAAACTGGAAAATACAAATTTCTCAAAAAGCGTCACTTTTTTTAAAATTTTTTTTATTTTTTTTTACATATGTTTTCCCATACTTTTCATGCTGGTAAACTCTTTTGGTTCCTCAATGAGGAACCATTGTGAAAGGTCAAATTTCGATTTTTGATTTTTTGGCATATAAGCACGTTTTTAAAAAAAGTATGTATGTGTGTGTGTGTGTGTGTGTGTGTGTATGTAACCGGTGAAATTTCACAACCATTATGGAATTAAGACCTAATTTTTTTTTCATAAATTTTTTCATCAAAAAATCTCAAACTACTTTTTTTTTTTTTAATTTGGATGTAATACCTCATTTATTTCTACGAAAGTACTTATATTTGAAAGTATGGTTTTTACTCTATATCTCGAATCTGATACTTAATTTTTTGAAAATTTTTTTCCCAAAATTTTTTTCACGAAAAAATACAAAAAACACCAATTTTTTTTTTCTTTTTGGACATAGTACCTAATTTATTTCTATGAAAGTACTAGTTTTAGAAAGTTCGTTTATAGTAATTTTTTGGATCTAATACCGATTTTTTTCGAAATTTTTTTCTCAAAATTAAATTATTGTAACCGGTGATATTTCACAACTATTATGGAATTAAGAGAGAAATGTATGTATGGTTGCATGATTGTAATCGGTGATATCAGTGGCATAGCTCATTGTTTGAGGAACCTTAGTGCCAGCTAGTTGGCAGGGTATTTTTTTATTTTGTTTATTTTTTTGATTATAGCAGTTATTTTGTTTTTCTTTTTTTTACAGCGTCAAATAGGCCTCTAAAATTTTACCCAGGAAGGTTTTCAATGTAAAATTTCCCGAGGAATCCGAAAATCGAGTCAGATTTTTCATTTTCTATCAGGAAAAGCGAGAAAATTGGAAAATTCAGAAAATGAGCAATTTTTTTTCAAAATCATTTTTTTGAGCTTAAAATTGATTTTTAAGTGCTTCAAAGGCAAATGTGTCAAAAAAAGAGTTTACAGCATGAAAAGTATGGGAAAACATATGTAAAAAAAATAAAAAAAAAAAAGTGACGCTTTTTGAAAAAAATTGTATTTTCCATTTTCCTTTAGTTTTTCCGATTTTCCGGCTTTTCCTGAGGTTTTTCCGAAAAAATATGGTCAGATTCAGATTGGGCGGGAATTTTTACTACCTACCTTTGTATAGAAAATATTTTTTAGGCTCATTTAGGGCGTCCAGAAAATAAAAAGCAAACGGGTGGCTGAGAATTCGAAAAAAATCAAAATTGGAAATACAGCTGCCAAATCGCAACTAAGCAACCTAGAGCCTTAAAAATTGGCCAGTAACCATATTTTTACATACCAAACACAGTACAATTGGTATTTTTTAAATCCAAGACATCGACCTCAGACTTGGGAAAAAATAGCTAAGAACTACCGATATAATTATTTACATTTTGTAATTTGTAGTAGCAAATAATTTCAATAGATTTATAAGACCATTGTTTATTTTATTTTATTCAAGATGATTAAAATTTTAAAAAATCTTTAGATTTTTTTTAAATTAAATTTTATTTAATTAAAATTATGGTTCAAAAAATAAATCACCTTTGAAAAAAGCTGAACGAACAAAAAATGTGATGAATTTAGCACAAAAAATGAAGGTATTACTAATGGATAATGTTGCAAGCTACGATCCATCTCTTCAAGAACTTCATTCAGAGATTGAGGCATAGAATGAAATCAAAAACTGAACCTTGAACAGTTGCTGGTCAAAATTACTTACTGATGCTGATGTTTATAGTGTAGAAGAGATAACTTATGAAGTGTGTGTAATAGGTCTGTTACGATTGGGTAGAGAAATCGGAGGAGAAGGCTTTAAAGATATGAATGACAAAGACGTTATGGAGATTCTTCAACCCACTGCAGATTTAAGTGCCGAAGATATTTATGAAATGATGAATGATCGATATACGGACGAAGATCAAGAGCAAGAAATTGAAGCCTCGATTGAAGCTAAAGAACCAATATTAAGAATGCGAAAAATTATAATTTTAGGTTATTTAAGAGATGCAGTTGAAGAAGCAATAACTTCTGATCCGGTTCTGACAAGAAGCTTAAGATTTAAATATGAATGCGATATGGCTATGCAATTGTATGAAAATCTGTCAAGACGTATAAAGCAAAAAAATATTATGCATTACTTTAATAAAACAAATAAATAAGTTACATTGTCTAAGATGTGGTTAAAAATAATACAATTTTGCCTATATTATCATTAAAAATTAATGAAAATCTTAATATTTTTAAAAAAATTTCAATTTTTTTCAAATCACAGAACCTAACCCAACATTTTACATAAGAAACATTGTGAGGGCCAAATCAGTATGACTCATCAAAATTTGCTATAATTTGCTTAAATTGTCAAATATTGGTGCTCCTTTCCTACATCATGCAAAAACCCATTAAAGATTTGACATTTTTCATCTTAAGTCTTAATCTGACACGACTGTTACGTAATCAAGCAAGTGTTTATTAATAACTATTCATTGCCCACCTAAGAGAATAACGAGCGCAAAAAATTCCGAATTAAAAGTTAAAAATAAAAATAATTTTTAATCTTTTGATGGATAAAAAATAATTGCCAGAGAAATATATATTGGGTAATATTTTTTTATTTTTTACTCCATTTTAATTTTTAGAGTTTGTTTTTATAACGTTGTATTTAATGATCAGCAATAACTGTTTCTCTTGTTTTTTACGTGACTAATAATAAGAGCGGTAAAAAATTACGGTTTCGAATGGAGACAATAAAATTCTTGTGTAATAAAATCAATCGGTTTTTTTTTAACCTTAATTCAAAATAATCCAGTTTCGCGAACTTTATATCTATAAATAATTTTTTTTTTCGGATATACTCTTTTTACAGCCAGTTATTTATTTTCTTTTTAAAAAACTCATATTTTTTTATTAAAATTATTTTCGTCGAAAATAAAAATGTAAATAAAAATATTATCGTATCATTTATTACTGCAATTCTGCGTTAATTGTTTTTCAGGCACGAACGCCTTAAAGCAGTTATGTATTTTATGAGAAATTTTTAATGTAGTCACGTATTAAATAAAATAAGTAGTATAGCAACGGTTAAAACTGCAGCTTTAAATAAGAAAAAGTCAATTATTTTTACTGTCGTGAAATAAAAATCAAAATTTTATATTATTCATAGTGCTCGAAATTGATTTTTATGAAAATATAAATAAAAAAGCAGCAGAGACGCAGTTTTTGCAAAAATGGAAGACAATAGTTATTTAACTAAAATTTTTTAGGGATTTTTAAAGTATGTCATCTCAAGGGTCTTCTAGAAGCTGTATTTTTTAGGATCTAATTTTTTCGGTATAAAAGTAATCTTTTAACATGGAACATGTTTATAGGGAGAGGTGCCCTGGGAATCCAAAAATCAAGGGGGGGGGGGGGTCAAATGGGACTTACAATTAGAATAATTTTGATTTAAGGACTTAGAATAATTCGGGTTTAGATACTTAGAATAATTTGGGTATAAAATGTTAGCATCTATTAAAGGTGATAATTATAAATTATAAAAATAGCAAATTGTATTCTGATCTTGCGTAACTTATGCATTATACCAAGCCCGCAGCTGTAGTAAACATTTTCCGTGCATTTAGGTTTTGTTTACACGAATCGGTTATAAGTTTTTATACGCAAATGTTAGTTTATATTTGTAAGCACCGTTGCCTTAATATCCGAGATTTAGTGATTAGAACTGATTTTAGTCAGGCCAATTTTAAGTCCATTAGTCTGAAAACGCCTGAATAACAAAAAAGCTTTTATTTTTAAAGTTTTTTACGTTCAACAATATATTATGAATTAATAAATTTTTTAATTTACGGCGATCATTCTAACAAATAAATAGTACATATATCATTTTCATGTCATTTAAATACTGAATATAATTTCAATTCATTTTTTTTTTTTTTTTTTTGAAAACTTTAATTTGTTGTTATTTTAACTTTTTAAATTAAATTGTTGCTAATCTAACTTTTACCATTTTATGGCCTTTTGTTGCATTGATTTATTGATCATATTTACATCAACACATTAATTGGTTTTACTAATTAGTTTGTTGCATTTAATTATCTGTTGGATGGTGTGTGGTTTGATAATTTGGTAAAAGAAAGTATACAAAAGTAGCAGAAGAATTTGTATCTGACCAAAGAGCCTTTTAATTGATTGAAAACTTTAAATAATCGAGGGCGATGAACTAAAACGGTCTTCAAATAGTTTCAATACCTTTTGCTAAATGTTAAATGCATACTCTAAAAAGTACTCTCGAAACCAATTATGTACTTTCTATAAGCTATTGGTACGCATAAAAGGCTGTATAAGGTATTTTGTACTGAAAATTTATAAACCAAAATGGCGGAACGCTGGATATAAACAATCAGATTTTGTAAACAAATGAGTAAACAAATTTTAATAAATCATAATATAATTAATTTTTTTGTTTTGTAATTTAATAAATTTTTATGAATTATTTGCTTTCTAAATGTTTTTAATTATTCTTCAAAAATTAATTTAAATTTTGAATTCAAAAATTTTTTTTATCGCATACGTTATGAAAAATCTAATACTTTTAGCCACGATCGGCAATTTTTTCGTAAAAAAATTTCAATAGAAAATGCTTTATAAAAGATATTATAGCAATTACTCATTTTACCATACAGAATTATTAAAAAATTTTAATAAATAAAAAGGATTAGATTTTCATAACCTTAAAATTTAAAATTAAACTACAAAATATAAATTTTCAACTTACCCGACCATTATCGAAATCTCGACCAGCAGCAATTGTTAAGCGAGCTTTAGCTTTCATTGCATCCGACAATGGTATCTAACAAAATAATTTTTTATAATTTAAAATAAATAAGTTTAAAAACAATTATAAATAAGTTAAATTACTTAACAGTAGTTATCTTATACAAGCTGATAAAATAATTAAAATTTAAAAGATAGGTCAGGTTATAAATACAGGTATCATTGAAGTTTTCAAATTACTTGGTTTTATAGAATATTTAATTTAAAAGGAATTGATTGTTGAAAACGAATGTTTGTACGGGTCTATTGGTAATTAATAGAGAATAGTTGTAGGAAAGTTATTCAGTAATAAGTTTATTAGTTATTCGGCTCGGCATTTCAATGAATAGTTTAGTATATTAAGAAAGTTACTTTGGCTCGTGAAGCTTCACTGTGGGACTTGTAGCAAAATTCCAAGAGAGCAACTGCAAGAGCTAGGAGTAAGCCACCAATTAGAATGTAGAATATTCCAGCGACGTTATTTAAAGATAATTCGTTTCTCGAAGTGTCTTGCTTGTCACCATGTCTGCACTCTGTTCTATCAAACCACCATTTGTTCATTAGCTTTGCTAATTCTCCAGTTTCTTTTAACGATAATACTGCCAAGTTAATGCTATCCCTGTTTTAAATAAAATAAATAACGTGATAATTGAAATATTACGTTTTAATGCACTTAGTATGACTAAAGCTTTACTTAAACTACTTAATTAAGAAAAACATCGCACAAGTTTGTATGATTTATGTCGTAGTTAAAAGTGTTTTGTCTTAGTTTGTAATATACGAATGAGATTAAAGACGTACGCACCTTAAAGGAGAGCCCAATGGGGTGGCAATGCCAAAACCTTTGGCATCCAGATTGTTACCAACTTTCATAGTATCACATGGTTCTCTTTCATTTATATAATCATTTTTTGGACTTTCAATTAATAAAGCATATTTTCCTTTACTTTGACGCACCCTTTGTATTCCGTCGACGTAACTATCGACAAATACTTCCTTATTTTCATTCATAAATCTCCACATTTTTTTATAAAGTTCAATTTGTGATCTCTGAAATGATAATTTATTATTTCTATTTTGATAATAGTAAATCATTTAAATTTTCTCATAATTTTCTTTTTAATTTAATTCACTTTATATTACCAGTGCTAATTTAATTATAAAAGTCAACATAATTTATGTAATAATAAACTTTTAGTTTTTTTATATAATTAAATGTTTTATATGAATATTTATTAGAAAAAGTTATTTTCCACGGCTAATTCCACGTTAAATGTACGCATCGGAATTTTAAAATATGTTACGAACCCAGAATTCAAAAAGGAATTTTTTCTTAGTTTTAATCCTAGAATGCACATATTTTATTTTTGACTAAAAATTCTATTTTTGTACTATTTGAAAGAGTAAGATAGAATTCTAATCTAACTCTTGATTTTTAGTATTTAATTTAATGTTTTTGACAATGATTTATGATATATAAAAAAATAAATAAATAACCATCAAATTTCTGTCAGTTAAGCTTACGATTATTATGGATATAAATTCTAAAAATTACGATCCTTTACAAATATATAGTTCAGGAAATAAAAACATTCCAGGAAAAAAAATTTTATTTTTTTGGCTGTTGCAAAAAATTGTTTGTATTTTCTAATTCTGTGTATTTAAAATGGAAAAGTTACAAGTTATAAAAAAACTCATTTTTATGACCCATTTATTGTCAAGTAATTAATTCCTTATAGTTTTAGAACTTTTGGTCTAAGCTAAGGAGGTTTTGTAGAAGTTAAGGATATTTTATGACTAAAAAATTGGTTAAAACAATTTTTTATCATCAAACCAAGGAACCCACTTTAAAAACATGTTCCATGTTAACCCATTAAGTCCGAAGGCCTTTTTTACGTGTCGATTTGTAAACCGCTTCAAAAAATATATTATATCCTAGAAATTATAAATAAAATGATGGTCCCTTAAGTAAAAAGAGTTGCTTTTTAAGAATCTGAGGTCAGATTTTCAATTTAAACTTCTGGAAAGTCGGTACAGCGGGTCAAAGTTGGCCAAAATTATAAAAAAAACGTTACGTAAAAGCCCTGATTATTATGTTACGAAACGCTGTAATTTTACTAAAAACCACTACATTTTTATTTATTCAATGTTTAAAACTTATATTTTCAACGCGAGAAAAAATTTCCAAAATGGCGGATGGAAAATTTTGAGGAAAATTTGTTGGAAAAAGTTAATAATGCTAAAATTAAAGATAATATACGAGTATATAAGATACTTTTATATGGACTCTGGATGCGAATGAAAAATTATATTTTCACTTTCCAAAATTAAATTTTTTTCTTGTGGTGAAAATATAAGTTCTAAACATTAAATAAATGAAAATGTAGCATAATAATCAGGTCTTTTACGTAACGTTTTTTTTATCATTTTGGCCAACTTTGAACCGCTGAACTGACTTTCCAGAAATCTAAATCGAAAATCTGACCTCGGATTCTTAAAAAGCAACTCTTTTTACTTAAGGGACCATCATTTTATTTATAATTTCTAGTATATAATATATTTTCTGAAGCGGTTTACAAATCGACACGTAAAAAAGGCCTTCGGACTTAATGGGTTAAAATAGTAGAGTTCCACGATATTTCGATATTGATGTCTTATTTTCGATACGATATCGATATCAAAGGGCTCGATATTTCGATAATATCGATATCGGTTTTTATCAATGAAATAGATAGTAATTCCTTAGTACAATTGTCCGTTTCTAGCAGTTAACAAATTATTTTGCATTTTTGAAAATTGAGTTGTTAATTTTTCTGATGTTGCGTTATTTATTGGCATTTAAATACCTGGATTTAAAAAATTTTAATTATCTTTTCGATATTTTAAGTTTTTAAAAATGTTTAAGTGTTAAAAACACGTTTTCTTTCTTCTTTTTTTAAAAGAATTAATTTTTTATAAAAAATTATTAATTATAATTTATAAATTTAAGATAAACACAAACATTTTGACAAAAAAATAAATAATTTATAATTAAAAAATTTTAGAACTCGATATTTCGATATTTTCGATATCGATACGATATTGAGGCTGGCGATATCGATACGATATTGACTAAAGCGATATTTTTCGATATCGATACGATATTACTTAAAATATCGTATCGTATCGATATCGTGGAACTCTATAAAATAGGCATCGAAAGTCAGAAACATAGTTGTAAAAACTATTTTGAAATGGATTTTTTAAGTCCTAAAACGACATCAAATCAACGCACACTTCACGTGGAATCGTTCGTATACATATTTAAATTTCTTTCTTTTTTTTTCTTTTTTTAAAGATTTTTTTACTTTTTCTATTATAAATGTAAACAAAACGTGACATAATTACAAGATAAATTCGTGTTTAAGCTTTTCACGTATCATAAAAGCTAATTTTTTTAAATAAATCTTTGAAAAATATTTTTTTAAAATAAAAATTATAATATGAAATAAAATTTATTTTTTTTTAATATTGGAATTTCTAAAGTTATAAAAAGAGCAGCAGTTTAAAGAAAATACAAAATAATAATTTCTTGTACAAAAGAAGCCTTTTTTTTATTAAGTGATATTAAAAATAACTTATCGATTTCTTTGTAAAAAAGGGAAAGCTTTTTTTATAAAGCTTTTGTTTTTTTTTTAAATTACAGGAGTTAAAATATTTTATTTGTTATTTATAAAATTTTATTGTACATTTTTTGCCTGTAAGAAATAAAATTGAAAAAATAATTTAGGTTGTAGGTAATTAAGTTAATTGAATCGAGGAAATAGTATAAATTAATAAACTTGTAAAAAGAAAGTTTCGTAATTTTCTTTAGAGAGTAAAGAAAAAAAAGTAATATCGAAATGACAAGGTAAGTAATAACTAAGTAAAAAGTTTTTTTGTCGAATTACAAAACTTACTCTAAAGAAGTCCCATGTCGAGCCACCTTGTAAAGTTCCATATTGAACCTCAGTTTGTGTTGCGAGATCTTCCGGAGAATTTATCGGAGTTACCATTCTTTCAACAGTTAGGAAAGCTGCTAAATTAGCAGTGTAGGAGGATATTAGTATTAATGTGAAGAACCACCAAACACTGCCTACGATACGACCTGAAATTGATCTGAAAAAATAATTATTTTTTATTAATAATTTTACTTGCTTGGTATTCAAAACTTATCTGACTTTTTATTTTTCATAAATCAGTAATTAAATATAAAAGAAAATTTTCTTTTTCTACCTTTTGTTGAAATTTTTAGTACTTGAACATAAAGATTTAATGAGAAAATCGATTTTACGATTATTCGTATCGCATAAAGGTAACTATTTTTATCGAGTGCATTAAAATGCTTTTGTTTAACCCTTATTAATTTATAAGTTTATTTATATGGAAAAAATATTTTATGATTTTTAATTAAAAAGTTTGAATAATTTTACAAAAAAATTTTTTTTTATTTTATTTAAAAAGTCGAGTTTGCCATGATTAAAACTAAAATAATTGTGTAATAGGAAAAATCATTTTATTAATTTACTTCACAAGCCGCATATTATCAGCATTTATTTATTCGAAACAAAGTTTTTCGAATTTGCGTACACGATAACTCAAAAAATAATTAAGGTATCTTCCTAATTTTTTGGCTACACTTTAAAAATACAATTTTCTTCTGGATTGATGGAATTCATTTTCAAAAAAATTTAATAATTTTCACAATTTTCCATTTTTCGAAATTTGAAGACATCATCCAGAAAAAAAATATTTCACAAAAATATATAACTTAATTTGGCATGCTTCAGAATAAGTTTGAGGCTGCCATTTGTGTACGCAATCAAAAGTGAGTTCTAACTTTGAGTAACTGTATTCGGCACCATTGAAAAAAAATAAAAAAAAGTTTAGTAATTTATAATCTAATACAGTGTTAATTTTGAAAAAATTATCTCAATTATTATATATTTTCAAAATAAATCTGACACCTCAAATGAAGTGAGAGTGAAACAGATGGCCGGGTCTTCGAAACTGCTCCAAAGTATTTTTCCCTGAAAGTGATTCTGAGTTAATAGAGATTTTTTGATAATCCTATCAAACTCTGCAGTTTTTATGATTGAAACATTTTTTTAAATAAAAATTGATACATTTTTCAGGATAATTATTATCCATCAAATATTTCTTAAACCATTGCGCTTGAAATCAACTTTAGGAACGCAGGTCTCACCGTTATAAATTAGGGTTTTTTTCGAAATCTTCCATGTAACACTGTAACCTTGAAAATTAACCAAAATATTTCCAGTTGGTCTCATTTTTTTTATATAAGTATCATCTTTTAATTCCCGTCAGCCGCAATGCTCCATCATATATTCTCATCGCTATAGTCAATAAACCAAATGCCCATTTTCGGACCCAAAGTTTTTTAAAAAAATAATACTTTATAACTAACTTTGTGGAATCATATTTCGAAAACATCTAAAGCTAAAAGAACGAGTAAGAAATTTTTGGAAACTTGGAACTTGTAAAAAATTGTTGAGGCCTACAAGACCTATTTTTATTGAAAATTGCAATTTTGGCAGCAAATTAAAATTTTTTTTTTTGGGTCCGAAAATGGGCATTTGGTTTATTGACTATAGCGATGAGAATAGATGATAGAGCATTGCGGCTGATGCGGATTAAAATATGGTACTTATACGGAAAAAATGAGACCAATCGGATTTTGGTTAATTTGCAAGGTTACAGTGTTATATGGAAGATTCCGAAAAAACCCGATTTTATAACGTTGAGCCCTGCTTTATGAGTATGGATTGTTAAAGTCATTTTTTAAGTATAAATTGTAATTTAGCGACCCAACTCCCCTTTTAGTTATTATTTCTTTATTATTTTTGAATATAGACGCAGTCTATAAATATGCTTATAATATTAAAAACGGAAAATAAAGGTTAATATTGTGTATTACAAACGTAAATGAGCTCCTAAATCTATATTTAGTCGAATCTGGCTGAAAATAAATACATTTTTTTTACTACAAATGAAATGTTAGTAATTTTACTAGACTTGTAGTAAATTTACTATTTTTTCAGTAATAATACTAAACGGTAGTAATATTGTGTTAATTATTTTTTACTGTTTACTTTTAGATATATGAAGGAAGGAAACAAATTGAACTTACTAAAAATATTAATTACTTATTGAAAAAGCATGCATGTTATTTATTAGTTATATTATAAAAAAAATTAAAACTACAATAAATATTCGTCTCATAGTACTTGAAATTAAATAGAAAAAAAAAAATAAAATAATAAAGATGAATGTGGAACAAAAAAAAATATGTTAATTAAAAGTATTAGAATAGGTAATTATATATTTTAATTCATAAAAAAATAAAAAAGTTTCATGTAATTAAAAAAAAATAAATTAATTGCATGAATAATTAGTTATATACGTTTGCAGTAGTTGCAGTATATATATATATATATGTTACATATATATATATATATATATATATATTACACCTTAAACGTGTATTTGACCAATTCATGAAATGATCAGAAATATTGAATTTTTTTACAATTTTGGTCAATAATTAAAATTGAATATAACAACACTTGAGTTCACTCTTTTTTTAATTAACTATTATTATTACACTTTTTAATTTAAGTTTTTGAATTTTTAAAAAGTATGGATATTGGATTTAATAAAAAAAAATTTATAACCGGTTTGTGTAACTACACAACCAACGAGCATAGAACATGTTCATTTATAATATTGATAATAAAGTATCTATTGTGTTCATAATATAAGGGGCCACAGAACCAAAAAAATTTTAAAATCAGTTTTTTTGATTTTTAACAAAATTTATTGATTAAATTAAAAAAAAAGAGTCTCATGCCCTCCGCAATAAAAAAACACATCAAACCAGTCTAAAAAAAATTCTCAAAGGGATGGTAATATTTAAAATTTTTTTTAGACTGATTTGATGTGTTTTTTTATTGCGGAGGGCATGAGACTCTTTTTTTTTAATTTAATCAATAAATTTTGTTAAAAATCAAAAAAACTGATTTTAAAATTTTTTTGATTCTGTGACCCCATAAATATTTATATCCAAATATTTATATTTAGATTTTTATTTTAGAAATCATGCTGCTTAGACATCAAAGTGAACCAAATTAATTAAATTTTTAAATTATTATAGTTTTTTAAGTAATATTAATTTATTTTTTATTAATTTTTACAATAAATTCTTAAAAATTCTGCACCAATGGTCCCTAGATACTTCTGCACCAATACTCCCTAGGTAATTCTGCACCAAAAGTCTTTAGGGACTTCTGCACCAATACTCCCTAGGTACTTCTGCACCAATGGTCCCTAGGTACTTATGCACCAATGCTCCCTAGGTACATCTGCACCAAAGGTCATTAGGGACATCTGCACCAAAGGTTCCTAGGTACTTCTGCACCAAAGGTCTTTAGGGACTTCTGCACCAATAGTCCCTAGGTACTTCTGCAGCAAAGGTCTTTATGGACTTCTGCAGCATAGGTTCCTAAGTACTTCTGCACCAAAGGTCTTTACCAAAAGTCCCTGAATCGAAAATATTCTAAGTCCATTTCACCCCCCCCCCTAAAAATGTCACTTTTTCACCCCCCCTAAAAACGTCTATTTTTGACCCCCCCCTAAATGCGTAAATTTTTCAACCCTCCCCCCCTACCGATTCGGACTTTTTCAAATACCCCATCCAATGCAGATGTTCCATGTTAATAATACAATGCGGTGATCAAGTAACCAAATTTTATAACCGGTTTACTACACAACCAACGAGCATGGAACATGTTCAATTATAACAGTAATAAATCCAAAAACCGAAATTACAGTAAATCCCAAAATATAAATTATCTTAAGTCCATAAACTAAAAGTATTCTAAGTTCTTGTTAAAATCACTTGTTCACTCTCACTTCAAATTATTCTGAGTCCCTAAATCAAAAATATTCTATGTTCATTTCATCCCACCCCCCCTGCCGAGACAAATTTTTTCAAATACCCCATCTAATGAACATGTTCCATGTTAAAATGAAATAATAGGCCATAGATTTTATAAAAAATTGACGAAAGTAATTTTAAAATGTTATAAAAATAATATTAAATTACATATTTATCGAAAATACACGATTCACCCTTAAATTAGCAAAAACTACCCTGAAAGAAGTATTTTAACATGGAACATGTTTATAGGGAGGTGGGACCTCAGAACTTGAAAATTAAGGGGAGTGGGGTCAAATGAGACTTAGAATAATTTCAATTAAGGGTAATTCAGGTTTAGGGACTTACAATAATTTTGATTCAGGGACTTGGAAAAATTCGGATTTAGGGACTTGGAATAATTTGGGCATAGGGTATGAGAATAGTTTGGGTTTAGAATCTTTCATGTGTCGATAAGCTAAGAGGATTACATAGTTACATGAGTTTTTGGAAACTAAATAGGTTATATGCATCATACAGAAAAATTAAGTAAAAATTTTAAGCCGGTTATTAACACGCAAAATTTATAGTTAAGCAAAAGGACTGCGAATGGTGGCGACATTTTGAACACATATGTTCCAGAAAATTTTTATGTTAACTTACCAATATATGAGCAGTAGGTTGTGATCCAAAAAAAATATCATTTATCAACTTATTAAAATTAAAAAAAGTGCAAAAGAGCTTTCATTTCGGATATAAATGAGGGTGGGGGAGGCACCACGTATCCACGTTCCTGTGAAAAGCACCCATATTACATTTTTGTAAAGTTTGCTTAATATGACCCAGTTTACCTTTTCAGTCCCTAATTTTAGGGTATTGTTAATGCTGGATCCTGAAAGGGCATGAATTTTTCTATATAGACAAACTGTTTAGTTATTTGGAAAATTATTTTTTTGGTGCTCAGTTTCAAAACTCTCTACTTCGACATAAATTTTAAAGCGTTAAGAAAAATACAGTATAGAAAAGTAAACACTTTTTGAGAAAACTGCTAAATCTGAAAAATTTTTTTTAATTTTAAATTTTTTAGTTTCAGAGATTTAAACAATGAAGAATTTCTTAATTTCTTTTTATAACATATTAAAAAATTTAATTGGTTTTTAAATCACAAATTTTCATAAAACTATGAAATCGCAATTAATCGTGGCTTTAAAAATCATTTTTAACTCAATTAGCTAGTAGACTATAACGTTATAGCAGTTGAATTGAATTTTTAAGAAACGTCATTGAATTTTTAAGAATTTTTCTGTATATAGGACAAATTTTTTAGAATTTTGTTATAATGAAATACACTGGTCAATAAAAATTATTCAGCGTTTTTATTACAATTTTTTAAGAGAAAAGAAAAGAAAAAATTACATCATCTCTTCAGCCTCCCGATTTGTTCGTCATTATTGCATTTAAGGCTTTTGAAACCATTATAAATTTTTTTTTCGTTTTATCAATCTCTTTAGTCAGATCAGAGATTGATGTTTTTAAACCTTCAGTTCTTTTTTCAACATCTTGAATTTCTTTCAGCTCCTGTTGATATTTATCTTCAATTTCTTTTATTCGTTGCGCATCTTTTTTTTGGAAGCACTTTTGGAGTATTTCGTGCCTTAACTTTATATCCTTTTCAAGATATCTGACATTATATATATTTACCATGGCTTTCTTTCTTAAAGTTTTTAATCTTCCTCGCAGTTTCTTTAAAAAATAAAATTACATTATTCCTGTTTCTATAATTAAAATTTTGTGTAAATTGATACTTACTTTCTTGTATTCTGCACACGTTTTATATGATACTGGAACATTTTTAGAGCGGTGTCCTTTATCAAATTCTCCCTCAGAGGGTTTTAAAGTACCAGACGTTTCTTCCAAATGCTGTAAAAAACATGAAATAAAAATAAAAAATAATTTTTTTTCGAATCGTCTATATAACTATTCTACGTATACCAGCGCCATATTTTTAATGATAAATTTCACTCCCTACTAATTCATTAACACTAAAATTTTGTACCAATGAGAATTTTATTTTGTCAAATAAAGCCATATTCACGACAAATTTTTTGCACCAGTACACGACCGAATATTGAATGGGAAAACCGTTTATAAGAAAATGCCCCAGATCCTGAACGAATAAAAATTTTTAACTCGTTGTTTCTCAGTGACTTGAAAAGATAATCATAATCACTTAATTTATTTTTGAATTAACCATTTCTTTTTTAAAATAAATAATAAAAGAAAAAAATAGTTTTGATTACGTGGCAAGGTTGCTTAGCTTCAAATTTTAAATTTTCTTTGATATTTCAATCGAATTCAAGCAATTCAATGTAATTTTACTATCACTCATATTTTTTTGATTAAAACAATCCAGAAATCGATACCCAATTATTTACAAAATTTATTTATTTTTTTCAACATTATGTCAAAAAATAGAAAAAATTTGTCATACCGCAATTAAATTCTTTTTAAGAACAGTCATAAGTAATCCATCTGGACGTCTTCTTGTTTTATGTCCCATTTTTTGTTTTACTCGATCCATTACTAAAATCAACTTATTACAACCAGTAATCTTCACCCTGAATCATCAACTCAAATTTGACCAGTGAATTGATTTTTTTTTTACGCACATCAATAAGAAAACGATAAAAAAAGTCCCACGTGTCACATAGGCAGGCCTGCGCATAGGTATATACCTACATGCTAGACAGCCCCTCTTCAAAATTGAGTCCCATGTAAGATAAGTATTAGTAATGATACGAAAGCTTAATTTAGACAAAGACAAAGATACTTTTCATCAAGCTTTTGTGTCATAACGAATCCTTATCTTATATGGGACTCAATTTTGAAGAGGGGCTGTCTAGCATGTAGGTATATACCTATGCGCAGGCCTGCCTATGTGACACGTGGGACTTTTTTTATCGTTTTCTTATTGATGTGCGTAAAAAAAAAATCAATTCACTGGTCAAATTTGAGTTGATGATTCAGGGTAAAGATTACTGGTTGTAATAAGTTGATTTTAGTAATGGATCGAGTAAAACAAAAAATGGGACATAAAACAAGAAGACGTCCAGATGGATTACTTATGACTGTTCTTAAAAAGAATTTAATTGCGGTATGACAAATTTTCTCTATTTTTTTACATAATGTTGAAAAAAATAAATAAATTTTGTAAATAATTGGGTATCGATTTCTGGATTGTTTTAACCAAAAAAATATGAGTGATAGTAAAATTACATTGAATTGCTTGAATTCGATTGAAATATCAAAGAAAATTTAAAATTTGAAGCTAAGCAACCTTGCCACGTAATCAAAACTATTTTTTTCTTTTATTATTTATTTTAAAAAAGAAATGGTTAATTAAAAAATAAATTCAGTGATTATGATTATCTTTTCAAGTCACTGAGAAACAACGAGTTAAAAATTTTTATTCGTTCAGGATCTGGGGCATTTTCTTATAAACGGTTTTCCCATTCAATATTCGGTCGTGTACTGGTGCAAAAAATTTGTCGTGAATATGGCTTTATTTGACAAAATAAAATTCTCATTGGTACAAAATTTTAGTGTTAATGAATTAGTAGGGAGTGAAATTTATCATTAAAAATATGGCGCTGGTATACGTAGAATAGTTATATAGACGATTCGAAAAAAAATTAATTTTTATTTTTATTTCATGTTTTTTACAGTATTTGGAAGAAACGTCTGGTACTTTAAAACCCTCTGAGGGAGAATTTGATAAAGGACACCGCTCTAAAAATGTTCCAGTATCATATAAAACGTGTGCAGAATACAAGAAAGTAAGTATCAATTTACACAAAATTTTAATTATAGAAACAGGAATAATGTAATTTTATTTTTTAAAGAAACTGCGAGGAAGATTAAAAACTTTAAGAAAGAAAGCCATGGTAAATATATATAATGCCAGGTATCTTGAAAAGGATATAAAGTTAAGGCAAGAATTACTCCAAAAGTGCTTCCAAGAAAAAGATGCTCAAGGAATAAAAGAAATTGAAGATTTTTATTATCAACAGGAGCTTAAAGAAATTCAAGATTTTCAAAAAAGAGTAGCAGATGTAAGAATATCAATCTCTGATTTGACTAAAGAGATTGATAAAACGAAAAAAAAATTTATAATGGTTTCAAAAGCCTTAAATGCAATAATGACGAACAAATCGGAAGGCTGAAGAGATGATGTAACTTTTTATTTTCTTTTCTCTTAAAAAATTGTAATAAAAACGCTGAATAATTTTTATTGACCAGTGTCGTTGATTATATCAAAATTCTAAAAAATTCGTCCTATATACAGAAAAATTCTTAAAAATTCAATGACGTTTCTTAAAAATTCAATTCAACTGCTATAGCGTTATAGTCTACTAGCTAATTGAGTTAAAAAATGATCTTTAAAGCCATGATTAATTGCGATTTCATAGTTTTATGAAAATTTGTGATTTAAAAACCAATTAAATTTGTTAATATGTTATAAAAAGAAATTAAAAAATTCTTCATTGTTTAAATCTCTGAAACTAAAATGTTTAAAATTAAAAAAAATGTTTCAGATTTAGCAGTTTTCTCAAAAATTGTTTACTCTTCTACACTCTGTTTTTCTTAACTCATTAAGATTTATGTCGAAGTAGAGAGTTTTGGAAATGAGCACCAAAAAACAATTTTCTAAATATCTAAACAATTTGTCTATATAGAAAAATTTATGCCCTTTCAGAATCCAGCATTAACAATACCCTAAAATTAGGGACTGAAAAGGTAAACTGGGCCATATTAAGCAAACTTTACAAAAATGTAATATGGGTGCTTTTCACAGGAACGTGGATACGTGGTGCCTCCCCCCACCCCCATTTATATCCGAAATGAAAGCTCTCTTGCACTTTTTTAAATTTTAATAAGTTGATAAATAATAATTTTTTTAAGTCACAACCTACTGCGTATGTATTGGTAAGTTAACATAAAATTTTTCTGGAATATATGTGTTCAAAATGTTGCCACCATTCGCAGTCCTTTTACTTAACTATAAACTTTGAGTGTTAATAAACGGCTTAAAATTTCAACTTAAATTTTTCTATAGGATGCGTATATAAAAATTAAAGAATTTTCAAAAAATGTTTTAAATATTCGATAAAAATCGTAAATTTACTTTTAGTACATTATCGAAAAATTCGAGAATTATCGATTTTTTTTGTGATTTTACGAAAAAAGTTGTAAATTCACAACTATTTTTTGTAAATTTTCGAAAAAAAATTGTAAATTATCAATTTTTCTTGGGAGTTCTCAAAAAAAATCGAAGTGAGTTCGTCGTGAGTTCACAAACCGGTTGTAAGTTTTTTTTAAATATTTTCATTATGAGCCGTAATTTTTCATAATATAGGTTTTTTAGATCATTAAATCCAAATTTCAGATAATTTTTTCTTGAAAAAATATGCAATATACACCTATGTTAGCAAAAACCACCCTTGAATGGGGTTTAAGGGTGTTTTTGCTATAATTTTTCTCTTTTTGTCTTAACCCATATCTTCCTAAGCAGACTTAAATAGTCTGTTGGATTTTCGGCTAAAAAACTTATTAAAAATAATAATCTGTTTTAGACAAAAATGTTTTCTTATGTAAAAAGAGTTACTTTTTCATTATTTGGGGTTAAAATTTCAAAATTTTTGATCAGAAGTAAAATATAGTCTCTCAAAGTTGACAAATTTATAGTATAGAAATCAACAAAAATTACTACATTATTTTAAAAAACGGGACTATATGATTCATAAAATTAATTAAAGAAGTAATTCTTAGAAGTCATAAAATATTTTAGAAGTTTGTGGACATTTACAAGACGAGTATTCAAGAAATGAAATCAAGAGTAAAAAAAAACCTTGACATTTCATTTTTTTAAAATCTGCTACCATTTTGTTGTTCATCCTCTTAAAAAGATCTAAATATCTTTTAAACATGCAAAGAAGTTCTTAGAATTACTATTTCTTCAGTTTCATAAATTTTTCAGCCATTGAAGATAAAATTGTTTTTCAGTCAAAACTGATATTATAATTTGATCAATTACTCTGAGAGACGATAATTTACTTTCGGTTAAAAATTTTGAAATTTTGACCCCATACAATGATAAAGCAACTTTTTTTACATAGGAAAAAATTTTTGTCTAAATTACTTTTTCATTTTTCCAAGTTTTCTAGCCAAAAATTCATTTTTAATTTAATAAAATTGCCTTTAAAATGGTATTATGACTTGAAATTATTTGTAAAAGCAAGAAATGAAAATGGAAGTAACATAATCAGGACATTTTTTAAAAAGTATGAATAAATATTTCTGCATTCCCTATCAAAACACCCATATCACTTAAAAACTAGTTCTAGTAATTATATTTTTTGGCAGTACTGACGCAAAAAAATGGGGACCAAAAAATAGCGGTGGGTGTTAGCAAGAGCTTAAAAGGACCTGAACTTAATTTTCACTAGCAAGAAGGAATTGGTTGCTAGGGTATAAAGTCTAGAAAATTTAAAATCGTATTTATTTGGTGAAGAATGCATAATTAAATCCGATCATGATCTTTTCTCAAGAATGCAAGTTTTTAGTCAGTCTTTCGATTAATGAGTTGGGTGCTTCTAGTAAAACACTACGATTCAGATCAATTACATTCGAGGCAAAGACAACGCCATCGCTGACTTATTATGTCATAGTTTATAACAATCAATCAATTAGCAAATAATTACCATATTGGCATGAGATCCATCAAATGAAACTGTTCAAAGCAAGGTTCAAAGTCTAAAGAAAAAAGACAATCTTTAGCATCGAGATTCCAAATCATTAATTATTATTATTCTTCTTCTTCTTATTATTATTATTATTATTATTATTATTATTATTATTATTATTATTATTGAATTTATTTAGATAGAATAGTAGAATAGAGTACACTCTTGTTTTACGTCAGTCAATTAATTACAAAAGTAAATATATAATAATTTTAAATTTTATTTTAAAATTAGTCAACAATAGTATGTTATTCATAAAGTTAAATTGCGAAAGTAAATATAAATTATTAAAATTTAGACAACAATAGTAAATTAATAAATTCAATTATAAATATGTCTTTTGTGTCAATATAGTGATAATAATACTGATTAATGCGTATGTGCATTTCTACCAAAAAATATCTTTTAATAGCAACAAAAATGAAAAATAAATTTTTTACAGGCACACGCCTACCATCGCCTACTACCATGAATAGTTTGAATCCTATATAGAATTAAAAAAAAAATGTAAACACGATGGTTGCCAAAAATATTTTTTCATTTTTATGTCAAAAACCAAGTTTTTCAAATTCGAACTACCCCAAATTATTATAATAACTTTTTTGATAAACAAAATTTTCAAAAATAGACGGACATTTTGGATTACCAGTGAAAAATTACTCCTGAAGAAAAAGAAACTTTTCTTTTAACGATGAAATTTAGCAAAGTTATCGTCTATTTATTTATGTTATGCATTTTTTAAGTTCAAAAACAGGCTTTTTTCAATAAAATTTTAATCTTTTTTAAAAGATAAATTTGAGTAAAATCTTAAACTGCAGTTTAAGTTTGGTCATGACCATAACTTGGCTAAATTTCATCATAAAAAGATAAGTTTTTTTTTCTTCAAAGGTAATTTTTCCCTGGCAATTTGAAAACTTTATCTATTTTTTTTAAATATTATTTGCCAAAAAAGTTATTTGGAAATTTTGGGTAGCTCAGTTATGAAAAACGCGTTTTTTGGCATAAAGCTGGAAAAATCTTTTTAGCATCCATCGCCGATTTCATGTTCACATTTTTTTTGGATTCTGTAAGGTTTAAATTACCAGAAATTCATGGCGGTAGGCGTGTGTCTGTAAAAAATTTATTTTTTATTTTTGCTGCTATTAAAATCTATATTTTAGGTAGAAACGCATATGAGCAATTATTTTAAAATTGATACTTAATTCGAGCCTGGAATCGTAAATTTTTTTTTTGAGGGCACATCGATATGACCCGTGTTTTCAGATAGTTTGAACCTTCAGAAAACCGAAAAAAATCGTGAACAAGAAATCGGCGATAGGTGCCAAAAAGATTTTTTCACTTTTATGTCAAAAAACGTGTTTTTCGTATCTGAGCTACCCTAAATTTTTAAAATAACTTTTTAGGTAAAAAAATTTTTGTAAAATACATAAGAAAATCTGATTGCCAGGGAAAAACCACTCCAGAAGAAAAAAAAACTTATCTTTTTACGATGAAATTTAGCCAAGTTATCGTCAATTTAAGATTTTGCTCAAATTCGTCTTAAAAAAGATTGAAATTTTATTGAAAAAAGCCTGTTTCTGAACCTTAAACATGCATTATTCGCTTGATTTTCATCGTAAAATAATAATTTTTTTTTTAAAATCGATTAATTTTTTCCTGGCAATTCATTTCTCTAAGAAAAAAATTATTTTTATTGACAAAATTTTAATTTTTAGATCAAAAACTGTGTTAAGTAAATCTTGCTACTTACAGTTTTCAAAGGCTTTTGACCTAAACATTGAAATTTGGTCAATAAAAATGATTTTTTTCTTAAAGAATTGAATTGCCAGGAAAAAATTAATCGATTTTAAAAAAAAAATTATTATTTTACGATGAGAATCAAGCGAATAGTGCATGTTTAAGGTTCAGAAACAGGCTTTTTTCAATAAAATTTCAATCTTTTTTAAGACGAATTTGAGCAAAATCTTAAATTGACGATAACTTGGCTAAATTTCATCGTAAAAAGATAAGTTTTTTTTTCTTCTGGAGTGGTTTTTCCCTGGCAATCGGATTTTCTTATCTATTTTAAAAACGTTTTTTTACCTAAAAAGTTATTTTAAAAATTTAGGGTAGCTCAGATACGAAAAACACGGTTTTTGACATAAAAGTGGAAAAATCTTTTTGGCACCTATCGCCGATTTCTTGTTCACGATTTTTTTCGGTTTTCTGAAGGTTCAAACTATCTGAAAATACGGGTCATATCGATGTGCCCTCAAAAAAAAAATTATGATTCCAGGCTCGAATTAAGTATCAATTTTAAAATAATTGCTCATATACAAGAATATAAAATAAAATAATTGAATAAATAAATAAGGTTAATATGAATTTGATAAAAATTCACAGCATCACAGTCAAAAATTATTAGAAATCCAAATTTAAAAAGTATTATTGAATACTTTTCTTAAATTGCGAAAATGACAAAAGATTACGAAATATGGAGAGGGGGGAAGGGAGTCCTGGTTTATGGCAAACAAGCGCAGGGAGTTTAAAGTATGTTCACAGTAAGAACCTGGGACGAAGTTGGCGACCGGCAAGTCTTCCAGTTGTACTTGTACAACTGGGTGTGGTAGTCATGGAAATTTGCGGGTCTTTAAGGCACACATTCAAATATTTCCCTTATAAAAAATCTTAATATCTATACGTGATTCTCGGTAAATGTAAAATATGCTAAATATATGCAAGGTCAAATTGGTCTTTACGAAAATCGAATTTTAAATTTGTGATTCGTGTCAAAGAATCAAACAGTATCAAATATGTATCGCATTAGCACCAAAACAAATTTTATATAGATAAGCTATAGAGCTTAAATCAATTATTAGTTTTTTGATTTCTTCAGACCATTTTCGCTATCTGCTGCTGGCGTAAAGTTTATATTGACAACCATTGAACAAAAACTTTTCCTATGAATAAAACGCATTAAGAAAAAATTATTAATTGAAACAAAACATTATCTTTATAAAGAATGCAATTAAATACTACGTTTCTGGATTCACCTAATTTTAGCCTCTTGGGATTTGGTCTCTTTGGGATTTCGGCCCACCGGGATTTTCGTCTCCCTCGATCCTTGTGGTTTAACTTATGGTAAAGGTAGTCGAGAGTACACCATTAGGGTGTAAGTATAATATGAGTTTTTATTTGGTTTTTATTTATTGTCCATGCCTTTTAACACTAGATAATTTAAAATATTTAGGCTGATTGTACCAATTAGTGACCGCAATATTATGGCATATGTAATAATGTTAGTTAATATAAACTGTCTTTTGCATAAAAGAATAAAAAAGTATAAGAATAAAGAGATAATATAAGAATAAAAAAGTAAATCATTCATTTTACTAACAAAACATTTTTTTGGGAAAATCTCTGAGGCTATAAGACTCTGCACAGTCGTTGGTGATTTGATTCTAATAAAAGCTCTCAATATTTTGGATACAATAGCAAAAATTATTGTAATATTTATGACAATTTACGAAGGACCCTATTGTAGAAAAAAAAAACAAATATATCCTAAGAGTATAATTAAAAATGCGGTAAGTCAAAAAATATTAGAAGAGGTTAAATTACATCTAAATAAAGCTGAAAATTTTTAACTTGGGCAATCAATGCGATAAAATGACCCGAGGCATTATACTGTGACAATAAAAACAATTCGGACCAAAAATTAAAAAGTCAAAAGTCTATAGAAATCAAGATTATTTCAACAACAAAAAATTCAATTAATAAGAAATCTGCAGATTGGTTACTATCAACCTCCAATTAACCAGGAGAATAAAAAAAATTGTCATGCAAAATAAGTAGGGCGATCATTTGCCACTTAGAAAGAAAATGAAGGATACTAAAATTACTAAAATTCGGGGAAATTTTGTTTGGAAATGCATTAGACAATAATTACTTAAGCCAAAAAACTCGTCAAAGAGTTACCGAAAAAACCGAAAAGATCGATTTTGGCTTATTTACACCTCCTTTGAAAGAATTTAATAAATTTTGTAAAATGGAAAAAACTTCATTTTAATTTATAACGATAAATGAAAAAATATGTAATAAAATATAGCAAAACGATTTTGCTGAGAACTATAGCTGTGTAAACATCAGGGATTGAATAACAGAGATTTCGATCAATACATAAATACTATGCTAAAAGTATCGAATGGTACGAATGTACATTACTGTCACTGTTTTATATATAAAGTTAATTAGAATAAAAAAAGGACGAGATGAGACCAAAAGAGAGATAGAGAGAGAGAGGAGAAAAAAGTAAAATAATAGCAAAGATTAAGAATAAGTTATACATAAAGACGTCTGAAAAGTCTGTGGAAAAATTTACAATTCATATCTTTTACCACGAATATTTGACCCATTAATCAAGAGATTTTAACTTATATATTTGCATTTTCTATTCTTCTTTTCTCTCCTCTCGTTTTATATATAAGATGAAAAAGTCAGAATTTGAATGTAAATTAATCGTATAACGCCTTGAGCTACGTAATCGTAATAATTGTGACAATATACAATCCTATATTACTTTTTTTTAATGGAAATTTTCTTTATTCTATTTTTTTGTCATTTTTATACCAAGAAAAAAATGATTTTTGTGCATAAATTAAAAAAAATTGATTTATTGTAGATAAATTCGTTTAAGCTGAGGATATGAGAGCGAATGAGATGTAGACTTTTTTTTAAAGATTTGATCCTATTTTGTTAAATCTGTTTATTTTTGTATAAGTAAAACACAAGTTACGAGGAAAGTACGAAGACCTCTTTAAGCCCATTAATTCGTTTCATGAGAGCTTACTCGAAAAACGAATTTAAAAAGTCAAAAGTTGTATTTTTAATCAATTTCCATTAAAAAAAGCGCAAATTATACTAATATGTAGAGAACCTCGCGATTATTTACAAATAAAATTCAGTAAGTATGTAAAAAATTGGAAAAAAAGGAAAAATATTATGCAGCAACAAGAATTGTATTTTTCTCATACCGTAGATAAAATAGCGGCAAAAACATTTCCGTTCTAAATTTTCCACACATTACATATCTCAAAACATAGCGTCACGTACGTAAAATAATACGTTTCCTATTTCAAAGCTACATAAATGTAATTGACATTTTATAACTTATATTTTAAAAATAAATCATATATTTATGGTGATGAGTTAAAACGTCTGTTTTTTTATTCCTCTTCCATTTAAAATAAAAAAAAGTTTTCTTTAAATTTTCTTCATTAACTTGTCGGAGTTTGGTCAATTCATCCTCACACCACCTTTACTTTACTAACGAGCTTAACTCCTTCATCTTCGCTTTTCCGACAAACTTTATTTTTTTTTAAACCAATCGTCTAGCTTTATTTTATGTGCTTTTTTCAATCCTCAATTAAACTTTAATATTCTTAACACGTAATGAAAGCTTTCGACTGGTATATAAATTTTCTATCTCCCTTTGCAAGTCATTTAAAATTTTAAAAAACTTTGTTAAAAAAATTTTCTTTCTATCCTTAGTAAAGTGATATTATATGGTAAACGAGATTAAAAAGTTACCTTGGCGAAATGTCACAGCCCTGTTGCATAATGGCGCCAAGAGCGAACCAAAGACTGTTGAGAAAAGTAAAGTCATTGGTCATTGTCGCGTTTTGTAAATGCGAAGATCCTTGTGAATGTGAATGCTGCAAACCTCCATCCCTTGAGCCAAAACTCGGGTCTCTACTGCTACTACTACCAACAGCGAGGATTCTCCATTCGTAAGGAGAAAATCTTGATTAAGAGATTAAAGAAAGAAAAGCAGGATAAAATTGTAAATAAGTATAAAAAGGTTTTAATATAGTCACCTCGATACAATAAAAAGCACGATCGATACTCCAATATAAGAGAAAATGACACAAACCCAAATCTCTTTGCTCAGAGGATTAAGAAAACTAAATACTCCTGGATTCTGCTTGACTGGTTTCTTAATCATGATGCTGATACCCAATGTCATGAATGGTTTACTAAAATCTATTACTCTTTCACGTTCTGACGTTATTGTCATTGGTGCTATTGCTATGTCTGCTTCCTAGAAAAGATATTTAATTTTCTTTTTTTTTATTTATTTTACTATCATCCGGTAAACAAAGTTTTCCGTGTATTCAACAAATGGGAAAAACCCTCTAGCGTTAAATAAACCGAGCTTTATGATAAAACAGTTATGTGAACTTTGCACTTAATCAATAATTGACTAAAAGCTTCTTCTATTCTCTTTCACATCTGTATTTTCTCGCGAAAAATAAAAAATATGTATCTCGTGATTGCTATCATTTTATGAAAGCTAATGGCTACCGCAAATACATCATTTTTTTTACATATTCATATTCACATATTCACGTTAGAGATTTACTTTTTTTTTTTCATGCACTATAAATTATTTCAACGAACATTACATTATTACTCTGTAAATACGAAAAAAAATGGAACTTTTTATTTTAGTACTAACGTGAAAATTTGAAGAAAAAAAAACGCATTAAATAATTTTAAAAGTAAAAAAAAGTAGAAGAGTATGAGAAAATGTATAAAATGCAACTTGATTGAAAATATATTGCATCGTGGTAGTAAAAACAGTGAGAAAGTTTGAAAAAAATGGTTACGCTATGTAGAAGATGAAAATGAAAAGATGACAAGAAAAAGTGTTTGTAAACAAAAGATAAAAATCTCATAAATATATATTGGATCCTTACCTTTCTAATTAATTCACCAACCATACCATCCCATCCACCAGGTACATCCGGACTCTCCGAGCCGTATTTACCATCTCTAACGATTTGCAAGTCCCCTGTGAATAAAATTGGAAGAAAATAAATAATACGTAGCTTTGATTTACGAGGTTGCATTACTCACAGCTTATGTTCAATTTCCTTGTGATAAGTTCTGCCAGGTCCCTGCAATACCCTTCGTATCGGTCTTTCATCATTTCGGGCATTTTCATTTTTTTGTCAAACTTCTTTTCCATTATGTAAGGCTCCTCCTGCATGAAATTCCATTTAATAATTAGGCTAAAATTAAATGACCAAAAATTCTTACCACAATCGTTGTTACGATGTACGTTTTGTTTCTCAATATTTCTGATTTCGGATGCCTATCTCTTTTCGTCGGCACTACGTTGTATCCAGATATATCTTTCCATTCAGCAACCTTTTTGTACGTTAAAAAAGAAAAAACAATGAATTTATAAGTATTATATACCCATGAATACATCATTCTTATGAGAAAAAAGTATAAAAATCGATATAACAAGAAAATCCTCGAGTTAAAAAAAAGAAATTTAACCGAATTTTCTTTCTTTTACTTTTTTCTAGATAACATTTAATATACGACTTTTAAAAAGAAAAAAATTTTTTTTTATGGATTTGCTTAGATATATCTGGGTTAAAAGCTTGTGTCTAACCCCTATATTTTTATTTTAGTTTTATTCTATTATTTTTAATGGAAATAAAAAAGAAGAGAGAAAGAAAAAATTTTTTTGAGGAATTTAATTAGTGACGATACATTAAAAATCAACATTATCTTCTATTGTTTCTCTTCTCAACAATAGAAAATGCTCGTTCATTGCTTTTTTTTTCCAGAGTAATGTTCGATATCTTAGCATATAAAAAGAGGAAAAAATTTACTATATAAGAAAATAAAGTACTTTTGTAATCGCGTTAACATCCTATATAGCTATGAAAAATGTCGAGAGTATTATTTGGATTATTCATAGGGTTATTGGAAAAATAGCAGAGAGAAAAACCGCAATTTCTTTTTCTTTTCTATATATAATACTTTGATTCGAGAAAATAAGAAGAAAAAAAATTACCTTCACAGGCGCGCTATTCACTGTCATCTCGACTACATCGAGCGTGTAATTTTGACGTCGACCAGCATCGGTGAATCGAATTTCCCCAGTGAGTCCTTCTATCTCCACCTGAAAATCTCAAAGATCTTCAATATAGAGAAAAAAAACGTCGTTCTAGTCGCGATTTTTTTACTCTCTCTCTCTCTCTCTCTTTTTCTATCGACACTTTCATAGACCCGTAAAGAGATTTCTCTATGGTCCTTTTAAAAGAACACTTCCCTTTTTCTTTCTTTCCATTTTTTTAAAGCCTTTAACGTTTCTATCGCTACCGCCTCTTTTCACTACTACAACTATTGCTATTGCCTTTGGCAAATCGATAAATTACGAGCTCACCTTTAGCTTTTAATGTTATATAGCCTGTTTTATAAAAAATAATCGTTTTTATTTTTCTCAATTAAATTATCAATAGAAAATTCTTTTTTTTTTAACAATCAATAATACTCTCGCGCATCAGTTGGCAATTTCGTATTTTTATTCACGAGTTTTAAAAAACAAAAAATCAACTAGCATCAAAAAACTATAATACACACGACAGATATTTACTGTATACTCGAAATTCAATTACTTTCGCAACGTGCTTTATTCCTTGTATTCACTCACTCTCATCTAATCACCTTTGAAACGCGTCATTCAATCATGGAATAAAAAAAAAACCACTTCGAAAATTCATCCATTTGTGTGTGAAGCAAGCCTTTGAGCCGGTAAAAAAATCAAAACTCCAAGCGAGACGGAAAAAAATGTTGTTTCTTTCTTTCCATTGTGCAGCAACAGCACTAAAATAAAAGAATACATTGAATTCCGGTAGAAAACTGCAGAAGAAACGCCAATTAGTGTCAGCCACAGACGTCGTACAACAAGACAAAAAACTCTAGTAAGCCAAGGAAACAAGAGAAAGCTTACGTTTGCTATTACAAGAGAGAAGGATAAAATTATCTTAGACTTCACGGGACCTCCGACAAGGCACTTTTCTTCGTGTAAAAGCGACAAATTTTCAGCATAACAAAAAAAAAAAAGATACAAACGACTTTTCTTTTGTGTACTCTAGAGCGTTTATTGCTAGCTATTACGATTCTCCTAAGATCTTGAAACTAAGATAACTATGATTCGCAGGCAAATTTTATTCTATTCAAAACGTACAAGAAAAGAAGTAAATAATTAGAAAATAACCGTCGATAAAAAAAAAAGGTTCTCTTTTTTTAAACAACGTTATTCTTTACTTTATTCTTTTATTTATTTTAAACTTTTATAATCTTGAAGAAAAATACGCAAAAGCTTTTAAGCTCGACTGCCAAGCTTAGCGAAATTAACCTTCTCTACCTGATATTCTATCCGGATTACTTTTCCAGAAACAATAATAATATTCGATACATTTTAATGATAAAAAGCCTTTTATTTCAGCTCATTCTATTCATTTTTATTATCATCTTTGTTTCTCTGTGTGTGTGTGTGTGTGTCAAGACTAATATTTGCTAGTAAATATTTATTAAATTAAATGTATACTTTTAAAAGAAAGAGCAAAATGAAAGAAGGAAAAAAAAGTAAAGCTTATTTTAAAAAGGACCTTTTACGAAAATAAGATCAAAATAAGAAGGAAAAACTTTGTATGAGAAAATCAAACGAATAGTTTGGATTTTAAACTTTTTCTTTTATATATAAATAAATAAATAAATTGCCTTTTAACAAATTTTTTTAACAAAATGATTTTTTTTTATATTAAAAATTTAAAAAATTTTTTATTAAAAAATTTTATTAAAAATTTTTTTATTGTTATTTTTAGAAATATTTTTGAATGGAGCGCAGAATATTTACTAAAATTGTAATTAGAGGTATTTATTAAAATGTTTATATAATTTTATGTTAATTAAATTTTTTCTACATTCTTTTTAATATTTTCGAAGTCAAAAATAAAATTTTCTCTTTTTTTTAAAAACTTACTTGGTCAATTTTTTTTAAATGAAAATTTAAGCTTTCAGTTCCAGTGAACAATATGTTAAGTTTCTAACTACTTGAACGGTTTTTGCTATAACCTCTTATGTGTAAAAAATTTCAAAACCCGGCTGGGAAATTATTCTTACTGTCGCATTAATCATGAGTTTTAATAAGACAATGATTTAGTTAATTCTTCAAAGGGAATCGTGCGTTTATTAACAAAAACGGGGTTTTTATTTATTTCCTATAAAAAGGTTATCAAAAATTTTTATTCTAATTGACTAACAAAGGAGGTGTATGCGGGTCGGACCCACCAGATATTCACTAAACTCTCAAAATTTTTTCTTATATTGAACAAACATTCTCAATACCTCCAGTTCAATCTCCTAGACCTCTGAGCTTAAAACACCGAACTGCAAGGTCATAAGATAGGGTTCTTAGTACATCATACAAAAACACTACCACTTTATTTTTAATGCTTCCACAGTGGCAGCTAATAAAACCAACGGTTTTTGGTCAAAATTGGAATTAAAAAGCAGTACTGATAATAGATTGAGATAGACTAGAAATAGATTTTAGCTAAATTTCAAGTAGAGGAGGAATTCCTCAATAATTTCACTTGTGAGGATAATTTTGTCAAAATTTTTATGAATAATATTCCGAATTATTTACTTATAAGAATACGATTGATGGTTCAGAAAGATACAAGGAGTTACTAAAATTCGAATTTATCTTTCGTGTAAAGCAACCAAATCAACGCGAAGCACCCTATATATAAACTTTTATTTATCGATATAATTTTTATTAAAAAAGTAGCGCAATTAATGAAGGATTACCAAGAGATTTTTTTTATCCCAAACATATTCTCCGTACAGAGAAAATATCATTTATATCCGGTATTTATTGATTAATTTGAAAAAATTGAGTGTAAAAAAAATAGTCGCCCGAGGGAAATAGTAGTATGATTTAATATTATTATAAGTTAATTCTAGCATATGATCGGATATTGATTTAATGATAATTTGAAAATACAAGTCATATAATTACATGACATTTAATTTACTTTACAAAGATAAATATTTTTTAAAAATATTTAAAAACACACTTTAATACTCGCTCTTTGTGTAATTTAACGTCAAAGTCGAGATTCATTAATCAAAATTCTAAAATATTTTGTCAAACACTTTTTGAAGCTGTCAAACATAATTTAACATTTTTATTTTTTAACAATTGTTCAAATTAAGTTTATTATTTTATTGATTTTTTGAATAATTTTAGAATTCATTAAATTTTGCATAAATATTTTTAAAATAAAAAATCAAAACTATTCAATATTTTATCGATTAAGTTTTATATATGTCGCAGTCAATTTGATAAATTTGGTGACTTTATAGAATTAATATTGATTTTATAAAATTATCTGGAAATCTATTTTGAGAAATATAATTCAACAATTAAATAACTAATCGAATTTAGAATTTTGATAGAAACTATTAAAAAAAAAATTTCGATAAAATTACTATACTCCAATCAAATTGTAGTGGGGAGGGGGGGGGGTGTTTAGTTACTAGCCTTCTCCAAAGGACCCCGCACAAATCTTATGGAAATCGGATCCCGGTCAAATTGATTGAAATTTTGATATGTTATTCCTTGAGTCACTCTGAGTAAAAGTTCTCATGGGCACATTGCCCAAAAATGAATATTTTCGGAGTTATTGGCCCATATCATTCTCGAATTGTCTTAGAGCCCCGTTTCGAAAACATCTTTGTACCGATAGTTCAAAGGAATTTCGTAAAAGCTATATACGTTTTTTGGGTCGCTAAGCTCGAATATGGTGTCCATTTTTACCAAAAGTTGTCCAGCTGCCCACACTAGGCAACTTTTGGCTATTTTTTGGTCGTTTTCCGTTTCTTATCTGATATGCACCACTTTAGGGCCACTGAGCACGAATATATTATATTTTTTTTTTGGAAAGTAATCTAACTGCCCACAATAGGCAACTTCCGGTTATTTTTAATGATTTTTCGTGATTTTTTTCGGATGTCTATGATTTTAGGGTCGCTGGACATCAATCTGATCCCCGTTTATACCGAAATTGGCTCAGTTGCCCACAATTGACAAGTTCCTATAATTTTTTACGATTTTTAAGTTAACTACATTGTTCTTTTACTAATACACGTTTCGGGCCTATAATCCGTCGCATTTGCCACAATAAACATTTCTTAGACCCACTTAAGAATGTACTATTATACGTTAATTAAGGACTGTAATAATAAAAAAAGTAGGCCTTTTTAAATATAGTTTCAATATGTTTTAAACTAGAAATGCCAAAAATCTACAAAATGTAATGCTTCGGAGATATGGAGCTTACAGCATTAGGTAATAATTAATACTTTTTTGTAGGGAAATTATTTTAATAATATGGCTGAATTGTATTAAATGGGCTTTGATCTTTTGCATGTGGATAAAGTAGAATGGAGTTTTTCTTATTTTAAAAGAGATTTCCAACAAAAATAAAACAGTCAAAAATATTTCGTCACATAAGTTCATAAGATTTCATTATGGTAGCATAAGGATCAGTAATAATAGAAAAAAGTAGGATTTTTTAAACATGGGTCAGAAATGTCGTGAATTCTATAGATCTAAAGCGATGAATTTATGAACATTGAAAGCGTGGAGACTTTTACTTTAAATGACTTAAAGAAGAACTTATTTTTCATAATGCTATTTAATTTTTATAATATGCTTTTTTTTTATAATGCTATATTTTTTAAGTAATTCAGAGCAAGAGTTTTTATGGGCACAATACCCAGAAGTGAATGGTTTTATAGTTATCAACCTCAAATTATGGTATAACCGTTAGAAATAACTAAAAGTTTCCTATTTTGGGCAGTTAGATTACCTTCTGTAAAAAAATATATCATATTCGTGCTCAGCGGCGTTAAAATGATGCATATCAGATAAAAACAACGAAAAACTCCCAAAAATTGACCAAAAGTTACCTATTGTGGGCAATTAGATTTTTTCTGTAAAAAAATATATCATATTCGTGCTCAGCGGTCCTAAAGTGATGCATATCAGATAAGAAAAAGGGAAAACGCCCAAAAAATGGCCAAAAGTTGCCTATTGTGGGCAGCTGGATAACTTTTGGTAAAAATGGACACCATATTCGAGCTTAGCGACCCAAAAAACGTATATAACTTTTGCGAAATCCCTTTGAACTATCGGTACAAAGATGTTTTCGAAACGGGGCTCTAAGCCAATTCGAGAATGATCTGGGCTAATAACTCCGAAAATATTCGTTTTTGGGCAATGTGCACATGAGAACTTTTACTCAGAATAACTCAAAGAATAACATATCAAAATTTCAGTCAATTTGACCGGGATCCGATTTCCATAAGATTTGTGCGGGGTCCTTTGATCTACTAGTTTTTTTTTTTGAAATTGGGGCTACACACTTAAATTTTCAAAAGCTACCCCTAAAAAGGTTTATTTTTCATGTATTCGCTAATTGAGTGTTCAAATTTGACTACATAGGTTCTTTGGGTCACTGATAACAAATTTCGGGGTCCTTTAAGACACTCTAAATTCGGATACATAAAAACAACCATAAAAACAACCCTTTTAGGGGTAGTTTTTGCAAATTTAATAAATAAACACCCTAAATCGCGATGACTGGAATACTAATCGAAATTAGAAATTTTATAAGTTTACCGAGACTGTTTAGTATAAATTTGTTAACATTTAGTTTCTGAATTATTATGAAAATATTTTTTGAATATTATTTTTTAGTATCGTTGTCAAAAAGTTACTAAACAGCCTCGGTAATCTTATAAAATTTCTAATTTCGACTACTTTGTCGAAAATTATCTTTTATAATCGTTTTCATCAAAGTTAGTAAGTGCTTATGGTGATTATAAAATTACTAATTTCGTTTAGTTGTTTTGTTGAATTTTAATTCTTAAAATCGTTTTCAACAAAATAGAAAAATTTCATAAAATCTCTATAGTAATTTTATAAAGTCACTGATTTTACCCCAAAGTGACTGCAACATATATAAGCGAAAATTTTATGTATGGACGATAGAGAAAATTTGTATCAATTGAATACAAAAAATTATATATGAGTAAATCCATTTAATTTTTTAAAATACTTGTTGGTTTTTATATAAAAAACGTGACCCAGCTATTGAGAAAATATAAAAATTTTTATCCCACTCAATAATTTAGATTATTAAGTAGAATCAAATTTCAAATACAGAACCATATTTTGTCGGTTTAAAGGAAAATTTAATAACTCGAAGTAAATATTCGAATTTACTCTCAGTACTACAGATGTAGGTTTTCTCTAAGTTAGTGGAATATGGGTAAACTCTTGAATCTACAACCAAGGCTATAGAGTCTTGAATTTGTCTTAATATTAAACTTTTAAATTCTATTTCTTTACAATTTTAAAATAAAAACAACAATTATTAAGTAATAAAGTCAGTTAATGAGAAAAAAGCATTAAATTTAACTGAATTAAAAGTTTTTTATTTTATAATATCATATAAATTCAATTAATATTTTTGCAAAACAATCATAAAAATAATTTATTATAATTGAACTATTTTAATAAAAAATATTTATGAGGCTTATTGATTTTATTATAATCGATGCATTTATAGCAAATGGAAAATCTATCGCATTAATTATAACAGAAATTTTAAATAAATATTAAAGCTGAATTAAAGCCATTCAATTTAACAATGTGGTTATGCACAGAAATTAGCAAACGTAAACTAAAAGTTTCATTTAAAATTTAAATTTTATTAATTTTGTTAAACCTTTTAATTTTTAAAAATATATTTTAAAATCAATATTTTGAGACTCTTTGTAAAATGCTTTTATCTAATGAAAGTTTATTTTAGTCAATTTTAAGCATTGTTAAATGTAAAAATTTTAGTACCATGTTGGTTTTTCTGTTTGCTAAATTTCAGTGTATAAACCAACCCCTCGAAATTCTATTTCAGAAAATTACAGAAAAAAACGAAGTACTTTCCCCCATATTTGAATCTATTACACACAGTTACAGGTAATGGAAGGACATGGGGTCAAAATACCCATCATAAATATTAACATTAAAAGTAAATTTTGAAATTAAATTTTAGTGTTTTACAAGGGGGAGGGGGCGCATCCAGTAGGGAAATGGAAAACTAACCGGTAATCCACTTAAAATCCAAAAATGGTAATTATTTAAAAAAAATATTTAAAATAAAAATTCAAGAGATTTACTCATATAAAATAATAAAAAGAAAAACTTTAAATTTTAACGATTATTTCGGACTTTCAAACATTTAATACTATTATTATTATTTGAATAAAATTTTTATATAGAATATAAACTTTTAACAAGCTACCTTTATTTTTTGCACGAAAAAACAAATCATTAAAAAATGATATATAATTAACTGCTTAAACTGTCAATTAAAAATAAAGTTTGGCTCTTATCACGTAACTAAACAGTAATTTATGAGAATATATATTGTTAGTAAAAAAAAAAAAGGTTAATTAATTTGTCAATTACATGTTTAATAAAAAAAACACGTATAATTTTTATTTAAAATTCATATCATTTATTTTTTGTTAAATTTATCAATTTGTATTTTATGTATCGTTGATTATTAGAGTACACAGTACTTATAAAAATGTAATTGAAAATAAACATTGATTAACAGAGAAAAACGAAGTAAAAAAGAAATAAAAAATACCGGAAACCTTGATTACTGATAAAAAAAAACACTGAGATTAATTAATCGAAGAAGAAAAATCTCTTTCTCAATAAAAAGCAAATAAGAAATTTAAAGAAGATTAAAGAGGCTGTATTTATATTTCGTAAATTGATGTAATAAAAATAAAAATTATTATTATTTTTTTAAAATTATCTTCAGAGTTTTATGTTAGTTGCTTTTAAACAGTATTTAAAAAAGTTAAGAAAAGTTATTATTTATATTTTTTTTAAAACTTAGATACATCTTTTAAAAAGTTTATCGTTTAATCCTAAGGTATTTTTATGTTACGATGAAATGAGCTAAGAAATAAAAATAATAAATGTAGCAAATTAAATTTATTATTACGTTTTTTTAGCTAATTAATGAAATTTAAGATAATTTAAGGCTGTCATACTGATAATTAGATTATGATTGTCTCTAGAAACATGACACAAAAAAGACTGTAATTATCTTATAATGCTGTTCTTAAATTACGCTTTTTTACTTTTTCTTACAAAATTATAATGCTCTAGAGATTAGTCAGAAAATTTTCATTCGCAATTGTAAAAGAATTATAAACATTTTAAGTGAGTTTATTAGAACTGGGGAACTTTTTTAAATGTAACACCGAAAAAAGGGTGATACAAAAGTACTCCAAAAAAATATATAAGGCAGAAAATTACTGTAAATAATTTAGCTTTATAAACTTGTACGTAATAGTAACTCACAAGAGAAGTGTCAACTATTGTCAAATTTCAGATTTTCTCAAGACAAGTTGCGTAATTAAAACAGCATTCCCCATAACCACAATTTATATGAATAGGCTTCACAATAAAAAGTCCTGTCAAAGTATTTCTTCTCCGATTTAACACGGTACTTAAATAATTAATAAAAAATAACTTTAAAACTACAAAAAGTATGGCAATTTAGAAAATTAATGTCCAAATCTCTTAGTGATCAAGTACGATGATTTTGATCTGGTCGGGATGACTAAGAATCAATATCCAGACTGCAACGAAATGACTCAAATCCAGTAGCGAAAAAAAAACTAACCAAGAAGGAAGTAGAGGACATTAAATTTAAAAAAAAATAAATGGACCATGGATTTCAACGTATCTCAGAATAGAGCTACTAACTATGCAATGACATACAATCAGAACTCTTGGAACCCCTCTAGATGATGCTTAAAAATGAACATTCAGAGCTGAAAATCTCTGGTCTATTTGACAATGGCTTAGTAAAAACTATTATGATAACAGTAGCGTATGACTTAGCAGAAAAAAATAACATTCCATTGAAGGTATATATTGGATAAGAAGTCCGACTAGGTAATGGTAAAATTGCTTAAATATTTAATACAGCAGAATTTGATTTTACACTGGGCACCTGTGCCAAACTTGCTAAGTTTTTTAATAATGCCTACTCTTACCAATGTATGTATTTTAAGAGGGGATCTTATGAGATAACTCAAGATAGTTCACTTTAAGTACATAGAAGATTTGTCTGGAAAGGCCCTTAGCGGCAGTATAAAAGTTCAGGAAAGAAAATAGAGCCTGACATTTTCTGAAGACCAGATACAACAATATGAGTTGTTAGAGAAATTGATTCCGTTGGGATCAGATAAATTGGGTTAAACAAACGTTTGTCATCACACTACATATATGAAGATGTTATCCAGTTTTTAAAAGACTAGAAACAGAAGTGCATCGTCAAGTTGATGAATTTGTAATGCAATAATTTGCATTATAAAAGTAAAGTATTATGATAATTTTGATATTTAAATGTTTTGTGATTTCGTCCGTCTTTTCTAATTAAGAAACAGCGAATTTAACTACGCTAGACGCCGGGAACACAGAAAAAGTATGAACAAGCGGGAGTATGGGCTCTCCCCTCAGTGTAATATAGTGTGTGTTTATGCACCAGGAAGTATGGCTTCAAGTACAGCTCAAAACGTTAGTAGCTCCAGCCAAACCAGAAACAAGACAATAATTAGTAACCAGAACCAGTAACCAGGCCAAATAACCAGAAGTCCAGGAAAGAAGATTTCAGCAAGGCCTGACCAGAAAGAAGTATCAAGATTTCAAGAAAAGGTACCTCACGTTATTATTATTTCGTTTTATTTCGTTATTCAATTTTATTTTATAAATTTTTTTCCACGCGGTTACGCGTATGTATGAGTGAAATTTATGTGTATGAATGTGTAAAAAATCATCTATGTGTGAGTGCGCATGGCGAGAATATTCGTGGTAATTTTGAATAAGTTTATTTTATATTTTGCATACGCTAGTATAATCGTTACCCATGCGCACACATATGATTAAATAAAAATATGGCGTCCATAAAAATAATTAAGGCCCACGAGGCTAATCAAAATATTTCTTTTATTTTTTTATAATGGCCAATCTAGTTCTAAGTCTTTGTAAATAGTTATAAAATATTAATCTTTTTTATTATTAAATTCGTTTCTGTTTTTGTTAATTAAATAAGACTCATTATTGACTTAGCTCCCCTCTTCCCCCATTTGCTAATCATATTATTATATAATACATAATCTTGGAGCGTCGCTGGCACTTACACAGCAACAGTAACAACAGCGCCACACCGGTGAAGAACCATATAAATGTAATTGTCGACGATGCAATAAAATCATAGTACATTTGTATGTCTTATGCACAGGCGAAAGACCATACAAATGTACAGTAACTTTAATATCTTTAATGAATAATAATTTGTTTTTTCTTTTTTTATTATATTTATTAATAATTATTATTAAAATTTTTCACTATAAATTATTAAAAAAAGTTGTATTTGTTCTTTCAAATAATGAGTAGGCCAACCCGATAGTCTTAATGCGTACAGAATATGTCGACAAAAATGTGGGCCAATTAAAAACAAAATATCGTATGTGTATTCACTACCGTTAGGTCAACAAAGTATCAAAAGTGGAATGCTTGCCCTCTTTTTAATATGCATCAGATTTTGAATAGACTTCAAATAAACCTTAACAAAAATTTTAACAGTGTAGAAACATAGGGCTCTATGCTATCAATCAGAGCTCTTTAGGCTAACTTCGAAAAAACATTGCAATTTCGTAACTAAATCAAATATCTTCTACTTGGTCTCAATTTTTCTGTCTAAGGGTCTACTTTTGAATGCTGTAAACTTTTTATTTCTATCTCTTCGTGTTAGTTGATAAACTAAATGTCAATTTTTTTCTAAAAATTTCCAATTTTTACATTAAAATCAATACTAAAATTTTTGGAAAAAATAGACTTCATATATCTCAAAATTTATATACAAGCTCCAACTTTAAAAGTAGCATTTAAAAAAAATCTTAAATTGGGACTCTGACTTTAAATAATAATTTTAAATAAAACAAATGGAAAATAGATAAGTAAACAATTTTTGTATGTTGGAAGTTTGCAACAAATTTTTGCGATTATTATATTATTTATTTTAGTCAAAATTTGTTATTTTGGCATAAATTTAAAAACTGTTTACTTTTAGGAAAAATGAACATTTAGCTTATTGACTGTCACAGAGAGATAATTCACAATTGAATTGCGCAGTTTACTGCATATAAAATAAGATTCTTAGGCGAAAAAAATGAGTCCAATAAGTGGCTGAAATATCCCTATCTTTCCCTTACACCATGGGTCCCTGCACTCCTAGGACCAGAAGACTTATTCAGGTAAGCTTAGGGTATGATGATATTTGATTTCAAGAAAATTTTTAGTAGAATAATTTAAATGTTCAATTTTTGTTGTTTGTGGATTGATTATAAGTTTTTTAAATATTATTCTGGGTGCAAATTTTTACTTCAAAAAGTTAAAAATTCAAGCAATCCAATTTAACAGTGTAAAGATAAAACAGTTTGCAGGTATTATAAATAAGTTTTATTACAAGACGGATAGCTTAAATTATCTGTTTTATGGAAAGATTATGACTAGATCATGTTAGATAAACAAAAGGTTTGGAAGAAGATATAAAAACAAGGAAAAAGAATATATATATATATAGCAAGATTTATAGAGTTCTACAACAGTTGTTTTACCCAAGCAATTCTTCTTTCTTATTGACGTTTCTTTGGTTGCGCTGATATCTTACAAGAGAAACCCCTTCTCAAATATATATTTACCAATATTTTTAACTTTATGGAGACGTTATATTTGAAAAGTTATGACCAAATTTCAATTTAAAAAAAGAAAACTTTTTTACTCCCTCACGACTTTTATTATGAACTTATATGCGAGGGATGTTCTCTCGAGACCTCCTTTTTATTTTATGATTATGATATTTTATAGATGGAATAAAATTAACAAATTTTTTTTTCTTCTAAGCTATTTTTTTGCAAACATAATACCAAATAAACAGAAAAAAAACTCGGACACATTGACTCACTTTTTTATAATGCTTATTTTTATTTATAATCCGATTTTATAGTATACTAAGACATTTATTATTCCTTGGCTGGCATATATTTTCATTTTGGTTTACTATCGTAGTTATTATGGTAGAAAGAAGCGAGAGGGTAAGGGGATGTTCAAACCAAGCGTCGGCTAATGTGTACTCGTTGGTGTTCGGAAAAGTTTAATTTTTTGTTTTAGTAAATACATAATACATTTTTATATAAATTATTCTGCACTTTGTGTAGTTAAAGAATTCAAACGAAAATAAAAAGCTTTTTTCACTTATTCGAAATACTGTTAATCTTATTATTAATTTTTCATGTCTGCAATAATAATTTTTTTGGTTAATAAATTTAATTAATGGTTAAATAATTTAATTTTTGCTGGATGGGAAGTAAAAAGCCAGCCTAAATTCGGTCTTTTTACGTTTAACTTTGAATAAGCTCTGACTAAAAGTTTTTGATTCACCCGTCACCATCAACCCGAATTTGGATAAACCAAAAATAAGCAGTTTAAATCTTTCTTGAGAAGCTTTAGAAACAGTTTCTAGACTTAAGACGTTAACCGAATTGAATTAAAGATTCTTCTTCGATCATTGACTTACATCTTTCATAAATAGTATCCCGTGTGGAACCTTTACGATTTCAACAGCGATATAAGCTAATAAAAAAGTTTTTACAAAATTTTCTCCAGCAATTTAAAAAGTAATTTTATTAAACTCAATAGCTAAACGGCATCTATAATTTAATATTGCAACAAATTGATCGGGAAAATTTTAATGATTTTTTTCCTTGGATGTGTGGATCTCTTTTACAATTCCTATCAACAATACTGTCAACTGTAGTTAATTGCAATTTTATAGATGCCTTATATAAGGTAAATATAATTGAGAAACTATGCAAAATAACAAATAAAAGTGATGATAAATACCAGATTTAGTCCCCGAGAAAATCTTAATTGAGGTCTTCTTTTAGATGCCTTGATAAGAAAGCATTTTCCAATATTAATTTAATAAATGCTTCTGAAAACCTTCCAAAAATTGGAGACGCTTTATTCGAAAAAACGAAAAATTAAAATCTAAAGTAACTATGAAAAAAAATTTAGAAATAGCTAAAAAAGCACATACTTATACATTGGTTGTTTTGGAATAATGAAAGACAAAAAAAATAAAGAACATATTGCTAACTTTATCCACGTTAGTAAAAATAATAGGTAGTCTATGCGCCAACCATAATAATCACGCCCAAAAATTAAAAATTAAAAAAATTAAATTAAAAATTAAATTTATTGTTCCTAGGATAAAAATAGGTGGTACCTATATTTTTCGACCCGCTGAACGCGAATCCGGGGTCCATTTTGCGGATTTCGTGGTCAATTTTTTGTTATTAACAAATTATTGCATAATTGGCCAGTATTTTTAAGAGTTGTAATTGAAAACTAATTTCTGATTCATGAATGTTTACTATAAGGATGAACTTTTTACCCACTTATCTATAAGGGAATATACTTATTTTTGCTCATTCCTAATGAGTTAAGTCCTTGGAACTTGTTGACTAAAGAAATGCCAATGAAGTGGATTGTGTCAACGGCATATATTAAAGATAAAATAAATTCGGAAATTACCTATACTGATAAAATAATATTTCGAATACTCTAGGACTTCTAAATGATTTCAATAACAATACAAAGAAGAAAAAAGTCAGAAAAGACAAAGTAGGGGGTCCCTTAATTCTAAAATAAAATACCGATACAAAATATTTATTTTTGAGGGTAAAACAGACTTTAGGGCAACGATCTCACTTGATGTAAGCAACTGTATCTAGTGGAAATTCGGGGTACCCCTTAGAGACCTTTTTGCACCTGGTGGAGCTGCATTTATTATATGGGGCCCATATCGGGCATGAGCCAACTTTAAAATCATGATTTTATCTTATCACCAAGGAACCCAAGGGACTGAATTAATCAACAAACATTTAATTAGCAATAACCTTTATAGAATTATTAAATTAGATTCCTTAAAACTAAAAAAAAATACTTATTATTTTGGTAATAAAAACAAAGAAAATTATACTGCTAGATTGACTGTCCTCCAATATAACCTTAAACAATAATCATAGCATAAAAAATAGTTTAGAATTTATAAATGGTATAAAAGACATAGAAATTAAAAATACATATAAAATTGCATCGTTTGACATAGTGAACCTACTCACAAACGTCCCTGTAAATGAAACCCTTGAGATCCTACGAAACAGCTTAGAACAACATAATACTCTCAAAGTGGACGAAATTGAGGAAATTATTGACTTACTAAGGTTAGTTCTAGCCCAAAATTACTTTACCGTTAATGGTAAATATTATATCCAGAACGAAGGTCTAGCCATGGGCTCTCAACTTTCAGGATCTCTAGCGGACGTATATTTAAATCATTATGAAAATAAATATATTTTTTCTGACAATAACAGATTTAATATGAACATGATACATTATTCGCGCTATGTGGATGATACATTCATCATATTCAATGGGTCGATTCGGCAACTAGACAACCTAAATTCATATCTAAATAGTATTAATAATAATATTCAATTTATATTGGAAGTGGAATAGAATAACAGCATAAATTTTCTAGATATCAGTGTCTCAAAAAACATCAAAAAATTTGATTTTAATATATATAGGAAACCTACAACCACAGACACGGTCATACACGCTGATTCTCATCACCCTTTTTCTCAAAAAATGGCAAGTTTCCACGCCTTTGTACATAAATTACTTACAGTCCCTCTTAACCGAGATAACTATAACAATGTAGTTCACACACTAAAATACATAGCAATAGTAAATGGTTACAACAGCAACATAATAGACAAATTAATAAATAAACATAAAAAATCCAAGATAAAACCTGAAAAGAAATACATATCAGCAACTAATGGTAACTACACCCCGTTCACACTAGTAAATACTTTCAAGAAATTTAATTACCAAATAAGCTTCAGAACGAACAACAAACTATCAAAATTACTAATTAAAAGACCTCCGTTACCGTTGTACAAAAAATCGGGTATTTACAAGATCACCCGTGATGACTGTGGCTGTTGTATAGGGCAATCAGGAAGAAGTTTTGCCGCAAGATTTCCAGAACATTTACAACCAAAGAATACCAGGACGCCTATAATTCTGGATAATGTTAAATCAAATTTCACCAAACATATAATCGGTAAAAATCACAGTTGCACTAGCCTATCGAATAATTTAACACCTCTACATATATGTGATAAAGGCAATATTATGAACGCATTAGCGGAGTACGAGATATATAAAGTTTTTAAAAATAAAGAACAAAAATACTTTATATTAAATGACCAGCTGATGTTTAAATGCCACTCATTATTTGATACAGCTATAAAAATAAATAATGATAATATCAACAACAATAATACGTTTAATACCAACAAATAATATGTGTGTATAAATATTAATATTTTAAAATTCAGTGCCACGTCGGCTACTTTAGCGAGCGCTCGAAATGACGAAAACTCGAAAAAGTAATAAAAGTGTTATTTATTAAATTATTTTCTATGTGTTAGTGTTATTTTTTAAACCCTGATGATGAAACTAATTATTATTTTCGAAATGCGTTGGCAATTACGAACTAACGAAGTCACTGACGGATTATAATTAAAGGTAATTTATATATTAAATAAAATTAGCACAACTTTTCAAATATTGCAAATTTGCTGAAATAAAATTAAATTTTGATTTTTTCATTTTTATCTACCAAAAAAATGTTCCTTGACTGGGTTTAATAAAAACCAAATATAAGTTTAAAAAGTAATTAATTAAATAAAAGTACAATTTTAAATATCCATAATTTACTTTTTTGAAACAAAATACGATATTTTGGCAAAAAATGTATATAAACCTCTTTTTTTTTTTGTTCAACACATTCATTTTCCGCTATGTGTAGTCGCAGTTTTTTTTTCTTGGAATCTCTATATATTTTTTTCATTTTAGGCATGCCTCAAGGGAGATGTTATGTGTGCTTTATATGGAAGTTGGTTTTTTGGTATTTTATGTAATATCAGAAAGAATCAACGCCCTCTATAAATGATTTACGATCTTAAAAAAAAAAGGAAAATTTTCAAAAGTCTTGCAATATAAAAAAACATTTATATTAAAAGGCTTTATAATTTATGGCTTTTTAGATATTTTTTTAGGTACAATAAAAGAGATTCTGTAATTATGTTGTTGAAATAACAACTTTTTCTTTAATATTAAACTTTTTAACTTTATTTTTTGTCCTAGTTAAATAAAAGAAATTTTATAATTACGAGTATTAAATTTAACTTTTTATTTTAAATGAAAGATTGGTTGATATTTTTCTACCTTGAAAATGAAAATTTTTTTTACTTCGTAAATTGGTTATTCTTATATTGAAAAAAGTAAAGTTTTTAGTAGTATGAATTTCTTTTCCTCAACTTCTTCATATATTAATTTTTAAAAATAAAAAAGAAACTTGAAGCGAGAGAAAAATAAAAAAAGTTTGTGTACATTTAGAGTTTGATATTTTTCATTGAAAGTGCCGAAATTGAAAGAAAAGAAACAAAAGATAGAGAGAGAGAGAGAGAGAGAAATAACGTTATTGTATTTGGCTTCGATCTAAAACTTTTTTTTCTTAAAACTAAAATTTCTCTTTGGAAGGCTTCCCCTTTAAAAAAGTTTCATTTACGATTGAGAGAGTATCCACTGTCAAGCTGAAAATCAAATTTCGCGAAAAAAGAAGAGCTCAATCTCGTTGCATAAATCAGTAGCCTTTCAGCAACAGGAATATTGAATTTTATTTAATAATAGAAGATATACGTCGTCGAGTTTAAAATTGGATTCTAAAACGTACCTTTCTAAGGATTCTGATTAACTTGTCTCCACCTTCCAGCTGCGTAACACCTCCGTTATTACCGTAGCAATCGAATGTGACATTTGGCTGCTGACTATTACTTCCTGTGCGTCTTAGATTATTTCTTTCCGACTTCCTTTTCAAGAATTTATTGAATGCTTCGATAAGCACAAAAACTGCATCGTACATGAGTGCTGCTTGGGCCTAATAATAATAATAATACCAATATATTATTTTAATTCACTTGAGGGAAAAAAAAGTTGTTGGTTATTTATTTTTTTTTTTACTGAAACTTTCTAAATGACTAGGAAAAAAAATTCTAATAACTTGATAAAAGAAACTTTTAATTACTTTTCTCAAACTTATAAATGGTCATTCAAGTATCAATTTTTGAAAAAATTACCATTTTTTATAGTAAAAGATATTGCTCATGGCACCGTTACGTAAACATAAAGTACAAGTTTAAAAAAAGAAAATAGTTGAGAGTATAAAACGTTAAATTTATATCGTCCATTTTCCAAAAGAGATGATCTCGCTTTTATAGAAGTCTATAAAACGAGGCAATATTCAGTAATAAATGTCTATCCTATATAATATAAACTGGAATATATTCAGTTGTTACGGGGGTATTATAACAATATTCGGAAAATTTACAAATATATATTTATTATATAGCTAAGCTATTGTCTCTTTTCATATAATTTACTTTTTGGATTTAACAAAATTTTCTATACAAGCTATATCCTATTTTAAATGGTATTGTACCTTTGTATGAACTAAAAAGCAATTACCTTACAACAAATATGTATAATTGTTTGTTATTTAATACTACTGGAGAAATTTTCGCTACAATTGTTTTGTACACGAGCTATGGACAATAATTTTAGAAATTCATGGCTTTTTCAAAGAATTAAATATTGGAGCTAAACAGTTATAAAATAATTTGTTAAAGGTATCGAATCATAAGAAGGATTTAAAATTTTCTAAAACTTTTTTATTAGTAATTGGCTGGGCTTCGAATGAAAAATATACTATGCCACTATTTTTCAATACTGTTTTTCAAATTAGAAGTATTTTTTAATTTTTAAGTAAACTCCGAGCTAAATTTGCTATTATAATTCTTTTTCGCTTACTTTTCAAAGCTCTCACTATTTTAAATGTATTCGAAAAGGACCCCGCACAAAAGTATAGGATTTTGCCTTTCGGTCGAATTTTGGATATGTTGTAGATTTTTACATTCTGGACAAAAGTCTCAATGGGCACAAAGCTCAAAAGTCACAACTTTGGCGGCTACGGAGCTTTAAAGCTCCAAAGCTTCACCATAGCAAGATCGCTTCAAAACCATTTTTCTCTTATTTTTAAAGTATATATCTTAAAGTATACACGGTAGAGCTGCTTTGGTTGAATATTCAACCAATTGGTTGCATATTAAACCAAATACTGCGATTTTCAACCAAAAACTGCGATATTCAACCAAAAACTGCGAAATTCAACCAATTGGTTGAATTTTCAACCAAAACTGGTTTAATTTTCAACCAAAAGCTAAAATACAAAATAAAAACGATGTTTTTATAGTACAGGGTAAGAAATGATCAGGGCATCCATTAAAAGTGAATGAATTTTATTATATTATTATAATTAATAATTTTTTATGTACTACTTCTTTTGGCTCTGAAACTGAGGAATGACTAATTAAAAAGGTTATCCTACGTAGAATACCTACAGAAAGTTAAAATGAAATAAAAAGCCTTTAATTTTCGGGCAAAAGCAGCTATAAAAATTTTTTGAGAACATAAAAATACTAAAACTCGACGACCTCCCGAAATTAGTGCATTTATTAAGTTGCTTAGTAAGTTTAAAGTAAATTGGTGCAGATTTTATCGCGCAATCGTGTGCATTAAAGTTTTAGATGAATTTTTTCGGTACTTTTAGTTGTTAAATTATTTATTTTAATGCAAGAGATCTGATCAACACAAAATTATTCGACACGTCAATGATTCTACACAAAAAAGTTTTTCGGAATCGTTCTATACCAAAAATCGTTGTGCTAAAAAGATCAACACAAATTTTTTTTAGTCAAAGTATTCAACACTTATTTCTTTCGTATGCTAGCATAAATAAATATTACTTAAAACAGCGTATTGAATATTTCGATTAGAAAAAATTAGTGTTGATCTTTTCGGTAAAAGGATTTTCGGTGTAGAACGATTCCGCAAAACTTTCTTGTGTAGAATTATTGATTTGTCGAATAATTTTGTGTTGATCAGATCCCTTGCCTATTTTAACATGGAACATGTTCGTTAAATAGGGTATTTGAAAAAGTTTGGCTAGGCAGGGGGTGGGTGTGAAATGGACTTAGAATATTTTTGATTTAGGGACTTAGAATAATTTGAAGTGGAAATCAGGGCATGATCAGGCCCTGATAAGAACAAGAACTTAGAGGATTACTTTATGTTTATGGACTTACGATAATTTATATTTCAGGATTTATTGTAATTTCGGTTTTTGGATTTATTACTGTTATGAGTGAACATGATCCATGCTCGTTGGTTGTGTAGTTACACAAACCGGTTATAAATTTTTTTTTTATTCGTTAGAGAAATTTATAACAGAAAACTCTAGATCAAAAAAATTAAAATCGGTCACGTAGTTTTAGAGAAATCTTAATTAGAAGGTGTAAAAACATAGTTTTCTAAATAAGAATACAAATTTTTTTTTGTATATTTAAGTATAGACTTATAAGTTATCAGTTATTTTTTAGCCATAAAGTTATCTTTTTGGTTTTCGTACTGAACCTGTAGCTGATTTTACCCCTGCTGCTTGTCTGATTTGTTATTTTTTACCATTTAGGCACGGCTAAATTTGGCGTCATAAACAATCGCGAATATTAGCAAAATTTGCTCATAATTTCTATCAATGACCAGTTCCGACATAATTTCTAATTATATTTAACAAGAAGCATTTAAAAATAATTTTTTTTTACATACTCTTGAGACATATATAAAGTAATTAATAAAAAAAAAATAATTTGATTATGAAAAAAAAAATTAGGTAAAACGACAGGAAGTTAAAGCATACAATATTAAGTTTAAAAAAATTTATCATACTATGTACAGAGCCAATAGAAGTAGTACACTAAAAATTATTAATTACAATAATATAATAAAATTCATTCACTTTTAATGGATGCCCTGATCATTTCTTACCCTGTACTATAAAAACATCGTTTTTATTTTGTATTTTAGCTTTTGGTTGAAAATTAAACCAGTTTTGGTTGAAAATTCAACCAATTGGTTGAATATTCAACCAATTGGTTGAATTTCGCAGTTTTTGGTTGAATATTCAACCAAAGCAGCTCTACCGTGTAAGTATTAATATATCTTTAAAGTATATATGTTTTTGAGGTCGCTTATTCTAAATCTGATGTCTAATTGACATTATTGACAGATAGCAGCTGTCATCTAGCTGCCAAATTGACAACAGAATACAAAAATATTAAAATAATGATTTCACAATATGTTTTTGAGGTTGCTGAGTTCAAATCTGATGTCTAGTTGACAGCTGCCAACTATCAATAATGTCAATTTGACATCAAATTTGGAATTAGCGACCTCAAAAACATAAAGATATATACTTTAAAAACAAAAGAAAAATGGTTTTGAAGCGATCTTGCCATGGTGGAGCTTTGGAGCTTTCAAGCTCCGTAGCCGCTAAAGTTGTGATTTTTGAGCTTTGTGCCCAGTGAGACTTTTGTTCAGAATGATAAAATCTACAACATATCCAAAATCCGACCGAAAGGCAAAATCCTATACTTTTGTGCGGGGTCCTTTTATATAGATGTAAATGGATCCACTTCATTTGTTCTTATGCATTTGTGGTCACTAAAAACGATTTGAATTTTATTGATTTAACTTTTAAAAAATGAGTTGATGCTCTCCACAATAAAAAAAAACATTAAACTAGTCGAAAAAATTTTAAATATTATAATCCCTTCGACAATTATTGGAAATTCTAACATCTATTTTCGCTCTTTTAAAATTATTGGATATATTTAACAATGTTAGCGCCTTGGCCTAAAAGCTAAGAAATTATAACAAAAAATTTTTTTATTCACCTTTTTATATTTATGAATGTACTTTTGGTTTCTTTATGATAGGTAAAATTTTGATATTTTATATTTTGTATTAAATTTTTTTTTCTGAAACTGGGGTTATTCACTCCTTGTATTAATTCTGACGTCGGATTCGTATTCAGTGGCCCAAAGAACCAACCTGAACCTTTTACAATGAAAAAAAAGAACAGTTCTTTCTCCGGGTTTTTATAAAAAAACTGATGGCATGACTTCGGTGGAAAATTCCGGTTAACTCAAAAAATTTAAAATTATTTTTTAGAACGTAGTAAATGTACAATAAAAAATTTAGCCAAGATTTTACTTTACTTAAAAATTTTAAAATATTTTGAATTTAAAAAACAGCTGTCATTTTAAAAATTTTGATGAAATCATATTTTTCTTGTACTGTCAAGGGGAGACCGGAACATTTGGGTCGCCAAATTACAATCTGTTGTTATGGATGACTTTAATATGTTGAAAAAACACCCAAGATACCTTCCGTTTATTCCAAGGCGCCTTCTGGGCCTAGAAACGCAGGGCTCAATGTTATAAAATAGGATTTTTAGACAATTTTCAAAATGACGCTGTAAGCTCGCAAATTAACCAAAATACTTTCGGTTGATCTCATTTTTTCCGTGTAAGTACCATCTTTTAACCCCCGTCACCCGCAATGACTCATCTTCTGTTCTCTCATCGCTATAGTCAATAAGTCAAATGCTCATTTTTGGACCAAAATGACCAATTTTTAAATTGCTGCCAAAATTGCAATTTTCAATAAAAATAGGTAAGTTTTGTACAAATTTTATGCTTCCAAAAATTTTTTACTCGTTCTTTTAGCTTTAGATGTTTCTGAGATATGACTCCACAAAGTTAGTGACAAAATATGATTTTTTTTTAAAAACCTTAAATTGAGACTCTGTCTTTAAATTATCATATCTGCTAAATGAGTAATCAAAAAGAAGGAGTAAAGCATTTTTCAAAATTTAGAGCTAATACAAAATTTTTGAGACCTACAAGACCTATTTTTATTGAAAATTGCAATTTTGGCAGCATTTTAAAAATTGGTCATTTTGGTCCAAAAATGGGCATTTGGTTTATTGACTATAGCGCTGTGAGAATAGTTGATGGAGCATTGCAGCTGATGGAAGTTAAAAGATATTACTTATACAGAAAAAATAAGACCAACCGGAAGTATTTTGGTTAATTTGCGAGTTTACAGCGTCATTTTGAAAATTGTCTAAAAATAATATTTTATAACATTGAGCCCTGCGTTTCGGAATAAACGGAGGGTATCTTGGATGTTTTTTCAACATATTAAAGTCATCCATAACAACAGATTGTAATTTTGCGACCCAAATGTTCCGGTCTCCCCTTGTAAGCCCAGTCAAATCGCTTTTATAAAATAAAGACTAACTTTACGTTCTTTTTACGAAAATCACTATTATTTTTTACAAAGTATTACATTAAAGTCATTTCGTTTAAAGTATTTAATTATTATGACTTTACAGTAAAGGCAGTGCTTTTTAAATGTTCATCGTGTAAATTTAAATATCTTAAGGCAAAAAGGAATTTTTAATTTTTTTTTTTGTTTTACAAGAAAAGCACGAAAAAAAAATGGTAAATACATTGCATATTCATGTAGCTGGAGAAATGTAAGTTTACTTAAAAAGAATTAAAAATACTATTTACTTAAATATTTGAGTCCTCTGAATGGAAAATGTAATTTCGAATAAATTAGATTTTGATTTTTAATTTTTGTGTACACTGTTTTTTACTTAATTACAATTTTAAATTAATTTCTTCATAAAACTTTTAGATTAAATTTTAGAAAAAAAAAAAGCCAATCATAGAATCTTTTCTAGCGAAAATCCAGAAAAATTTATAATCAGAAAAAACAGTAATATTCAATTTATTTTCACGTTTTTATTAATTTTCCAATAAAGCGACAAAAAAATTACTTTTTTTTTTTTCTACTTATCACAAATAAGTGTTTATAAAAAAAAGTTTCTTTTCTTTTCTGCTATTTTTCTAATGCATGTGAGTGTATTGGATGAAACGAAAGTTGAGAAAATTTTTCTATAAATGTTTTATTACTTTCAAATAACTGGTACGTGAAGAAATGTAGTCTAAACTATCTTCTCTCCATGTGTGTGTGTTTGCATATTTTTTTTATTCAACAATTCTAGATTTTCGACATTTATTTATTTTCTCTAGTTTCTTTCTTTCGATCTCATCTAAGATCTATCTTACTCCGTTTCTACTATGCAACAAACAACAGCAGCACAGTAAAAAAAGTTTATATGATGATGAAAAAGCGTGGCTAAAAAATTCATATGTAGAGTAGCGAGAGACGAAAGTTTTTAACCGATGTCAAAAAAAGTTTTACCACACACATACACAGAGAGACTGAATGAGTGACTAACAGTGCTAAAGAGGGTAGGGGATGCATATAGATCTCCTTTTTTTTGTTGAACAATGCATAAAAATTTTAAATGCACTATACTGTAATATGTACTTGCCTGCTTAAAATTTTTTATATTCATTCTTTTGCTCATATTGGATAGAAAAAGAATAAATTGCAGAAACAAGTAACATTTACAGTAGAGTAGATTTTTTTTATATAAATTATCTCTTTGTAAAATAGAAATAAAAAATATCGTTTTGAATGGGAAAAGCTTGTCATAATTTCATGCTTACAAGAAGAAGATTAATTGAGAAAGAGAGAGAGAGAGAGAGAGAGAGAGAGTAGTTTTTTGTTTAACTTACGGAAATAGAATCTCGTCCCTGGGCGGACTTGTCGGCTGGTAAAAGTTCTCTCCAACCGTCGAGAAATTCCTTGACGATACGCCTCGAGTCGTCGACGATCCGGAAACCGGTGATGTTGATGGCACCGTACTCGATCACTTCGCTTTCCCAACGCTCGTCCATTATCTGATTAACACGAGACAAGCAAATATGTATAAGCAAGTTTTACATACATGAAGAGTTTATTGTCGGGGAGTTTTATAACTCTTGATGGAACGACTCTATCAGGTTGCTAAGGAAACTACGCGTTTTGAATAAGCAAATTACTTCTTAGTCTGACCAAAATCGAGTATTACTACTTAAAAGTTAAATTCTGATTTTACAATATCCATTAACGATAGTTTTAAAAGATTTTCTCTTTTAGCTTTTAGATTTTATTGATTTTTAAAAATCACGCAAAGATACAAAAGGTCATTAACTGTAATACTTACAAGTCCACTCAAGAGATAATGGTACGTCCTTCTTCCTAAGCTGACATCCCTAACGTGATTTATCACAATTTCCTTAGCCATTTTAGTTGGACAGTCGAGTACGATATATTTGTTAGTCCATCTACAGAGATTAACATATTTCAATTAAATTTAAATAAATTTCTTTTTTCTTTTCCTAGAAATAAGTGAGAATAAGAAAATATTTATTAAAGATAAAATTCACGCAGTAGGGATTCTACCCGTTGCTTTTTATTGTGTTAAAGAAATTTAATAGGGAAGCTCAATAAATGTAACGCTATAAAATTATATTGTTTTGAGATAGAAAAACTTTTCTTATTAATTTAAATGTCCTGTTAAATACACACTCAAGATTAAAATAAACTTTTTGTTTACATTTAATAAAACTGCGTTTATTTTGCTAATTACTTGAGAGAAAATTGGAAAAATTGATTATTTTTATTATTATTATCCACTTGGTTATAGAGGGTTGAAAATTGAAAAAAAAAATTTAACGCTAGATTTTTACGGTTGGATAGTCAGAAAAATGAGAAATGATATAAAATGAAATTAATAACTTTTACATGCTAATAAGCCCTTTGAAAACTTAAAAAATTGATTTATAGGAATAATACACCAAGAACATAAATGGGCAACAATTATAACGAAGAGATGGATAATAAGAGACGATTATCGCAATTTCTGTGGTTTTAAAGTTTACCCCCTAGGACGTAATCCGATTATTCTTGTCATAATAAATACGATTCTATGTGAAAAAGTTTTTTTAGGGTAATAAACATAAATTTTGTTAACAAATATTTAATTATTTTTGAATAAAAAGTTTTGTTTGGAATTTTGTGGTTTCAACTTTGCTAAATTAGTTTTGCGCTTTAAGTATCGAATTTATTGTCTTAACTAGAGTCTAATTTTTTCTATATCGCCTAATAATCCGATAAAGTAAATTAAATAAAAAATGTGATCAATCGAAAGTTATATTTGGTCTAGTCGACTGATAAAATTGAGGCTAATGCCCTATGCCCTGGAGGCTTGTGAAAATCAACCGAAGATACCGAGGGTGTTTATTTGAGTATAAATATACGATTTAATTTTTATCGAACTTTACCCGGATGTTTACACTGTTACCACAAGTGTCAATTGTATGCCTGGATGACTCTGAATCTTTCCGGATTTCAATTATCGAGCTCTTGTGTAAGGAAATCAAAGTCAAGATAAATTCTTTTTTAATGAAATTCTAAATTTTTGAAAATTTACAATAAAAATGCGGAGTAACACTCTAATGCATAACGCGAATATTAAACTTTTTTTAAGTACTTATTACGAAATTTTTGACTAGGTAATTATTTACACAAAAACAAGCATTTTTTAAAATGCTTTTTTTGTTATTTTCGATTCTTTTGTGTGCTGGAAACATTGTATAAAAATTTTAAGTGGAATTTTTCTATAAAAAAGTTCGCAATTGTTTTTGTAAACGTAACACATTTTGTTCATGTTGAACTTTAAAGTAACTTTTTTTTGTAAATATTTTTTTTTAACTATGAACAAGTAAGCACTGTTTTAGAGGCGAGGCATTTGGAAAAAGGTGTTAAAAATAACGTTTTAGCAGAGTTTAAATGAGCCGGAAGGGTGAAATAGCACAAGAGCACAAAAATTTTGACAACAGCGTGTAGATTTCACTAATGTTTAGTTTTTCATCCATTACATTACAATATTTTTTGCCTGCCTTGTCACAAGAAAAGCGTGAAAAAATTCAAGCAAAATTTACGCACATTCTTTCAGCTTGTGTGGGGAACAAAATTTTAGCTATTTTTGACTAAATTTTGAACATTAACCATAACAAAATTACTCTGTACTATTTTGGATTACTTTAGTCAATCTTTTTATTAAAAATATGTGAAAACCGTTTCTTTGTTTTAAATATTGTTTAATGAGTTATACTCATTCAAAATGCAAGTACCGCGATATAATAGGACTTGAAAAAAATTTTTGTACAAAAGAAAATCTTCTGATAGCATTTAGCCCCAAAAGAGCTAAAATTGTAACTAAAATTACATGAATAAATGTGTTATAAAAAAGCGAAGCGACTTAATAAGTTTAATATTAATGAAAGTACTTGGTTATTATAACGATTCGTTGTAAAATTCTTGAAAAACATTTCATAGAATATTAAATATAGAACATACACTTAAAGCATATTATGACTAAAACTCGAGATAACAGTTTCGGATATATTATATACCAGAGCTGTATATAAAATTTTCTCCAGCCATAAATCCATGCATAAAGAGTACCATACGCAACATATTCATTTAGCGATAAAGTTTATACGTTGGTAAAATATTCGTTAATTAAGATTTCTTAATAGAAATAAAAAAAAAGTCTAGTTGCTAAAAACACGTTAATGCAATCCTTTCTATACACTCTCTGACCACTGGAAATGCCAAGCGTGCGATTTTATAAATGTGTCCAATGGGATTTACATTTTACTCTAGAGATACGGTTTATTTATAGAGCTAGGAGCTTGAATTACTATGTGATAATTAAGAGATTCAAAACTATTAATATTTTCGTTCCTGGATGAAATAATAAAAGTTATTACTTCATTAATCAACATTTAACTAACAGATTTTAACTCGCTGACTTATTTTTTTTGTTTCTACAAGTAGTTTAATCTAGCGGTCTTGTTTAAAAGTTAATTAAACGTTGCGTTGTGGTAAGTAGCAACTTTATACATTTATGCATTGTTGTTATAGGTAAGATGATTTATCTAGAGAAATTGAATAAGTTTATAGCCAATAAATTCCTTGAATAAAATAACCGATAAAAAAATTAAAGCTAAAAGCCCTTTAGACGATGAACTAGAGCTCGTTTCCGTATGTATTCACTCGAACGTTCTCAAGGAGCGGATAACGAAGATGGACGGGTTCGAAGAGGACTCTTTTAAGCTCGTACGCCACTCAGACAATTGACCCTTTTCATGAATAGCAGTCTATAGAAAATAAAAAACTTTTCTTTTTTTTCCTACAGAAAGCCAATAATAATGGAAGAGTTTTGAAAATATTTTGACGTTATAAGCAAGAGTAGCATAAAATTTCATCTAATTATAAATGCTGTGGGTTTTGCGGTTTTATTTGCCTCGATGATAACGGCGTTTAAAACTCTGTCTCTGACAGTCCATACACATGAGTATTTTTTTTTTTAGTTTTTACTAGAAAGCTAACCCCCGCTATGTTATTTAATCATGCGAATAAAAAAGTTTAAATAAATACAATGAATTTTAACGAATTTTAACAGATTTTACTGTACTCACCGGCTAAGCTCCTCTAAGCTCCGCAGAAAATCTATAGCCTCTGAAACATTTTGTATCCTTTTCACTGTTTCAACTTTAAATGTATCGTTCCCTGGCTTTAAACTTTGATAAATCTGTTGGAGTCGTAAGAGACCTAAAACAGAAATAAAATAAAACATAAATTTATACTGTTTATTTCCTGCTTTTACAACTTCTATATTATATATTCTCTGTCTATTATTATTTATTCCCACACATACACACACATAAATGTATAAGGAAGGTTGAAATTGAACTGGCAAGTCAGATAGTTTGCTCTAGAGATATTAAATTAAAAGTTATATAATATTTAGCAGCGTGTCTGAAGCAACGTTACACAATGTTTAGCTGAGAATGGAAATGGGAAAGTTCGATGGGTATAGAAGCGCAAAGTAATTGGAAATTCAACTTTTAAATAGATTGAAGAAAATTTTCAATTTAAACTTTTTTTTTTCTTTCTTTTATTTTATTTTTCAGTTAGCCATCATAATCGTAAACTTGTCAAAACAAAGTGTACAAATTATAATATCGGTCGGTAAACATAAAGAATATTTTTTGATTGATTTTGTCGATTCTGAAAAGAATAAATCATATAAAGTTAGTTTTTTTTGTGTTGGGGAGATAAAAAATTGTATAATGCTCGGCGACAGCGGTCGACATAGTAATAGTAGCGTGCTGGGAATTTCTGACATTCACACGTGGCTTCCGTTCTTTTACTACTACTACTGCTGTTACTGCCATGAGTTATGACGCAAAAATGCCTCTACCATTTTTTTTTTACGACGAGCCGTACATTTTTATAGAGGAAAAATAAAAAAAAAAAGTATGCGAAGAGGAAAAAATCAGCGGACATACAGCGCGAAAACGATAAGCGAGTTAACGAGCTTGAAGTTAGTACCGACAAAAGCAGAAAGAACTCGAGTACAGGGAGGTAGAGAAAAAGTCATGGAGTAAAAAAATCTTATCAAAATTATTATTATTATTATTATCGATCAAAGTATAGTTTAAGGTAAAACAAAGCAAATTACAGAGAGAAAGTTGTGCATATAATGTTCCGTAGCCATCTCTTTGTTCTAGCGCATCTGCAATATCGATCGCATACTGTTGCTCCGACTCGCTATCTCTCTGTAAAGAGTTTTCTTCCATTCAGCTTGTTATATACGTTTTTGAAAATTAAATTTTCCAATTTACTTAAATTTAGCTAATGCAAAAGTATAAAAGTTTTGTTTAAAGAGAAATAGGATGAATTTTTAGCACCAACATCTCCCCTAACGTAATTAACTTTAAAAACTCATATATTTCTTAACAAGACAAAAGAAAATTTCGTTATACTGTCGCGGAATGACTTTGAAGATAATTACAAGCATTTTCCAGAGTTTTGCGGTATTTTAGCTTCTAATTATTAAAAGCAACGTCGATAAAGAGAAAGGTAAATTTATTATGTTGCATAAATGTAATTTTGCAGCATCAGATATTAATTTCATTGTCTCGTGAAATTTCACCAGCAGAAAATTGTGTTCAGCCTAACAGAACGTTGAGTTTTCTCTCTCTGTAACATAAAACGAAAAATATCGATCGGATTTATAACAACACTAACCTACACTCCGAGTAGAAATTAATTTTCGTATAAATAAAAAAACAACAAGTCCAGAAGTTGAAAAAGAACAGTGCAAAAAGTAAAACAATAAAACATTAAAAAAGACGGTGTGTTGTCTACTGTGTCCCGTGAGACTACCAGCCGCAACTAATCTTAATTATACGCTGGCGGTAAAGTTTTTAACACTGTATAAAAGAGTCTACTCTGCGTAATAATTGAATTTTTCTAACTACTGTTTAATTATTTTCAAACTACGTGTTTTATTTTATCTCCATTTTTGACTAACCTGTCACTCTAACTGTAAATTATGAATTTTTAATATATAAAAATTGAAAATCAGTCAGTTTTAAAATCCCTGTTTAATGAGATTTTTGACAATAGACACGTGTTTTTGTAATGACAGAAAAAAATTAATGTTAGCGAAGGGAAAAATTTATCTGTTAAAAAAAATTTTCATTGCTCTCGGTCTAAACATAACTTTCTGCAGCATAGAAAAAAAACAAGAGATTTATGAGAAAATTGAAGAAAAAGAAAATTTACTTTATTGCTTGAGTCTATACTTTTTTATAGCTCTAGTCATGTAAATAATAATAATGTTTATGTGTGTGTGTGTATTAAAATTTAGTAAAAAAAATCGATAAATTGGTAGGAAGGTGTTATATCTCAATTTTTTTATTCGATAAATTTAATATTAATATGGAATAATAAAGACATTTATTTTTTATTAAACGTTCGTTTTCTTTCCTTTTTTTCTGTATTAAAGTGAACAAAAAAAGGTCAATAAAGGCTTGCGTACATCGATAAAAAATAATAAAAAAGAAGTTGATCGCTGTAGCGTAATGTATTGGTATTTTCTTAGCAAGTACAGGGCTATATTAGCCTGGAGGTTTTAAATTAAAGGTTAGCTAGCGTAACCTAAGCGGGACCATCGAAATAATCCGAAGGTATCTGAAATATTTATTCGTATTAAACCGATTGATGTCACCATTTGGTTTTCCCAACGCAGTAAACTTCCTTTTGAACGGTAACATCAGTTACACTAAATTTTCGCCTCATAAAATTAAATTTAAATGCCGTACCATTTTGAACAAGTACTATCATATCAAGATAGTGAATTTTCAAAAACAATATCCTGGCTAATATGTATGTAGATTTGGTTTTACGTTATAAGCTGCTCCATATTATTTTATCTCATGTGTGTTTTTTTATTCAGATTTTTTAATATAAAAATAATTGCTTTTTTTCGTAATTCAGTAACATAATTATTTACGTAGGTGAAATAGAAAAAACGTATAATCTTAGAGGATAAAAAATTCTCATTAAAGTTTGTGGTCTAAAAGTAGCACGTACGATTCGTAGAATCAAAGTAATCATGTACTATTTTATATGAACAAAAGTAAGATCAAATTTAGAAATAATTTGTTGGAAAATTTTAAGCAGGAAAAAAGATTTTTAAATTCCATCAAAGCTTTTTAGATAATTAAATTAATTAATTCATGATCGCATAACCCCAAAATCTCTGTACTTCCGCTGCATATTATTAACCGATCGAATTTCGTTTGACACATTTTGTTTGACCTATCCAACATCAAAAATATTAATTTAAATTCAAAATAAGTGCTTGAAAAAAAAGCTCTAAATAAAAAAATTCATTTGTAAAAATAATTTATTCCATCACGTATTAAACATAAAAATAAATGATAACTCCGATAGATAGATGTGCGATTTCCTGCCAAATGATGCAGTCTAAAAAAATGTTTTTTACATCTGTTTATTAGGGTCATCGTTTTTAAATGCGTAATACGTGCTTGCAAAAAGCTTTAAATAAATTAATAATAAATTTTTTTTAATCAAATTTTCTTTTATTTTTATTTATATTACGTCATAGGATTTAATTTCAGGAAATACGAGTGTAAGCAAAATAAATTTAAATCGTAAACTCTGAGAAAACGTTTGTTAACTTACTGTAGTTTACTAATTTTAGTAAATTTAAGATTTATTCGTAAATAAGCGATTGTTTAATTAACATAAAATTACGTTTAGTTTTCAGTTACTCTTGTAAATTAAAATCGATTGCATATTTGACCTTGTTAAATACCAACACAAATGCATTTAATGTAAAACAAATTTGTAAATCCATTAAATTTATTGTCACTATTTGTTGTAATAAAAATTTAATAAGTTGAAGTATCTGCTTCGATAAAGTTATGAGTGATTTACAAAAAATGTTATTGTTATTTTCAAGAGCTTTTCATGAATTGTGCTTTCAATTTTTATAGAAATATTTTTTAAAAAGTTCAAGTTTCTTAAAAAGGCAGAATTTGCGCAGTGGAGCAGGTTTTATCTAATAAACGGATTTCTCTTATGATGTTAAGTAGGTAATTATTAAGAAAGCTCTTAACAATTAAGATTTTGTACTTATCGTGATATGAAAGCTCAGTATGTAGGGGAAGGAAGTTCAAAGCAAGAAAAATCTATTTCAACTTTTATTGCCCTCTTTCTTAGAAGGAAAATGTTAATTTCAGATTTTGTTAACCATAATTTTGTAATCTACTGAATTATTAAACGGTACTGAAATTGTTAATATACTGAACCACAATTTTTGCTTAATTCGAAAAAATTTCGAATTTTAATTTAAAGTTCAGAGTATTAGTTACTCGAGGATACTTAAAAAAATAATGTAAATTTCGAAATTAAGATTAAAAAAAATAAAAATTGAACTAATAAATTGGATTACATGAAAATATTTTTCTCAAATAGACGAATTTTTTGAAAATAAAACATAAAATTTGAAATTAGCATACTTTAATTTTGAAATGATTTTTCCTAGAAAAAAGTTGAATAAAAATATTAAAAAATTTTAAAATTTTCTATTTCAAGTTCAACGCGCAAACTCTGAATTTTCTTTCTAATGTTCTATCTCGAAGGAATGTCATGGGATTTTCCAGCTCTAAATCCCAAAAGTAAAGTTTTTTTTTATTACAAAATGGATTTTTCTATAAAATAGCGAATATTTTAAAAAATGGTATTTGAATACATACTTTAAAAAGAAAATTCAAAAGAAAAATTTTCATACATTTACCTTGATTTTGTTATTGTAAGAGTAAATAAAGTAAGTAGCGGTTAAACCGTTGCTCTTAAAAAAGCTCCAAAAAAGCTCAAAACAGTTAAAATTGAAAGGAAACGATTCTTGATTAAAGTTTATTTAATTTTGAGTGAATTTCGAGGGTGTGTCAAAATCCAGTCTAATTGGATGCTATTAAAATATTTTCCATCCCAATAGGAAGCCTAGAAAATATAAAATTACATTTAATAATCAAAGCGAGTTTTTTTACACTAAGAACCAACCCCTCAGTCAAAAAAGGTACCTACCCTAAAAAACGAAACTAGCTTAGATCAAAAATTAATTACCAAACCACTTTCACGCTTGATTTTATTTTTTTCCAATATAAATCAATCGACCTACGCCCAAAAAAAAAGTGAATTTTTACTCATGAATATTTATTTTAATTTGGTCTAGAAAAAAATGTACACCAACATAATTAACACTATAATTCAAAGGAAATCCTGTGAAAATAAAATTAAAAATTTTTATTCCACAAACACACATTTAAAAAGTAAACTTGACATCTGTGTGCGTCGCGATAAATACACATTTACTTTGTATCCTTTCTTTAGTTAAGATTTTTTTTACTCCACTTTTTTTCAGTTAAGTACTCTTTTTTAAAGACTTAAGTATTATAAACATTTTTTTTTCTCTTCTACTGTACACAATAGTTTATTTATTTTTTGTTGTGCTTTTTTAATGAATCCAATTCTAGGAAAAAAAAAGAGAATTAACTACTTTAAATATCATTATTTTCATTATGTTAAACAAACTAAAAAGAATTATTTAATTCAGTGAATAGAATTTAATATTTTTCTTTGATCTGTGTACAAAATATTGAAAATCGATCGATAAATATATATAAAAAAAAAAAAAAAAAAATTACTTTCACATAAAGAAAATTGCGTTCGGAAATTATACTTATTGGTTTAAAACGATTTACTATAATATGATGGGTTAGAGATAGGATGCAATCATTATTATTATTTATCATCGTGTCATTTTTTTTATGAATTATATTGAATTTTATTTTTGTTGGGAAGATTGAATTCAGTCTATATGGGGTGGTACGTGCTGGATGAGACAGTTTTTATTGGTAAGGATATTTTTATGGGTTTTATGAATAAAATTAATAAAATTTTCTCTGGTTTTCATTTTATGGTCTATCGTGCTTTTTCGAAATTTGTTCAATATTTGCTGATGAACATTAAGGGTAGGTTCCTTGAGCTTTTTTTTCAAATTGATTTTTATTCAAAAAATATTGATGAATATGGAAAAAAAATTTTGAATTAATCCCAACGCCTGAAAGCGAAAGTGCCGGAATGCAAGAAAACAAGATTCTAAATTAAATGCGTTTTTCTCAAAACGAACTTTTTGAAAACGGGCCACACAATGACGAAAAAACTATTACTCCGATTTCTATTTTTTTTTTTATAAATCGATTTTTTATGAAATTCTACAACTTAAGAACCTGATTGGAGAATTTTCGTGGACTCTTGGTTCCATTTTTGGAAAAATGATGTCTAATTTCGATTTTTTATTATTTCCTTCATAATTTTTTTTATTTTTAATATTTTTCATTGATTGTAGTTCATATTATGCAAAAAGTCATGTACTTTATGGTGTTTTTTTTTTAATCAGACGATTCTAAGCCGAGTTATGATGTGGCTCGATTCGGACTTTTTTTTTAGATACCAATTTCATCGCCATCTCATCATATGTAAAAATGAAAAAATAAAAAGAAAAAATTTTTTTTTGTGTTCATTATAAGTTTATAAAATAGCTCTAAAAAAATCTTTTTATTATATAATAAACTTTTTGAGAAAATGAAACATAAAAATTCCATTATTTTTACTAAAAACTCAAAGAACCCACCCTTAAGTTCTGAAAATTCTAGAGGTTGGTAAATATGTTTGGGTAAAAGTATCTACAGCCTAATAGTATTAGTTACTTATTGTTAGTTCCACGACATGGGTGTTTAGGACTCAAGAGACTGCAAGCAATGACTCAGTGGTAAAGACTTAGAGCTGCCAAGCGGTGGTTCGCGGTTTGATCCCAGACATAAACCATAAATTTTTTTTCTTGTTATAATAAAAATATTTATAGAACCATAAAACAAAAGAAATTTCTGATTCAAAACCTTACCTGCAGACCTCTGAAACTTTTTGGGTTTATCCGAAACCTGACCCAAGCTGGTTTTCGAAAAAAGACTGATTTTTTGGGTCAGATAGCCAAAAAATAGAGTAACCACATACCATTGGGTTTAGGAAATATTCTGGTATTTTCATTTGTCAAAAACTGGATTCTCTAAAAATTCTGTTGATTTTATGTCATTTTTTTACCAGGGCGGACCACAATTCCTTTTTTTGCAGCTTTTCTTTAAGCCTCTTATACCGCAAAAACGAGTTATAAAAAATAACTTTTACCCTTTAATCCAAAATTCAACTAAAATTTCAGAGCGAGCTTTAAAAAATGGCAAAAAATCTAAATAAAACGGTAGTTAACATAAAGCAGCATTTAATTTAAAATAAAGATGGCAGAATTTCGAAAGCTTTAAAATTTGTTATTTTATTAATATTTATCGATAATAAATATAGCTAAAATTTTACGTGTCTAGAATATTAAAGTAACTCGATATTACTTTAAAGAAGGGATTTTCGATCGCGTATAGTCAGACGAAATTCAAGCTGCAGAGAAAAGTTACTAGTGAGAAATAGAGAGAGAGAGTATAAAATTATCTATATATATAACAATGGGTTGCTAATGATGATAGTAATTAAGAGTTGGAAATTATTATTTATGTAAAACACAATATAGATTATTTATTTTTTGTCTCGAAAAACTTTTATTGTCATAATTTTTGTTTCGAAAAAAAAAAAGAAATAGAGGAATTTAGCCATTATAATAGAAGACAAGAAAAAGTTTATTTTCTTGGAGAAAAGGAATTCCATAAAATAAAAAATGAAGTTTATTGTTATTTCTCAGTATAGAGTAAAAGTTTTATCTTTTTCAAAGTTGGCTGTATTGTGTTGAGTTTACAAAATAAAATAAAAATAAGAGATGCGGGTGAGAAGAGTCGAGCAATTAAGAGTTCGAAAAATTACCTATTTTCCGGTATACACCCTTATTTATCTTGTATAAATGTAACTTTCTTCCTTTGGTCAATACGACGTTTTATCTCGAAAATACTTGAATTACATTCCAAAATCCTAAAATGCTTACTCCAAGAATTCAATTTATTTCAATCAGTATAAATAGCTCGAGTTAGTCAAATTCTTTAGCATGTGCACAACAAAAGAAAAATTATTTTCCCATTTTTTCTTAAAAAACTTTAAAATTAAGGTATGATTGATACAATAATTTTCAAATAAATTTTATTCAACACTTTAATTTAACAAAATTCTTTTGTACTTTCTTATACAACAAAAAAACGTCTGATTTTAATTTTTATTGTTAAAGAAAGAAAGAAATTTTCAATTCAAGTTAAAATTTATTATTTTCTTTTATACTCACTGATAATGTAAACACGTATTACATAAATCGCCTTTGTAATTTTGTGAAACGCTGCCCTAAGGCTATAACAAAGGTCAAATATTAAATTACTGCCGGGTGTGTCAATAATTAAACGATATTGGATTTTAAGCGCTTCTTTTGTACGTAAAAATTATTTCTTTATGGATGAAATACATGAATGAAAGAAAAATATTATATTTCTTCTAAAGAATCATAGGAAATTGTAAAATTTCCCTTCTTGTGTTATCAAAAGATATAAATTGTTTACAAGGAATTGATTCCTTTTCTAGTTCACAAATAAGAGAGAAATTTTTTTTATTTCATCCTGTGTGTTCTTTTATGTAAACATTGGTCAAAAGAATAAAATAAGTTTTATAATTTAAAATTTAAATTTTATCTTGTAATGTAAGGTGTAATTAACGTTAGTTACACGATTTTCAGATCAACGATTTCTAAACTATTTAACTTATAATACTTTAAGTGGGTTTAATATCGTTCAGCTTGAAAATTTTAACCTTTTGAAATCTGCACTGCAGGTATAAAAGCTATAATTTATTATTACGGATATAAAATATGTATATGGCTTCTTTGCAAAATAATGTACTTTAATCATCTGACAATTGTTATGGATCCAGTCATAATGCGGTAATTGGTCTAAAATCTACAACCATCGTGAGAAAAATTCTACTATTGATTTTTTTGGCTCGCTAAATCTGAATCCAGAGTCCAATTGAAAAATTGAGGAAAATCCTTAGATCAGTAAAAACTATCGCTTTTTAAAGGTTTTTTTGCAATATTTTTTAAAAGAAGCTAATATAATCAAATAAATGCCATTTTTCAAGATTAATTAACAAAATATTAGATTTTTTTGATAAGGTGACAAAGTTAAGATGGCTAAATTAGGGAGTAAAAACTACCCCTAAAATAAGAAAAGTTACAAACAACATGATGTACGTTTATTTTTTTCATTTTTTGTTATTTAGGGGTAGTTTAAAGTATTCACCCCCTAGTAAGTCAGATAATTTTTATGACTATAGTTGTTGCTATTTTTTCGTTTATGAAACGTTTTCATTTTTTTAAGGGCAGTTTTCACCCCTGGGAAGGGGGGATGAAACCATTTTCGGGACTACAGTTGTGGCTATTTTTGCGATAATAAAACGAAAAGTTTGGAACTTAAAGTGTAATGCAGTTTTATCACTTTTTTTTTAATTTAGGGGTAGCTTCTACCCAAATTCATCCCATGGAGAAGGGTTACTAATATGCAAATTGGTTAAAATACGATAAAATATTTTTAAATACCCATAATTCAAAAAAAAATAAATTATAAATATTTATATAAATAAATTATAAAAATAAATAAACGTACATCATGTTTTTTGTAACTTATTTTTGGGGTAGTTTTTACCCCCTAAAATTACCCATAATATTCCAATTTTGTCACCTTATCAAAAAAAGCCAATATTTTATGTTAATTAATCTTGAAAAATAGAATTTGTTTGATCATTTTAGCGTCCGTTCAAAAATATTGCAAAAATCTTTAAAAAGGGGTAGTTTTTTCTGATTTTAGGGTGTTTTCCAAATGTTCATCCACTTTGGAAGCTGGATTCGGAATAAATGACCCAAAAAACCTATAATAGATTTTATCTCATGTAGGTTTGCGATTTCAGACCCCTCTCGCAAGTTTCTCTACTGCATGATTTCAAAATTTAATAATTTTATGCTACAATACTTGAAATTTTAGAAAAAAATGTAAAAATTTACAGACATAAGGAATAATACACTATAATATTTCTTAGATTTGATCATCCGAGCATAAAAATATCTTAGTTTCATTGAACATAAAACGCGTATTGTATTCCAGCACGTATTTCCCGTAGAAAAAAAGTATAGAAACGCGCTTTTATTTCCGTGATCAATTTCTCTTCTAACAAGATTACGTGCTGGAATATAATCCTTTCTGGTTGAACAATACTTTAAATACTAGCCTTAGAAATCTACTATCCAGAGAAAAATGTGCAAAAAATATAATATTCTTTTAATTATGATAAAAACTCCTTGGTGAATAATTTAACATTATTAAATTTACACACAAGAGCGCTATTTTTCATTTACGCTAATGCTTCTTTACAGTTTTAAAATGTCAATTGAATATGATAAAAAAATTTTTGAACGGATTTCCCATTCTGTTTTTATTACACACATGAGACATTATGTTCCTCCACTTCCTTTCTAAAATATTGTTTACTATCGAATGTTTTTGACATTTTTTTAAAAGTACAAACTTTTTTAACAAACGTACGTTTTTTGAACTTACATTATGTGATTTTTATATGCTTGTCCATTCATGCTCTTTTATTTATCGAACTGTTTCCATAAGAAAAATTTAGTAGAATTAAGTAAGGATTATGCTGCTGACAAATCCTATAATTCCAGTGACGTTATTTTTGTTACCTGAGTTAAAATATGTTAATATTTTGTAAAAATACTGTTAAAAGCTTTAAAGATCCCGAGTTTAAAAAAATATTTATGTAACAGAATTTTACTTTCTAATGTAATAAGCAGAGGATCAAAGTAAATTCGACATCAATCAATTAATCGATATTAAACGAGTTAAAAGTTTTCCTTGCGTGAACCAAACTAATTAAACATAATGTAAAGGAGAATTTTTTGTAACAAAAAGTCTTTTGATATTAACATATTTAATAAGATATAATTAATGATAAATGTTAAAGGGAAACCGCTTGATTCAAAGTTTTCTTGTAGGTAGTATAAAGATCAAATAACTTTCAAAACCATCAAAATATGCATCAGGTGGTAAGGTAATATCGATTTCTCTTTTGGTTTGTAATGAAAAGATGACAGGATTTCAATTTATTAGACCAAAGAGACGATTAAAATTATTCTGTCTTTAATAAAAATAACGAGAGTCAGAGATTTAAGCATCATTAATTTAAGGTACGGACCCGGATGCTATTGCTGGTTGCATCATCAATCATCCTGAAGAAGAAGAAGCCTATTTTTCTATCTACACATTCTCTGTAATTTATTCGACGTGCAAGAAAAGAATAAGAGTCTTTGTGGGTGTTGGTGCTTTTGTCGAAGCTTGTAAATCGATGAACATGATACAAAAATTGTTCGAGCGTAACTTTTGGTCACCGAATTTCCGTAACTTTCTTTTAAATTTTTCTTATCAAAATGGATAAAATACGATTTTTTTCTATTTCTTTTTGTAAACACCAACACACAGTCTCAAAGGCATTCATTTATTCCATTTTGACTGTACGTTGACATTAAATTTTCACTACTAAATTAGCAAGCGTATCGAATTCTCACGTGGTTAAAACTATTATTATTATCATCGAGTGTCCGTTTCGTTTTGATTGCCATTTATATATGATCTGTTGATGTATGTTTCGTATGCACGAATAACAAATTTTTATAAATCCAAATCACGTCAAACCATTTCAGCTGCCACCAAGCACGATGAAAACAAAACAAAGTAAAGTAAAATAACATTTTTATACACACACACACAAATATACAGATGAAGAGAGGAACAAAAAATAAATAAATAAACGATATGCATTGATATAAATTTTTTGCGGTGATAAAATAAAAGCCGTTTTATTAACCAAATGTAAACAAAATTTTTAAATTATAAAAAAGCTCGGTTTTTAAATAAATATTATTGACGATGTGTTTACATTTAATATTGACTTTGAATAAAAGATATTTTTTTTTTTCAAACTTTTTTCAAGTTTTATACGTGCAGGCTACCCGACTTACTTTCAATTTTCAAATTTTCAAATGATTTTTTTTCGATCGTTTTTGTTTTTATTTACATAAACATTAAAAAATGTTTGACAAATTTTTTTTTTATTTGATTTATAAAATTTAAGTTAAAAAATTTTTTTTTGTCTATAGTATCTTCTAAATTTATTTACCAAGTTCTTTATTTTTTCTCAAAATAAAAAATTTTTAGAACCAAACCCTTTTTCCCCTTCAACCCCCTGTACTAATTAATCACGATTTTAAAAACCGGATAAATAAATGTTTTTTATTCAACTCAATCGAACTAACACCAAAGAAATCAAGATTTTTGCAGTGTAAAAGACTAGCATCGATAAAAAGAGAGAGTAAATATTTTGAAATGAATAGTACACTGATGACTGTGTATTGCGATATAAAAAAAATTATTACTGTATAATGGATAAAATGAAAGAAGAAGCAATGCGAAGAAGAAGCGAATCGGAAGAATTTTTTCTATAAGAAAAAAATACTCGTATTTATTTAGATTTTTTTATTTTTTAAAGCATAATAAATTGCAAAGAATATAATAAAGTTACTATTAGGAAAATTATCGAGACTTTTTTTTCCCGGGGATTCAATTCGTTATTTTTTATTTTCAACAATTGAAAAATCCACTGGGACAGTAAGGGTAAATAGAGGAAAGTACATCATTAATTTTATATTACTTTGGTATTATAAGTAAGTATGGAAGATATTTTTTGTATATTCTGTGACGTACCACTAAATGAAAACGCGGTAATGCTTTTAGCTTTTTTTCTTGAAAGCTTGTCTGAAATATGAGATATCGATTACCATTCTTTGTCTAGGATACAAACTCTTTGTAATTTCTTATTAAATTTACTCATGCAAATTTGTTCAATTCCTTGAATCCAACAGTCAACCACTTAGTCAAATAAAAAATCGGCATAATTAAACCCTCTCTAATACACATAAAATTTTCAAAAAGCTTATTATTATTATTATTACAGGGAATGGAATTGCGCAACGTTTGATAAACACACAGTCGAATAACATAAATTTTTGAAATTAGATATGCAGTACGTTCATAAATTGGTAGACCTCTTTGTCTTACATATATGATCCCCATAAGAAAATTCGAGAGAGAAACATTCATGAACGTACGGATAAAGTCCACATATAGAAAAGTATGCGTACAGAAACCACGACCGTGCAAGAACAGTGTTAAATGTAACACAACGAAATAGAGACGAAAAGTTTTGTTAAATATTTCTCTCTTTCTTCGTACCTTGCGCAATTCCCTTTAAACATATCAATGGGGCTTCCTATTGTTTATTACTAGTAATTTAAGAATCTTGTGCTAGAGAGCGGAACAGGACTGACACTCCAGCTAGAAAAATAATTATAATAACATAAAAGGCTCGAGTTGTGTAAGCACTTTGTATTTCGTTTAGAGATAAAACAAGGGAGGAAATAACGCGAAAGAACTCTTTAGACACTCGCATACTAGATTATAATTGTATTTGCTTGCGTTGCGCAATTATTTTCTTGCGTTGAGCAATTAACTCGAGATAATTAACTTCCTGAATAATTCGAGCTAGTTAACTCTTGGCATTTGACTGATTCATTTAATTCGCGAGAAGATTTGACCGCGAATGTCTATCCCCTACTTCTAACTAACTTTTCAACTCGTTTATAATTAATTGGACATTGAGTGCACTCTCGTTTGATCTTACACACTTACCCTCTCTCGCATGTACCAAATGTTAAAGTGCCGTAGACACGAGTTTCGGAGAGCCCATTAAGCACACAGATCCTAAGTACTCAGTCGCTGACAATTTCCTATGCACATACACACACACACGTAAAGTGCTGAGAAATGCGTAAAAAATAAAGTTTCAACAAAATGAAATTCCCGGAGAATAAAGTAGAAAAGTTGGCTCTCGATGAAAGAGGAAAGAAAAATAGTATTATAAAATAAGAAGTAAAATTAAAAGTTATATGAGATCTGTTAAGTTGTCAAAGGAGTGGAAAAATAAAATTTGAATCGAGCTAAATTACCATCAACTCAAATAAAAAGCTGCATAAACTTTATTTTTTTTTTCTATAGAAATAATTAACGATAAGTTTTTCTTGAATTTCTATTAAATTTAAGCACAATGTAAACCTAGAACTGTATTGTTTAAATTAACCAGTGTAAATTAACCCTTAAAACTTTTCTACTGAAAAGTCCAATAAAAGTAAAAAAAAAAGTATCATTTTCTAATAAAATTTTTCTTTTTTCATAAAAAACGTATGAAGAATATATTTTGAAATGACTCGACATAATGAAATACAAAAAAAGTAGAAAAATTTTTTGAATGTGAGAGCTTAGCTCGAGAAAAAATAATAAAAGAAAGTAAGGATTTGAGAATATAAAGAAGTAATGATGAAAGTTGAGAACGTACGAGTAAAAAAAATATTTGGTACAATAATCTTTTTTCTTAAAAAAAGCTAGAAAATAAAAGCTCAGGGAGTATTTTTTACTGTTCTTTTCTTCGAGTAATCCATATTTTCTTTAATATGAAAAACAAATATTTTAAAATAGTTATTTGTTTAGAACTCGGCTCTGTAAATATTTAAAATTATTATTTCAAGTTTTTCGGATATCTAAAAAAAAGGTTTTGTGTATTAAAGATGATTTATTTGTTTTTAGACGTGGAGAAATGTGAAATCTGTGAATGTGATAAAGTTGAATTATCTAATCATTTGTTTTCGTGATTTCTGAGAGAGAGTATTGATTTCTATGAATTATTATTATTGGTCAATTTGTCATTCATTATTAATTACAGCTAAAACAGAGGTTGTCGTCTATTCAATTTCATTATTTATTCGGTTATTAAGCTTCATTTCGAACAAGAATTTTTGTTTTGTGTGATACAAATAATTAAAATAAGAAGAATGGAACAAATCGCATATGACGTAACTACTAACATAAAAGCTTTTTTTCGTATGATTTTCATTTTTGAACATATTGAATTCCAGAAAAAAAGTGTCTGATACAATTTCATTCAGACCTTGATATGAAAAAGAAAAATTTTTTTATCTAGGTTATACCTGGAACTTTAGAGTATATGCTAATAGGATACACAGATAGTTGAAGCTGCAACAATGCTTCTTTTAAATTGAACCATAAATTTGAGCTTTCTTTTCTTGTTTAAAAGTAATTTATTTTTTTCAATTTTCAAAGCTTTTTTTGTTCAATTTTTGGAAACTTAAGTTTTGGACACTTTTTAAGCTGGTTTTATGTATTACTGGTTTCGCGTAAATATAAAGATTTTTAAGATTTTTAAGGAAATTAGTCAGATTTTTTTGGTAGATGATTAGATTGTCAAGATTTTTCAAGGTGCTCAAGTGTTTTTGGATGGAATTTTATATAAAAAAAATCCTTCTTAAACCACATCTGAAATTTTTTTGTAGTTGAACAGTGCTAACCCATTATTGATTTTTAAAAAAATGTCCAAGATCGTCTCACAGCTCAAAAAATAAATGGAATACGCGTTTTATAAAAAATGAATAATTTTAGTTCATAAAAAATTTTTACCTAAAACTGTCTATATATTTTAAAATTTTTATCATTTAAGAGCTCATACCTTCAAAAAAAAATTTTTAATAAATGAAAACATCGTTTTTAATTACCAAAATTGCTTAATTTTTTGCTTTGATTTTCAGGGTGATAATTTTCTGGGGGGCAAGGGAAGTTACAGGTCCGCCATTTCAGAAAAGTAGATCCCAGAAATTCTCACCAAAATAATTAAGACCATTTCTATTCCAAAGGTTGAATAATAATAAAAGAAGGCTATACTTCCGGATAAGTACAGTGACTTGGCCCCCGGAACCAAACCTATAACCTAAGTAGTAGCATCAAAGAGTTATCAAAATACTCACTGATTTCCGTTAGAATTAGATCTCCAGGCCACGACAGGCTCCCAAAAACCTAAAAATACCGTTTTTTTCGGTTTTTTAAAGATTTTTTTTAATTTCTACGATCCGTAAACAATAGTCAACATTCTGTAGCCCCAATTGTGCTATTCTGTCACTGCCGTTTATCTGCATTTTACGCATATTTTTGCTTTTTAAATGTTTAAAGTCCTAATAAAAGGTAGTGATAGAATAGCGCAGTTGGGATTTCAGAATTGTGACTATATATAAAAATCAGTTTGGTAACTATACTTTTGAATTTTGGCACAACAATAATCTATTTAAAATAAAGATTTCACAGTAATTTAAAAAGCGCGGATAAATGACGGTAGAAGATTTTGAATTTTTGGGTATTAAAAAATGGCCCCCCCCTCCAGGAAATTTTTTAAAAAATTGAATAATATGGTTTTTCAATCCACCAGGACTATAAAAAAAATTTAGGGACTGTATATTTTTTGATACTCAAAAAACTGATTTTCGAAAAATTCAAAATTATACTTCGTGATCTTAAATTGGCCCCAGAGGTCTCAAAAAAAATTTTTCTGGAAAAGTGGTGAAATTTTAAGTTATTCAACCTATGAGCAGATTATTATCTGCTAACAGGTCTGAGAAATTAAATAAAATCTAAAAAACTCCAAAAAAAAAACGGTTTTTTTAGGTCTTCGGGGGCCTGTCGTAGCGTAGAGGTCTAATTCCAATAGGAATCATTGAGTTTTTTTAATAATTTTGGGGCTAAATCACTATACCTATCCGGAATCAGCCTTTACATATGTAAATATTAAGGGCCTCATAAAAAAAATTTAGGCAAATTTTTAAATATCTTAATTTATAAGAGATTATTGACCTATAAAAAACAATAAAAATTAAAAAAAAAATTTTTTAATAGCAAAACAGAGTTAAAATGGGTTTAAAAAAAAATTCGATAGCCTTCAAGAGAACCTTTGATGTAAAAATTTTTTTCATATTAGTCTGATACCTTTGATGTATAAACTCCTTTTTTTCCATAGCATCCAAATATGTATTAAACACACAGCAGTTACTTAATTATTGGACAATTTTTAATTCTCAGAAACTCCAGTCTACTATTTTTCAAACATAAAATTTATCGTTCTATTAGTTTCGAAAATGCCTCCCGGTAATATCTGTTTATATACCATTTGAAAATTTTTATCATTGCCTGCGCATTCGATATCAAATAATTCCAACAATATAAATTTCCTACGTACGGTAATCTTTTTTAAACGATAAAAAAAAGGTGAATACGGTAAATTAAAAAAATATTTTTTTTTTAAAGTAAATAAAAAAAAAATGATCAATATTTTTCCAATATTTCTGTTTTACATTTGTTTAAAAAAGTAAATGCAATTATTTTCTTGTATTCACATGACAGTAAATTAGTGTTTTTATTTTCAATGATGTAAAAAGTTTAATGTAATAAAGTTTAGTAGCATAAATTAAACTAATCTGTTTTTGTAACGTATCTGAATAAAATGACAAGTTTACTTTTGTTTACTTTAATTGTAGATTCTTAAACAAGATTTTAAACAGGGGTTCTTTTCAAAGTGTAAACTTTTTTACATTTTAGTAACTGAGATAAATGTAACGTGGCTTCGTACTAAAATGCTGTGTAATTGCCGCTCATTTAATGTAAACCATACCCGAGTTTAAAATAATTTACTAAATTTAAAATATTTCATGAAATACGACACTGTTCAGTACTGCTTTGATCTTTGCGATATTTAAAACTGAAACCAAATTAAAGTATGTAAAATTCATAAATTCATTTAATATAAAAATGTTAACACAAAATGTTTCAAGTCTATTAATTTTTGATAGAAAAATACAGAACCAGAGCACAACTGATAAGTCAGCGCTTTATTGCAACCGTCAGCAATTGTAAATGCTTTATGTATATTTTCGAGACAATTTTTCTGTGCATAAAATATTTATGCAAGTCAAAATATATCTTAATAAATATGTTTTTCAATAATTTATTATTTTGGTATAACAAAAAAATGGTATAGGATCCAACAGAAAGCTCTGCCAAAATGACTGAATAAAAGTATAATATTTCAGTTAGAAAAAGACAGTAATTTTGTGTAACATTACAGTATAAAACATTCTATCCGAAAAGTATGTCAAGTTAATTAGCGATTCATGCATTTGAAAAGTCGAGAATATAAAAAAGGTGGCTTAATGTCAGCATACATGAGTTAAAGCTCCAGGCAGTAGAAATATAAATGAAAAGCGAGACGTGAAACATTGATTCCAAGTTTTATAGCGTCTTCTTATTGCTTGGGGCTAAAAATTCTATTCAATAGTGCGAATCTCGTGTTTCCTCGGGTTACTCGATATTATATTAAAAGAATTTAATTCCAAAAAAAAAAAATGGTTTTCAACCACATACTAAACTAACTGTTTGTACAAAAATTATTAACACCTAAGACGATGAATTACCCTAACTTCATTATATCCTCTGCATATGCATAAGCTTTAACTTTATAGAAATTTACATTTAGTTTAGAGAAACGTAGAGAAGCAGAGATGCTTATATGATATCAGCGCGAGATGAGAATATATTTACGATTATACTCTCGGTAGGATCAACGACGTGGACGTGACGGAATTATCTGCTAAAAAAATTAACATAAATGCACTTTTTTTAAACAATAATATTCAAACATGCTTAAATAGAATTGTCTGAGCTGCTTTTTGTATCCTTCATATAAATACCGATTCATCAAGGATGCCCATGGTTTTCTATACGTGTGCTACCTTTGTAAATGACAGTTTTTTTCTACTGTTTCCAACGTATAATCCACAAAGCATTTTGTCCTCGAGCTATTATACTTTTTTATGCTATAAAAGCGATTATATTTATTATACTTTTTATTTACTTCGTTTTTAATTATTTATTAGACTTTTTATGTCTTACACTTTTTTATTTCAACAGGCTTGAATTATTTTTTCAATTACAATATCTCTGTACTTTACAAATTAATTTACATGTAGTACCTTTTTTTTTTTATGTTTTTTTTATGTTAGTTATTTTACAGTGCTTTTTTTTTTTAAACTAGAAATTTACTACTTTTTTTGAAAATTTAAAAAAAATTATTCTCAATATGCATTTGTCATAACTGCACCTGAGTTTATTCTGACTTTTATGGCCACTCGGTGACACTTTGTATTTCGCGATGCTTCTCTTCCATTATGTCCTAGAATCACCAAAATTTTTAAGTTCCAAAGTGTACTTTTACATTTGCGACTCTTTACTATACGTTTTTAATAAATGAACAAATTTAGAAAATAAATAACGTGTAATTATCAGCACATAATCCACATTTTTTAAGTCTAAGAATTAAAACAGTCTATTACACATTTTTCTCGAAAAATTTGTCACCAAATACTGAAAATTCCCTCAGCACGAAGTAAACACGACACTGACAATCTCGACTCATTAGCGCATATTTAAATTTGTTATTTGATATTAATTATATTTTAAAACCCATGTATTTACCTACACAAACGAAAAATTTTTTTTAAATATGTTAACGTCAACTGCAGAATTATGAATTTTCAGTTCCTCTTACAAATCTACCCGCACTATCCACATACAAAAATAGTCAAAACGAAAAAATTGTATATTTTTATAACGAATGAGTTTCCATAATCTCTCCAATAACAAGCTTTATTTATGTTGTATTATAATTTAATACAATCTATAATCTCCCATCCATTAACATAATTAACTTTAATTATAATGAATTTTCTACCCCCTTCCACAGAAATCAGCAATAGTATATTTACAGCTCGTGTCCAGAAAAATAAAGAATGGCCCAAATCGCACGTAAATTACCTTCCGAGGCGAAGCCGAGGATGCTAAACTGCGATTTGGGGCATTCTTTATTTATGGACAAGGGTCGTATAAAATTTTTCTGCAAGAGTAGCGAGAAAATCGTACTTTCGTGGCTACTGTACAGAAAATAATAAAATCGTTGTCATTAGGTCTGAACAAACAAAACATAGAATCTAATCCCTTGGCACTAAAACACCACGAGTACATAACCAATAATTTATTTTTAGTAAGCACTCTGATACCACAATAATAATTTGAAAAATTGGAAAAGAGGCTTAAACATGATATCCAAAAAACAAATTAAATTCAGTAATTGGTTTTCCTCAATATATGATTTTAAAAATTTATAGTAAGAAGATTTATTATCGAGTAATTGTAAAAAAAGTAATATATAGAAAATAATCGAACTTATAAAAACAAAAGAACATTCTTTGTTTTTTCTACAATGTAACAGATAAAAACGTTAAAGTATAATTTACAAAAAGAAAAAATAAAATCTGCTTATACTGGGAGATACACAGAACACAAGCTCGTAAAAAGTTTAGCATAGTAGTTTTCAATGAAAATTATATGATTTTCCTATTTTTATATACAAAAAAGGCTTTTATTTTAGAAAAAAACAAGCAAAAGGATGCACTCGAGCATCTCAAAAAGGAGGTAATAAAAGTGAATTGGAACCTCCTTTTTCTAACGCTTCGTGATATTATTCAAATATTAAAATTTTTTCTTCGAAATTATTCTTTTTCAGTAAGTTTCAAGGATATTAAGTCACAAGATATTAACTTTGCATTATCCTTAGATTTTTTTCCTTTTTTGTGTGTACATAAGAGAAGAAATGTTTGACAAAATTTTCTATGTAAGGTGAGTAAAAAGAGATAGGTTAGGTTTACTTTTGAGATTAGCTTTGAGTTATCTATCATCACTTATTAATTCACCGTAAATCCTCACATTTATGACTTTTTCATTAAAAGAAAATTAATTGAATTTTTCATTTATTACCAACAGAAATATAATCTCTTTTTCAAAAGAACATTTTTTTCACTTAAATTTATTATAAATTAGTAAACGAAGAAAACCTAACCTCAAAAAGAACTATACTTTACTCCAAAGAATAAATAATCCACTCCACGTCAACAGTACTTTCATCATTTTTATCTATTACATTACTTTAAATGTAAAAAGTAAATCCAATTTTTATTTTATTTTAACTTAAATCTGATTTATATAGTTTCTTCTTTTTTTTTTTTGAACAAAAAAAAATATATTTCTTACTTTAACTTAACTTTACCATCTGATTTTAAAGAAGTTTATAGCCAGTATCTTAAAGTTATATATAACCAAATCATACACGATAAAAACTATGAGCACTATTGTAACTTTCCTACATTAATTTACATAGAAATGTAGTTTTACTTTTTTTACTTTATTTCGAACACCGTTTTTTGGGTTTACAATTTTTTTTATCTATTTTTGAGATAATATTTTTAGACGGATCTGTAAGTACTGAAATTTTAATGGTTTGAAGTAATTGCATTGTTCGTGGTAATGAGGATCAATTAACAAATATTTGAGGTGTAGGTTCGAGTACAAAGAGTACTTTTTAATTTGTAACTCTATACAGTTGATTGGTTTTAGACGTGTTAATGTTTAGCATAGTATTTATGAAGAAAATGATTAAGATCGTGTTACAAGGAAAGATCCAAGAATACATTTTTTCGAAGATAAATAAAAATTTTTTCATTTCAAGTTTTTTAGTAGTACAGGTCAACGTTTTAGCAGACGCAAGAAACTAAACATGGATCGAAAGTTTTTGATTCTGTATTTTAATGTGATTACCCTGAGACATGTTGTTTGGCCATACCCATGCTTCGACCAGGAAAGGATATCTTTAATTCGTAAACTAAATCAAATTAGATATCAATTACCTATTGATGTCAAAGAATTTTTAACAAAACCATTTTTAAACAATTGTTAAATTAAAAGGCTATTGCCGGATAAGCATAGTGATTTTCCCCTCTCAACCAAACATAGCTTGAGTAGTAGCATCACTGATTCTCGTTAAAATGAGACCTCTGGCCCACGACAGACCCCCAAAAACCTAACAAAAAAAAATGGTTTTTTAGGCTTGATTTGATTTCTCCGATACATGAACAGACTCTGAACACTCTGAAAATTGGCTGAAAAACTTAACATATCATCACTTACCCAGAAAAATTTTTGATCCCTTTTAAAGCCCCGGAAAGCAATTTTGAATTTTTTGAAAATTGGTTTTTTGACCATAAAAAAAATCCTTTAATTTTTTTTATAGCCCTAGGGTGAGAAATTAAATTTTTTAATTTTTAGAAGATCTCTTAGAGGGGAAAATACTTTCTAATATGCAAAAATTCAATATCGTGTACCGCCGTTTACCCGCGGATTTATAACTGTCATAAAATTTTTATTTTGAACAGTTTATTACCATTTATCCGCGCCTCATGTATTTAAAAATCCAAAATATAAGTAAGAGGCGGATAAACGTCGGTAACAGCTTAGTGCGGTTGGGACTGCAGGATGGGGGTATTGATAAAAATCAGTTTAACAACTACACTGTAAAAATTCTTAAACGGTGGTAAAAGATTTTGAATTTCTGGATCATAGGAAGTGGAAAGGGCTTTAGGAGATTTTCTAAAAATTTAAAGAATATTTTTTTCATCCCACCAGGATTATAAAAGAAACTTTAAGGATGATTTCAGCCAATGTGCAGAGTATTATCTGTTGATGTCAATTTGGAATTTTTTTAGGTTCTTAAGTGCCTGCCGTGGCCTAGTGGTGCTACTACTTATAGCCTCGATTTAATTACAGGGGCCAAATCACTATACTTATCTACCAATAGCCTCGAACCTAATTTGAAAATGACTATGTTAAATTATTATTAATAAATTTAAAAAGATATAATGTTATAAGCTTCACATAAAACGGTTAAAAATAAAGTAAAATTAACGTAGCTACATAGCCTCAAAGAAAAGCCAAAGCTTGACACATTTACGTATTAGAAAAAAACTTATAAGCTACTGATAAGGGAAGAGCATTTTGGGATGCTCGTATTTAGGATGCTAAATTACAATCTGTAATTATATATCAGTTTATTATATTGATCAGTTTATTATACTGCCATTATTTCCAATGGACATTTTTAATTCCGACTCTGACTTTAAAGATTGGCTTTATTGAAAAAAAAAGAGAATTTAATATATTGACGATAGCGATGAAAAATTAGTAATACAAAAGAGTTTCGAAAGATGACAATAACATACGAAAAATAAAACCAATCGGAAGTTTTTTGCTTGACTTATAAGACGACAAGTGATAGCAGTTCAGCAGACCTGTTAAAATAAACAGTAGGTATCAGAAACAGATTTTCAAAGTATTCAATCGGTATTAAATTCATTTCCAACAGAAAGTTAAAATTTAAAGTTCCCAATGCGATGTAGAATAAAGGCCGATGTTCTATAGGATTGCTGATTTTTTTATAAATGAGAAAGGCAAAATTAAAAATTCCTTCATTACTAAAAAATCTCTCATACCTAGCCATTATATATGTTTTTTAATGATTGACATTTAATGTTTCACTTTTTAAAATTCTTTAAAGCGAAAAATATTAATGGTATCAAGTAGTACTAGTCAATAAATTGGTAGACGAAAAACAAAACCAAGATTATTAATTTCTTTAAAAAATTTGGGGTTCTTCTCATGATCGAGAGGTAAAATATATTTTAATGTAAAAAGTTGCTACACTGAAAAAAAAATACGGTTGTCGTTACTGGAATTTCGGTAGCGTGGCAGCCAGAATTTTAAATAAGCTCATTTTTAAAAAATTATCTTTACATTTCATTCGTTTAAATCAAGTTTGTTGCCTTTATCAGATAAAATTTAATAAATGAAATCAACTCATCATTTTTTTGGTTCCTCATTTTGATAAAATTTTTTCATCTTTCGGTCAAAATTTGTTTTCTGATTTTTTGGCATATTAGCACGTTTTGGGACCTCAGGAAGCTAAAAAAACGGTTTTTAAAAAAAGTCTGTATATGTGTCACGGTGACCTGGAAGCGTTTTATTATGCGATCAAAATGACAAAAAAAAACTGTATGTTAGAGTCTTTTCTACACTAAAAAATGTCTACGAATTTTCTATCCGGACCTTCTATCCAGCTACTTTAAGCGTTTGCTGTCAATATTTTCATAATTTCAATAATGATAATTTGAATTTTTTATAAGACTGGTTTTTTTTTTCGAAGTATCTAGGATTCCTAATGCGCCTGCAGAACTCGAAAATATAAGTAAAAAAAATAAGTTTCTCGTTGGATTTAGACCAAAACATCGATTTTTGAGCCCACGATAGCTCTCGAAAGTTTTTTTTTGGCCTCCTTAAAATTGGGATTTTCTTAAAACTTTCAGTTTTTCCAGTGGATTAAAATTACGTTTAAAATTATGTTCCAATTAATATACTTTAGTATTTTTTCCCCAGGAATCCGATGAAATCATTAATTTTCGCTTTTGATCACCTCTTATATGAGAAAAATCGATTTTTGTCGTGTTTCAGGGTCCCAATTTTGAGGAAATCCATTATAAAAGGTTATCAGTTTTCAAAATATGTTTTTTTGAATATTATTTACAAGAGGATCTTGTATATTTTTTCCCCAAAAATTCGACCACGTTTTATATGAGAAAAATCGAATTTTGTCGTTTTTCAGGGTCAGAATTTTAAGGAAATCCATTATAAAAATCAAGACAATATTGAAAATATGAAAATATTGACAGCAAACGCTTAAAGTAGCTGGATAGAAGGTCCGGATAGGAAATTCGTAGACATTTTTTAGTGTAGAAAACACCCCACCATACGGTTTTTTTTGTCATTTTGATCGAATAATAAAACGCTTCCAAGTCACCGTGGTGTGTGTGTGTGTGTGTGTGTGTGTATGTATGTATGTATGCATGTATGTATGACTGTAATCGGTGATATTTAACAACCATTATGGTATTAAGACCTAATTTTGTTTTCAAAATTTTTTTTACCAAAAAATCTCGAGGTACTTTTTTTTTTTAATTTGGATGTAATACCTCATTTCCCGTGAAAGTACTGATATTTAGTTTTCATTCAATATTTTGAATCTTATAATTTATTTTTTGACAATTTTTGTCACCAAAAAATACAAAAAACGCCAAAATTTTCTTTATTTTAGGACGCAGTGCTTAATTTCTTCCTATAAAAGTACGAATATCTAGAATTATCGTTTGTAAAGAATTTCTCCATCTGATACGTAATTTTTCGAAATTTTTTTTTTCAAAATTTTTTACATAAAAAAATTTAAAAAACACCATAATTTTTTTGCTTTTTGGACGTAGTACTTAATTTATTTCTATGAAAGTACTAATATCTAGAATTAACGTTTTTACTAGGTGTCATTTTTATTCCTCAATTTAAACATAGCAAAAATTTTTTCTTTATTCCTACAGCTGATGTAATTATGTCTTCAAGATACAGCAGCTACACCAAAAACTGTCTAGCAGACATAATTATCATAAAAGAAGATTATGTACTAGTGTAGAAAAATCTTCTTTTTTTATGTAAAAAACCTAATTTTTTCCATGAGATGTTAAACTAATAGTATCAAGGAAAAGATTTTCTTATGACATTATACTTTGTTAGGTAAAATAGACCATTAAGAACATTTTGTTATTGCTAATGAGGAACCATAGCTTTTGGCAATTTTAAGATAATTATTTTCCGAGATTAAGATTATAGTATTAGGATCAAACAAAGGTATAACAACATTCACTAAAATATCCAGGGAAAGTGTTTAATAAATTTAAATATTTAAACAAAATTACCTATACTAGACTGTTAAAATAAATTTTAAATTGTGAAATAAAAAATACTTAATTATACTTCGTCTTACAAAATATTGATTTATACTACTGATTAAGAAGCTAATTTACACTTCAAAGCAACCTCAATAGTGGGTCACTAAGAATAATTAAATTATTTAAAGGTTTTGGACGCGTCAGTTTTTAATATTTAATTATCTTTGTGCTGAACAGCTTACTTAAAACGCTTCATTTATTTCTTTCCCTTTTAAAACCATCAAGCTTTGTTAAACGTGAAAACAATATTTAATAATTTTGCAAATTTTCACCCCAATCAGTTCTAGTCTCTATATGGTGAATTTCTTGTGAGTGCGACTGTAGTTGAAAATTTTCGGGTACCCGACCTGAAAGTTCGGTCTTTTATGATCAGGTCAGATCGGGTAAGGTCGGTTTTCAGGTATACCCAAAAGGCTTTAGCGGTCTTCAAGTACAGTTTTGATTCGGAAATTCCCTGGGATTACGATTATATTAATATTTTTATTTTGAAAATTTTTCATTTACGCTTAAAAAAGAAGAAAAACAGTAAAAAATGAACTATTACAATCATAAAAATAATGACTCAGAATAAATTATTAGCTGAAATTAACGAAAAATTTTGAAAAATATTTTCATGGAATCGTAAATCCAGGGAAATCTCTGATTCAAAACTGTACCTGCTTTTCAAGCATACCCGAAGACCGACCCAAAGCTTCGGGTCGGGTAATCACTCACCCCTACTTCCTTTCAAAAGAGATTTGAATAAATTCTATGTGAAACTATTTCAGATGCTTTAAATTGCTTTTCAGGGCTCTTTATCCTCCTTTAAGTATCCATTATAACAAAATCCAAGGGGGTTGAAGTCAGTAGACACGATAAAAGATAATATAATTGATTTTAAATAAGGCTATTATACATAGCTTGGTAAGTAAAGTTCGATGAAGCTTACAACCCACCTAAAAGGTTATGTATAAAGTATCTTAAAAATTTTTAGAGCATCAATAAATAAATTAATAATTTTTGATATTATCCTAAACTGACTCCAGTTTTTGGGATACTCTAGTATTTCTTTTAATTTCAAAATTTGGACCATATCAAGGATCATATTTTGTATTACGCGCAGAATGAAATTTTAAGTAAATTACTTTTTTCTAAGAATTTTAATTTATTTATTCAAACGAAAAATAATACGAAAGAATTTTCTGCAATAACTATACAGTGATTTCAGACTCTCATTCACACCCGAAGCAACAATAAAAAAACCTAAAAAAGCAAAATTTAAATTACAAAAAAGAAAGAGATTTTATATAAGAAATAAAAAAAAAATGAAATACTTCTTAACTAATAATTTGATAAATCAAATTTTTTTCTATTATAAATTAGTATAAAACATAACTTTCCATGTTTTGTACGGTACGATAATATTTCATCATGTGCTCTCTGCAGACGTATTGTACGTTAGCTACATATTCATGTATGGAATTAATACGTGAATAAAGAGAGAAATATTCTATTCAACTTGTCTCGTTTTTTTTATTTTTGTTATTCATATACAACGTAATAAATGTTATTTTTTAAATATTGCCAAAATAATTATTTTATTTAATTTAGTGGCTTTAGTTTATGTAATTTCTAGACATTCTGATGTCATTTACTTATTTCATCCAGCCTTTCAGAAATTTTTTAAAATTTGCCTGAAAGTCGAAATTTTTATCCGGTGACAGAAAAATTCTGCCTAAAATCTGCCCAGATCCCAGAAACTATATAGTTTCATATTATGTGTGATTGTTTACCTTTGACCAACGACGTCAACTAAAAATTCAACTAAAAGTAAAGCTTAATTAACAGCCAAATTTTTTAAAAAAATAGTACTGGTAAATAAAAACACGGTACCAAACAAAAACAATATAAATAATTTAGCTTTCCATAAAATAATAGTTTTTTAAATAGTCATCTCAAAAGAATAATATTTTTTAAAAAATTTTAATCTTAACAACATAATCATAATTTATTACTCATAGTTTCACCTTACACAGTTGTTAAATGACGTTATGAACACCGAGCTCATTGAAATTAATGTAGTACCTCGCCGTTATAAATTTTGTTTGCACATTTTAATAGAAAAGAAAAAAAAAACACGCTAAACTTTTTTTTTTTTCAAATAAAACTTTTTATTTATCGATTCGAGACTTTTTATTTGTTTTGGTATTCCCGACAAAAAACATAACACACTGTTCCACTTGGTCTAGCAAAGCACTTGAAAATACTAGTTTTTGACCTATTTCGTGACAGATATTCTCCATTAAACTTTTTAAAACTAAATAACCTTTTTTTTAACATCTTAATAATTAAGCATAAATGGGGTGTATTGGAAACAGAGGGAAAACAATTATGTGGGAAAATAATTACAGCACAGCTGGATCGAATTACAATATGATTTTATCAATGAAACGCTATTGTTTCCTAGTCTTTTTTATCTTCTTTTTTCAGCTCGTTCATTACTTTTTATTTCAATTTACGCATTGAAAATCTATAGATACCGCCTGTACGAGTATTTTTAAATTTTTTTTTTAATTTGAGACTAAAATTATTTTTAATCTTATTTTAGTAACTAACTACTTATAAGCTACTTAATCCTTTCCTTTTGTGATTTTCATAGTTCGCATGCTCGCCAAAGGCGTTTTCAGTGTTGCCATTGTTACAACTCCAGAAAAGACAGAACTTCTCTAGGCGATACCCAGGATACTAAAAATGGATAATTTAAAAAAATCTGAATAAATAGTGTTGGTATAAATGGTTGTCAGTTAATTTATATTATAAGAGATTATGATGATAAACGAGGATAAAGGTGGAAAGAATATGACGTGTAAATATAAAAGATAGAATGAGAATTTGTTTTCTCGAGGTAAAATATCTAAGCTTTTATATATTGAAAAGTAATTCTTTCCTCCTAAGAAAAGTATATAACGTAATATAGAGTCTTCTGTTTTACCTAAGTCATCTCTCCTCTCTTACCCAAAAACGCTTGTTGTTTATCGTGTTGGAAAAGGAGGAAGGAGCTTTTAAACTTTATAGATAAAGAACATCTAACGCCAAAAGTTTATACCTTGCACACACTTTTGTATTGCTTAAAGGCGATAACAATTTTGAACATAGTTATTAAGTGAAAGTGCACATACACAACACCGACATTTGTTAACATCTGAAAATTTATAAAGCTCGACTGATGGAACAAAGAAAAACATCAATTTAATTTGTCAGTTGAAACGAAAAAAAATGGTATAATAAAATAATTAAACAAAAACTCGTGATTTTATTAAAATGAATAAAGGGAGCTTGAAATATCACGTATTGAAAGTTTTCCAACACAGCTTTCACTCAAACAGTCATTTACCAAAGTTTCACTAGTATATTCGGTAAGCCACAGAGCTAATTCTCCTCTATTTCAATCATACGTGCAACTTGATAATAATATGCCTTGAGAGAGAGATGGAAAAAGTTTGTAATCAAGGAATAACCTGATATTATTTAATATGCTAATAATAATAACGAGTTTTGTAATTCAATATTTCTGGATAACGATAAAAAACTAATTCGAAAAATAATTGAAAAAATGAATCGTTTAGTGGTTGGATATACGTGTGTGTGTGTTTTTTTTTCAATTATAAAAAGTGAACAAAACTAGAGGAAATGAACGGGTTGTCCTTTGAAATAAACAAGCAAAACAGAACAACAGACTCTGGGAATGTTTATGTCCGTTTGAATTTCAATTAATGGCGCTTGGTATCGTTGTATTGTTATCCGCGATAGCGCGGAAACGGATAGCCTCGAATATATACATATATATATAGATATACGAAGCGATTTTCCGACACTTCGAAACACATGCCAAATGCACAATCTGCGATGCAACACACTGCAATATATAAAACAAGCATAGCTTATGTTTATGAGAGCTATTCGATTAAATGCCATACTCTGTAATTTTTAACAAATCCGCTCGATATAGCGAGCCTACAGACGCAATTATTACAGAGTATCAAGTAGCCACTCGAAAATTATTTCTACCAAAAACTTGCAATTATTCTAATTCAATGACAATTTTATATCCATAACGGACTTTATTCAAATCGAGTCTATGAAAAATAATTATAATAATAATTCGAGAAGAATATTATAACAGGAATCGAACGAAATTCCTTTTGGTACTCTCTCGACTGCACCTTTAAAACCGGAAATTCGAGACTCAACTTTCAGTTGCTAGATCACGCGCTATGTAGAGAAAAGTATGCTTTTCGCATTAATTAAAATTCTCGTTGCGTCGCTCGCGTAACATTTATCATCCTTGTGTTTTTGCTTTTGCCATTCAAGAGTATACGTGCAGTAGCCACATTTGATCAAAAAAAATTGTAGAGTAAAAAAATAAAATGCATTTTTTTTCTTTTCAGTTTGAATCGCATAATACGCGCGATGTGGAAAATGTTTGTTGACAATGTTATATTCTATCCTCTCTCTCTCTCTCTCTCTCTCTCTCTCAAGATACATCTCTATACCTCACTGTGTGTTAAAAAAAAATTTTCATTTTTTTTTGTAACTTGATAGGATATTGCGCAGCAAGAACCGAGAGCTGTATTTATATTTATACACATATGTGATCAGAAAATTTTATTGGACTTTCGAAATAAATAAAAAGTAACGCGTATCGTACTGTATAATATTTGATAAGTTTTTTCTACCTAAAAATTCATATTTTTATCAAAAAAAATATATTTTTATCTATTATTATTATATACGCGAGCGTGATCCAAATTTATTTTTATTTTGATTTTAGTCCAATATAATCTCCATAAGCTTTCGGAATTGCACTGGATGTATACGAATTTGCATTTATGTGTGAGTGGCTTGCTGATACAGTTGAATTTTATTTAGAGAGCTTTCGATTCCTCAGGATGTTTAAGATTGTAAATCATAAGAAAGATTTTTGTAATTGAAAATTTAGAGAGAGATGGGGTGTAATAAAATGTCCTATTTATAACTCGGAGCCTTTTATTAAACTTGATGTTAATATTTCATTTGAATCGTTTGCTAGAAAATTTATTAATTCTATTAGTATTCATATTACATTCCGAAGCAATGTACTGTAAGAATTTATTGAATTGGAGATGTACGCGCGCGTGCTCTGCGTTTTTTTTATTATATTATTACTTGTACGCTGTTTTCCCGACAATTTCATAGAAAATAATAGTTCTAGCTGGATCTAACAATAAATGATAGTACGAGTTTTTAAAAAGTAGAATTAATTGGCTGTGCGAGCGTTAACTTTTGTCAGAAAAGCTCTTTTACAAGATGAAGTTTGTCATGAGTGTGTGTGGGTGTCTTAGCACTCTCTATTCACATACGTTATGGGATCTAGGTATTTCGGTGTCACGTTGCAACATACGTTAGCTAAGTACTATATATAAGAGCCGAAGGTGATGACGACAGAGAGAACGTGAGACGCGATACGTACAACTCCCTCTGTGCCAAATACACCCTTAGAGTTTCCGAACAAATATTAATAACGAATAAAAATATTCGACAAGATCGATTTTTATTGTTCTGTAGGCGCTCTCATTCAGATTCAAGAGAGCAGAGAAGATCGAGTTTAGTGAACAGGTTGCAACAGATTAGGATGCGGAACATATAATCTTCGAGTACCATCGGAGAGACTTGAAGCACCGCTTCATTAGTCTCTCATACTTCCTTTAAAAGTTTCGAAAAGCTCTTACTGCGCTTACCCAGCCTTTGCAACAATGACATTCGAGAAGACTTATGTATCTAAACTGAAAACTGAGTTATAGATTCAACAAAACCCTTACTTCTCTTATCTTTTTCTCTGTGCTACTAATATAATTGTTTAACAAGCTACTAGGATAATAACTCTTGATGCATCAATGAAATTAAATGTTTCTTTAATTAGTACTATAAGTTTTAGAAAATTTATTACACTTGCAGCATTTTGTTATTAAAATAAAATTCAAAATAATTGAAACGAAAGAAGATTACAAAAGATTCAGTTTCAATTAAGTAATTAAACTTTGACGAATTCTTAAAATTTCATTTGACATTTCTTTCTCATTGAATAAAATTCATTTAATTTACAAGCAGACGACAAACTATTCATAAATCTTTGATATTATATTTGAAATTCTTTGAAAATCTGCTTGAATTATTGGATTAATTAGCTTAATATATGACCGCTTCGATTATAATTGCATTGATTTTTGAAATTCTTTGATTTTCCATTTAAAAGCTATGAATTTTAATAAATCTAAAAAAAATGTAAAAATTATTTTTTAATTAAAAAAAAAAAATTGATGATTTTAGAATTGAAAAAAAAAACACGTAAATGCAATTCGTGACTGGACTAGTATTTACTTGAACAATGTATTTATAGTATCAACGTAGCTTGAATTTAAATAAATTTCCTTTGGTAAATAGTAGTTTTAAAACATCAGAAGTAAACAAAAGGGCGCGAATTTTAAATAACAAATAAATCAAATAAATAAGAAATTATTGAGTTATTAATTAAATTAATCAAATTTCTTTGAATTTTTATTTAATTTAAAAAAAAATGTAATTTCAAATATTAAACAATACAATTTCGTAATAAATTTTACTTGTCACATGTGGATAACATATTTTTCACATATGTTATCCCTGTCAATTCTTCACGAATAGTACATTTTTTAGAAATATTGAATCATTCATTGCGCTTTGAAAAGGTGATGTTTATATTAAATAGAATATTTTTTTTTCTTGCTCTTTTTGACATATTTTTTAAAAGAATTTATTTAAGCTTACCTATTATAACTGCATTAAGTCGTGCAAAAAACTTGCTTTTCGGTTTATTATTTAAATAGACAAGGATGTTTATGTTTTCTGATGTTATAATCTTAATAAATAAAAGCTTACTTTCTTCTATTGTGTTATTTAACCATACTTGAACCTTTTGTTAATAAATTATGTTACGTACTTTTGATGCATTTTCGTTCTATACCTTGATGCTTCTGTAATATGTAATTCTCGTTGAATGTGAGTTTAAAGTGGACTTTTATTGACGAAAGTGGAGAAAGAGGTATTTAAGGTAATTTACTAATACTGTTTTAATAGGGGATAAAATTTATTTCCAAAAGAAGAGGGTGAAGAAAATGACCCAGAATTGGGGGTAACGCAATAATAGTTTCTAAAGAGGCATTTTGAAAAAAGCTCCAAAAATAATTTAAAATAACAAATGATGAGAAAAGAATTTATAAAGTCACTAAAGTGGACTGATGAGAATGCCAAAGTAACTTTCGAGTGAGACGAGTACAAAAATATCCACTAAAGAGGATTACAGTACACTGTAAAAAGTAACTTTCTTATATTAAAAAAAAAATTAGAAAATTTTCGAAAAATTAGTAAATTATCAAAAAAATTTGTAAATATTCGATATAAATCGTACAATTACTAAATTTAGTTTAATTTTTATTTTTAACATTTTTTATTCTCAAAATTTTAAAATTTTTTTATAGTATTGTCAAAATTCTTTTAAAATTTTTTTAAGTTAAATTTTCATTTAAATTTAATTAAAGCATACTTGAAAATGAATCCTGAACCAGAAATTATTTCAAGAAGGTTATTTATAAACGGTTTTATTTACATATACTCAAGAGAAAAAAACGGAAATAAATATTGGGATTGTAAAAAACTAAGAAATGGAGAATGTAATGCAAGAGCTATCACAAAATGGAATGGATGTGAGCTTGTTGTTATCCAAGGACTTGATCCAAATGATCATGTTCACCCTGCTAATCGTGAGAAGGCTGAGGCTGAAAAAATTCAATTTAATTTGAAACGCAAAGCAGAGGAACACCCTGAACTTCCGCCAGCACAAATATTAAGAACAGAATTAGCAGGAACTTCAGGAGGTGTTCTAAGTCACCTGCCGGAAAGAGAAAATATCAAAAAATCAATTCGAAGAATAAGGTGTCGCAATTTACCACCTAACCCCACATCGATTTTAGACTTAGGGGAAATTCCAGATACGTTCCAAAGAACGGTTACAGGAGACAGGTTTCTTATTTACGATTCTGAAAATAATCTTGATGGAAGAGTTCTTGTTTTTTCAACTAGAAGGAATTTAGAATTGCTGTCACGTAGTGAAATGTGGTATTTGGATGGAACATTCAAGGTTATATTTAATGTTTCTAGCTTATTTTCATTATAACTAATGTTTAATTTGTATAACCTATATTAGGTCGCGCCAAAGATTTTCACTCAAGTGTTTACTATTTTGGGTGCTGTTAATAGACAAGGAAGTACAGATTTTGTTGCTTTACCGCTTGTATATGCACTTCTCTCATCAAAAGAAACAGTACAATATGCATCTGTTCTTCGTGCAGTAATTTCTGAAGCTGAACAGTATGGTATACAAAACATTAAGCCAGATGCAATAATGTCTGATTTTGAACTTGGTATATTAAATGCATGTAAGGAGGTTTTGCCTGATACGCGTATATCAACTTGTTTCTTCCATTTGAGTCAATCAATCTATCGAAAAATTCAAGAAACGGGATTGCAGGTGATGTATAATAGTCCTGATGATCGTAGCATTAAAGACCATACACATACGTTGGCAGCTTTAGCCTTCGTACCTGTTACTGACGTAATTCAGGTCTTTAACCGTCTTAAAGCTATAGCGCCTCAATGCATGGCGGAAATTTTTCAGTATTTTCAGGAAAATTATGTTGTAGGAAAACCAGGACGAGGAAGAAGGCGACGTATTCCACCACGGTACGATGTAAATATTTGGAACCAATATAACGCCACATTGCGAGGAGAAGCCAGAACTAACAAAGTCAGTGAAGGGTGGCACAATAGATTTCGCCTTATTGTAGGAAAGCATCATCCTGATTTATATAGTGCACTGAAAGAGTTTCAAAAAGAACAGGGCGATACAGAGATAAGCGTTGTTGAACTGTCACTTGGTCGAAAAATTAAATGCGGTCCTAAGAAAAAGTGGATAGATTCGCAGAAAAGAATGCATGACATCGTACAATCTTATGACACATATGGGGTGGAAAGAGTAAATGAGTATCTGCAAGCACTTAGTTATTATATTATTATATGAAGTAAATAGAATAAAATTATTAAAAAAATTTGTATGAAAATAATACTTAAGACAAAATAAAAGCAAAAAATGATTTTATGAATAAGAAAAAAATTTTTTTTTTCGGGGGCATAGCATTCGGGAAAAAATCTATTCGGGGAAAAAGTAATTCGGGAAAATAACTGTTCGGGGAGTGGTATTCGGGGAAATGGGTGGGAACGAAATTTAGTATATTAACAAAAAATTTGAGTATTCTCGATTTTTTTTTGTGCATTTACGAAAAAAGTTGCAAATTCACAATTATTTTTCGTAAATTTACTACTATTTTTTGTAAATTTTCGAAAAAAATAGCAAATTATCAATTTTTCGAAAATTTTCTAATTTTTTTGCTTTTTACAGTGTAGAATTATTAGAAACATATCCAAAGAGCAAAATACCTCCTAATGATAAGTAGTACAAAAAAAGTCTCGATGTAAAAATTTTTTGCTAAAAGAAGTAGTACAAAGTTATCTCAAAGCTCTATTTTTAACATTCAGAAATCAAATTTTATTTTAGGGATCAATTTTCATTCTTTTAGGTCAAACGAATCCATTTTTAGGTTATGAAACTACATTTTAAAAGAAACGTATTACAGGTATAAAAAAATAACGATAAAAAAAAAAATTGTTTGAAAAATTTTTATTCAAAAAGTACTCTCTTTATTTGTAAATTTAGTTGTTAAACAGTTATTACAGAGACAAATAATCGATATATTTTCTATAAAATTGCTCAATAAACAAGTATTGAATATTGCAAAAGTACAATAACAATAATAATAACTGCATTGTTCAAAAGTTAAAATTATAACGTATAAGTTTCAAAATATATACATAAAAGGTACATAAAAAACAGTGAGAGTTTATATTCGAAAAAAAGTGGCTGTATAAACTTCGCGTACAGGAATATTAAAAAAAGGTATACATTTTTTTTAAAAAACCATCAATCCAGAATGTAATAGGTTGAAAAACAATATGTACCAACACAATAACAACTTTATCACATTGTTTTTAAAGTATATTACAAAAGGTAAAATTATTAAATGTGGACGTGATGCATGAGTTTTGTGCACCTGTTACAACACATGCCAAAAAATTTTTAATACAACCAATCGCTTATACTTTATTTTACTCCATTTTTTCGTTCATTAATTATTTTCAATTTAGGTGATTCTTCGTTTTTTAAAATTAAATTACATCGTAATTAAAGTTTTTTTAATTTATATCTACTTGTATAAGCTACTGAGTTACTTCTGATTATTTACTTGGGAATGACCTGGAAAATTTTCTAGGAGCAAATTCATGGAATTTATTTAATTATATTATGGAATTATTTTGAATAATTATAATACGTACTTAATCATTTCAGTGCTTTGGATTTATTAATTTAGCTATTTCTAAGAATTATAATTTTATTTATTATATGCGCAGTTATGAAAAATTATCTTTAGTTGATAAAATTAAATGCTATTTTCCAAGAAAATTCATTCGTTTTATTAAAATTTCTAACAAAGTTGTTTATTCTTTACTTTCGAAAATACCCATGCTTGAATATACTGCAGTAAAATAACAATATTGTTGAAAATAACGGCTATTAAAAAATCTTTGAAATTGTTTCTCTGACTAAATTATTGATAAAGTTTATTTGATATGATATGATATCATGACTTGATGGACAAGTGCACTAACATGGGGAGTTCAATACATTTGGAACACCGAATTACACCAAATGGTTATGGATGAGTTTGTTATATTGAAAAAACATGCCGACTGCCCTCCGTTCCTTCCAATGGGCCTTCTGAGCCTAGAAATGCAGGGCTCAATGTTACAAAATAGGATTTTTTGGTAATTTTCAAAGAAACGCCAAAACCTCGCAAGTTAACCAAAACTCTTCTGGTTGGTCTCATTTTTTTGGTGTAAGTATCACCTTTCAAACGCCATAAACCGCAATTTTTTATCACTAATTTTCTCAGCAATGTAGCCAATTAACCAAATTGCCATTTTTGGATAAAAATGACCAATTTTTAAAATACTGCCAAATTTGTAATTTCGGACGAAAATGGGTTTTATAGGTCTGAAAAAATTTTTACAAGCTTTAAGTTTCCAAAACTTTTTGACTTTACCTTTTGCAATTATTTGTTAACCAGATATGATAATTTGAAGTCACAGTCCCAATTTTACGATTTTTTAAAAAATCTCATTTTTAATGCTAACTTTGAAGAGCCATTTCTTAAAAACGAATCAAGGAAATGAAACGAGCAAAAAATTTTTGGAAATTTGAAGCTTGTACAAATTTTTTCAGACCTATAAAATCCGTTTTCGTCAGAAATTACAATTTTGGCAGCATTTTAAAAATTGGTCATTTTTAGCTAAAAATGACCGTTTGGTTAATTGGCTATAGTGATGAGAGAATTAGTGTAATAAATTGCGGTTTACGGCGTATGAAAGGTGATACTTAAACCAAAAAAATGAGACCAACCAGAAGAGTTTTGGTTAACTTGCGAGGTTTTGGCGTTTCTTTGAAAATTACCAAAAAATCCTATTTTGTAACATTGAGCCCTGCATTTCTAGGCTCAGAAGGCCCATTGGAAGGAACGGAGGGTAGTCGGCATGTTTTTTCAACATAACAAACTCATCCATAACCATTTGGTGTAATTCGGTGTTCCAAATGTATTGTACTCCCCTTGTAAGTCTTCTTATACTCTGATTTTAATTTTTGTGTTTCTCAGGGATTCGTTCCTAATCCACTTTTATTTAGTTTGCATAAGCAGATTTCAACACTTTTGAGATAACTGTAAATACACACTCAAGTTTCTCCTGAATGTATGTCAGTAGCTGTCAAGTCTTTTTATTGTATGCTTAAACTGCGAAAGGTTTCTCTTCCATTAACGAACTAAGGTAACCTATTTCGGTTTAAAATCCTTTATTATTAGGTAAAATGATTGCAAGTAGAGTAAAGTATTTTATTTTTTTCTAAAATATCTAAATAGCCAGAATCGTTTCATTCAGGTTCATTTCTGTAAGCTTGAAGCCATAATTCGTAGCATTTACAATAAGTTCATTAATAGCATCAAGATTTTCCGACGCTTGCGAAGTATAAATTAAGATCGTCTAGTAATAAACTTCTTAATAAAGTTCTTTCTTGGCCTTGGGCAACAATCCTAAGTGCCTTAATCTTACGCCAAATGTTTTAATTGTTGTTTTAAGAATTATTAATATGCTTTTGATAAAACAAATTAATAATTGCTGATTCAGAAACGGCTTCTCTCTCGTCTGAGATTGCAATAATAGCTTTTAGATCTAATATGACGCTTTTTCGAAGCCTTGCTAGTAGAAGTTACATTTCTTCAGTAACCTAGGGTTCTTTGGTTTTCTTGGAGTTTGGTGGTTTTAAAGGAAGGTTGATCAATTGCTAACTGAAGATTGGAGTTTAAGTAATCAAGAACCGATTTCAAGAGATAAAACTAGAAAAAGATTTCATTCACAGCTAGTCAGAAATTCATTAATGGACTTCGGTGTAATATCGGTAAATTTTCTGAAACTGGTGGCTGAGATATAAATAAATCATTTTCCACATCCGTGAGGTTGTGGCTGTAGCGAAAAAGAAGGAACTGTGTTACTATCAGACAAAATATTGTTATTACTATCAACTAAGATACAATCAATTCAAGTTTTAGGTTCTATTGAGCCTAGGAGACGATTTGTAGTACTATGCTCGATTACCTGCAGTGACAACTTATCAGCCAGATTACGAATAAGAAAGCTTTTACTATTACTGACAAGAAGATCGGAATTCAAGTTCCCCATGACGTCTTTGTGACTCTCAGAGGAGCAGAGATCGCGAAGAAAATATTTTTATATAAGCTTTATGAAATTAATCTTTTTCTTTTGAAATCAAAATTACATAAAATAAATATGCTATCCGAGTGGAGTTATAGTGAATTATTTTTATTTTTAAATCATTGCTTTTTCTAAGAAACCCTTCGGTGGCACGTGTTTAGTTTATGTCGCCTTATAAATTTTCTTCTTTTTTTATTGTGTTATAAAATCTTCTCTACTTAAGGAACCGAAACTTTTTGAATAAAAGTTTTTATTACGAAATTTCCTAGTGAAAATTTTCGACTTCTGAACCACCGAGAAATCTGCATAAATACGGGTTTCAACAGAGGCAAGTCGCCTTTTAATTTCCAAATTTTATCAGCTAAACATCGTTTCAATCTTTTGGCATGTACTTAATAAATTTTTCATAAATTTTTTTTTTCTTTAATTGGACTTAGAATAATTTTATCGAAATTTAAATAATTAAAAAATATACTTTAAATTATTTTTATTTGAATTTAAAGAATTTATTTAAATTTTCAGTTGTCCAGTTTGACTTATAAATTTTATATTATAAATTAACATTTTTATTATATAAATTTGTAATAACTATATTCATATAATTTTAATTACGTAATAACTAACCAACAGTCGCTATATAATCTTTGGAAGATAAGCATTTTTAAAGCTAGATTTTTACCACATAATTATTAATTTCTTTACGGACCTGATTCCAATTAAAATCTTGTAAATTTTCTGTCAAATAATTTTATTTTACAAATTAAATCAAGGACCAGAAAACAAGGTAATTATCAAATTTTATTTTGTTCATTTTATTCAATAATTTGTTTAACCATAAGGCAAGTTAACCAATCCCAATCTTTCCAGTCGTTATTCTAAAAAATCTGTCATGCAACTAAAATCCAAATTTTAATTAAGTAATTTTTTTGAATTGTTTATTCATTTGATTAGTCCATAATATGAAGTAACGTAAATATAGATGGAATTTCGTCACTCCAAACTCAACACATGAGACACTCGGGCCATAAAAATTTACCAGTATCAGAACAGATAGAGCAAAAGAGTTTTAGGTCGTATAATAATATCTTTTTTTAAATTTTAGGGTAATTGAAAAACAAGACGACTTCTCAAAATAATATAAGCAAAAAAAAAAATTAAATCGAACAATAAAATCAGATAGATAATCAAATTAGTGAAAGTAACACATCAACGAATTTCTTTCAGATTCTTCCAATCACCCTTTGAATGTTAAAAAATCAATTAGCTCACCCCAAGAAACACCTAAAAAAAAAAGAATAAATTTTGTAAAAAATCCCCCATAAATTTCAGTAGATAAATCAGATAGAAATAAATTGTAAAATGAATACATTATTATATATTTCCATAATGATAATTATGGTACAAGTTAGATTTATTCAACTGAAAATTTATATCTCTATATATTAATTACAAACTTACACGTTAAAATAAAATTTTATAAACTTGGGAACGTACACGTAAAGAGAAAAACTTTTGTAATTGATGCTTTTTAATAAAATATGTCTCTATTTAAAATAAATTTGCAATGTAAACTAGGTTAGCTTTTTATACTCTTCCTGGAATTTTTCTATTTATTTTTATCAGAAAAACTCAACGTTTTTGATATCTTTTTCATTGACAAGTTATTTTAGCCTAATTTGTGAACTCTTAAATAATGCATTAGATTCTTCCTCCCTTTTTTTCTGTATAAGATTAGAGATAAAATACCAAACTCACACCCTTGACTTAATTTATCTTTACAGTTAGCTATGGACATTTGTTACACTATTTCTCCCTTTGTTCAAAAACTTTCTATATTTACTTTTCTCTATCTCTTCTTCTAAATATTATAAAACCACAACGGATCGTTTTCTTTATATAGCTGAAACTTTTTTTAAAATGCTTTCTTTCTTAGCACTTAAATAACGAAAAAATTTACTTGTTAATAATACATGAAAACTTGGTATTATTGTTGTTTACGTAATGTAAACTTTTTCAACAAAACTTGTTTCAAGAATTTTATCGATTTTTATATATGTTGGTTTAAAAAAAAAATTTTTTTCTTTTTTTTACTTTATGTAATCAAAAAATTCTTTTCAATATTTTTTTTTGTGTTTTATAAATCTATATTAGCGAATTTTTGTGCTTAGCTTTCTGATTATTAAGTTAAGGGTGAAAATTCATTCTTGGGGTGTTTTAACTCTTTAATTATTGTGTAAATACGTTGCGCGTTTTTTGAAAAAAAAAATAATTATAAGATCAAAAATTGGTTACTTATCGAATTTTAAGTTAGAATTTCATGACACTCTAACGTAGTAACCGAGAATTGTTTACGACATCGAGTTTAGCATAAAATTTTGTTGTAATAACTAAAAATACTAAAACATGACAGTTTTTTCAGTTTTCTGTTAGAATATGTGACGTGATAAAAAAATATGGCAAACGCCATTATGTAATTGGAATTATAAAATTTTTCCTGTAAAGGAGTTCGTCACATTGTATTACACTGTAAAAAGTAACTTTCTAATATTAACAAAAAAATTAGAACATTTTCGAAAAATTAGTAAATTTTCAAAAAAATTTGTAAATGCTCGAAAAAAATTTTATACTTACTAAATTCAGAATATTAACAAAAAATTCGAATATTCTCGATTTTTTTTGTGAATTCGCAAGAAAAATGGATAATTGACAATTTTTTTTCGAAAATTTACAAAAATAGTTGTAAATTTACGAAAAATAGTTGTGAATTTACAACTTTTTTCGTAAAATCACAAAAAAAAATCGAGAATTCTCGAATTTTTCAATAATGTACTTAATTTAGTAAATTTACGATTTTTATCGAATATTTACAAATTTTTTTGAAAATTCACTAATTTTTTGAAAAAATTCTATTTTCTTTGTAAATCTAAGAAAGTTATTTTTTGCAGTGTAGTTGGGAGTAAAAAATCTGTCTTAGATCCTGAAAAATTTAACTTCATACTTATTTAAACCAATCCATACTCTTTAATATATTAAAAAAATAAAAAACATTTAGTTTAATATTAAAATAACGTAAATTTACATAAAAAAACATGTTAAATCAAATAATAAAAGCTACATAAAAGTAGAGTACACACACACACACACACAACAAAAAATTGACATAGAATGACTCTGTAAATATATTGATTTTACATTTTTCTTATATACTGAAAAAAAAATTCCTCTCTCGATTTTATTCTCGTAAAGAGCAAAGCCTTACAATCCTTTTAAAAGTCAAAAAAATTGAAAAATTACTTTTTGCTTATATTAATTTTTATTAAACTTTAATTCAAATAAATTTAACTTTATTGTCATTTTCGTAGTAAAATTTATTTGCTCTTTGAGAAGAAAAACAATAACAGCGAGCTTTCAGAAATCTTTTTTCAAATTAATAATATCGTTCTTGTATATTAAAAAATTTTTTAAAGACCTTTTTATTACATTCTCCTTTTAAAGTATAAATTACCAAGGGAGACTTTTACGTATTAAAGAGAAAAGTTAATGATTTTTTTAAAAGATACTACGAGGTAAAAAAAAAAAGAGAAAAAACTCGAGTCTATTATAAAAAGGTCTGGACATAAAAAATCCATCAAGGAAAATGCGTAAAAAAGCAAGTTTTTTACTCTGATTTTTCGTATTATTCTTGATCGACTAGTTTTACCATTTATTTCTGTTTATCTATCTCGATGATCTTAGTTAAGTACAAATATGCATTATCTAGATGATGTTTGCTTAATGAGACAAAGATCAATAGTTTAATAATGAAAATGAGACGGGTTAAGTAATTGTGGTAATGTCTTTTCTTTAGTCTGTCTTATGTTATTATTGTTTGCCCATAATCTCGATTTATTAAAAGAGAGACGGGAAACTCGTTGAAGCGAGCATCGAATTCCAATCCGACCAAGAGGTTATATCCCTAGGCATTTTCAAATTAACGAGCTTTTCGTTTGGAATTTTCGAATTACGCGTCGAGAAATCCCAGACTCGGCTCTTGTTTCAATAACCAAAATTCCAGCCAGATATGATTATTTACCTTCCATTGTTACGGAAGACCAATTAGTAAATACTCTCGAAGAAAAAGAATCTAAAAAATTAACGATCGGATTAAATTGTTCCAACTGCGGTTTATTGCTGTAAACAGAATGAAGAAAGAAATAAGAAAACTCAGAAGCAAATAAAAAGGCCAATGGATCGATAGACTCTCCTTTAGTCCGGGGCTATGAGAAATCTTAAAGGAGAAGATACAAACTTACGGGACTTGATTTATTCATGCAATGACATCCTACCTCAAAATCTGATTTCTCTATCGCGAGCTTCAAAGACACGTGACGCAATCGCACCCTTTATTTGACTTTACAAGAGCTTTCTATACTAACGTCTGCGTTAATTATTTATACGTGTTTTACTCCGCTGTGCTTTACACACATTAATCCAAAAGCTTTCCCTGTTTGTTTGTTCATTTTTATTTATTTTTATTATTTTTAATTACTTTTTTTTTTCAAACAAGTTTCTTTTACCAGTAACGACAAGTTAGTGAATTTTCAAGCATCGATTCACATAGAACTAAGTAACGCTCATTATATTAACGCTCAAAGCTCTCGTAAGATCTCGATGCGAAGTTAAATCGATTACGCTTTAAGCTCATGCAGCCGAATGAACGAGAGTAATCGTCTGTCGTTTGCTATTTATGCACAGCATGGTATATCGAGCCAGTAATCATTCCCCAACAAGCCGCGAACTTGTATAATAAAATGACACGAGCTGAAATTCTATTATTATTCTTTCATTCTCTGCTTTTCAAGACTCTGAATAGAATTTAATGATTCGTTGAGTTTTGTCTTTAACTCTTTATTGCCAGTGTTGAAAATAATTATAAGCATTAGAAATTTATCAGTTCAATTTAACGGTTGGTAGAATCCAGCGTGTTTCTTATTTTAACAATACTATTAAAGTTTTGCAAGTGCAGCCTCCAGGATGCCAAGTATATTTAACTTTTCCAGTTATACACTCGATGCTTTTCTATGGATTTATTTGTTTAGATAACAATTCGTTACCATTGATATGGACCTTCCAATTTATTACCGAGTTCAGAAAAGTTTATCATAACTAATTACACAGAACAATATTTACCGTGTACATAAGAGATAAAAAACACAAGTCTTCTTGTAAGTTACTCCTCAACTAATTGGTATTCGACGAGTATTACAAAGCCAATCGATTTTTGGTACTCGGACCCTACGATACTTTCTTCTCTCGCAGTTTATTGTTATCTGAAGAAAAAGTATTTCGTTGATTTGATTTTCACGCTAGAGCACGTTAATGTTTCGCTTCCTTCAATAGTAATCTTGCTTCTTTAGATAAACAGAAAAAAATACACCATCTGAATAGGTTGATATTGATTCAATTTTATTTTACTTTTATTTTTTTCAAACTTTATTACTATTATTCTCTGATGCACTGTAAAATACAATTTATTGCAAATTTATTTTCATTCTTGACATTTTCAATTACGTTATTTAAATAACTTTTACGGATTAAAATTTAAATTAAAATAAAAAAAATTTTTCAATTGTTAAAATGCCGTGTTTACCAATTGTTAAATCGAAAATAATAAAAATCTATGTGCCTTTCTTTTCAAATTAAATTATTTAAATTGATATTTAGGTTCGTGGTTATTGATTTCTGTATATTAGGCTGTCCGTAATTTTATTTTCATTTGTGTAAAATATGGTTTTTTTAATTTTTTATTTTTATGAAAATTATTTAGTTTACTGGTCTGAACTTTTTACTGTAAATATTTTAATTAGAAACTTTTTGAGCTTTTAAAAGTTAATTATAATTCTCTTTGAACTAAATTTCGGCTTATGTATCAATTTTAATCTAATAAAAAAGTTTTATTTTTATTTAATAAAATCATATTTTATGCATTTTCACGGTAATAAATTCGTAATCTCATATTTTATTGCAGTTTTCCAACCAAGATTCTGAGATTTTTATAATTTAGTTGAACTTTAACTTTTTTTACATTTATTTATTGTTCGAAAAATTTAAATAGTAAATTAAATAAATAGTAAATTTTTATTATTTATTAGGGCTATAGGTACAACTTTACAGAATGACCTTCACCGATTGTCCCCAAATTTTTTATTTATAAATTATGAATGCTTTCAGTTTTAGCCTACCAAGTACCAGGAAGCCGGAAAATGAAGAATTTTACCTTTTTTCAATAATTTGATTTTTTGAAAAGCCTATGAGTGAAAAATATTTTAAATGGAACTTGAGACACTTGAATTTTGGAAAATCATCATTTATTCTCATTAATTTTTTCTCTGTATTAATATATCCAGCCGAAAATTCACTAACATAAAATATTTACTTTTGAAACTATTTTTTTTCTAAATCTATACTTGATTTTATAAATTTGTTAGCAAAAAATGGTTATGAAAACTGAAAAAATTCAAATGGGCCTAATTTTAGCGTTGTTACGCTTTGTTAAATAGCTGAAAAGTTGGGTGAAATTTCATCAAAAACATATATAAATCTTTGGGAAAATCAGCGAAGTTTAATCAGCAAGCGTTATACTTTTCAAACGACTCTATCCAGGGGTAATTATGAGTTTAATTGTTTATTCCTTTGAAAATAAGTTAAACCAAAAAATTTTTATTTTATTTTAGTTTATAAATTAAAAGCAAGTTTTATTCATTATTATAGTAAGATATATCGGTAAAAAAGAACGATTTTGAGGCCTTATTAATTCAAGTTCAACAATGGTTGCTAAGAAAAAGGATGGAAATCGAATTTTTTGTGGTTCCTCTTAATATTTTCTAAGATTTAGTCTAATGTTTATTAACTTCCCCTTCATGGAAACTTAATTTTAGTATTGAAATTTTAATTTTTAGTGCTAGAGTAAATTAACAAACAATAAAAAAATGTTGTAAAACATAACAATAAACAATATAACAATAAACGGTTATTAAACTCAAATTATTTATTTTACGCGATATTAAAATTTATTAATTCGTAGCATGCTGTAGAAAGTTTATTCGGTATTGTATATGTTAAAAAATAATAAATTTAATGAAAATTTTTTAAAAAAATCCATGTTTTACTTAAAAACAATTAATTAGGTTCTAGTTTTTTTACAACGGACATCAATCTGAATTATTTCTATAAGCTCAGACTTAAAAAGATAGTAACTAGTTTTATGAGTAAATACTTTATAATCATCAAAAGCTTAATTTAATTAGCATTAAAATTAAATACACGCAAGTTGAAAATCGTTAAATTACTTTTCCTAAAACCGAGTATGCAAAGTAAATTTAAACTTTACTCATATATGAGCATTGCTAATTCATCTAATTCAGACGTCTGTAAATAACAGAAAATGATAATATAAATTTTTCTAAATTAATTTCTAAACTTAACACGAACACTCCCGTATAATTTGATAAAAAGTTAGAAAAGAAAAATTAGTTATAATTTACCGTTGAAAAATAAAAAACTAAAAGCTCATATCTGTGTGTGCACCTTCATTTTTTAATCAGAGCGTAAACACCGTCTATAGAAATAAAAAATATTTTTTATCTTTTTACAAATAAAGAGCAAATTATTATTAGTTATGTCTACAAAATGTTTTTTCATTGATTTATACATACCTAACCTCACTTTTCCATTAATTTTTTCTTTATATTTACATTGAACTTAAAAAGAATTAAAATGCTAATTCTTGCATCAAGAATGAAAATTAAAAATTATTTTAGTTGAATTATGAAATAAAATGATAAAATATTTAATAAAATCTTGTTTAACTTGTTGACTTACAAGAGGATGACCACAAATACCGGATTTTAGTTTAATCTTTGACTGAGCAGACTTTATTGCATATATTTTTAGTCCTTTTTAAATTTTTTAAGTCGCTAACCTCACTATAACCTTTCGGATTAGTATTAGAAAAATTTATGTCTTTTAATTACATAATTAGTTTTATTCATTTTATATTTTACATAATTTTATGACTCTTAGAAATTATTATTTCTCGTATTATACGAAAGGCTATTACAAGTCCCTTTTATTATTATTTAACTTGATTATCATATCGTTAAATTTTACGTATACCTATTTATATATATTTGCATTTTATCTATGTGTGTGAAAAGATTTACGTTTGTTAATAAAATTGTTATCACTTTTGTTTAATTAATTATGTACTTTACGTACTTTTTTAGTTATGCTCACTCAGATTTAAGGATAATTATGTAATTTTATGGACATAATTAATTTTAACTGTCTTAAATTTACAGAGATTTTTCGACAATTTTAATATAATTTAATTATAAATCTGAATTCTTTTCATTTTACCCCCCCCCCCCTTTGATTTTCGGATTTCCGAGGTACCCTTCGCTATAAACAAGTTCCATCTTAACTCATTAACGCCGGGGCGGAGAGTTTTGGAAATGAGCAAAAATAAGTATATTCCCTTATAGATAAGTGGCTAAAAAGTTCATCCTTGTAGTAAAATTTCATGCTCTTTCAGAATATGACATTAGTTTTCACCTACAACCCTTAAAAATACCCTAAAAACGGGGGTGAAAGGGGTAGGTCAGGTATTATTAGGAAATGTTTGGAAAAATCAATGAAAAAAGTATCCAATTTTATTGAAAAATGTTTAAAAATAATATTTTTTATGTAAATTTAAGTAAACTTCGTATACATTGAGGTCTCATACATTTTGGCCCTATTTACAACCCTTAAAAGGTTTATAGGGGTGGTACTCCAGATAAAATACGGGTTTGGTTGTATTATCACTGGCGAAAACCAGATTTGCTTTACTATATGTTTTTTGGGTCGCTGAACACGAAAATCGGGGTAATTTGGCAGAGAAATTGGGGATTCACCCTTAAATTTGCAAAAACTACCCCCAAAAAGGAGTTTTCTTTACATATTCGCATTTTGAGCACTCAGATTTGCACCATACGGCTTTTTTGGGTCGCTGATTAATAATTTCGACTTCTTTTTCATAAATAATTAAAATTTCACCCCTAAATTAGTTCAAACTACCCCCCCGAAAAGGGGGTGTTTTTTCTATTTTCGTACTTTTAGCATCCAGTATATTCCCATATAGGTTTTTTGGGTCACTAATCAAGAATTTCGACTCCTTTTTCATATATAATTAAAATTTCACCCTTAAAGCAGTTAAAAGTACCCCTAAATGGGATGTTTTTGTTATTTTCGCACTTTGAGCGTCCAGGATATACCCATATTAGGGGTATTTTTAGCTATTTTAAGGGTGAAATATTGATTATTTATGAAAAAGAAGTCGAAATTCTTGATTAGTGGCCCAAAAAACGTATAAGAACGTACTTTGGTCGCTCAAATTGCAAAAATAGCAAAAACGCCACTTTTTGGGGTAGTTCTAGAAATTTTAAGGGTGAAATTTTAATTATACATAAAAAAGGAGTCCAAATTCTTGATTAGCGACCCAAAAAACCTATATGGGCATATACTGGATGCTAAAAGTACGAAAATAGCAAAAACACCCCCTTTTCGGGGGGGTACTTTTAACTAATTTAGGGGTAAAATTTTAATTATTTATGAAAAAGAAGTCGAAATTATTAATCAGCGACCCAAAAAACCCGTATGGTACAAATCTGAGTGTTCAAAATGCGAATATGTAAAAAAAACTCCTTTTTGGGGGTAGTTTTTGCAAATTTAAGGGTGAAGCCCCAATTTGTCTGCCAAATTATCCCGATTTTCATGTTCGGCGAGCCCCAAAAACCTATAGTAGAAAAAATCTGGTGTTGGTCAGTAATAATACAACCAAACCCGTATTTTGATTGGAGTACCACCCCTATCCACCTTTTAAGGGTTGTAAATAGGGCCAAAATGTATGAGACTTCAATGTATACGAAGTTTACTTAAATTTACATAAAAAATATTATTTTCAAACATTTTTCAATAAAATTGGATACTTTTTTCATTGATTTTTCCAAACATTTCCTAATAATGCCTGACCTACCCCTTTCACCCCCGTATTTAGGGTATTTTTAAGGGTTGTAGGTGAAAACTAATGTCAGATTCTGAAAGAGCATGAAATTTTACTATAAGAATGAACTTTTTAGCCACTTATCTATAAGGGAATATACTTATTTTTGCTCATTTCCAAAACTCTCCGCTCCGGCGTTAATGAGTTAAAATACAGCTATATAATAGGTTTCTTCTAGTTCTCAAAGTTCGAGTACTTTAATAAGAAGGCGAGAAGGCTCGTAAGAAGGTACTAGTACTTTATGGGACATTACTGGGTACTAAATACTGAGTATTAGTATAATACTGCGAATATTTAACATTCTAATTTCCTACCACACTTATGTACAAAACAATGATGTAATGAATTATCTCAAAAATGTAGAATCTTCTATAAAATTTTAAATTTAATTGTAAAATTTAAAAAAGAAATAAATTAAATTTATAAAAATTTTTAGAAAAATTATTTTATATCGGAAAAACAATGTTTGACAAAAAAGAGTTTGGGAATACGATTTGTGAACGTATTTAAAATTTTAATAGAATTTTTTTTAGCAAGCAGGATTTTTTCAAAGTGCACTTAAAACATCAAAAAATTTTAAACTACTGCTTTAAAAATAAACGTATTTATTCGAAAATGTAATTAGTGTAAAATCTCTAAAAAGCTCATTAAAAAGCTAAAAACAAAATGTTTAAAACCTTCTTACTTCCAAATAATTCTTCAAAATTGACTCTCTCCAACTTGAAAAGAACCTCTTACAAGCAGAAAATTAAATTTTCGAAAATTGCCTACTAAATTAAAAATAAAATTGTATTTTATTATCATATTGTAAATCAGTATAAAGTGCTTAATGAAAATAATATTTTTGAAAGAGGATCAAGAACATTAAAACATAATACAGAGTCTAAACATAATTAGTTAGCTTGGAAACTCCATTATTTTATAAATGCATAAATTTATTATTAATAATATTGTTACAAAAGTTTAAAAGAGATTTAATAAAATATTTATGTTTATTACAGTTTTTGTTTATTTTTTATTGTGATAAATTTTTGTTAATACAATATTTTTGTTTTTAAATTAAAATTTGTTTAATTAAAACTTTATACCAAATAATTAATTTTATTTTTGTTTTAATTTTTTATTTAAGCTAAATAAAATTTCCATTAAAATCATCGATTTAAACTTTTAATGCTTTGAAATTTTTATAATTCATTAAACTTGTTTAATAAAACTTTATTTTAATTTAATTTTCATATTTTTTGTTTATTTTTAGAAAAATTTCGAAATAGGAAATTTATTAAAGCTTTTAGTTCAGTCTGGAAGCGTTTGCAAAAAATATGGATAAAAATGCAATTTAAAAAATGGTTTCTGAGATTTCGGAAAAATTTTTAAACGGAAAACCTGAAAAACAAAGAATAATTTTTACCTTGCAATCTTACACATTATTACTTTCATACTTTTTGGGGGGTAGATTTCAGCATAAACTGATGTGTAATTTAAATATATTGGCCCGCAACTGAGTTGTGGCATTGTTAATCCAATTTTTTCGTTATTTATTTTTTTACCTTAAAAAAAAAAGTTTTTTAGGGCAGTTATAGGAGGTGCCAAGAGAGCTTAAAAATCGCGCTTTTTCTAGGTGTTCAAATTTACCAATTATTTTTTTTTTTTTAAAGTCAACCATTTTTTGTTGGGTCAATATTCTTATCAGGGGGGGGGGCAAATAGTACTTAAATTAATTCTGGTTTAGGATAACTTAAAATATTTTAGATTTATAGGGACTTGTAATAATCCGGGTTTATCAAAATATTTTGGGTTATATAAAAATAGCAATTGTATTTTTTATGTTGCGTAACACTTATGCATTATACCTAGCCCTTAGCTGTAAGTAATCCAGTTCCACGCATTTTGGTTGTGTTTGCACAAAAACTGGAATGTTTGCGGTCCATATAAAACTTTGGTAAACGAAGAATTTCTTATTTTAAGGATAGTTTTTACCTCCTTTATAATATTTTTACCCCTTCATAATTATATAATAAAAAATAATCTCAATCCAAAAACTAATTTTATTTTGCCTCGGATAAAGTAAAAAATAAGTAAAAAATTCAATACCAATTCGATTCAAAATAAAAAAAATCATTAAAATAAAGCCAACTTGATATTTTACATAAAAATTCACCCATACTAATAATAAGTATATACTCTGAATAGAAAAATTTTTTTTAAATAAAATATCGAGAGGTTCTAGAGTGAAGAGGGCTAAAATTCAAGCTTTTGACGAATATTCAAAAACTTGTTCATATAAATAAACAAAAAAAAAAAAGGAAAAAGAAATATTAATTAATTTTGAAGATAAACATCATCATGTTTGAATGTAAAATCCATTAACAGAGATAGACTGAAATTCATGTAGAGTATCAAAAGCCATTTCTCTCAATATTTATGTGCTCGACATAATTTTCTATTGAAATACTCCCAGTCACATACATAGAGGGCATTATTTGTCCATATGTAAAGGATACAATATTATAACTTCTCTATATTTACAATAGGAAAATACTGAATGATGTACCAAAGTCAAAAAAAAATTATTTATTATTTATTTACAAATAAATTGTTTGTGTGTGTGTCTGTGTTTTTCATTTGTACAAATAATATCATGTATTGCTGTTGTGCATTAAAGAGGATTAAAAAGGGTGCTGGTTTAAAAAAAAAATATTTTTTATTCAAGAGTATTGACATATGTTATTTGTAAATATATTGAAAAATAAACTTTAAGCTAGCCTACAAACACAGATTTTTTATTAAATACTACAGACTCTATTATTTATATTTTTTACCAATTTTTTTAATCGAAAAAAAAAGCTTATTTTTTTAATTATTTTTAAAATTTTAATTTTTTTTTTGTAGCATTTTTTTTATAATTTTATCGATTTTATTTAATTAAATTATATTTTATCTAAAGTTATATTTTTTAGAATTTTATAACGAGTCATCGTAATATTATGTAGCTGCATTTAATTAAAACTATTTAATATTATACTTTGTTTGGTATATGGATGATTTTAAGAAATATTGTAATTTTTTTTTACTTTTTTATTAATTATAATTTTATGCGGATTATTATTTATTTTCTGCTGACGGAATCGCAATAAAATATAAAATAATTCTTATTTATTGAAATAATTAAAAAATCATTTCTGTAACTCTGAATCACAATTATTTAGTTTATTGCATAATTATTACAATTCACCCATATGTATAAAATAAAATATACATTTTCTTATTACTTTTAAACTCTAGGTACATGTAAAATTATAAAAAAAATAAATAAAAAAAAAATTTTTTAGTAAAAGCAAAATCTTTCTTAAAATTTTATTAAAAATAAATAGAAAATAATATTACATAATTTTACTGTTATTGCTCATATTTAGACTAAATTTAATCTAATGAATTTTTTTGTAGATTTTTTTTGAAAACATTGTTCTGAAACTATGTCAAAGATTAGTTCTTTGGTGTTTTATACCATATAGTTATGGATCAGTTTATTATATCGAAAAAACTTACTCTTGGACCTCAAGCAATAATTTTATTTATTAGCCACCTTTGCAATCTTATACAAAATACTGAACTTAAGCCTTCTCTCCAAATAGACTTACTTTTTTAATTCTATATGCTTTAACTATAGCAAAAATTTTTTCCAACAGCCAAATATCTAAAATTTAGCTAAATATTCCAGAACTTCTGTTGTTTTTATGTTACTTTTTTTACCAGGGTAGTCTTCAAATTATCCCCTTATTAATTTTTAATATTAATTATAATTTTAATTAAATTTTTTTAATATCTATTTATTTTTTTATGAAAACTATTAAATATAATTAAAGTATATTAAAATATTTTTGGATATCGTTTCCAAGAGTACAAAACAAAAATTAATTATTGATTGTGTATTTGCGTAATAATACGTAAAATTAACTTTTAATTTGAAATATTTAAATATTTACATTTATTTTATAAACAACAATTTAATAAATGTAATTGCTTAAATTTAATGTAATTACGATAAATTGAGAGGAAAAAACAATAAACTCATAAATACAGAATATTAAGCAAAAACCCTGCACATGGGTCCCAAAAACTCCAACACTTTACTTACTTTATTAGACCAACCTCCTAGTATTGTCGTCAACCACTGTCATCTACTACAAGTTCTTTCACCAATTTTCAGTTTTCTAAATTTAGTTTTATTTGTATATGGGTCAATATTTGTGAACTGTAAGCTTTGTTTGCAAAGGAAAAAGCAGAATTCTGGCAAGCGGATTTTTTTTCAGTGTAGCTAAATTATTCCCTAAACCTGAATTATTCTAATTTCGTTTCAATCGCCTCTTCCATTGATTCTTGGTTAAACATGTTATATGCTAAGAAAAAAATGGTTATTAGAAATTAAAGGTGATATTTCCTTCCAATTAAATTTATTTTTCAACAATCGTTCCAAATAATTCCAGCAGCCTCAGGGCCAGTGAAAAGCTAAAACCCAACGTTCCTGAGAAATATTCTCATCGATCAATAAAAATAAACTTTTGATACAACTCTTGACTTATTTTTTTAATCATTGGAAAAAATTTAAAAGATGCACCGAAAAATCTCAAAATAATTAATAATAAAAATAATACTTTAAAAAAAAAAAAAAAAAAAAAACTGTATAAAACATTTTCTATACATTTAAAATATTTTTTAATTTTTTTTTCTTATCTACACTCAAAGCTTTTTTTATCTGAGATGAAAAACTTTTCTATGCACTTCCTTTTTAATAAATCTAAACTTTTTTTTTTTTATAAATAAAGAAATATTTTTTAACAATTGTCTATACCCGAATAAAAACTTTTGCCTATTTTCACTAACAAAAAAAAAATGTTTCTTTGCTTTTTACAATTTTTTTGTAACATTTGTGTCTACTCTCTTTTTTTTCAAATCACGTCTGAATTTTCAAAAAATAATAAAAATAATAATAATAATCTGCATGAAATTTTTTTTTATAAATCACGCGTTGAGAGTTAGTTACAGGGTGGTAGATATTTTTATATAAATATGATTCATGTATCTGTTTACTAATGCTGAGCCAACGTTCAAAATTAGTTTTGCTTTTGTTTTTCAATGCTAAAAATCAATAGAAAAACAAAATTTTAACTTTATATTGTTTTTTTAAATGCGTAATATTTTTACTATGTATTTTTATTAAGAAGGGCTGAAATTACTTCAAAAATTGGTATTTAGGTCTTTTTTATTAAAACTGTTAATTTTGTTAATCACGAATTACAGTGTCTAATTTCTTAGAAGTTAGTGCAACATCCCAAAAAATTAAAGTTTATTAAAAGAGTATAATTTTTTTTTAATTCTGTAACTGATATTTTATATTTTTATGCATCGATATTTCGATTGATATAAAATTTAATTAGCCCCTAAAGGTATGCGAGCTTTTATTAAAATGATAATTAATTTTGACATCAATCGAACAATTCATGAATTTAATAATTATGTAAATAACAATAAATCTTTTATTACAATTGAAATCAAAATAATCAACGTTGTAAAATGTAAATCAATATTTTTCTCATTTTCAGTTCTATGAAATATACGGAAGCCCGAAAAGCTCATAAACAATTCAGTTAAGTAAAAATAATCTAAAAGGGGCAGAATTTTGGGATCTGCGGCATATTCTTGGCAGAAATTCTGGGGCCCACTTTTTTTTCACTGTATGAAAATTCCCAAAAATTCTGAATCTATTTTCGGATTTTTGTAGAAATTTTATCTAACCACCCCTTTTTAGGTAAATTTAAAAAATTTTCTGAATCATTGTACAAAAATAAAATTAAATTTCACAAGTGAATTTCGTCCCGTTAATTCATTTAGCAAACAAAAAAAATAAATAACATTTTCTTTTTTTTTTGTTCTGTCTTTCAGAAATTTTTAAAAATTTATCCGAAAAGAAGTGCTTCGATAAAATTTTTACAAGAATCCGAAAATAGAGTCAGCATTATCCGAAATTTTCATCCTCTGACAAAAAAGTGGATCCAATAAATTCTACCCAGAATCTGTCACGGATCCAAAAAATTTTGTTGCTATTAGGTTATTTTTTTTTACGAGGGAAAGGTTCCAAACATTTTTATTGTAAAAAGTATAGCTTATAGTAGTGAAAAAAAATTTTCTTTTGAAAGCGAATTTCCTGCCAAATTCAGCTACTCAAAACGTGCCTTTTGATATCTAGAACCTTTATTGGTTCTAAAAATTATGCTAGGATTAAAAACTTATCAGTATTTTAGTTTTTTAGTAATTTATTCAAAGGTTCCAAAAAAATGAGAATACTATTTTCTAGAAATGCTTTTTTGTCTATTCAAAACAACAAACCTGAAGGTTCCAGAGGATGCAAATTCAAAAAATAAATTTAAAAAATTGACAAAATTTTAATTAAAAAATCATAAAAATTGTAAAAACCAAGCTGCTAAAAATTTTGTTGAAAACTTAAAAGTACTTTTAAAAAATCAATTCCACATAATCCTTTTTATTTCTTGGAAAAATGTCAACCATCACAGTTAATTTTCTTTGAATAATATATCGAGCTGAAAAACTATTTACATATAACAAAACCAAAAAAAAAAAAAAATAAAAATCAGAGAATAATTTTTCTTTTCATTAATAAACAGTAAATTCCTCAGTGATTTCTAATGAAAGAAAAATCATTTATTACACGACTGCATAGCATTAAATTTTTTAGTATTCGAATAAATTTTTGATATATTAAATTAGAGAAAATTCAAAAAGAATTTTTTATTAAAGACGAATAAGAGAAAAAGTTAAATTCAATTTAGCGTAATTCAGTTTTAGTTGAAAAAATTCCAATTTCAATTTTTTTTTTCCTTTCGAATCAAACGACGAAATAATATATTCAATATAATAAGATAATATATTTTCTATGTAGGCTGTGAGATGGCATTTTTTCTAAATCCTAAAGTAAAATTTTTCGTATTCAGTAGCGTAAATGCGAATTTATTTTAGCCAACAACATATTTTAACATTTAAGCGTCTTATCTTTAACATGCGAGCTTTTGTGTTTTCTTAAAGTTACATTTAAAATTTTTGTCGATAAAGTAGACTTTAATTTTAAATAAATTTTTATAAGATAATTTAAAATTAAAAATCTTCGATTTTATGTATCTTTTTTTAGTGTTCGATCTTGTACGTTTTGAATTTTTTAAAAAAATACGTGAATCGAATCGAGAAGAAATTTCGTGTTTACGATTTTCATCGACTAAATTTTTAAATTCTAACAATCGAAAGCATTTTATTTATCCTTTTTATGTTTACTGCACGTAGTAAAATATTTTATTGTTTACATTTTAATTACGAATTTATGGAAGCGTTAATTTAATCTACTTTTTTATGTTATCTAATCAATTTTGCAAATTTTAATTTCTTTCAACATTTGTAACACGATACTTAAAATTCTTAAGATCATTTTGCACGTTTTAAATTTATTGAAACTCTTTTTAAAAATTTACCTACCTACTGGATGAGCTTTTCTAACCTAAAAGCTTATTTTAAGATCCCAGAAGCTAAAGATTCCCATTATTTCAATAAATCATTCGATTCCATCTCACTTAGCAGATCAAAGTAGCTGTTAGCCTAAAGCTTAAAATAATAACAGTTAAATCAATAGACTGCGGTGTTTTAATTAATAGCAAAGGTTATTAATGCGAATCACTTGTTTGTTTCTGAGATTCTCAATTAATTCGCAGATTCAGAATCAAAAGTACATTGTGTAAGATTGCGCTTCTTGAATGTACTTTAGGTTGTTAATTAGCTGCTTAGAAATTGATGCAATTTATTAGTTTTTGTTGAAAGCTGAGCAAGAAAAAAGGGTTTTAAAATTGTTAGATACAAAAATTTTATTTAAAATTCTCTAAGTACAAAATGCTCTTATTTTTTTAATTAATTCTTACCTGAATATTTTGATAGAAGCAATTAACTTTAAAAACAAATTTTATTTATAAAATCTAAAATAATCTCACCCAGTAAAATAATTTGAAAAAAAAAATGAGTAAAAAAAATTTTAAACTCGTAATTCGAGAATGATTGACATAATATAATTCGATACGTAAAAAGTAAAAAAATGAAGTTTTTATTTAATTAAAAAAATACGTACAACCCTTGGGCAATTTTTTTAAAAAAACTTTTTTACTTATATTAAATAACATAGTTTGCATGAGGAAGTAAGATGAATTAGTATGAAAAAATGTACATTGGTTAATTCAGAGAATTTCAACACAGCATCAGCTGCTTTTTGTGGTTCTTTTTTTGAAAGTGTTTGTAAAATTCTGAAAGCTTACGTATTACTTTAGATACTTGTGCTAAGTACGTTTTGAGCTTTTTTGGAGGTGCTTTAGGAGATTTATGTGGTTGTTTTGCTAAAACTCGTCTTAAGAGTTGGCTTGTTTATTATCATTTATTTATAAAAATGGTAAAGACGTTTATTTCAATGACTTCATTTTTATTTCAGAGTCTAAAATCTTGTGAAATAAAAACCAAAAAAAGTTTAGTCTTTTTTTTAGTTAGGTCGGGTTAGATGTCGGGTAAATCCACAGTATTGAATCGATAATTTCCCTGGCTTAATTTTTCATTTATGCTTATAGAAAAGAGGAAAAAAGTAAAAAATTTACTACTATAATTAAGAAAATAACAACCTATTATCCATAAATAACGAAACATTTTCATAATACCCGGGAAAATTCCTATTCAAAACTGTATCCTTAGACCTGATCCGAATAAAAAAACCCAAGACTGATTCGACTCAAAAAGGGTAACCGCACTGTAAAAAGTAACTTTCTTAGATTTACAAAAAAAATAGAATTTTTTCGAAAAATTAGTGAATTTTCAAAAAATTTTGTATATATTCGATAAAAATGGTAAATTTACTAAATTTAGTATATTATCGAAAAATTCGAGAATTCTCGATTTTTTTTTTGTGATTTTACGAAAAAAGTTGTAAATTCACAACTATTTTTCGGAAATTTACAACTATTTTTTGTAAATTTTCGAGAAAAAAAATTGTAAATTATTAATTTTTCTTGCAAGTTCACAAAAAAAAAGTGAAAATACTCGAATTTTTTGTTTGTATACTAAATTTAGTAAATTTTTGATTTTTTTACAAATGTTTTCGAAAATGTTCTAATTTTTTTGTTAATATAAGAAAGTTACTTTTTACAGTGCACATACGCTTATTTTTTAGAGTTTGGTACAGTAAGACTATTGAAGTTCATTGAAGTTTGCTTCCTAGCTGAATTTTTTTACTTCAATAAATTTGAAGAAAAAGTAGCGCATTATTCAAAAAGGTTAAAACTAATATAAAAAATTTTAATGTATATTACCCCAAAAGTGGGTATCAAAAATCTAGTTTACTCGTCTCCAAATATGAAAAAGACTCCGCCCTAAAAACTTACATTTACCAATTCCATCAACATAAACTCAAATAAAAGCTTTAAAAAAATATGACTAAAATATAAAATGTACTTATTTTCTTTATTTATATTTTTATTAAAAAATAACTAAGGTAGTAAATACAAGAAGATGTAAAAATAGAAGATAAAATAAAAAAATTAATAAATAAAAATATACATTTTTTTCTCCATATAATAAATAGTATATTATAAGACAAGATAATAATAATAAAATTTTCAAAAGTCATCACGTCCTGCGTGATTTTTCAGAAAAAAAATTTTTCTGCATACACAAAATTCACGAGACGTTGAATTTTACTACCTCGTAAAACATTGTAATACTGACAGCATTTTTTTCATTCACATACACACACACGCACACATTTACTTATTTTTTAATTTTAATATTTTGCACTTTTTAGAGATAATTAATCTAAATTTTTTTTTAAGAGAAAATAAAATGTGTCTTACATTATCTTATTATCGAGTAATAAAAATTTTCTTTTTAAGACTTTATAATAAAGAAGTTGAACTTGTTGTCTCTCTCTTGCTTGTTTATCTTTGCGTAATAATAAGGAAGCTATTATATAAAATATATTATGGCGGTCGTTATAAACCGCTTGTGTTTCACATTTTCTCAAAGAAAGTATGTTTTTTATTAAAAAAAAAAAAGATTATTCACTCGGGGGAAAAAAAATAGGATGAAAAATGAATAATAAAAGGGCCTTTTAAGTACGAGCTTTTTCTCTTGGCTTTGACTTCTAAAGCTTTAATAGCGATTTTTCGATTCAGTTATAGCTTTTCCTCCTCTCAGTTCCATTTGAATCTCTTCCAAGCTCTTGCCTTCGGTCTCTGGCACAAACAAGTAGATCAGAAACGAAAGAAACGAAGTTACACCAGCGAAGAACCAAAATGGGACGAAGGTACCATAGGATGCTTGCAGTACCTGAAAAATAATGGTAAATTGCCAAACTCATTAAATGTCATTTTGTCAAAGAATGAAATTACACAGATTATTTTTTTATTAATAACCAAGTTTCAAAAATTTCACTTGATTTATTGCGATCTGTTAAATTTAAAGCTTGAAATTTAAAAAGGAAAAATGCATTAAAGATGAAAGTTGGTACGTATGAAATATAGCGAATATAAAAAAAAGACTGGCAAAAGAGTCTTTACATTACCAAGTCAAGAGCTGTGTATGCGAGTGACAGACTGAGCATGACTGATCGGAGATACTCAACTCTCCCTCTCTCGTTTTTTGCACTAATTTTTATAAATTACCTGCCAATATTTAATAAACTAGAATTTTTTAATTATCCTTTTTTGCCACGGATCTTCAAAAAATATGATTATTTATTTAGTTTTTTACGAGAATATTTTATAAGAAAAAATATATTTTTATATACAAGTAGGTAGAAATATTATATATATCAAGTTTCTCAATTGCTAAAAAGTAAAAAATTTATGGAATATTTATGTACATAAACAAGAGAGAGAACTATCCATATAAGTTATGTACATAAGTGTACTTCTAATACAAGGATTATTTACAGCAATTGATTTATTATATTTTTTTCTATAAAAATAAATTATTCGATCCTAGGCTTCGGTGAACGAAACGTTTTTTATAAAACAAAAATAAATAATCCATGTAAGTTTTATTTAACTGTTTCGATCATGGGTTTGAAATTTAATAGTTTGACAATTTGCCAATAATCATTTTGCCAAAATATATATTTTATAATAAAATTATACATTTGTATTAAAGAATTTTATCGGTTCAATACTTTTTCCATTAAGTCTACAACTAAAAATATTAAATCTTGGATCTTATAAAATACTCAATTTTTTTATTATTTTTTAAACTCTCAAAGAAATTATCTTTTGCGCTTTTTTTTAAATTAACTTACCAGATTGATAAATATTCGTCTCTTTTGTACCACGCAGAGTATATTTAATTAAAATTACCTTGTATGGAATAGTTTAGCTTATTATTTTATTTTTTCGCCACGTTGGCTACAAAGATTCATCTTTTTGAAAATAACCTTTTATCTATTAACCTTTTTAAATAATTTCAAGCTTTTTTATTTAGACACGTTAATTTTTTCTTTTTGTAGATAATAAATTTTATATTTTCATAAAGAAACTTAGACTGACTTACCTGATAAACTTTGACTACGAGTAAGCTTCCAGTGGCGTAGTAAAGAGAACAGAAAAGCGCCGCTGGTACCTTGACGTCTAAAGGAAAAATTTCACCGATGTAGCTTAAAGGCAATGGGTTAAGTGCGATTCCGTAGGCGAGAGCGTACAGAACAATGAAAAAAGTCGGTATCCATGTGATGCTGGATACGTCGAATTCGAGGTGCTTGAGAGTAAAAAATCCAGCAACAATGGCCAGACTTAAGGCAGTTATAGGACCTGCTACAAGAAGTAATGGCCTTTTTCCAGTGCGTTTGACCAGCAAAACACACGCCAATCCTGAAACCACAATTGCTAATCCAGAGAGCATTACGCTAGCTTCGACTGAAACACTGAAACCAGCTTCATCAAAAGTATACGTTTGGTAGGCTAAAATAGGCGCCGCGCCGGAAAAAATCATTGTGCCCATAAGAAGTCCAGTAATCAAAAAAGCTTTAATACACTCGCGCCGCGTAATAGATTCCTTTAGAGAATGCATGAATCCAAGCTGGAGATTCGCTTCACCAGAAACCATCCGCCGAATTTCCTCGAGCTCTTCATGCACGTCTTCACGATCCAAAGACCATTTGAGAACTTGCTCGGCCTTTCCCAATCTATTCTTTTTGGCAAGAAATACTGCACTTTTAGGAAGCCAGACGAAGCTCATGAGAAACATGAGCGGAACTATCATTGCTACAAGGGAAACTTGAAGCCTCGAAGTGTACAGCCCCAGTCCATAGATCAACAGCATGCCTATATTGATCCATACAGCCAAGGAAGCACTGAGTGGTCCTCTAGTTCGCTTGGTGCTTACCTCCCCAATGTACATTGGAGTAACACAATAAGTTACACCGGTACCAAGTCCAGCTAACAATCGACCCAAGTAAAATCCCCAGTGATCTTGCGCACAAGCATAGCACAGCCAACTTGCAATTTTCGGCATGGCAGCAATGAGCATGGTCCACTTACGTCCTATACGATCCATTAATAGCAATGGAATAACAGAGCCCAAACCCACGCCTACATACATAAGATTTATCATCCATGCACCCTCTTCCGGGCCAATATCCAGCCGAGGATCCTGCTCGAGCTTGGGGACCATGGGCGTGCTCCATCCTTCGTGAAATCCACTGTCAATTATCAAGAGATTACCTGGAAAGAGGGTTTTATATTCCTTTATCTTCTAAGGTATATTAAATGCGAGAAAAGATAGAAAGGATCTTTGCTCATAGTCGTAACATAAATTCAAGCCTAATCGATTTTGGAGAACTGCTTATACTTTAGTAGTAGCAGTCGTTCCATTTTATTGTTATGACCGATTCTTATCGTTTTTTTTCCGAGCTGATTCTTCCTGTTTTTCTTTATTTTCTCACATACATACGTAAGAAATATGAAATACTTACAGACTACTCCAATCAGGATTTGTCGTAAAAGTGAGAAATCCATTATCCTACATCCGAACGACTCGAACCTGCCAACAACTTGCAGTGCATATCCTCTATTATCTCTGTATTGTATTAAAAAAAAGAAAAAAGAAAAAAATATTCAAAATTATCTCAGAGCAATTTAAGTAAAAGACTGATGTTTTCGTTTTGGCTATTAAAAAATAAAATAATAAACAATGAGTTACGAAATGTTATTTACAAGGAATCAGAAAGGAAGTCTCTAATTGCTAAAATTTACGATATAAAGAGACATAACACTTGATGTGCTAAACATAACAACGTTTATTAGAGAGAAAGGAAAGAGGAGGGTTGAGAGGACTCGAGAGTGCAGTTGAATTGCGTTTTGCAAGGTCAAGCATATCCAGATTTCTCCCAAAGCGACATGGTGACGATAGGATCGTTTGTTGTGTAGACAATGCTCATTTAGCCATTTCATTTCTCTCTGTATGGCCTTATAAATGTTCCAGATGCTTATATAATTTATTACAGCAGTTTAGCTCTTTTGTCCAAACATTATTTAAATTCTAAAAAACAACTTACTTCAAAACTTTGAGTCGAAAAAAATGCTTTTATTCATTTATTCAAATCGACAAAAAGCACTTTTTTTATAACGTAATAATAAAAAGAGGTGTGTAACAGCGTTTGAGTTAATATTATCATTTTATTTACTTAAATTCAAAAGGAAGATATAATATTCAAAAAGTATACAATACAAACTTTATTCTAGCTATACAATCGTTTTTATTTGATCCTTTTTTTTTCTCTCGAGCTGTATATATACTGTAAAAACGTTTCCCTTATATAGCTTTTTTTTTTTTTTGAAAAGCAGCCAGAAAATTTAAGCTTCAAATTAAAACTAAGAGCGTAAAATAAAACAATTTTTTTTTTTAGTATATCAAAACTATAAATTAAAAAAAAAATTGTTAGTTTTTTAATCACACTATATTGTTTTCTTTTTTTTTTTATTGTTGATTTTTTTTGGTTTATAGGTATATTTTTAAGGTATATTAGGCTGGGTGCTATTTTTTTAATTTTTGAATGTTTAGGTTCTAAGCATTTTAGCATGACTTTTAATAAAAATCACTCGGCATACTTTTGTAGTTTTTGGCATAGCTGAGTTCGATTCTGAAATCAAAACTTTAACATTCAAAACTAGAAACTTCAAATTTTAAATTTCTAGTCTCAAAATCAGTAATTAAAGTTATTAATTTATTAATTTTAAAGTTGATTTCCAATTTTAGGGTCGTTGATCACGATTCTGAAATCAGTTTCTTAATCTGATCAATGAAAACTTGTTAATAAACGTTAAAATACTTAAAATACACTGAAAATTATTTCGCTTGTGGCCAGTGAAATTTTTTTTTCTTGCTCAAACGATTGCAAATGACTAAAAAATTTCCTTTCTGTTACAAAATTTTTTTTCCTAAATGAATGGAAATAATTTTTTTTAAATTTTTTTAATACTTCAGGTTATTTGCAATTGTTTGAGCAAGAAAAAAAAATTTCACTAGCTACCATCTGATTCAGGGTTGCGATCAAGCGACCAAAAATACATAATTCGAATATCCAAGCCTTTCGAAACTAAGCAAACCCAAAAAATACTGGCCAGCCTAATATACAAAAAACCAAGTCCTGTTACTATTAATTATTATTTTTTTAAACGCGTTATAAAAAAAGTAACTGATAATATAATAAAATCTAATTACTTTGTTTTTTTTTCTCAATGCTAATTTTATTTTTTCATCGATTATAATAATGTTAATATTTTTAATACATAAATTATTATAATTATATTATCTAGTTTTTAAAATCTTAATAAAAATTTAAATTTTAAAATGACGCAAAATTTAATTTAATTTTAAAAAAAAAATAAATCTTGAATTAATAAAAGGATTAATTTTTTTTTTGACACGAATACTATAAATTTTTGGAAATTTAGCATAAAAAATGAGCAATTAAAGGATTAAGAACGTCACGTCGTAATTTTAATTGTGTAATAAAAATCTTTTTGGACGTCAATAACTTATTAATTTTCTATGAATAATAACGTAACTGTAATGTTAGAATGATTCAAGACTGTAATTTTTTTTTATTTCGAAAAAAATCCCGCTAATTCCCGTTATTTAAATTTTTGAATTCTCAACTTGTAATGGTAGCCTGTTAAAATTGGCCGTATTCGAAAACGATTTTCTGAAACAGATTTTAATTGGTACTAAAGGGGAGTGGTATAATTTTTCTTACTTTCAAACGGATTTAGTCATTTGATCAAACCAGGGGTCGCGTCAATTGTTCTTGTTTTGTTATGTATTATTAAACCGAAAATCTTAAATTATAACAGTATTAAAGTTTCAGTAACGATTCTTGAAAGTTTTTGAAAAAAATTAAGATAATAAAACCGACTGTAATTAGTCGCCTACGCACCGTCCATCTACTGGCACATTTACCCTACAACAAATAACAGTCGCTATTTACTATTTATAATTGAATCAAATAATTATCATAATTGATTATGTGTAATTTAATACTTAATGACTAATTTATTAAACTTTATTGTTTACTTATCAGAAAACATTGTTTAAAGGATCTTTTAAATAAAAATTAATTACAAAATAAAATCCTTAAAAAAAATTCTCTTTTGAATATTAAGTAGAAATCCGTTTATGTAAGTTAATAAAATGTTAATTTCATTTGAAAATTATGTACACTTGCTTTTTTTTATTCCAACTTCTTCTTCTGCTTCACATAAAACGAATATACACTCTAATTGCAAAATAATTATATCAAGGAAAAAAAAAGATTAAAACTTTAATGTAATTTTATGCTAAATTTTATTTACTTTTTTTTAAAGGAAAAAATATTTAATCAACATTTTTTTTATCCATATCTGATTTTTACTATTTTTTGCTAAAAACATAACTAAAATTCCTGTCAACTTTTCAAAATCTTGATTTAAAAAAATTTAACCCACAAGCAAACAATAGAAGCATATTTTTCAATTATCAACTGTTTTTTAAAATTAAAAAATTTTTCATTTTAATTTACAATGAAAATAAAAAGTGTTTTATCGTGTAATACACAGTTGCATGTGTGAGTATGCGTAAAAAAACATATTATGAAAGTTAATTTTCACGATGAAAAAAAAATTTTTTTTTCATACTTATTAGGATTTATTATATTTACAGCGTGTACTTTTTTATATATTTTTTACGATTTAACACGAGCACGTAGAAATATTTTTAGTTAATGAAAATAATTTAAATTTATGTCCATACATGGGCTTTTTTTCACTTGGGTAACATTTTTTTCTCTTTTTTAGATCTGTGGTTTGTAGTTTTTGTGGCCTCGTGTCAGAATAAAGATTCGTTGGGAGTTTTTACTTTAGTACCCTGACCGACATTTTTTTTAAAATCTGCATTATTTTATCAGTCAAATAAATTTAAATTTCAATTACCCCGAATCCTAATTTCGTTGAATTTTCAACGATTTCTGTCAGATAAATGTTTTTATAAAATAGTAAAGACCAATTTTACTTTCTAATTGCTGTTATCTACTACTAAAAATTCGGAAGCTACATTTTTGTCAGAATAGGGTAAATAATATTTTAGTCCATTATTAAGTCTTATAATTCAAACAACAAACGACTAAAAGCTCCCAAAAAAAAAATGGATAAAAATATTTATTACATACATCATAAAAAGGCATTTGACGTATAACTTGAAAAAAAGTACAACAGAAAAAAGCACACACAATAAAAGTTTAAAAAGACGTCGATTTCTAAATGTTCTGTCAAAACGTTTCCGTGGCCTATAAACTTTTTTATTTTTTTTTATTACCCCGATAAAAAACTAGGTATACGTAAGAGAAAAAAATATAAAAAAGTATTATTATTATATTTTATCGAATTTTCGATGATGATACTAGGAAACAAAAGCGGTTATTGTCAGTTAAGCATTGCCGGTAATTTTCAGCATTTATACGCACAGAAACTGAAATCGAGTGGTTCTCTCTCTCGATATATCAATAAAACAGCTCGTATTTGTATTTATTTGATAATCTTTTAAAATTAATTCGAAAATTGTATCTAATAAAATCTCTTTATCGACGTTTTTCGCAAATGGTATTTTATTTTATAGTTTTTAACCTGATATAATTATGTCAGTGAGCTTAACGAGCTCTTTCCGTTGTACACTCTAATCATAAAGTTTATCATGATTTTTCTACATATCATAACCTAAATTACTGAAAAAAATGATGATTAATGAAAAAAATAATTGTAAGAAATTACAAATTGTAAAATTCTAGCCTTGATACACTCTCGGCTATCCTTAAATGTCAATAAGTTAAATTATTGTTTTATTTTCTTTCTAACGCTTAACAATACAGTGTCTTTGTAATATCCGTGTCATTGGATTAATTCTGATAATTTTATATTAAAAACCTTGAATTTTATTATTTATTCAATTAATTATCAATTTTTTATTACTCTGCTAAATTTACATCATTCGCCTACTTTATTGTCTTTGACGCAATACTGACCAATTCGAAGATTTTACTCGCTTGTACCCAGAAATTACTTGTTAATTAAAAGTTATTTAATGAATGTTTCAATAGCTAAAATATCAAATTTCTGGAAATAAAATAAAATAAAAAAAGAAAATCCTGAATATTTCAAATATAATTTTTATTGAAAGTCCAGTTACTAATTATTGGAAAATAAAACTGACGAATTCTCAGAAATAAAATATATAAAAAATATTTTTATTTCCAAGAAATTTCATTTTTCACAAATGAATAAATTTCTTATTGAATATGAACACTGAAAGGATTTTAATTAAATCGAATATTTTTTTACTAGCCAAAAACAAAAACAGTTGAATCTCAATAACTTTAAATATAAAAAAACTTACTCAAAATCACAATCGATCCTCCAAACACCAAAATCCAAAAAACATGCTAACCGTTCTCGACGTGTGTTAAACTACAAAATAAAATAATAGAAAAAAAAAAGGTGAAGAGAACGAGAGACGATGCGTTGATATTAAAAAAATTAACAATCTCTGTCTCCCCACTCGATTCCGTCGTATTATCCTGATATAATATTAGATAGACTAAAAGCATATGATTAAAGATTTTAATCACTCGTGTAATGTTTTCTTGCATAAAATATCCGAGCTATTAACGTGTCAAGAGATAAAAGTGAAATAATGACTTGAATATTATTTAAATAATATTTGCTTCTGTTTCGTAAAGACATAATTAACGTTTTCCTATGCATCAGAAAAAACGTAATCATTATTTTTTCTAGTTTACTTGTGCCGAAGATAATGACCCCGTTGTGCAATGGGAATCGAAATTTTATTAACTTTGAATGAATTTGTGTAAGTAAGATAACTTGGAACTTCCCTAAAGTATATTTGCATTCGGTAGTATCTTTGTCATATACTCTCGCTCCAGGTAGCTCTTATCGAAGAAACTTACCCTTAGCATCTATGCATAATATACCCTTTCATTATTATCGACATTGTATACAGGACATTCTTAACTTAGAACTTTAGAGAAGAGAATATTGCTATTATAAAGCTACTTATATCGACGTTTATACATAATACTTTATTCAAACTTTCACTTCTTTTTTATCCTTCAACTTATTTATACCAGATTCTTGCCTTTTTCTAGTCCGCAAAATTCGCTTCAAATTTAATATTATGCACTTATACTGTCTTTTGAATTCTTAGGGTTTTGGGTTACTGAGCTTTTCAAGACCTGGTACGATTTCAGTTTACGCTGTCTGTAGTAAACCGAAGCTACTCAATTTTCTTAAAAAGGCCAATTTTGAGGTTTGGTCATTTTATTTTTAATCCAATAAAACAATAAAAATCACAAAAAATATTAAAATTTTGGAAAAAGAATTATTTCCTGTAAAACTTGAAATACCAGGAAAAATTTAAGATTAAAGAAAATCTTATGAAACAGCAACGCAAAATAAGAAATGACTAATTTGTAATAAAATTTTTATAAACAATTTTAAAAATCATGGCCATCGTCTTAATAAAATTAAAATTTTTTTTTTTAATTATTCTATTTTTTCTTATTTTCAATAAAAGATACAATAAAAAACGAGTTGCTGATGGAAATTTTCATTTCCTTTTTCATTAATGATTCCCCGATTTTCAAGATGGTGGACCTAAAAACAACGGGAAATAAACTTACTTAATTACTGAAGGTTTTAGAGGTCGAGAAAAAGGAATCTGATGGAGAATTTGAGATTCTGACACTAAAAAACAATTTTCCGTTTTTGGATTAACCTTTTAGCACCTAATCAACATATTCAAGCGACTTGAATATTTTTTAATGAAAAAATCATTTTTCACTCAAAATTCATTTTTATGAACTTATACTACCCTTCTTTATTAAAAAATCACTTTAGATTAGAAAGTGAAAATTCTGTCTAAAAATCAGTTTATTTTCCATTATACTTTTTTAGTCCACCATCTTGCAAAACAGAAATTTTTTTTACTGCGTATCAAAAAAACCTAAATTTTCCAACAATTTTTTTTTTCTCGAGCTCTAAAACTCCATTTAAAATTTTCTTTTGTGATACGTTTTTCTTTGCCTTGAAAACCTTTCTTAAGAAAATTTCCGCAATTACTATGGTCTTGTGCAATCAGACAACTCGCACGTATGAGAGTAATAATTAAAAGAGAGTTATACTTTGACGCTTCCGTAATTTTGTCCTAAAACTGCATTTCAATCCAACAATTCGAATTACAATAGTATCCAAGCAAAATAGTTAATTCAAAAAGTTGCCATTTTGCAAGGACCAAAAAACTTTTTAAAATAAAACTTACTATGCACACATACACATAAACAAAAACACGCAAATTAATTAACTTAGCAGGTGGAAACTCTGATTTTACAGTAATTAAACATATCTGTGATTAACTTTATTTAGTAAAAGTTTCTTTTACTATCTATAAGCTCGTAGATTTTCATAATAGCATATATCCTGACTGCTTCCATAGAAATGGTCAGTTTCCTTTATAAAACTTTTCTTAAACTACGAGAAAGTTGCATTAACAATGACTTGTGTTTGCTAAATAATTTATATTAATGGCCCATGTTAAATAAAAAGTCAAAATTTTTCTCAAAAAATAAAGATGCATAATTTAAAATGACTTACCGTCGTGCGAATCATAAAGGTAGATTATTTTCTTCCAACCATAATGTCGCACGGTGTCAATTATCGCACGATGGTAATCCGGGCGCATGCTTATGGCAAAGTCATGAAAGCCGGACGTCGGAGTCAAAACCTGAAACAGAAAATTCAATCCTTTAATAATCTCAAGATTTAAACGGAAGACCCTACCTAGTTCCCCATTAATCCCTTGTTATACCGTACTTTGATATCGTCAAATCTTTCATACACAAACGCGAATACATTTAACTATAAAATTTTCTAATTATCAAGAGCTGTGCCTTGCACGAAAGTTTGGAATATTCAACGGCTTATCGTTTAATATTTAACAATCGTTCCAAACTTATTTTACCTTTATTAGTCTGATAATTCTGTTTTATTTGTCAATTTATTATAAAATAAAATATTTGGTATGTACCGCTAATATGCATATTATATCTGCTTTTCGAACTCGGATTAATCGATATTACTTTGACGTTTATGTTTATCTAGGGTAATTATTTGAAAATATACGCTTATTATATTAATTATTTTTTTATTTTGTATTACAAAGTTTTGTGTTTTTTTTTTTAATTACTTGTTTGTTAAACACCGTAATGTATTTTTAATGATTCGTGCTCGAAATCGAGTAAACATTTTTATACGTGATTATTTTATAGATTTTTCAAACTATTTACTTCAGTTTACCAAAACGAAAAATTCGAAATTTTTTTAAAATCATTTTTATCTTTGCTTATAGCATTATTTGAGATTTTTCCAAATAACCACTTTTCGTCTTCACTAATAATGTTTTTTCTAAGTTTTCTAACACTGCCTCCCCGAATCGCTTATGGGAAGGTAACCCTTCTATTCAAGTATTCAAAAATGAAAAATTAAAAAATGTACATAATTATTAATATTGACTTATATTATTAACAACACTGTAAAAAGTAACTTTCTTAGATTTACAAAAAAAATAGAATTTTTTCGAAAAATTAGTAGATTTTCAAAAAATTTTGTAAATATTCGATAAAAATCGTAAATTTACTAAATTTAGTATATTATCGAAAAAATCGAGAATTCTCGAGTTTTTTTTGTGATTTTACGAAAAAAGTTGTAAATTCACAACTATTTTTCGTAAATTTACAACTATTTTTTGTAAATTTTCGAAAAAAAATTGTAAATTATCAATTTTTCTTGCAAATTCAAAAAAAAAAATCGAGAATACTCAAATTTTTTGTTAATATACTAAATTTAGTAAATTTCTCGATTTTTATCGAATATTTACAAATTTTTTCGAGAATTTACTAATTTTTCGAAAATGTTCAAATTTTTTTGTTAACATAAGAAAGTTACTTTTTACAGTGAAATTGTCAATTTTCTCGACAAAAAATACTAAAAATTTATTATTTTTAAAATTTCTGTCTATTTTATTTATACTTTTAAGAAATGTTTACTATCCTGACAGTAAATACCTGAAAAGATTTTTGCCAGTGTACAATGAAGATTGTCTTTGCTAACATAAGGCAGACAACGACAATTAAAAGCTTGATTGCTTCCAGAAGATTAAGCACATTCAAGAACACTAGAAAAAGGCGATAATTGTTACGAATGAATGAAATTATTTTTTTCTAAGGTATTTCTAAACCAATATTTTTGCAAGAAAGAGTGTGAAAAAAAGATAAAAATGTCAAGATTGAACTATTAATTTTTTCTTAAGCTCAGTGTCACTGTTAAGTTTTTAAAACTTAACAGAGTCTTATTATATTGTTTTCAAAAGCTTATATTCTTTTAAACTACTACCATAAAGTTAATAATTCCGAAACTTGCAAGCTATTTATTAAGTATTCGGAAAAAGAAGCTACTCAATGGTGTTTTGAAGAAAAAAAATGTTAATTATTTTAAAAGCTGGTGTTTAATTTTAAACTTAATTTAAAACTTGAAAATTAAAAGTTTTTAGTATTTAAAAATCTTTGAAAATTCGCATACTGCAAGTTACTTTTATTGGTAATAAAGAAGATTCTAATATTACGATAAAATAGTTTGTGATAATAATTTTATCGATTACACAGTGGAACCTCGATTATTCGAAACTGACGAGGCAAGGCTAAAACTTTGAATTATAGAAGATTTTTTTATTAAATTTATTGTTCAAAATAAAATAAAGCATTAATTTTTTTGGAGGTCTTCTCCTTAAATATTTAAAGAAAAGAGATTTAAACTAAATTTATTTAAAGATAAACTAAAATAAGAGAGAATTTAAAAATAAGATGCTTAATAAAATTTAGAATATTTTTTTGACTACTTATTTTTCATTAAAATAAGAAGCTTTAAATGCTTTTAAGAAAAATTTTATTATTTAAAAAATTTTTTTCAAACTTAGCTCATAAAATTATAGACATAAAACAATTGGTATTATTATTATTTTGAAGAAAAAAAAATAATAGTCGTAAACAATTTTAGAATAATTTTATAAAACGGAGAAAACTAACTCAGTTTGATGACAATATTTTACTGAAATATACCTAGAGTAAGACATACTTCACTCATCAGACTAATTATTTACTTATTTTCATAATCCGAAAAAAAATTTTTATTTCGAAAAACTTTCTACGATTCAAATAAATAAGCAATACTTCTCTTTGAACTATACGCAATGAATTTTGAGTTCTTTCAGAATGTTAGTCGGGACAGCCTGATCAATTCAAATTATGTGGAATTTCAAATTATTGAAGTTTCACTGAATTTCTTTAAAATCTTGGTACAACTTACAAACGAAAAATACGATCTGACTTCAAAATTTTTCACAAAACCAGATTATCTATTTCTATAAAAAATCTAGCGCCATTAATCGCAATCTGATTGACTATAAAAAAGGGCGGGTAAAATAAAAATAAATTTTAATTTTTTTAATAAAAGTTAGCGTTTTTGAAATGACAGAATACTTTTAAAAAAATATTATATATTAAAATAATATTTATTGAAAAAAAATAAAATTAATCATAAAATAAAATTAAAAATTTTTTAAAATAAGCATAAAAAAATTATTTAAGAAAATAATTAAGGTTGAAAGTTATAATTCATTCTACTAGTAATTATAAATAATAAAATAGCAAATAAAGAAAAATCGTAATTTAAAAATGTAAAGCTCCAAATTGAAAGTGCTCGCCGCAGGCGCACGCAAAACAATTCTAGTTTATAAAAATAAATAAAATTATTCGCACTAGAGGGCTTGCAAAGGGTCAGAATTTTATTAATTTTTTGCTCAATACAAAATTGCAGGTATTTTTTTGCTTCTTAAAAAAATTAAAATTACAAAAGTAATGGTGTTACATTCTTGCATTATAAAGTGAGTAACTGCATTGCTATAAAACTGCAGTCTTTTAAATCTAACCACGTAGAATTGCAAATTTTATAAAAAATAACAGAAAAAATATGCTTCATATTTTTTCATAAAGTTTCGCATTAAAAAAAAAAAAATTATCGAAATTCCGAGCCATACCAGCACTTTATTAAAAATGAAAGAAACTCTTTGTCTGAATAAGTATTAAAAAAATCAAGTAGGTCAAAAATTGGCAATAATTGGAATTTTATATCGTTTTTCCTACTGTGAGTATGTAAAATATAAAACACGATAATATAACAAAAGAAGTCTATTCATTGAGAGACGTATTTGACAATAATTCGTTCAAGTGTAGGTTACGTCACTTGACAAGAGTTTTTAAAAATTCACTACACACAGAGAAATACAAAGCAAAGCGAGAGAAAGAAGCATATGAAAATAGTAGGAGGAAAAAATTTGTGCCAGAAGAGATAAAAGATTATAGAATGGAGAGAAAACTAAAGAGCGCTGAATTCAATACCTTTTATTTATTAGTGAAAAAGTAAATAAAAAATTTTTGTTTTTCCTTTTACAGTTAAAAAAATCGCTATTTTTTATGCTTTAAATGAGTTTTCGGAATACTAAGAACAAATTAGTGTTTTTAAGAAAGTAATTAAATTTATAAATTAACATATTTTTTTTTTATAAGTTAAAATAAAGAAGTAAGGTAAAACAGGAGGTCCTCAGCCACTTTTATTTTATGATATTTTTAATTAATTAAATCAAAACATATTTATTTTAATTTATTTATTGATTCTTCTTTTTACAACTTGTTTTTGTATAATAATTAGACGACTAGTTTCAGGAATAAATTCCCATCATCAGGTCTGTATTTTGTGACTTGTTATTTTATGACTCTAAAAAATTGTCATAAGGCATAAAATAATTGATATGAAAATTTTTATTAAAGCTTTATCAGTATTTGAAATAGTAAGACAGAAATTGAAATTTAGAAATTTAGAATTGTGAAAAAATTGTTGTTCGATGCTTGAGAGGAATTTTCGTGTTTTTGGCTTTTATTCGTAAATTGACGGAAAATGTACTGTTAATATTGCTGTCAAATACTTAATTTAAGCACTTATACGAAATTACCCGTAGATGAATACTTTTTTTTCGCTCTATTTCTGTTAGCAAATAGGTACATAATTATTAATATTTTAAGAATAAAAAATGTTTTTAATTACGTAAAAAAGGGTAATCTGGACGAACAAGTTATTATAAGCAAAAACAGGATAAGTCAGTTATAAATTAAATGGGACATTTTTACTTTAAAAAAAAAAAATTAAATTTTGATAATAATTTTCAGTGTATATGAGCAATTATTTTAAAAGTGCTACTTAATTTGAGCCTGGAATCGTAATTTTTTTTTTTGAGGGCACATCGATATGACCCGTGTTTTCAGATAGTTTGAACCTTCAGAAAACCGAAAAAAATCGTGAACAAGAAATCGGCGATAGGTGCCAAAAAGATTTTTTCACTTTTGAAAAAACGTGTTTTTCGTATCTGAGCTATCCTAAATTTTTAAAATAACTTTTTAGGTAAAAAACTTTTTTAAAATAGATAAGAAAATCTGATTTCCAGGGAAAAACCACTCCAGAAGAAAAAAAAACTTATCTTTTTACGATGAAATTTAGCCAATCTATCGTCAATTTAAGATTTTGCTCAAATTCGGCTTAAAAAAGATTGAAATTTTATTGAAAAAAGCCTGTTTCTAAACTTTAAACATGCATTACTCACTTAATTTTCATCGTAAAATAATAATTTTTTTTTTTAAATCGATTAATTTTTTCCTGGCAATTCATTTCTTTAAGAAAAAAATCATTTTTATTTTATTTTAATTTTTTTTTTTATTTCAATAAAATTTCAATCTTTTTTAAGCCGAATTTGAGCAAAATCTTAAATTGACGATAACTTGGCTAAGTTTCATCGTAAAAAGATAAGTTTTTTTTCTTCTGGAGTGGTTTTTTCCTGGCAATCAGATTTTCTTATCTATTTTTTAAAATTTTATTTACCTAAAAAGTTATTTTAAAAATTGAGGGTAGCTCAGATACGAAAAACACGGTTTTTGACATAAAAGTGAAAAAATCTTTTTGGCACCTATCGCCGATTTCTTGTTCACGATTTTTTTCGGTTTTCTGAAGGTTCAAACTATCTGAAAACACGGGTCATATCGATGTGCCCTCAAAAAAAAAAATTACGATTCCAGGGCCAAATTAAGTAGCACTTTTAAAATAATTGCTCATATACTTACCATCAGATTGATAATAATATAAATTGGAAGCACCCTTAATAATTTATCGATAATTTACTTATTAAATTAATTTTTTTAATAATTACTCTTATTAATTACATATTTTTAATTTTTTGACAGACATTAAATGCCTGTATGTTTGATACTAATAATAATGTAAAATAATGTATAAAGTTACATTATATTTGGGTAAAAAAAACACAACTATCATTTTTTACAAATTTGTTAAATATAATATAGTATTTATTGTTTACTAATTTAATTTTTTTTTTAAAGTAAAAGTGTGCCATTTAAATTATAATTGACTCATCCTGTTTTTGCTTATAATAACTTGTTCGTCCATTTACCCTTTTTTACGTAATTAAAAACATTTTTTATAATATTAACAATTATATGCTAACAGAAATGTAGCGAAAAAAAAAGTATTCATCTTTTCTCATGGTGTAAAATAAAAAAAAACATTATTTTATAACTCTAAATGGTTTGCTATGCATTTTTAGGTACAAAAAATATGGCTTGTAATTTCACAACTGTTTTTCGCAAATTTTCGATTAAAATTTGCAATTTTTCTACAAAAATCGTAAAATTACGACATAGTTGTAAATTTACGATTTTGTCGAAAATTTACGAAAAAATAAATCGTTAATTTACTATTTTTTTGCAAATTTACAAATATTAGTAAATTTCCGATTTTTGTTGAAAAATTGAAAATTTTTTCGAAAATTTACCAATTTTGTCGTAAAATCACCGGAGCTGTTTTTTACAGTGTATATAATAAATATACCTACACTATGCTTGAAGAACCAAAATTCTTAAAGTACTTTCATTTGTATGTATTAGTGTCTCAATTTATACAAAATCTGTGTATATAAATATTGATTACCGCAACTTCAAAGTAATATCTAAATTCTCTCGTCTTTCCAATAAGCAATAGTTACATAAACCCAATAAGAAATAGTTGCTGGTACAGAAAGAGCTGACATTACTTGTCAATTTAATGCAAGCTTTATCCTTTGCAAATAATAAGGCTTTTAACATACGTCACGTGTAGCGGCGATACAGGTGGTAGCATCAGTCATATCTATCGACCTGCTAGCGTTGGAGCGGAAATACATCTATGAAAGCGTAGAGGAGCGCGAAGTGGCTTCCATTCGCGCCCGCTCCAACTCTGTATGAACAAATAGATGGGACGATGGGATCGCCAAAAAGGGCGGTGGACGCACAGACTGATTTCAGATCTGTAGACATGGACGGGGCGACAGCATGGGGTGGTGGACTTCTACCTCACCAATTTTTAACGGGTCACGGATACTTCCGTGCCTTGCTAAAGACGTGGCAAAAGGTGGCAACAGGGCAGTGCTTGCACTGCCTGGGCGAGGATGACACGGTAGTGCACACATTCTTCGGATGTGTGCGCTACTTGGAAGGGCGCCCGCTCTTCCCGAACTGGAGGCCGAAGGAGGTAGTCCCGGGAATGCTGCGAATAAGGCTTGAAAACAGGGACAAAGTAGCAAAGTACGTCAGGGCCACTCTGCTAGCGAAAAAGGAGGAGGGCTTTCTATTGTTGAGAGCTCTCCTGCCCCAAAGCTGGGGGGAAGGCAGCGACCAGTTGCCTATGCTGTGCGTCCCAAACTCAATTTAACCTGAAAAGGGAGTTCCAGTTTGGGATAAACAAGCGTGGGGGGTTTATTAAAATAAAAGTGTTTATAATTATAAATACACTATAAAAAATATATACGCTGATGCCAAGTCAATATGGCTTGACGCACATCAATAAACACCTTAAATGCGGCGAAGCCAATGCTTTCTTCCGTCAGCCCTATTTTTGACTTGACGGGTGCTCGGTTGTCGCAGTTAAGGTCAGATTTAAGCCAGCTGATTATTGACTTGAGGTTAATATATGTGTTGATATATGTTTTTATATTGTTCTAGTAAATGTGTATATATGCTTAATTTTAATTATTTAAATAATTAATTTTTATTTTATTCACGAATAACAGCAATTTATTGTGAGTTGTAGTTATAGAAAATTTTTAGAATTTTTTTTCTGACTTATCAATTAATTAATTTAATTTTTAATAATAGTTCTTATATAAGAATCAGCCCAAATTTTTAATAATAAAAACTTTATGTATACTTTATTACTTATAATAAGGAAGACAACTTTCTTACCGACTTTCTTCAACCTTATTTTGAGCTGACGGAAGTGTAAATAAAAGCCCGTGCAAAGAAAGCGGGTTAGCTGACTCAAGGTTTCGATACGTTGATTTAAGTTCGTTACCTTGAATCAAGTGATGATTCTCTTTACGGGATCTATATCGACTTGGTAAAAATTTATTATTTTTTATAGTGTAAATAAAAGGTTATTTTACAAGAATAAAAAATATTTTTAATTATTTGTTTTTTCTTTATTTTAAAAAAATTAAAAAAGGAGTTGCAAAAGTTGTAGGTTATGCATATTTTTAATAAAAGACTCATTCAAGAAACCTTGCTGTAAAGCATTAATCCATTTTTCTTGTCTTTTTAACCTGAGATTATTAAATTTTTCAAGGTTCACAGTACTTTTATTAAAAGGATTAAAAATATTTTTATATTTCCACATTTGCTATTTACAGCAAAAGGAAACTTAAAATTTTATTATTATTATTATATGGTTCTTTATTTTGCAATCACAAAAATATTACACTCGTTCAACATAATATTTCAATATAAAAAATATATAAATATTCAAAAAACAAAATCAAATAAAATAAGATTAAAAAAAATTAATTAAATAATATATTACAAAATATTACAAAATATTACAATACAAAATTTTGTTTAAATAAACAATAACAGCAATTAGTCAATTTGTCAACCAATCAATCATTCAATTTGTCAATAATTCAATAAGATTGTCAATCAATCAAACATCAGGTATTCTTTAACCTGCTAATAATCAGCTATATAAAACATCTGATTTATATAATTATAAGTGCCCTGTTATTGCCTTTTTTAAAACGCGAATAACACGGAAGGTCACGTATGCATGGGAAAATATTACAGGGCGATCCAGAGCTGGATGCATTGTTTGTTTATTAGTTAACCAATCGCAGCTAAGATTACAAGCATCAACAAATAGCCATGCGCCGAATAAAATAAAATTCACATTTCTATCGGGATCACCGTGTATTCTAAAATTTAGAATTTACTCCAGTCAAAATACGTGGGGGGGGGGGGGTGGACTTACGGTTGCGAATTCGAGATTTGCTCTAGTATAGGTTTTTTGGGTCGCTGAACATGAAAATCGGGGTCATTTGGTAAAGAAAATGGGGCTTCACCATTAAATTTGCAAAAACTACCCCCAAAAGGGGGTATTTTTGATGTATTCGCGTTATGAGTCGATAGATTTGTCCAAGAATTGGTTTCTAAGGGGTTTTTGGGTCGATAATTAAGAATATTAAAGATTTTTTAGTTTAAGTATTTTCGCTAATTTCGCACTTTTTGCGACCAGATTAGGTCCACAAAGGTTTTTGGGTCGCTGATAACAAATTTCATAAATTTTTTAATGAACAATTAATATTTTCCCTTTATATTAGCTAAAACTACCCCCCATAGGGGTGTAGGTGCTATTTCTATGGACCTAGTCTGGACACAAAATGTTCAAAAACAGCAAAAACGCCCCTTTTGGGGGTAATTTTAGCTAATTTAGGGGTGATATATTAATTATTCATAAAAAAATCCATGAAATTCGTTTTCAGCGACCCAAAAAACCCTTGTGGGCCTAATCTGGTCGCAAAAAG